>OY292457.1:10015000-11240832 GCA_958496255.1 Camptogramma bilineatum | reverse complement strand
TGGGAAGAAACCCGACATAAGCAATGTCCGATTGTTTGGATCAACAGTTATGGTACATGTACCCAAAGAACGGAGATTGAAATGGGACAGAAAAGCAGAACAACATATACTTGTTGGTTTTTCAGAAAATGTAAAAGGATATCGTGTTTATGATCCAAGAAAAAACAACGTAACTGTAAAAAGAGATATAATAATAATGGAAGACAAGACTTACACAGAAAATCAAAAGAATGACAGCACAATCTGGATTCAGGAAGAGAAAACTGATCAGCCGAGTAATATTATCCAAGAAGTTACTGATGGAAACAGAGATTCAGTGGGGGATGTGACGCTGGATGAATCTCTGAACAGTTCAAGTTCCAGTTCTTCAGTTTACATAAATGCAGATTCAGATAGCGATGAGACGCTAACAGACTCTAAAGCTGAGATGAATATTTCCGAAAATGAAGCCAAAGAGCTTTCAGAAATTCAGCCTGGAAAGAGAACAAGGAGACCTCCAGAACGCTATGGTCTGAATACTACAATTGTGCCAGATGGTTTACCGGTGACAGAGCAGATTAATTTCTCCGATGCTATGATTGGACCTGAAGCTGAACAATGGAAACAAGCCATGCGAGAGGAGCTGAAATCATTTCAGTACAATGATGCTTGGGAGCTCGTGGACATTCCTTGTGATGTGTCAATTGTGCAGTGCAACTGGGTCTTTAATAAAAAGCTAGATGTGAGTGATAAAGTCAGGTACCGTGCTAGACTTGTGGCGAAGGGTTTCACACAGCAACGTGGTATAGACTATGTGGACACTTTCTCCCCGGTGGTGAGACATTCAACGCTCAGACTGTTATTCGCTCTTAGTGTACAGTGGAACATGGACATTACACATCTTGATGTGACTACTGCTTTTCTAAATGGACATTTGAAGGAGAACATTTATATGTCTATTCCTGAAGGTTTTGAAAATGAAAATTGTAAAGGTAAGGTGTTAAAGTTGAAAAGGGCTATATATGGATTGAAGCAATCTTCTTTTGTATGGTATGAAAGGGTAAAAGATTTCTTATGTAACTTAGGATTGAAAAATAGTAAATATGAACCCTGCCTATTTCAAAAGAATGTTGGTGAAGTCAAAGTCATAGTAGCTGTGTATGTTGACGATTTCCTGATTTTTTCAAATAGTGTAGAAGAAACAAATAAGCTAAAAACTGCACTAGGTCTTGAATTTAAACTTAAGGATTTAGGTTCAGTAAGACGTTATTTAGGTATGAGGATAAATGTCAATAAAGAGTTGAATACTATAACTGTAGATCAACAACAATACATAGAAAAATTATTGTCTGTATTTAATATGTCTGATTGTAAACCTGCAGATACTCCAATTGAGTGTAGATTGAATTTAGAAAAATCAGAAACATGTATGAAAAATATTCCTTTTCAAAAGTTAATTGGTAGTCTTATGTACTTAGCGGTTTTAACTAGACCTGACATAAGTTATTCTGTAAGTTATCTTAGCCAATTCAATAACTGTTATAATGAAAATCATTATAGTTATGCTAAAAGAATACTGAAGTACTTGCTAAAGACTAAAAGTTACTGTTTAAAGTATAGCAGAGAAAATGTAAATTTGGTTGGATTTGTTGATGCTGATTGGGGCAGTGACCATCTAGATAGGAAATCGTATACTGGTTACTGTTTTACCATGTGTGGTTCTGTAATTTCATGGCAAAGCCAAAAACAGAAGACAGTGTCTTTATCCAGCACTGAAGCTGAATATGTAGCTTTATCTGAGGCAACTCGAGAAGCTGTATATTTAAGAAACTTAATATATGAACTCACTGATAGGAAATATGTAATAAAGATATTTTGTGATAACCAAAGTGCATTAAAGATAGCAACCGGTCATCAGACACATAATAGATCAAAACATATTGATGTACGGTTTCATTATGTGAAAGATGTGATTAAAAATAAATTAGTTGATGTTGGATATATTTCAACGCAAGAGATGCCTGCTGACCTGTTGACAAAAGGGTTAATTTCATGTAAACATAATAAATTTCTAAAAATGTTAGGAATTGTAACAAATTAAAACTTTGTGTTATTTTGTTAAGTGGGGGTGTTAAAATATTATCTGTGCCTCTATATTATAGTCTGTGCTATGTTTGTATGGATAGGTTGTTTATACTGCGGTTGTTCTCTTGTAGTATGTTGGTGTAACTGTTTTCTGAATATACTTCACTTTGTGTCATGCAATCCGAGTGCGTTTCTTTTTAATAACAAAGGAAGTTGGCGCGCCAACGTTGGGGATCCGTCCACACGTTGGCGCTATGCTCAGTCCCGTTTCGACGCGCATCGTGAGCGCACGTGTCGACTGACGAGCGAGAATGTCATCGTATTCCTTATTTATTGTGTTTGTAGAACTATGGGGCTGAAATTTTGCACACTTATAGATTATCGGTGACAATTAAATATTATGGTATCAACAAGCTGATCTGATGATGGAGTCAAGAGCTGTTCAACAGAACTCCTCAGTAAATAGGCCGATTAAATTGAAACTCGGCATATTTGTCAAGTTCTGACTATAATGTAATAATATGGTGACAGCGAGCTGATCTGATGATGGAGTCTACTATTTTTTTTTATGTTACGGGAACCGTGCAATTTTTTGGGATAAAAAGTAGCCTATGTCCTATTTCCGGTTATTATCTATCTATATTTTAAATTTCACCCATATCGGTTAAGTGGTTGTCGTGTTAGAGAGGAACAAACATACATCCAAACATCCAAACTTTCGCATTTATAATACACCGTTAATTCTGGGTCAGTTTAAAGCCAGCACCCACTGCTTGTATTGCTTAATCGTATTCGTGTCGTTGGTTTAGTTTTTGAATTTGATAAGTATTTCATACGAAACTAAATAGTTGAAAAGATTAACAAAAGTGAGGAAAACACTTGGTAAGGTGTCGTAGGCGCGCAGAGCTAATGACCTAGGTATGTATGTATGACTACGACGTAGCATAGACTCTACTCGTAGCCACAGCTGAGCACAGAGCACGTATCTCCGTGATTTATCCTGCCTATGTTTCGTGATATTATTAATTGCAAAAAAATAGATCTCATTTTTATTATTATTTTTGAGTAAGGTTATCGATATAGATTACGTAGGCGCCGGCTTTAAACTGACCAAAAATAAACGGTGTATAGTGTGTTGTGTGAAGTGTGATAGTGACATGATGTGATGTGATTGTGATAAAATTGGTATTCAGTAATGTAAAATCACTTCGAGAAATTTCAATTTCTGTATCGGACGCGCAGACATCGGACGTCTGCACGTTGGCTCTGACGGAACAAGACTGGTGTATCGCCAACGTGTGGATGGTTCACGAAATCTTGGCCCCAACGTTGGGACCAACGTTGGTCCCAACGTATGGAGCCGGCGTTATTCTTACCAATATTTTCAATATTTTGCGAATTCCATACAATCGAGTTTTTCTCGCATATAATAAAAGAAACCCTAATCATTATGACAATGACTATTAAGGACATTCTAGCTAGAGTATTCTGAACCCTGGAATGACCCTAGATAAGGCTACAAAGTTTCATCAGAGCGAGCGAGTTATGATGACATTGGCCCTTGGGGCCGATTCTAACAAACTTTTTATCAACCAAAGCGAAACGTCAACTAGAACCTTAATTCTAAAGTAATTCTATTTAGTAGGTCCCTATGTATTGTATACGTGTGAAAAGTACTAAATTTGGTCTATTTGATATCTTTCCCATTTATAATGGACTTACAATGAACCTAGGTACTTTATGATCTACAGTTTATGCGGATCGTGTATTACCATTTAACTAGGAGTCACGATTGTCACGTCCAGCCATGAAACAATTCAATTATAGGACAAAACATTGAAGATCATAATTGCGCAACATTTCGGCATTTTCTTTTAACTTTATCAAATAATAGAAACAAATACATACACATTTTTTGTGATAACAGATAACCCAGTAACCTACTTCATTAAAAAGCTGTTACTAAACAGATAAAATACATACTCTTCCTATTAAAAAGATAAAACAATTATGAATAGAAAATATATAGAAAAGTATAAGTAGTAGGTACATACTTACAACAAACATATCACAAGAAAAGCACAGCAGAATGCAAACTGTGAATACTTGCCGTGGTTTGCACAATCTATATTTTTTGCGTGAAGCTGTCATGCTAGCAAATCTGAGATAACAAACAGGCTAGGCATTCGAAATATTAGGCAAATAAAGAGTTGCTTCATTTATTTACGGCATCTGAACACGACGCCCACTTTTAAGATACAAAAATCTCACTTGGCCGCAATGCTGCATCATTAGCTGAACTGAACAGTCCCCAGAAAGACAAATCAAAAAGTGGTTATAAGTAAATCTAGGAGCGTTCGTGGCGTTGCTTGCTTAGACGTTCTTGATAGATCGTTGAAGCGACGGACATTTTGAACGGTCATAATTTGGAAGGGTGGACCCATCAGCAAGTGTAGACAGCTAGACGCTTTCGCGCTTCGGAGGGCACGTTATATTGTCGGTCTCGGCTTTTAAGTCGTTAAGCCATGACGGAAACCTTCAGGCGGCCTAAAAACTCCGTCACCAGAGTTAACCACTAGCTACGGCCATACATTATCTTGTACGAACAAACTAATGTGGCATGGCTGTGCACTGCACTACGTACGGTGCCCCTCAGATATTTCGCGATAAATCCTGCCGGGTCAGCTAGTAATACCACAGAATCAATACAATATCAATAGCGACTCTTGCGGCCGAATGTACCTAAACTGCTGAGTGAGACCCCCTGGTAATACTTGTTAATTTGTAAATAAATAAATAATGCTGGACTGGACCCTTTTAATCAGTATTTTGTAGCCCCAAGCTCAGCAGAGCTTGTGTTATGGGAACCACTTGACTGATACAGGTATATAAATCCTTTTTTTTTTATAAATATATTACATATAGAAAACACCCAGACCCGAGACAAATATTTGCTAGAGATAGAGATCATACAAACATTCTCATAGCAACCTCCTGCCTCACAGGCGGACCTTCACCCACTGCGCCACAGAGGTCGTCTATTTTAAACGGCAGCTACTTTTTGTTAAGCGTGCTATGTCTATATACTACCTTATTTTTATTGTGTTCTAAGAGCCATCAGCCATAGTATAAATGTTACCTGTTCAACGGCTCTATCAAAGTCGAGTCCTGCGTCGGGCCCGGAGCAAACGTGCACGCTGCCCGACTCGCTAGCCGCCGCCGCACTCGTGTCTTTTACGTTGTAGAACAGAGACCACAGGCACTGAAACAAAAAAATAGTATAAAAACAAACCCAGAATAAATAATTTAGTCTTCTATCTAGTTCGGCGGATAGGGCGAATCCTACTCGATACTTTAAGTAATCACGAAGTAGGAAGAGTTTGGGGAAGACCTTTGCTTTGGGACGAAAGGTTGACGAAAAACGAGTGACTCAATTAACTAAAAAAAAACCGGCTTCAATGTTTTAAGCTGAGCAATTTTGGTGTTGGCAGTTTGGACTTGGCAAGTGGGCAATCCGTACGTAACAGGTTTCAAGCTCATTCAGTTTCGACTTTGATGCGACACAGCTTGATGTTACATCGCTCTTTGAAAACCTATTGTATGCATGTTTGTTTTTGTGAGCGGTCATGTTCCATGAATATTGTCATGTTCCATTGGAGAAATAACCAATAAACATACAGACAGAAACTTTAAAAAACTTTAAAAGCTAAAGTTTCTCTCTGTATGTTTATTTGTTATTTCTCCACGCTGAACAGACTACGTGGATACTAACGGATTATTTTTTTTACCCTGTATCACATAGGCTTCTTTTTAACGTCCGTGACTTTGCTCGTGAAATGATAGAAATCTATGTCGAAGCTTTTATAATTAACCATTATATGCATCATACGGCATGTTTAGTCCGTACCCATATTATAAATGTGAAAGTGTGTTTATTTTATTTGTCCTGCTTTCACGTCATAATAGAGCGACGGATTGACGTGATTTTTTGTGTGGAGATAGTTGGAGGGCTGGAGAGTAACATAGGCTACTTTTTATCCGGGTACCACGCGAGCGAAGCTAGTCTATAATATAAAAATAGTTCCCACCTTCGGCTTTTCAGAAGACTCGCTTTGGTCTCCCCCGGACATATCGAAGATCTTCTCAGCGTACGGCATGAGGTCAGATTCAGCATCGCTGGTTTTCTTTGTGATGAAGTACACCACAACTGAAATACAAAAGTATCATTTCATTTTGATGAAATTCCTGTACAACAGACATGCATGGTAGAATATTATGTATTGCGAGGCGCTTTGCTTTGTTTGTAAGTCCAAACAGTACCAACCAAGTAACCAGTCTTCCCAATATTCGTTTGTGTAGGTTAAAAGTTACTGTGAGTACTGTTTTTAACCATAATTATGCCAAAATTAGTCAGTAAAAACATGATCAGAGACTATAATGTTAATAACAGATTCTTTTTAAGTCGCCATTATAATTAAACATGCATTGAACATAATTATTCTATCAGTCGATCAGTGAAGAATCATGGGGAAAGAGGTTTTAGAAGTTTGAAGTACATACGTGCTTAAATTCACATAATATTCTGTTGGTTGGAATTCCACTAAAGCATGAAGTCGCCCTACAAAGCGAATAACTCCGCCGGTAAAATAATTAACGTCCCATTTACCAACTGAATCGAAATAACAGTGCATGAATCACCGGCAAAAAGTCTCGTCAACAGTCTGGCAAAAACTCGCTATAAAAAGTTAAATGAGCTCGTGACCGCGGGCGGAGTTTCGACAGTGAATCATTTTATGAAACTACTACACGTTTGTTACTTGAACATTCTCATATGGCTTTTTTTTAAACATCTGTAAAAGTTGAAATGAAAATGTATTTGTTGGCAAGCGCATAACTTGAGAACAGCTGGTACAGTAAAACCAGAAAAAGAATGCGTTTACAAAAACCATTAACGAAAAGTCATTTGGAAATGAAAATACTTCATAATTTCAACTTTATCGCAAACAAATAAATATCAATGTCATTTTTAAGAAAAGCAAATTAGTGCTGCTGACGCATTCTGTTTTGTGGTATCATACACTGCTGTCGGACGTATTCGAAAAACACGATAATAACCGAGATCCAATCTAGAGCTTGAAGTACTGTACTGAAATATTAGTTGTTGAAAACTGTTCGCCATTTTTTATTGGATTGGAAACTATCACGGACATTGTAGAGTTTCTCTCTCTCTGTAGTCGGCCCCTCATGACTGAGGATCGTGGTCATCATCGGGTGGTCTGCATCTTGGATGATCTGTCTCCTTACTACGTGACCAAAGTATGCGAGTATGCGTTGATGGCAAATCGTGGATAAGCGTGTTTTCACTTTGAGCTGTGAGAGTAGAGTAGTTGTAGAGTTTAAGGTAAGAGTACTTACACAGTCCTTTAGGGCAGGATCCGGTAGCAGGTCCCACCTCAAGCACAGTCACAGCGCTATCGTCCTCAGTGAGAGGCGGGAAGCGAAGCAAAGTCAACGGCTCCTTCTCACTGGCGAGGATAGACCCGTTAGTTATAAACACCGCCTGGAAATCAAATCAAATTACTTTTATTTATATAAGAATAAAGAATATTTATTGCCAAAATGATCTTACACTAGATAACAGTTTCGTTGAGGCCCAAACTAGGCATATAAGTCTGTATCTTGGGTCTCTGGAGCTTGAGTTACCTAGGTTTGAAAATATTTTCTTGATGATTTCTACTACAAGGAAAGTGTTTGGCTATGATGATATTAATAGGAAGGTACTAAAATCATCATCATATTCCTTCCATTGTCCCACATCACGTTGGTCCGTATCCGTAACCTCAACACTCACCCTTTTCTTACTCATATCATCTTTCACACAATCCATAAATCTTTTTTTTTATACTAAGGTAGAAGACACGCATATGGCCCACCTGATGGTAAGCGGTTACCGTAGCCTATGGACGCCTGTGACACCATAGGAGTCACACTCGCGCTGCTGACCCTTTAAAAGAGGAATCACTGTGCCGACAACACAACTGACAAGACTGGTCTCTTTTCTTTGGTCTACCACATGAAAATGCTTTGTTTACAGTGAAACAACAAACTACGCCTAACTGCCTCGGTAGACGGGGCTTACCATCTAAGCTACAAACGAGAAACTCAAACGCCCAAGAAAAAAAGTGATTTTGTCAGTTTTAATTTGCGAGTTTGTTAGCGATTTTGTACCAAGTTGCGCGGCTAATTATCTCGAAGGAATGCCCCATAATATTGTTTTATTCGCGGTGACTGCTTGTTTAGAAACGTCTTCCTAGAAATCGCTATCATGCTATGCTACTTTTTATAAGCGAACACAGTGTAATTATGCGTAATTTTTAAAATATGCTATACTAGCTTCGCACAAGAACATCTCAGATTAAAAGTTCCTATGCGCACAAGCGCACAGACAGACGCAAGCAAGAGATGTTTTATGCTATGCAGTAATTAGTGGATAATAAATTTTGCATTCACTTCAACCCAAGTTCACCGTCACGGACAGGCGGTTACTGTAACCACCAGTTCACCTTACAGAGTTTCACATCACGCAGACCAATTACGACAGACGTTCAACCTTGAACCTTCGATGGCTGAAAAGTTACTGACCTTGGAGATATCGCTGCCTTCAACGGGTTCAGGAGACAACAGCTCCTTAGGGCACTCGTTGATGCCGATGACAAGATGGTCACAGTTCAAGTTCTTGGACTTGCTAGCGATCGTCACAAGTGTTTTGCCTTCGTCCACTACCTTCGTCTCTACTTTGTCTATGGGCCGGTTCAGGCAGTACAAGCCGCCGAATACTGCGCAGAGTCTGTAAAGAATCAATTAAATGTTACTATTATTTACGGCGCAAATTCTGCATCTGTAAAATATCATTGCATTTTCATTTACATTCCTTAAAGTTCTAAAAGAGTCTCAGTACGATATTGTAATTATTTATTGTTACTTATAACTACACTGACACAAATTTGATTAAATGAAAATATCGTTGATGAGATCAGGTAAATTCCAAATAAGAGATATGAAACTGCAATTTTTCACATCTAGCAAAATAAGAGCGTGTCAACTGTCCCACTGCTGGGCAAAGGCCTCCCCTCGAGTTTTCAACCCATTCTGGTCCAATGCCATTGTCTGACACTAAATAGTCGTAAACATCTATCTGAGCTTAATGTCTACTATTTTAGGGGATACATTGTTTTTTCCTACTAAATTGCCTCCTAAATTAAATAAAAACTGCTAACAGACAGACTGCTATAGTCATGATAATTTTGATACCGAGATTATAGACTATATTTTCGATAGCTAGTTACCTGAAGGCGATGAACTCTCTCTTACGTACTGTTATTACAAAAAAAGCAACTAAAATAAGGCGTGACCTATAATTATCGTAAGTTGTTGTAGATGATTCATCGCTTGGATAGCACAAAGCTATGTGTTTTGTAATATTGATTTTGGTACTCGATGCTTAAAAGATTCAAACTAATTGAAATAAATTGAAACAGGAATTTATTCGCGTTAAAAACCTTTTATTTTCCGTAATTATCAGAAACTTATGATTTCTTTAAGTCTTCGGTAAATGTGTACTTTTGAGGCTCGTACAATTTGCTTCCATAGTAACAAGCGTAATTATATCTACGATAGAAATAAAAATAATACAACAATATTGAAATCCGTGCAGCATGCAACATTAGAAAGTGGCTTCATTTTTGTTTGCGATAAAGATGCACATTTAGGTCACGTCGGCAAAACGGCAGACTATAATAACTCGGTGGCTTTACGACAAGAGGACGCAGTTATTGAGATACTTTTTAAAATTAGATGATTATTCCATTACGTCAATGATCGCTTGGGATGCGAAAACCGGAATAACTAAAGGTGTTTTTGACAAATTACATACATACGTGAAAGTTATTACCATAATCCCTAAACTAACCTTTTTATCCGACCAAATGAAGTGGGCGGATATTAGAAGCAAAGTGAAAAGTTCTACAATTAAATATTGGAGCATAGCTCGATACCTTGAAGTAACTCTAATGTATAGGGTAAAATTACAGAGTCGTTTGTTAAGCCGAGGCAAAGAAGACGTTGAAAAGGTGCACTGAAAATAAATCAATAAATCCATCTATGTGCCTGTCTGTTTATAGGCAATAGATGGATATCTACGGTGAATAATGATAATAATCCGGTGTAACGAGTAATTAGAAATGGACATAAATAATGTTGGAACATTTACAGACTGTTAAATGTATCTTTCTAGTCTTGTAATCCACGATGATGTAAAAATACCTTTTCATTCCATCTATTCGAAAAGGACGACTTTGTTCGCCTTTAAGTGCGCCCAAAGTAGATGATTCCTCTTCAAGGAACTTTTAGCGGGCAGTAATGAGTTTTTAATCCTCTTTATAAATTTAGCGGGCAGTAATGAGTTTTTAATCCCCTTTAAGTGCGCCGGAATTATCTTTGCCGCGCACTTTAGAGGTACAACTACTTTCCACATTCATTCATCTCGAATCTACCAAGATGAATGAGGGAGGACTCTTAGCACTATAGCATACTATAGCATAGCATAGCATAGCATAGCATAGCATACTATAGCATACCATAGCATACCATAGCATACCATAGCATACCATAGCATACCATAGCATACCATAGCATACCATAGCATACCATAGCATAGCATAGCATACCATAGCATAGCATAGCATACCATAGCATACCATAGCATAGCATAGCATACCATACCATAGCATAGCATAGCATAGCATACCATAGCATAGCATACCATAGCATACCATAGCATACCATAGCATACCATAGCATACCATAGCATAGCATAGCATACCATAGCATAGCATAGCATAGCATAGCATACCATAGCATACCATAGCATACCATAGCATAGCATAGCATACCATAGCATAGCATAGCATAGCATAGCATAGCATAGCATAGCATAGCATAGCATATCATAGCATAGCATAGCATAGCATAGCATAGCATAGCATAGCATAGCATAGCATAGCATAGCATAGCATAGAGTTTTTTTGTTTGAACGCGCTAAATCTCAGGAACTACCAGTCGGATTTGAAAAATTATTTCTGTATTTGATAGCTAAACTCTTGAGGAAGGTTATAGGCTACTTTTCATCATCATCATCACCACAAACCATCACTACTCGGCGCTGCTAGTATCAGATAAAAGGTCTAAATAAAAAAATTTAATCCCCGATTACTCTTCTCAAGTGGAACTTCGTCGATTTAACACATTCTTTTCTCTTCCCTTTTATTTTCTCATAGATTGTAATGAAAAGTAGAGTGTATCACTCGGGCGCAATAGTATATTTCATTACAAGTTCGGAAAGGCTGTCATTGCAAAGAGTTCCGACAAATGTCTACCCGAGCCGAGGCGCAGCCGAAGGCGAGGGTTGACAGTCGGAACAAGTTGCAATGACGGTTCCGAACGTGTACTGAACGACTATTTTTAATACAGTTGCGAAAAAATGAAGCAATTTAATCTAGAAAATGGCGCCAACCGTAGAATATAAGAAGAGATTTTTTTTTCACCGATTCTGGTAGGCAAAGGGAACTATGCCCATACAGCCAAGTCTTCATCAGAATTTTTTTATTGATATGAAATGAAAATGAAATTTAATGGGTCGAAATGAAATGAAACCTAACCTAATTCATTCAATCAAATCATTAAATCTGTTATAGAAACAAATTAGTAGCTTCTTTTTAGAAATATACGTATTTGCATGAATCATAAAAACTTCCATGATTTTTTTTTTTAGTAAAAACTTCATGGTTGGTTTTTCTTTTTAATAGACATTATTTTGACAGTTGGGAAAGAGAACGCACGAGTGCGGGAAAGGTAAAAAAAAAGCACGAGTGTGTAATAGCCCACTTCCCGAACGCTATACGTCCCTGCAATACGCCACTTTTTGAGCAACTGTATTAAAAAATATATTTTTGGCTCGGGCGACGTACTTTAAATCCCTCGCTACGTTCAGGATTCTATTAAAGAATCCCGAGCGTAGCGAGGGATTCTACTCTAGAATCCTTCACTTCGCTCTGGATTCAAAAAAGCGCCCTCGCCGTCAAAATATTATTTTGCCCCCTTGTAATACAATCTACTATTATTTCACAACAAACCACAGGCCGTAAAACAAAAAAAGCTGTAGCGTTTCTTCATTACATGCAAAATTCAGAAACATCGAAAGCTAGAGCGTACTAAATTGAATGGCAGAATTATTAAAGAAGAACTATAAAGAACTATCTTCTTTTTTTTCATAAGTACCTGCAGAAGCATTGAGGCAGTTCGCCACTCCCATACATCGGCCAAAGGAATGGTGTGTTCCCATAACGGCCGAGACTCATCAGGAACTTCTTGCATTCCTTGACGCCCTCCAGGCAAGGCATGGAGTTGTTTCCTCCAGCGATAGCGTACAACACGTAATGCACCAGGTTGGCGGTCAGACCCTTGTGTGTCAGGTATTCTTTGAAGGTCTTGTCGTTCCAGTCTAGGATGAAGAAATTTCTAGGATAATTTCTCTATACTCCTCACGAGGTTAAAATTATAAATAAAATTACAAAAAATGATTTTAAAACACTGTAGGTCCATCTAGTGGACTTTGTAATGAGTATATTTTTGGTATGAAAGTGAAGAGAAAATGTTGGCTAACAGAGTCTTTCTTTGTTGTTTTATCTACGCTATTACGCTAATATTATAAGTTTGGATGTATGTATTAGGTACTCTCAAGTATAAGTACCCATCCAATTATAAACCACCATAGAAGGTACATTATTTCCAATAGATTGATCAAACGAAATCGAAGGCGAAATCAGAGCTCCCAAAACCGAAAACTATTTTCGTAGTTCAGGTTTTGTGACAAATGTTCCGAATTAAGTTTCCTAAGCTGAATTACGAAATTGGCACGATATATGGTTTTTAGTTTTGGGAGTAACCACCCTGGTCGGTAAATGAAATTCCACTGAAAACTTCTCCTACCTTTGAACTCATTGTTCATCTCCTCCTCATTGTATCCAACTATAGCAGTCAGCATTTTCATCAGCATTCGTTTCTCGAGTATCCCCACGGCCTCTGTCGCGAAGACATCAGCCCGTGAGCAAGGGACAGCCGTCAAATGCTCATCTAGCCACGTGAGTACCCGAGTCACGCAGCGGAATTCGGCGTAGCGAGCGATGTTCGACGATATCAGGAGTTCCACTAACGGACCGCGCGAGAAGAGAAGCTACGAAAACATAGTTTGATTATGACCTAGCATATTAGCTTAAGTGTTGAATTCTTTCACGATACACAGCTTTTAAGACGTTAAGTCATGACAGAGGCGTTTAGGCGGCCTAAAAAACTCCGTCACCAGAGTTGGCCACTTGCTCATACGAACTCACTTACGACTCATAGCGACTAGTAATGTAACAAAGAATCTCTAGGCTTCATTCCGATTGATAATAAGATGACCAGCAATTTCATACAGAACATAATAAAATTCTTAATGTTGGTTGGATGGACAGCTCTTTAGGTACCTAAATGTTAAGTTCAGTCTGTTGAGTGTAGTCTGAAAACAAGAATTGCTTCCCTATTATGTCTGATGTGGCTTATAGCTGAGACCGGACCTGCTTGGCTGCTTACTCATATAATTTTATTATTCAGGTTCAGGTTTTAAACTTTTCTAGGCAATCTAATTAATCTTTGATTCAATTTTTTTTCCTACTGTGTGAAACAAATGAATTGTATCTTTGATGTTATCTTTGATTATTATTATTATCCTTACCTTAGGAGTCATGTCAATGTTGAACTTCCTGTATTCAGAAGCAAAGTTGGCCTGGCTCCAAATCTTCTTGGAGGATTCCGCTTTGCTATCATCAGTCTTGTTTTCACCTTCTTCTTTCTTCTCTTGTGGTTCAGGAGATTCCCTAAGCCACGAATTTGTGTTTGTTATATTGTTAAAAAGAGCTAATAAAAAATCCTTCACTCTCCATATAAACTCCTCTCAACTTCTGTCAAAATTAAAACACTGTTTAACTATTGCCATCCTTTTTTGTTAGATGGTGACAAATAGTGACAGGGCGAATCTTGGGTATTGTTTAACCAGTCTTCAAGTTGAAAGGAGTTTATAACTAAGTAAGGCCTCCTATGTTTAAAGGGAATTTATATCTTCATTTATTATAATCAAATGAGAAGTGGGGAGGTTTCAGATACAAGAGGAGCTTGTTCAGTTTACAAAGAGGGACAAAGGCAGACCACTATGGGTAGGTTCCACTTACATCTAATAGTATGTACCCACCCATCATTGCAAAACACATTAAAGTTCCATTGCTTGAAACACAATGACACATGGCATCGGGAGACAATTTACACCTAAACTTAACAGGACAATGTAGTGCTTGAGACATTCTTGAGATGGAAAAGGCTTGCCCAGCACTTAAATCATCCTCTCAGCAAATCGGTCTTATCCACCAACTGGCCTTAACCATCCAAAGAAATGGTCAATGTCACACCCATATTTAGTTTAGGATTATAACTATTTTGTTAATTAAATAAATAAATTTAATTGTTTATTTATTTAAGTTCTTAATAAATTATCTTTGTACTCACTTTTCAATGTACCATTTCTCAGCCAAATTGTAGACATGTAACTGTCGTTTTGGATCAGCATTAACTTCTTTGATGAACTTCTGTAGGCCATCAAAATTGTATGATGCCCAGAGTCCACCATAATGGTCGCTCGAGTCCAAGTGAAGAACATTTTTACCTATTCGACTGCAAGCTGCAGCAACTATCGACTCCACCATACCTAAGTACAATATAATGGTAACATTTAAGAACATCTGATTAAATTATTATTATCTTCCAGGTGGATTAGAAATGACTGTACAAGGGTACAGTCATTGTGGAGAAGAGGAGAGAGAGAAAGTAGCATAATATCACATTGTGGTTGTAGTCAAAAACAATTGTTTTTTATTTTAATTTTCTAAAAAGTGATGCGAGCTGCGCAGCTAACGACGTGCACTTCTGTCACATTCTGTTATGTGGAATCATACAGAGCTTATACTGCCTAGATGTTGTCGGAAAACACGAAATTAACCGATGCCCGTTATTTATCTGGAAGTACTGTATATCTAAAGGTATCTCATGCCTGATAATACCAATATAGGTGGACACAGGTAAAATGAGTTCAATGACTCATTCATACTTACACAAAAAACTAAGATGTGCAAGTACCTAGGTTTTTTCTACAATCAGAAGATGGTAGGTAAGTACCTACATAGTATTGACTTAACATAAATGTTTGTTTCTAAAAACGTGTATTCGTAAATACGTCGACTCTACCAAGCTTCGCAAATATCTAATTAAAAAAATTCTTGGAAATCTGCATGGACAGGAATTTTAAATTTTCTACGTATACTATTGGCCTTCAATGGGTAAATAAGAGCTCCCGGAGAATAGGACAATACAGACAAACGATATTTTCAAGAATTTCATGTATAAAACTCGTAAAAATTGAAGAAAAGCATCGGTGACTGGGCCACGAAGCAACTTATGGAGATCGATAAAGTCGTACTGTCGCCATTATGCCGGTGTCTTTTTTTAATAAAAATCATACCTGTTCCAACAACGATGACCTGAAAGTCAGTCGGTAAATCGTCGTCCATTTTTTCTCTGTAATTTAAGTTTTTCGTAAAAAATTAATGTAAAACTATTCAATTCCGAAAAGTAAATCCTTTCAGCCGGATCAGCCGCAACGCCAGCGAAAATTTTTTCATTACTGTCATGTCAGCTGTCACTGTCAATTTTGACATGACTTTTTCATGTCATGTCATGCTAATTGAAGTCCGTTCAAAAACGTTTTGCTGCTGCGATCAGCAAGAGGCAAGGAATTTCTATACTCGTAGTTTAGAATCTTCTTGACAAGAGGACTGGTTCACTTTTTAATTAAAAGCCGGGTACTCACCTAGCTTGTAACACGAATGTATACCAAACGTTTTTTTCCTTGGGCGAGATTCCCCGGAAATTAATTATTACCTAATTGTCTTTGGTTCCGGTTCCGGACAGTTGATGAGACGGAGTATGAACTAGGGATGTTCGATATTTCGGATTGTATCGATATTTCGTATCGCAATATATCGTAACGCATTGTATCGATACGCGTATCGATACAGGGCATTTGATACGATATATCATATCGATACAGTATCGAATCAAGACAAAGTATGCAGGTACTTTATTAATTTAAAAAAAAAATATTTTATTTTAATAATGTGCACTATTACGAAAATGTGCGTAGTTATAACTGTCAAAAAAGGTGTTTTGTGATATCAAAATTATATTAAAAAAATGCGAAAGTTTGGATGTGTGTTTGTTAACTCGACAACCACTGAACCGATTTGCCTGAAATTTAAACATAGATAAATAGTGACCGGAAATAGGACCTATGCCACCTTTTAACCGGGTAACTTGCAAGTCAAAACAATTCGTTATCAAAATAATTTGATACGATACTTTCGATCCGATACACCTTGCATGTGTTGTATCGATACGCCGTATCGTATGCCATTGTATCGATACAAATATCGGGTGTATCGTATGCCATTGTATCGATACACGAAAATATCGTATCGTATCGAACATCCCTAGTATGAACGTGTAGTATCCGTATGTAGTAAAGGATGGAGGGACCATGGGCTCGATTCCGGTACCGAACTTTTTATCAACCTAAACCAAAACCTCAACTAAAGCGACTGTTTCCATGACTACTAATAACAAACGACTCAGTTGTGGTGAACAGCTATGGTTTGGTGCGAATGGTTGTAAAAAGCTATTCTACTATGTCAATAATGTAGTAGAGGATGGAGGGACCATGTCTCCCAGCAGCAAATGAAGTATCCAGGGGGTTTGTAAAAGTCTTCAAGCGATTGTAGAACTTATTAGAAAATTTGTAAAACCTCTAGAAAAAAAGTTATAGCACATTTTGTATGGTCCCTCAGTTCTCTCATTGAATTTTCCAGATCTCGGAAAGTATATTGAAACTGAAGATAACGTGACTACAGACCTTTTGTAAAAAGTTTCCCACGACGAATTAACTGAAAACCAGGTCACGAAGTCATTTCTACAAAAAGATATAACGTAAAAACTGTGGTCCCTCAATCCTCCAAAGCATTTTTGTAAATATCTCTCATTTAAATCAAAATAACCAGCTCTCTACCATTGTAAAAGTTTGTAAAAGTGCTATAGACATTTGTAAAAATAAAAAGAAGCAATAATACTGTCACGATTCCGAGATAAACGCGGTTTTGTATGGTCCCTCAATCCTCACTTTAAACAATTGGGAATAACTTTTTGTAAAAAAGAGTAATAGAAAAATAAACCTACTCACCTTTTAGTAAATTTTTTTTACAAACGGATAGCAAAGTTACATTTGGGATCAACGATATATTTGCTGAGTTATTCAATAAAAACTAATCCTATGATAGTAGTGTGACCACACATTTAAACAATTAAGGAAAAGTACAATGTACGTTAGTATGTACCATGGACCTATTAAAGATATAGACTACCAGTTAGCGTGCCCCCAAAAGGGACATAAAATTAAGTGTATCCATGTTTCGTAGTAGGTACCTATATTGTGTAATAATCGGTAACTATGAAGTAACTTAACTAGGGTATAATAATCATTGACTCTATTAATCCTTATTCTAAACTATTAAATTCTAATATTCAATTAATCACCTTATTGTATCTATTATTGTCAATAATTGAACAACATTATTGCAGTGACGTTTGCATGTGTAATTGAGGTGCCACACAGTTTACGTTTAAGTACCAAGGTATTTGTATTTTATTTTATTTTATTTGAATGTACTAGTGCACACCTTGATGCAACTATTAAATAAATAGATACTTAAATAATATGAACTTCATAAATATAAATAAATGGTACCTAATGCCATGTTTATTTGTATTTCAGGTTTATCAGTAACCTGAGTGAGTATTGATATTTCCTTCACATGCTCTCAACATCTACATTGTTTTCCTATATTACTAACCTACTAATGTCGAGGACAGAGCACGAGTATAAATAATGATTTAACGAATTTACCTGTACGTGAAGTTCTATCATACATAATTATACGATGGGCTCCGTCCGAAGACATTAGTAGGGTAACACCCACCCTCCCTGTTAACCCAAGCCGTTGCGGAAATATCCTCTAAACGTAATGATGAGCAAATGGCTGAGCTCAAACAGGAAACATGGGCTGAGTGGGGATAATCGGAAACTTTGAAAAAATAAAAGACTGTATTAATAAACATTTTATTTTATTCTATTTTATTTTCTAAACTAAAGTGCTGAAGTGGAATCACTTACGCGATACTACATTGTGTTCATATATTACTAACCTACTAAGGTAAGTTCGTTTAATCATTAATTTTCTTTTAGACATATTGTATGGAATGGACCCAAGTAGTCTGAATAAATAAAAATATTATTATTAATATGTACAAAGTACTTACCTACCTACTTAGTAAAACAAAAACATTGTAGGTAGGTACGTACCTTTGAAGAAATAGATGTCTAGAACGAGTCTTTCGCTACAATCGCAATAAGAACAACAGGCCAGGTTTGAAACGCTAGTGTGCGTATTACGCACACAAGTATGCGAATCGTCTATTGTCTATACAGGTGCGCTGCGTCACCTGTCAACATTGTCGTCCATTTTTAGGGTTCCGTACCTTAAAAGGTAAAAAAAGGGACCCTTATAAGATCACTTTCTTGTCCGTCTGTCCGTCTGTCCGTGTGTCACCATCGATTATCTCAGGAATGGGTAGAGCTAGCAAGTTGAAATTTATACCATATACTAAGGTCTATAGTCCCTACTGTGAGTATAAAAATCAAGGTCCTGAGTCAACACTATAAAAAGATATAGGCAAATTTAGGTTTTCGTGAAAACTTGTGAGTACCAAAACTTACCTTAATTATCAACTTTTTTTTATTTTTCGGAATTTTTCCTTTACTTGTGCTGGAAGACCTTGCTTGTAATCAAAATTGACAATTCTAGGTCAACCGGAAGTACCCTAGAGGTTTTGGGTCGAAAACCTAAATGGTAGTTCCCGTTGACCTAGAATAACGAAATTTGGCAAAAAGCAAGGTCTTATAGCACATATAAAGGAAAAATTCGAAAAAGTTAAAAAAGTTGAAAATTAAAGGGTGTTCCCATACATACATAGATGACGCCAATTAAAATTGTCCTCCGAGTTGTATGGGCGCTCATACAATTAAGCGGACTAGCTTAAGGGTGTTGCCACATTATCACGTCTCTACCCCGTCGCATAGCATGACCGTAGCAACACCGTCCCGGCAAAAATGATATTCTTTGTATTGAAATGTACCGGACGCCCCACACCACACCGTTCCTACACCGTCGCGTGCCCTGCCCGTGCCATGGCCGTCTTGTCAATCTCCGGCCGCCATGATTATTTTGCTGACAATCAATGACAAGCCCCGCCCATCTGTCAATCCATGTAACCATCATATTAGTAGCGTAGCCAGGTCAGCCCCTGGGGGCAGCTTTTCAGCCTTTTTCTATAAATAAATAATGCTGGATATTTCACAGCATCATCTAGCTCCAAGGTAAATGGGTCGATCTCCAGAATTGGCGTATTTGGTTGATCGCTATGGTGCTTTTTGAATAGTGATATTATTACTGTTCTGTATTTTTATTTCGAAAAGGAGGTGTCTAAATAAGCTTATTTTCATATTGGCCCCTAATTTTATCAACCAGTTTTTGAAATATTTAGGTGTGAAAATTTTATGACTTGAGCGATCAATATTGATGCTAAAACAGTATCTATAAATAATTTTAAGGAGTATCACTAACCTCTTGATGTTCAAAAAAGGACTAATACACAATTAGACGCATATCCCTCCGATAATTTGTGTACTATCTACCCTTATACTCGTAAATCGTAAACACCCAAATAGAAAAAATATAAGTAGAAGAGGCACAGACATACAAATAGACAGATACTGAGACAGGTGAAAGTAAATAAAAACTGTTAAAACGCTTCCTTTTTCTCATAAAATGCAATATTTTGATCGATGTGGTCTTTTTGACCACAGCGATCAATACCAAAACAATCAAAAAAAGTAACTTATTAAATGATTCTGCAGAGATGCAAAACAGTAGAAAACTATAATTTTTACATGGTAAATACATCCCTAAAACCCTTCTAATTATTGAATTGAAACTTAAACAAAGTGAATAACAAATGAGAAAAAGGTAGCATAGCAATCAAACATTTACAAATCCAAAGACAAAGTAATCAACTGTTTATCTCTATATCTCAGCACCATGGCAATGCAGTACATGCCTGTCCCCCTCAGTAGACAGAGCATACCTGATGACAGCGTACATGGCGAAAACCGATTGGTTAAAGAGTTCAGCTAGGGATGTAGACATGGATTCATGTCGATCCACAGCGATCAACAAAAACGCGCGGACATAACTTATTTTTCGAATTAAACTGAAACTATTCATTTATTGTTAACTTTTAATTTAATTCAAGTCAAATAAACCTTTGGTTTGTAGAATAAATAAAGAACATATTATCGTAATGTATGAACACAAAAAAGTTACGTACTATTTTCTGAATCAAACTGGAGTCAGGACAGCCCACAGCAATCAAGTTTTCGAGGTTTCTGATTTTTTTAAATACATTTACAATAACGTCAGATCAATAATTCTGAGTGCCCAAGGTAGCTAACAGGCCAAACTATCTAACAAAAAAAACTCCTGTAAAAAATTATTACAGTAAGGTAGGATTCTCCACCCGGACATCAAAAATTTTTGTTTTGGAGACTGACCCAAATAGACCTTGTATGGAAACTATATGACTGATAAACTACTTGTAGGTACCTATCCTTTTTTTTGTAAATACATAATATTACATAGAAAAACACCCAGACCCGATACATATATTTGCAGATCATACAAACACTTGCGTCGCAGTGGGAATCGAACCCGCAACTTTCTGTGTTTTAGCTGGACCTTCGCACACTACGCCACCGAGTTGGTTCGTATTGTTGGTACTGGATGTTGATTTATGTACACGGGATTTTATCGCGTAATTTACCTTATTTATCACGACGCGACGATTTGGCTGTTACAATAGCCGTGGTTGCGGGCCTCCTTGGTTTTGATCTTGGATTTCGATCCTGGATTTCGATCCTGGATTTCGATCCTGGATTTCGATCCTGGATTTCGATCCTGGATTTCGATCCTTGATTCTTGAATTTTGAACCTTGAATCTGAAATCTTGAACCTTGAATCTTTGAAGTGACAGCTGTCAAACTTCAAATAGCCATATCTCGGGAACTACTCGTCCTAGACTCCCCGTTCTCAGTTCAAATGAAAGCTATGACCAAGAAGATTCTAAACTACGTAACTGGAGTGCTAACTGACATTTAATGTACAAAGGATTTTGAACCTTATCACGACTGAACAACGATCTGTTATCATTTAATCTTGGTTATAAGGATTGTTGGTCTTGTTGAGAGGCTTTCTTGGGTGCTTTGTCTCTTTCACACAGTTGCAAAAAGAAAGAGACACACCGCCCAAGTTTTATTTCTCAAGCGGACCTTATTTTCTGTCTCAGTCAGCGTTCCAGGTACGTAGTATAGAAATTCCTTGGCTATGACCAAGATCTTCATTTGAAGTGACAGCTGTCAAACTTCAAAGCACCATATCTCGGAAACTATTCGTCCTAGACTCCCCGTTCTCAGTTCAAACGAAAGCTATTGTAGACATCTTCATTTAAAGTGACAGCTGTCAAACTTCAATCAGCCATATCTCGAAATCTACTCATCCTAGACTCTTCCTTTTTAGCTCAAATGAAAGCTATGACTAAGATCTAAATGTTCAATAACAGCTGTCAAAATGACATCTGTCATCTGAAATGTAGATCTTGGTCATAGCTTTCATTTGAACTGAGAATGAGGAGTCTAGGACGAGTAGTTTCCGAGATATGACCGTTTTAAGCTTTGAACTGACAGCTGTCAAACTTAAAACGGTCATATCTCGGAAACTACTCGTCCTAGACTCCCCGTTCTCAGTTCAAATGAAAGCTATGACCAAGATCTACATTTCAGATGACAGATGTCATTTTGACAGCTGTTATTGAAAATTTAGATCTTAGTCATAGCTTTCATTTGAGCTAAAAAGGAAGAGTCTGGGATGAGTAGATTTCGAGATATGGCTGATTGAAGTTTGACAGCTGTCAGTTCAAAGCTTAAAACGGTCATATCTCGGAAACTACTCGTCCTAGACTCCTCATTCTCAGTTCAAATGAAAGCTATGACCAAGATCTACATTTCAGATGACAGATGTCATTTTGACAGCTGTCACTTAAAACGAAGATCTTGGTCATAGCTTTCATTTGAACTGAGAACGGGGAGTCTAGGACGAGTAGTTTCCGAGATATGGCCGTTTTAAGTTTGACAGCTGTCAGTTCAAATAAAGATCTTGGTCATAGCTTTCATTTGAACTGAGAACGGGGAGTCTAGGACGAGTAAAGCTGGAAACAAACTATCGGACGCATCCATAAATCGCGGCTGTTAGCCGCGACTGATAAGTGTGCACACCGTCCGAACACCCAGCGGGCCAGATTGCCTTCGGACGTCTGAAGGTCCAAGGACGCGTCCGCGACTTTCGTCCGATAAAGCTATTTACATTTCAGATGACAGATGTCATTTTGACAGCTGTCACTTAAAACGAAGATCTTGGTCATAGCTTTCATTTGAACTGAGAACGGGGAGTCTAGGACGAGTAGTTTCCGAGATATGGCCGTTTTAAGTTTGACAGCTGTCAGTTCAAATGAAGATCTTGGTCATAGCTTTCATTTGAACTGAGAACGGGGAGTCTAGGACGAGTAAAGCTGGAAACAAACTATCGGACGCATCCATAAATCGCGGCTGTTAGCCGCGACTGTTAAGTGTGCACACTGTCCGAACACCCAGCGGGCCAGATTGCCTTCGGACGTCTGAAGGTCCAAGGACGCGTCCGCGACTTTCGTCAGATAAAGTGCACAGTTCTATGTTCGTTCTATATCCAGATACCTATTCTGTCGCGGCTGTCAGCCGCGTCCGTCAGCCGCGTCCGATAATTTGTTCCCACCTTAATTCATGAGATATGGCGGTTTGAAGTTTGACAGCTGTCACTTCAATGATTCAAGATTCAAAATTTCAGATTCAAGATTCAAAAATCAAGGATTGAAATCAAGGATCGAAATTAAGGATCAAAATCAAGATCGAAATCCAGGATCGTAACCAAGGATCGAAATCAAGGATCGAATTCAAGGATCGAAACCAAGGATCGAAATCAAGCGCTGATTTTGTCGAGCGCGATAAGGTAAAAATATCCTGAAATTTCAATGACTTAGGCACACTACTAATCCAACAACGAGTGTGAAAGAGACAAAGCTACCAAGAAAGCCTTTCAACAAGACCAACAATCCTTATAACCAAGATTAAATTATAATAGATCGTTGTGTAGTCGTGATAAGGTTCAAAGTCCCTTTTACATTAAAGTCGACTTAACCATCCTGTTTGTGTATAAAATCCTTGGATTCAACACTTTTTTATTTGCTCACGCTCTCACATGGGTAAAATCAAAGAATAATTATGGCAACCCTCCTAAACCATGTTAGGATAAAATTACAAAGTTTGATTTTCTTGTTTTCATAACTTAAAGTTATTTATAGTTTACTTACCGATGCTATGTAACTTCCTTATTTATTTTTAGTCGTCCTTTGTAATTCCTGCACACTTTGATGGCACAAATCGCCATTTTTGTTTGCCGCCAAATTCATGTTTACAGTACAACGACCTTAGCGCGACTGAATGAGCGAAACGAACGAGTCAACCAACAGTTGGTTGATCTTTTGTTTGGCGTTTTGACGCTCGAAATCGGGGTCTAGACATCTAGTTCGTCCAAGGTACGTACATACCAACTTACATGTACTGGAAAGCTAGCACAGACCTAGCCCTGTAATTTTGGGGGGGTGGGAGGGGTGGGGGGTGGGGGGGGAGGGGTAGACCCCCCCCTGGTGGGAGGGGTCAAAGAAAGCTAGTAGTTTATGAGAAAAAGAGAAATGAAAATTTGAGGTTAAGTTCTCAAAACTGAGGGAAAAGACTCAATAAATAGGGGTTTTTTGAGGGGTGGGGTAGGTGGAAGGGGGTCCACCCCCCCTTACCACTCCTAACTTGAAGAATTGTAAAATAGAATTGTACTTAATTGTAAAAATAAAGTGCTCTGTATCGGATCTGTCACTCATTTTGAACCTAACCTACTCAAGCCTTTCTGGGATGGGCTCCCGCCAGAACTCTCGCGAAGTCGCCTCTGAGTGTCACTTCGCCCCCTCAACCTTCACTGCGCTACGGAGGTCGCCGGCTCGCTTCGCTCGCCACCTCCCCCCTTCGCTTAGCTCGGTTGAGAGGGCTTGCTCCACTCAGAACCTCCCACGCGAGCTTCTGGCTCCGCGTTTTTTATATACACTCTAGGGGTGTCACGCACAAGACCACGTGGGGTCGGGGTGCTCTGTGTCGGATCTGTCACTCATTTAGAACCTAACCTACTCAAGTCGGGGTGCTCTGTGTCGGATCTGTCACTCATTTAAAGTTTGAAGTATATCTTGACATTGACAACTCAAAATTCCGCGCTTTTTATTGACACTGACAATCAAAATGGCGTACATCGTGTATATTTACGTCAAAAACGTCCAATCAAGTGTCAAAGATGCGTTCAGTAACTGACCACAGCCAAAACATTTCAAATAATTTCAAAATATTTCGAAACTTTAAAAATTAATATCTGAAAAACTATAAGTCATCTGTGATTAAAACTTTTGCAGAAAGACTTCTTAGGTAAATACCTTACTACCATAAAATTACGGCTGGCCAAATATTGGGCTAGGTATGCGCCGATCAGCCCATGTACTTTTCCTTAATTGTTTAAATGTGTGGTCACACTACTATCATAGCATTAGTTTTTATTGAATAACTCAGCAAATATATCGTTGATCCCAAATGTAACTTTGCTATCCGTTTGTAAAAAAAATTTACTAAAAGGTGAGCAGGTTTATTTTTCTATTACTCCTTTTTACAAAAAGTTATTCCCAATTGTTTAAAGTGAGGATTGAGGGACCATACAAAACCGCGTTTATCTCGGAATCGTGACAGTATTATTGCTTCTTTTTATTTTTACAAATGTCTATAGCACTTTTACAAACTTTTACAATGGTAGAGAGCTGGTTATTTTGATTTAAATGAGAGATATTTACAAAAATGCTTTGGAGGATTGAGGGACCACAGTTTTTACGTTATATCTTTTTGTAGAAATGACTTCGTGACCTGGTTTTCAGTTAATTCGTCGTGGGAAACTTTTTACAAAAGGTCTGTAGTCACGTTATCTTCAGTTTCAATATACTTTCCGAGATCTGGAAAATTCAATGAGAGAACTGAGGGACCATACAAAATGTGCTATAACTTTTTTTCTAGAGGTTTTACAAATTTTCTAATAAGTTCTACAATCGCTTGAAGACTTTTACAAACCCCCTGGATACTTCATTTGCTGCTGGGAGACATGGTCCCTCCATCCTCTACTACATTGTCAATAAACCTCAAACGTTACCCATTAATTTAAAAACTATAGAATATATAATATTAGTAAGAGAAGAGTTGAGTCCAGCCTGTCAAAACTGTCAAAAATAACAAGTTGTGAAAAATAATTATTTATCAACACGATGATGTATAATTTAAATGCTATTGAAATAGCACGCGATGTGGATGAGAATATTAATACGCGAAAAAAAAACTCCCATTCAAGACAGATAAACGACGCCTTTAAGTTGACGGACTTCGAATTCACAAAAACCTATAGGTTATCAAAAAACCTTGTTAGAGAACTAATTGATGTGGTAGAGCCCCATATGCCCGCCAATCTTCGAAGCGACGGCCTCGAGACGACGATGAAGGTAATTACCTTAAACCATCATCATACTTTTACTTAGTCTATGAATATAAAGTATCGAACACTAGAAACTTTGTAATAACCTACTGAAATGTTTAATAAAGGTCTTAGTGGCACTGGCGTTCTATGCCAGTGGTTCCTATCAAAGACTAGCCGGTCAGTCACGGTGCCACTCCATATCGCAGCCTGCCGTGTCACGAGCCATACAGCAAGTCACGGAAGTACTGAACCTCCCACAAATTTTTCACGAATATGTGAGGTTTCCAAACTCACGAGAAGACCGTGACGATATTAAAGGAGGGTTTGTAAATTAGCAACTTATTTGTTCTACATTGAATTATAATTTAGTAGATAGGTATTTAGGTTTAGGTAAGTACCTAGTTAAAGGGTTTTCCACTAAAGGTCACCGAGCCGGTTGTGTGTCCCTGAACAACGCGCCAGGTTCCGCCCTGGTAGGGTGCGCTTCTTCGAGCCAGAGTGGGCGCGCACGCAGCATTGCCAGGAGCCGCCTGTCTCCCGTGCACAAAGAAACTTAAATGCGCTGATCACCAACCATCCTCAGTTCGATATTTGCGGACGGATGGAAGTTGAGAGAGAGTGTTTTGGTTTCTGTGAAACCCAGTGATTTACAATTAGAATATTTAAATTGTTTTTTTTATCTTGTGTTTTACTCAGTTTTTTATATTATATTATGTTGTTTTTTACTTTTAATTTATGTGTTCTTAGATATAACGCCTTAGAATAATAATTCTCTAAGTTTAATAATAATAAATAAATAAATAAAACCAATTAGCGTGAAATTCTATATTTTTAATAATTTACAGATTCTACAGAAACTTTGGGATACCGGGTGTTGTAGGGTGCATCGATGGTACGCACATTGCCATAGTACCTCCTAAGGTGCATGAGGAGCGGTATTACAATAGAAAGGGTTATCATTCTCTGAATACCTTGATTGTAAGTGACTACCTATAATAAATTTTTAGTAGGTAATCCAATCTTAGCTTTGTGTATTAAGTAAGGAACACAATCTTATTTCAGATTTGTGATGCAAATGCAAGGATTTTGTGCGTAGACTCTAGCAACCCGGGGTCAACACATGACAGTGCTGCATGGAATAGTAACCCACTGCAGAGGAAACTTGACGAAATTGTTCAGGCTGGCGAAGATTTTTATCTACTAGGTAATTTTAAGAATAAGTAGGTACCTACCTTCACTAGTGTTATCTATAGATACTATCTACATCAGGCTCGGACTGAGTCGAGGCCTTTGCCAGCCGGGCTCTGGCCTGCGCGGGCCTCCCACGGGCCTGACTAGAGGAGGGGTAGGTGGTATGAAAATGAATAATTTGTGTATTTAATTACTTTCCAATAGTATCCAATCTATCGTTAAACAGTCTCGGGCCCCTCCCTGACTTGTGCATCTCCCGCCCTAGTTCTACCACGTTCTACCCAGATCTACATAGGAGTTTGTTTGAACGTGCTAAACTCTGGAAGTTCAATTCGTTGAACTGTAAGTTGAACTTCGTGGAATAGAATTAATAACTTGGGAACTACTATGTAGTTGGGATTTGAAAAAATATTTGAGCATTTGACAGCTCAATTCATGAAGAAGGTTATTATAGGCAATTTGTTGCTAGATAGGGCACAGTTAATTTGAAATATTGCTCTTCTTAAGAATTGAGTACTTTGAGTAGGTATTTAAAAGTTCCTTGACGTTTTTAGGAGACTCTGGGTTCCCACTGCGTAGAGTAATGATGACACCTATACTCAATGCTGATCTCGATACTCCTGAGGCTCATTATACAGAAAAGCATGTTAGCACCCGGAACGTTGTGGAACGATGTATTGGCATCCTAAAAGCTCGTTTCAGGTAAGATTTCAATGTTGGTTACGATTTACGAATCATACAGTTTAAAAATTATGTGAGTATTTTTTTAACTACATATCGTTATTTGCAGGTGCTTAATCGCTGATAGAAAATTGCACTACAAACCCCATGTTGCAGCGAAAATAGTTAACGCTTGCTGCGTCCTTCACAACATGGGTCTGAAGATGCCTGAAATGAGCGGAGCTGTAGGGGAAGTAGAAGGCGAAAATAATATTGATGCACAAACTGATCCTGATAGCTTAGCACGTGCAGATCGTAGATCTGCACTTTCTAATGATCTCCTGCAGCAAGGGCGCAACTATCAGCAGGCGTTGGTTAGCCGATTGTGGATGGCTAGGCGATAGCGAAAATATTATGAATAAATTCTGCAGCCTGTACAATTTTCGTCAAGATTCCTTTGCATGTTTATGAGTTTTACCATGAGTTTTTATATAGTACCTACTTAAATTAAAAGAGTCCGAAATACAGTTAACATGTTTTATTTAATCCTTAATATAATTAACATTTATATTATCTATCTATACATATAATAAAACTAACATAACATTGTCTGTTTATTAACCTATGAACGCAATAGAATAGAATAGGGGTACATATGAAAAGTCGGAAAACCGATATGCCGATCCTTGAAATGACGATGTTTGAAATGGAGAATAGGCGGGTCCACACAGAGCGAGCAGCCTCGCGAGGCATTTGCCGCGCGAAGCAGCTCGGTTAGTGTGGACGTGTGGCTCGGGCGCTCGGACGCTCGCCCGCGGTAGCGCGCGCCCGAGCGCAGCAAATGCCTCGCGAGGCTGCTCGCTCTGTGTGGACCCGGCTAATGCCCGTAATGCTTAAAATGTAGGTAGGTACTTAGAAGTTTATTAATCAGAATGCTTATTAATCAGAACGCTCGAAATGCCGAAAATCAAAATATCGAAGTACCTACATAGGTAAATAATACAATTTGTGTTTTGATAGTTTTCGATGTTTTAGTCAATCGGCATTTGGAGCTTTCGGCAATTCAAACTTTCGGCATTTGGAGCATTCTGTTTTTTAGGTTTCGACCTTACAAACTTCTATCAATTGAGCTTTCCACATTTCAACCGTTCTATATATTGAATTTCGCTATTTCAAGCATCGGCATTTCGGTTTACGGACTTTTCATATGTACTACCCTAGAATATAATGTTTTATTGTTTGTCTATTTGCACAAAATATATATTATATACCTATATATAGCGTTGTTCGTCCTCCCCTAGTGTATAAATGGTGGACGTTATCAACTTTTCTGAAACAAAAATACATGAATTACCTACAAGTAGGGACCATGATATTAGAAGAATACTATTAAGCATCCATAAAAGTTAAGCCCTATTTGTTAGGTACCTCTCTCTATAAGGTGGTGACACGTTGCACACACTCTGCGATTAATTTCATCGATTGTGCGAAACTTTGTTGGGCTTGAGCGAAACTTTGCAAGGCATCTGCAATTTTAATGGTTTGTTCAGCTTGTATTAAATTTGCAGAAGCTTGCATTTCCTCCGTCCTCGCTCTTAGCTCTTCAATTCTATGTATTGAAGATCTTGTCTCACTTAGTTCGTTTATTTGTACTGTAAAGAATAATATTTATGAATAATATAAATAAAGGTTTTTTTTAGCAAATAGCAAACCTAACTCATGAAATAGGTAACTCACTTGGATGGGCATTTCTGCGAATTCTTGGACGTCTTTGTGTTCTATTTATTTGTTGGGCTGTAATTAAAATATAGATGATTTTATTGATTGATTAGTTATTAAATACCGTAAAATACGCCAACATTGCCACCAAGGGTAATTTTGCCCGAAGATCAATTTATAAGCAAATCTTTAGATTGCAAAAATATTTGAATAATATTGTAACATTTTTTGAATTTGGTAGAAAATAGGTTATGTGTCTAGCATCACTGTCTATCGGGTGTGTCGCTAGCTTCACTCAGTAACTTTTTGGAACTCGTCGAGTACGGTGCGTATTTTCGCGGGCAAATTTTGGTGCAAATTCATAAGTGAATTGTGAGTGATGGCGAAAACACATGTTAGTTTTATTAATATTATGATATGTAAGAACACTTTAGGAGTATTAATATGTTATTATCGTTGTTAAATGTCTTTTCAAACAAGAGTTATAACGGTGGGCAAAGTTATCCAGTAATGTAGCGATCTACTATTGACAACATTGCCCGCCATCAAAATAAGCTTAGGGTTGGCACTTCAGAAACTTGTTTTTTTTACCCGACTACGGCGAAGCAAAAAGGATGGTTATGATTTTGACCGGTATGTTTGTATGTATGAATGTTCATCTGTTCCCTCGTAATTTAAGCTTTTAATTAACTTGCAATGTTTGTATTGCAATGTTTTTCTTTGCTGAAACTCTCCAGATAAATGTGATTATTTTTAATGATAAACGTAAAATGTCTGATAGTTAAGTAAGTAATTATTTTAATTTTGCTCCTAACATCATTTAATTTTGATCTCAATTAGCATTTCATTTTCATTGGGATACCTACATAAATATGTTGATTAAAGTTTATTAAATAAATACTTACCTGAATGAAAAATAACCAGTTTTTTTTATACCTACAACAACTACGATCACAAGATCAGTTTACTAAGAAGTGCCAACCCTAGCACTTTTAATAGGTGAAATGCGGTTTGTATGAAAAAGACAAAAAATGTCAGGGTAACTTTGCCCAGCCACTTTGCTAGGAAACCTTCTATAGTATCGTTTTAATTTATAAAGTAAACGCCATTATTGCCTAAATTCTTGTATTGCATTTTGATTTCATCTCTCTAGAGGCTATATTTGCGTCAAAAATCAACGTGGGCAATATTGGCTAAAAGTCCAGATAACTTTGCCCGCCATCAAAATGTATAAAATACTTAACTAAATATTGACGCATAATAAAATCTGATAAAGTAATACATGCACATAATCTTATAATAGCAGATGCTAAAAGAAAATACTTACGTTCCCATAGAAAAAATTTACAAAAAATGTAATTATTCGGAAAAAGTGGGCAATGTTGGCGTATTTGACGGTACTAGCTTCCGCCCGCGTCATAGAGGAACACGAGTTATAGAGGAACAAACATACATCAAACATCCAAACTTTAGCATTCTACACTAGTGAACGCCCGCGGCTTCGCTCGCGTGGACTATTATTTTGTATCCCACGGGAACCATACATTTTTCCGGGATAAAAAGTAGCCTATGTGTTATTCCAGAACCTAAACTATCTACATTCCAAACTTTATCAAAATTACTTTAGCAGTTATGGAGATACGTGGTAACAAACATTCACACACACACACACACGGACTTTCGCCTTTATAATATTAGTAGGATAGGAAAATTATTTTGGGAGGGCATCAAGTCATTGAGGCTGCCCGCTGCCCAGCGCACCAAAAAAAAATTGAGTTCCATAAGTACTTGTACATGCGATTGCGATTCAGGTCAAAAACATAACCTACCTGCTTGTGGAAGTGGCTGAAGAAGAGGAGGTGAACTCGAGTCAAAGCTCTCGACAACTAATGTTGGAGCAGGAGAGGGTTGTTGCATAGGCACTTCATCAGTGCCTATGATTGACGGAGAATTTCTGAAAAATCAAACCTGTTAAAAACCTGTGTAACTGCCAATAGAATAACGTTATAAGATTTTTTTTTTTTGCGTGGATCATGGAGTACATATAATGAAAGCAGGGTTAATGAGAATACAATAAATGTGATTTAAGTTTTCTTTTCCACGGAGACCACCGCGGAGCTGTGGCAGGGAATGGGTTATTAAGATGAAAACATAACTTACAGTGTTGCCAAATTATCTTCATTGTCTCCTCGGGATGCGGTGCATATCTTTATATCCATGCAAGAAAAAAATTACTATATAGGTAGGTAGGTACTTAACACAAACAAACAGATACGCAATATTAGAAACCAAAATTATTTGAATAGAAATACCTCTACAATTGGGTCCATCCTCACCCCTTCTAGAGGTCCAGAATCTTTGCCAATGATGGAGGCCACCCTTTCTTCAATCTCAGTGAGAACGATCATCTCATTGGGGCCTCCACCAGTGGTCCTGTAACCTCTTTTTTTTTGCATCAGTTTGGCCCGAATTTTGCACTTGTAGTCCGTCCAGAACTACAAACAGCCAGTGGTATATATAATTTCAAGTAAATATAGTGAATAGTAAAGATAAATGAATAAATAGTTGATACGCAGACACATAGATTATTGGTCTTTAAAGGGAATGGAACTTACTTTGGCCCACTCCTTCGCACTCCTTGACGTACCCACGGCATTTAACTTTAGGGCGCATGCACTCCAAAGGTGCAAATATAGGGCGCGTCCCTGTTTGGAGCGCAGGCGCCCTAATGCTAACTCCCTGTTTTTCTGCATTTCTTCCACGAGTACTTCCAGCTGTCTCATGGAAGTAACTCTTCTTCCTCTCTCCATCCCTACTTCGCTAAGTATTTTAGGGTTTTAAGCAAAAATAACCAGGTAAAAGGTCTTTGATTCCAACAAGATTCCAACGTACGAAATTGGCGTTTTTGTTTGACTTCTACTTAGACGTAATTGTGACAGTTAAAAATTAAAATAGGAACGATGATACTTTTTCTTTGATTTTGTGACATTTTAATAGTCTTTGATTAGTCATCCACAGTCCACAGCAAACATTAAAGGTGAACGCAGATTTGGCCGCGCCGCAGTCGCCGCAGTCTCCGCAGTCCCCCCCCGCATTCGATTTTTTTATATGAAGTTCTATGCAACCTCGCACATCTACCCGCAGTCGCCGCAGAGCGTCCGCAGCATCCGATGCGGGCGGGCCGACGTTAATGACGTCACCAACGTCGACCCGCTCGCATCGGACGCTGCGGACGCTGCGGCGCGGGTAGGTGTGCGAGGCTGCATAGAACTTCATATACCTAAAGCAATCGAATGCGGGGGGACTGCGGAGACTGCAGTGCGGCTAAGTCTGCATTCACCCTAAAACAAATTAATTAATCCTTGGTGAGCATAGACTAAACAAGCTTCGTAACAGTTTACGCTGAGGAACAGTTATCAAATCAATTTAGTAGAATAGCTTTTTGGATAAAACCTAATGACTGACATTTTAGAGAACAAAACAACACCGTAGCGGAATGGCAAACGTTGTACTTTAGTAGAATACAGGCCCATGTCTCCTAGCAGCAAATGAAGTATCCAGGGGGTTTGTAAAAGTCTTCAAACGATTGTAGAACTTATTAGAAAATTTGTAAAACCTCTAGAAAAAAAGTTATAGCACATTTTGTATGGTCCCTCAGTTCTCTCATTGAGTTTTCCAGATCTCGGAAAGTATATTGAAACTGAAGATAACGTGACTACAGACCTTTTGTAAAAAGTTTCCCACGATTATTTAACTGAAAACCAGGTCACGAAGTCATTTCTACAAAAAGATATAACGTAAAAACTGTGGTCCCTCAATCCTTCAAAGCATTTTTGTAAATATCTCTTATTTAAATCAAAATAACCAGCTCTCTACCATTGTAAAAGTTTGTAAAAGTGCTATAGACATTTGTAAAAATAAAAAGAAGCAATAATACTGTCACGATTCCGAGATAGACGCGGTTTTGTATGGTCCCTCAATCCTCACTTTAAACAATTGGAAATAACTTTTTGTAAAAAGGAGTAATAGAAAAATAAACCTGCTCACCTTTTAGTAAATTTTTTTTACAAACGGATAGCAAAGTTACATTTGGGATCAACGATATATTTGCTGAGTTATTCAATAAAAACTAATCCTATGAAGACCTACTAAACAATATGGATCACCAGTTAGCGTGCCGCCGATAGGGACAAAAAATCAAGTGGATCCATGTTTCGTAGTAGGTACCTACACATAAGGTCCATTTAGTACAGAACTATAGAACATAGATTTTTTTACCAATGACCTTTTGAAAAGATCATTCATTGTTCTCTACCTACACGATGAGTGAGGGACAAAAGATATTATGCTCTGTCTCTTTTTATCACAAGAATCTTGTACTTATAGGTACGTAGATATATTTATCCTTCTTTGTTTTGTGTAAGTGAATGTGTGCGTCCAGCAGTCCATGTACCTATACTTGGTCCATGGTATGTACGTATCTACAATGTTTTTGTTTTACTAGGAAGGTAGGTAAGTAGGTAAGTACCTACTTTGTAATGCTGCGAATACACGCTGGGCCAGCCTAAGCCATCGCGAGTGAAGGCGAATCGACGCAAGGCGAGTGGTACCATCCACACGCTTGGCGAGTCGACGCAACGCAAATCAATGTAAGTTGGCGCTCGTGTTCACTCGGCCAGCTAGGCGAGCGATGGCAAGGCGAGGCGAGTGGTGCTGCCCACACACACGTTGGCACTCGCGTTCACCCGGCGAGCCTAGGCCAGCGTGTGTACGGGCCTTAAAGCCTTGACCGAGTACCTAGTGGATTTAAACCATGGATGTAGTCGTAGGTACGTAGGTAGTAGGTATTATTATCTGTTCTGTAGTAGCACAGAGAAATGAACTAGAGAAATGAGAAATGACTTCTCTGTGGTAGTAGGGAGGTAGGTTGACAACAGATTATTTGTTCTAGTACCTATACTTACTCTATAGTCGGGCAAAAAATAAAAGACATAAATGGGGGCGCCACTGTGCAAGCTAAATACGTGAAATAGATAAATTCTCTTCTAAAAGGAAATTATTACTTCTCACTTACTTCGGTAGGTACCTGTATCAAAGACAAGAAACCTGGGGCCCTAGCCATATTACACGATCTTTCGTCGCTGTAGAACGATCTATCGTCGCTGTAGAATAGAACACTTCAAAATGTATAGGAATTGACGTTCTGACCACGTGACTCATCTACTTGAAACGTCAAATCCTATACATTTTGAAGTGTTTCTATTCTACAGCGACGATAGATAGTGTAATATGGCTAGGGAGGCTGTACTTTATCATAGATTAGTAGAGAAAGGGTTTCCATTGTAATGAAATTTTAGTTGCCGTTTCTACCCGTTTTTGCCAGACTATAGTTCCTGAGATGCGCGTTCAAACAAACAAACAAACTCTTGCGCTTCATAAAATGGTATAAAACAGAGGCAGGTGTAGATATAGAAGATATAGGTAGATAGGTGTTATGATCAAGAAAGTTGAAGACTAGGGAAATTGAAGACTCTAGGGAAAAAGACGAACTTGTCACATTTTTTTCGAAAGTAGGTAATCTGTGAATGCGATTCCAAATTTAAAAATGCGATAGGTATCTCAAAATCTTTGGTGCTTGACAAGATCGTCTTTTTATCTGGGGTCTACAATTCCTGTTGTGATGCTGCTATAGCAGCCTTTTTAGCCCCGCTGATCATAACTAGAATAGAATAGATATACCTACCTACGTAGATAATAGTAAGGTATAGGCCCGTTCTTTGAGTACTACCTACCTACGTACTGTACCTACTAGTATTCTGTGCTAGTAGTATTCTGTGCTAGTAGTAGGTACTACCTACCTACTCAAGGGGAGAAAGAGCTTCTATCTGAGTCCCATTGAATTGAAGCCACGCTGACTGTGGAGCGTAATAATAATAATACCTAATGATAATGACTGGCCTCTCAGCTCAGTAATGGCCTAATCTGCCTTCTACACTGTAGTTCGTGGGTTCAATTCCCACCCAGGACAAATGTATAAAAAACATAGGTAGATGTTTGTTCCGTGTCTGGTTATTATAAAATATAATTTAGAAAATATCTGTGTATTCTATCGGTTAATTTGTTCCCATAGTACCATGTATCTACTTACCTATGTATTTATGTACTTGCTGGTTTTAGTAAAAATAAAAACATTATAACAGTGGGGACCAACGCCAACGGGAAGTCGAATTCTCGTTCGTCCCCATCGAAATTAGAAGTGGGGCGAGCGGGAAAATGGGGATGAAGCGTTGAGACGAGCGGGAATAACCCCAAACCGCTTGCTGTTCACGCATCGACTGGCCGTGGTGGCCGTTTACCTCACAGACAATTTTTGCCTGCTCGTGCTCGCTTGCCCACCGCAGCCGCCCTCGCCGCCCCCGCCCCGGTTAGGAGTTGGGCACGGTATTCACCAGCTAGAGCGGCGTGCCGCTGGCTAATGCGGCTGCGACTAGTGGCTTTGGCGTCGGCGCACGTTGGTCCCGAATTTAGTGCTCCATACACATAGAAACCAAAACTCGATTTTTTAATTTTTTTTTATTGGGGATTGTTCTAGTACACAATTCTTATTCAAATATGTAGGTACAGTCACCATAGCAAGCTTCATGACGGAATAAAAAAATATTTAGTTTTTTTTTGTATGGAGGAGAACACTTAAATAGGATTATCTCTCGACTCTTAGAAACTCAAGGGCTGCCGCTTATAGAGGGTGTACACCCACACGAGGTCGTCCTCATAAGCTACCAATCTCGCACAGCTGGGCACGGTTTTAGCACCCAGAGCAAACTGAATATTCGAAAATTTGCCTACTACACCAAAACTAGAATTTCTTAAATGTTTCCATGGTAGATTGTTCTAATTCACTATTTTTATCTAACTATGTAGGTACAGTCACCATAGTACGCTTTACGTAAGAAAAAAAAATATTTTGTCTTTTTTTGTGTATGAATGAAAACACTTAATTCGGATTTTCTCTCGACTCATAGAAACTCAAAGGCTGCCGCTTATACAGCGTGTACACACACATGAGGCTGTCCTTATAAGCTACCAATCTTGCACGTCTGGGCACGGTTTTGGCCAAAAAACTAATAATTCGAAAATTTTACAGCAATACCGAAACCAAGATTTCAAAAAAGTTTGCATGGGGGATTGCTCTGATACATGACTTTTATCTAAAAATGTAGGTACAGTCACCATAGCAAGCTTCATGACGGAATAAAAAAATATTTAGTTATTTTTGAATGGAGCAAAACACTTAAATTGGATTATCTCTCGACTCTTAGAAACTCAAGGGCTGCCGCTTATACAGGGTGTACACCCACATGAGGCCATTCTCATAAGCTACCAATCTCGCATGGCTGGACACGGTTTTGGCGCCCAGAGCAAACTGAATATTCGAAAATTTGTCAACTACATCAAAACTAGAATTTCGTAAATGTTTGCATGGTAGATTGTTCTAATTCACTATTTTTATCTAATTATGTAGGTACAGTCACCATAGTACGTTTTGCGTAACAAAAAAAAAATATTTTGTCTTTTTTTGTGTATGAATGAAAACACTTAATTCGGATTTTCTCTCGACTCATAGAAACTCAAGGGCTGGCGCTTATACAGGGTGTACACACACATGAGGCTGTCCTTATAAGCTACCAATCTTGCACGTCTGGGCACGGTTTTGGCCAAAAAACTAATAATTCGAAAATTTTACAGCAATACCGAAACCAAGATTTCAAAAAAGTTTGCATGTGGGATTGCTCTGATACACGATTTTTATCTAAAAATGTAGGTACAGTCACCATAGCAAGCTTCGTGACGGAATAAAAAAATATTTTGTTATTTTTTGTATGGAGGAAAACACTTAAATTGGATTATCTCTCGACTCTTAGACACTCAAGGGCTGCCGCTTATACAAGGTGTACACCCACATGAGGCCGTCCTCATAAGCTACCAATCTTGCACGGCTGGGCACGGTTTTGGCGCCCAGAGCAAACTGAATATTCGAAAATTTGTCAACTACACCAAAACTAGAATTTCGTAAATGTTTGCATGGGGGATTGCATGGGACATTGCTTTAATACACTATTCTTATCTAAATATGTAGGTACAGTCACGACAGCAAGCTTTAAATTTTACTTTCGGTGTAGTTTATAGATTTTCAAATAATCATTTGGCTCTAGGCGCCAAAACCGTGCCCAGCCGTGCGAGATTTGTGGCTTGTGAGGACGGCCTTATGTGGGTGTATACTCTGTATAAGCGGCAGCTCTTGAGTTTCTAAGAGTCGAAAGATAATCCAATTTAAGTGTTATCCTCCACACAAAAATAGAACTAAATAGTTGTTTTTTCTGTCATGAAGCTTGTTATGGTGACTGTACCTACATTTTTACATAAAAATCGTGTATTAGAGCAATCCCCTATACAAACTTTTTAAAAATCTTGGTTTCGGGAATGCTGTAAAATTTTTGAATTATTAGTATTTTTGCTCTGGGTGCCAAAACCGTGCCCAGACGTGCAATATTGGTAGCTTATGAGGACAGCCTCATGTGTGTGTATACTCTGTATAAGCGACAGCCCTTGAGTTTCTAAGAGTCGAGAGAAAATCCAAATTAAGTGTTTTCATCCATACACAAAAAAAGACAAAATATTTTTTTTTTCTTACGTAAAGCTTACTATGGTGACTGTACCTACATAATTAGATAAAAATAGTGAATTAGAACAATCTACCATGCAAACATTTACGAAATTCTAGTTTTGGTGTAGTTGACAAATTTTCGAATATTCATTTTGCTCTGGGCGCCAAAACCGTGTCCAGCCGTGCGAGATTGGTAGCTTATGAGGATGGCCTCATGTGGGTGTACATCCTGTATAAGCGGCAGCCCTTGAGTTTCTAAGAGTCGAGAGATAATCCAATTTAAGTGTTTTGCTCCATTCAAAAATAACTAAATATTTTTTTATTCCATCATGAAGCTTGCTATGGTGACTGTACCTACATTTTTTGATAAAAGTCGTGTATCAGAGCAATCCCCCATGCAAACTTTTTTGAAATCTTGGTTTCGGTATTGCTGTAAAATTTTCGAATTATTAGTTTTTTGGCCAAAACCGTGCCCAGACGTGCAAGATTGGTAGCTTATAAGGACAGCCTCATGAGTGTGTACACCCTGTATAAGCGGCAGCCCTTGAGTTTCTATGAGTCGAGAGAAAATCCGAATTAAGTGTTTTCATTCATACACAAAAAAAGACAAAATATTTTTTTTTTCTTACGTAAAGCGTACTATGGTGACTGTACCTACATAGTTAGATAAAAATAGTGAATTAGAACAATCTACCATGCAAACATTTAAGAAATTCTAGTTTTGGTGTAGTAGGCAAATTTTCGAATATTCAGTTTGCTCTGGGTGCTAAAACCGTGCCCAGCTGTGCGAGATTGGTAGCCTATGAGGACGGCCTCGTGTGGGTGTACACCCTCTATAAGCGGCAGCCCTTGAGTTTCTAAGAGTCGAGAGATAATCCTATTTAAGTGTTCTCCTCCATACAAAAAAAAACTAAATATTTTTTTATTCCATCATGAAGCTTGCTATGGTGACTGTACCTACATATTTGAATAAGAATTGTATACTAGAACACTCCCCAATAAAAAAAAATTAATAAATCGAGTTTTGGTTTCTATGTGTATGGAGCACCAAATTCGGGACCATTGTGCGGCGTCGGCTTGAACCGTGTCGGCGTCGCGTCATCGTGCCTACGGCTAAAGCCGGCGTACGCTGGACAATCGCGACCGCCCCCGTCGGGCAGCGCCGGCGCAGCCTTCATAGACTACGTCCTAAGACCCAGGAGATGAAGCCGGGGTGTAAGGAGTGAAGCTCGATGGCCTACCTACCATTTTGTTGTTGAGAGAGAGAAGAGGTAGATAGGTAGGTAGGTACTTACTCTGTTGTCATCAACAGCAAAATGAAGATTATAACTATTTCCTGTAGCAGATTCATCGTAGATTAGATTATTACGTAGTATCTTAGTTAATCCGTGCAAATGGGAATGTATTGTAATGTACCTACTTAATATTTATTTAGGGCAAATAATTCGATTCACGTCACGAATTCACGATGTAACTGCTCTACGTAGCTAATTTCAAATTTCCAAAATAATGATAATTTTGCCAGACCCAGCAGACCAATAGTGTAGATTTCAATGAATCACGTGATCACGTAACGTCGTGTCAACACAACACCATAGGCTGAGGCCCCATTAGTGCGTTGCGTTGCGTCGCGTCGGCAAAATGTATGAGTAATGTATGTCGTTTTACTCATACATTTTGCCGACGCGACGCAACGCAACGCACTAATGGGGCCTCAGCCTTAGGGTTATATGGATCAAAAACTGACTTCACTTAATTGAATACTTATAAGTTTGTGCTTAGACTTCATTCTTATTATAAGTATAGATTATTCGACAATTAGTAATTTTTTACATAACGTTTCCATTGTAATGAAATTTTAGTTGCCGTTTCTACCCGAACCCGACTAAACAATCTATACCTACCTAAATCTATACATTTTCGTACATAACGAGTTCCCCTCTGTTCAATTAAAGATTAAACAAGCAATTCATTCAAAAATAAAAAAACCCGGCTGAACTGAAAAGTTGGAAACAGCATTATCTTATCAATCACAAAATTAAATTACAATTTTATTATTAGGTACCTAGGTATCTAGGGTTCGATGCCGTGCGCTTTTTCCTAAGCTTTGTTGTCACAGTTGACACACAGATGGCTCTGTGTGTAAAATTAAAAGCGTGTAAGATATTTCTTAAATATGAGATATCTCCTAAACGGCTGAACCAATTTCAATGCAGTTTGTTCTAAACGTTGCGTGTGACTAAATATAAAGTTTTAGTATGCGTTTTGTTTAGCAATAACATTAAGGGCGAAAAATAGATTTTCAAAAATTTTGAGACTCGATTTAGTCTTCGAAGACGTCATGTTAGATTTAAAAAAAAATACCTATTTGATATCAGTCCACCAATCTCTTGATTTTGACATGGATTTTGATATGAAGCCGTGATGTTTTTTCTCAAAATTCACACATTGTTGTATTTTCTAGCCGCACTATTTGATTTATCGAAATAAAAAGTATCAAAATAAGAAGTAGAGTACAATCGAGATGGAGACGATTCTATCTAACGATACCTCATTCATCAAAATCCATCCAGCCGTATAAGAGCAACGTGGTAATAAAGAATATTACTTACATACCCACAAACATACATAGAAACGCGCGATCTACATAACCCTGTGACTTGACAGTCAGCTGGGTAAAAAAACTAGAACTAGGTACAATGATAAAAATTAGTTACAAATGTTGTTTGGAAATCATTGAAATAATCTAACGTAGTAGGTAGGTATTTATCTTTATTTCTATTAAGTATTTTCTATGTCAAAATCAAACAGAATGCTATTTTCTCTCTCCATACTAATATGGACCTTAAGTGTACTACAAAACATGGGTTCACATAATTTTTTGTCCCTTTAAATCGGCGGCACGCTAACTGGTAAACCATATTGTTTAATAAGTCCACCACGTACAGTGCGACTTTTATTAATAGACATAAATGGGGGCGCCACTGTGCAAACTAGTTGGTAACCCCAAAATATGATGATAAACAATTTTGATAAGTACTTGATAATTTTATTTTTATTTCACAAAATCGGTAGGTACCTATCACAAGTTGTATTTATACAACCTACTTGTATGTAATTGCTCTATGTTACATTACACCAAAATGTCTGTTAATAAAACAATTTTTTTTAAATAAATCTGAATTTTTATTGTAAGCCTGATGTCAGCGAAGCCAAATGTAACATGTCTAATCCTCTAAATATTCTACCCCTGAAAATTCCATGCCAGAGCCATGTCCATGTGCTGCACCGGGCATTTCATCGACTGACTCTGAAGTGTCAACACTGCTGCTATCATCCTGAAGGTAGATAACTAGGTGGTCAATTTCATCATAGTGTGTCCTCTTTCATAGTAGCCTCGTTCTATCTTGATGACATGCTCGCATGATTTTCTCCAGACCTCAGCTGATATGCTTTGAAAAGCCTGTTCAGCAGCAGCCTGAAAATTAATGTTACTGGTAATAAATTGCATTGATAAAACTATTAACTATACTAGAGATGTAGGTGCTCTGTCAATAATTTACAAAAAGTAGAAAGAAAGTAGAAAGAATCGTTTATTTAGCACATACAGAAAAAAAAAAAAGTAAAAGGATTGTTGTACCTTGATAGAGAAAATTAAAATTTAACCTAAAAAGAACAAAAAAACTGTCATTGGTGGAGATTAGAACTCGCAACCTTCGGCGTTGAAGGCTGATGCAGACAAACAGAGTTATGTATAAGTATAGTGAGTAATCCACTGTACCCCGTGTTTCACTGTTACCCACTCTCCCCTACAATATATATTATTACACAAATAGCAAAATTAACAATAAATAACCTATTTATAATTCTTACCTGCTTTCTAACTGTGTAAAAATGTTGAATTTTTTGCCTTATGGAGCACAAATCAAAGTCATCCAAGTTTTTTTTTGGGACGACCGGCTCTGTGTTTCGTGGGCGTCGAGAACCTGCTGTTATTCTGTACGCCTTCTTGTACAATTCTCCTAACTGTACTTAAAGATTTACCTGCAAATATAAACGAACTTTTTTTAAAGTCGTAAAGTATCAAAAATGCCATATTGCTCTATTCTAAGATGTAAACATAACCTATTTTAGTCGTCTTATAATTTATCAATTTACGGTGATTTAAAGTTAAATAACCAGTAATAAATGATTTACCTACACATTCAAATTTTACTGATAAAATAATTGTATCAAATGAAATACCGGTTAATTCAGCGGTACGTTCCAAAACATTAGTTAGATCTGTTAGAATTGTTCCAGCTTCGTTTTCTAACAAGCATCGTGTGTACACTTTATAAACCACTTCTCTGGTGCCAGTCTTCAATGTTTTGTTCATGTCTATTACACTTTTATCCACAACAAATACGTCAAATTGAAGAATTCACTAAAACAACAAGTTTTTACTACTCACTGACGTCTTCAGAAACATTTTTTACCATAGATAAGTAGAAATAAAGGGTTGCCGTGCAATGAATGAATGAATGAATGAAATTTTAGTTCAGTTTCTATTAATAAAAGTAGCACTGTACCGTACATTGTACTTTTCCTTAATTGTTTAAATGTGTGGTCACACTACTATCATAGGATTAGTTTTTATTGAATAACTCAGCAAATATATCGTTGATCCCAAATGTAACTTTGCTATCCGTTTGTAAAAAAAATTTACTAAAAGGTGAGCAGGTTTATTTTTCTATTACTCCTTTTTACAAAAAGTTATTCCCAATTGTTTAAAGTGAGGATTGAGGGACCATATAAAACCGCGTCTATCTCGGAATCGTGACAGTATTATTGCTTCTTTTTATTTTTACAAATGTCTATAGCACTTTTACAAACTTTTACAATGGTAGAGAGCTGGTTATTTTGATTTAAATAAGAGATATTTACAAAAATGCTTTGAAGGATTGAGGGACCACAGTTTTTACGTTATATCTTTTTGTAGAAATGACTTCGTGACCTGGTTTTCAGTTAAATAATCGTGGGAAACTTTTTACAAAAGGTCTGTAGTCACGTTATCTTCAGTTTCAATATACTTTCCGAGATCTGGAAAACTCAATGAGAGAACTGAGGGACCATACAAAATGTGCTATAACTTTTTTTCTAGAGGTTTTACAAATTTTCTAATAAGTTCTACAATCGTTTGAAGACTTTTACAAACCCCCTGGATACTTCATTTGCTGCTAGGAGACATGGTCCCTCCATCCTTTACTACATGTATCCGTACCCATCATAAAAATGTGAAAGTGTGTGTATATTTGTATGTTTATTTGTCCTGCTTTCACGTCAAAACAGAGCGACGGATTGACGTGATTTTTTGTGTGGAGATAGTTGGAGGACTAGAGTGGAGAGGTGCCAATTCAGACGTACCACAACCACACGACACCGACAACCACACCACAACGACGCGACGTGGTCGGGCGTATATTTGTATTGAAAATGAATTTCCAATTCACACGTACCACATTTTGTCGTTGTTATTGACCACCTGTGTAATACGACCACATGTGGTACGTGTGAATTGGAAATTCATTTTCAATACCTACATATATACGCCCGACCACGTCGCGTCGTTGTGGTGTGGTTGTCGGTGTCGTGTGGTTGTGGTACGTCTGAATTGGCACTTAGGGGCCTTTCACTCTTCAGCGTGTCACCGGTCGCGTCCGCGAGTTGACCATTCACAGCACAGAGAAATTCGAAAATTCAAAATTCTCTGTGCTGTGAATGGTCAACTCGCGAACGCGACCGGCGACACGCTGAAGAGTGAAACAAGCCTTAGGCTACTTTTTATGCGGGTACCACGCGAGCGAAGCCGCGGGCAGCAGCTAGTAATTTAATAAAAGTACAAAAAAAAGTAAGTTCGTATGAGCAAGTGGCCAACTCTGGTGACGGAAAGTTTATGCCGCCTAAGTCAGCTCGTTGTTTCTCAAACTTGCAGTCTATTTTAATTAATTTTGCCTTCCGATTTCCTACCCCGCAGAACAACATCAACCAGGGGCCAGAGGGGACCAGAGGATATTTTAATAACCTTATGTAGGTACCCACATACATAGATCTATATAGGTATAATATATGTGCGTCGTCGAAAAATGAAACAACAAAGTAAGATGAGTTTTGTATTTACAATTTTTACATACATTTCAACATTTTACAAGCTACATGGAGCTCTTTTTAATTCGAGCAACGAACATTACATAAACTAACACGTAAATCTAAATCGTAATAAAAACGTCCTAGCGTAATCAATCTACTGGGTGAGGCAGCTGGATCACAACACCTAGAATCAATAAAACCCCGGTGTCCGCGTTAATTGCTTTACTAAACGAGAACAGTGGCAGTTTATTGATAAGAAATTTTGGTACAAGTAACAGTACCTACAGTAAGCAACAATTAGGCCGCCACTAACTTCTATTTCATTTTTTTATTGTTCGTAGGACGAATTTGGTCTTTGTGCCCTTATGCAAATTCTTTTTTATTGTTTACAAAATTTATTAAAAACAATGTCCATTTGTTTTTGTTTTTCGTTATTAGAAATTAAGTAGGTACTTATATTTTAATAATTGTTTAATAGGACGATACATTGCAAACAAATGGGTTGGGTACAACGTGACGGTTAAACAATGGCAAATTGTTTTATAAAGGTAAGTAGATAGGTACTTAGTTTAGTTTATGGTTTTTAATAAATGTTTTTAGTAAGTATAATGTTATTAAAAAGTAAGTAGGTAAGATTCTGTCTACATAAGTTCATAATATTATTGTAAGGAAATAAATTAACTGAAAAGCTCATTTTCAGTTCAGTGTGTTCCGTGGCCTTAGCTCGGAACCTCGATGTAAATAGATAGAATGCCAATATTCAGAAGTTAAAAGACTTCAAAAACTATGTAACTCGTTTAAGTATTTTAAATGATAATAAATTTAGTAGGTGCCCATAAAAGACTAATTCGGCAGATCTTTACTTCTTAATATATTACATAATAGAACACTATGGTGTAATTATCTACATCAGCAGAAATGATTAAGCTTCTAGACAATTTTTTTTGTTTTGTTTGCAACAACTACTCTATTTTAAAAACAAGCTGGCAAATAAATGCTGTAAGAACTTTTTCTATAGGTGGTACGTAATTGTGAGTACCTAAGCACTTCTTGTGGTTTGTAAACATTAACAGTACCTATGAAACACCAATTAACAAAAACAGACTATGTACACTAAATTCTAAATGCATTAAAATATCGACTTCTTTGTCATTTCAAGCAACAGCGCGGTGGCGAATAAAAAAAACTGTTGGCACAAGCATTGCTGAAGTAGGTATACAAAGATATAAAACTTGCAAAATAGTAAATACCTATCGTTAAAAGTTTCCACTTTTAAGTATTTTACTCAAATTAAATGATATGTTGAATTTAAAGAGATTGAAGTGATTATGTCAAAGCCAATCCAAAATTCATTTAAATGAGGTTTCATCTTTAAGATCACTTCACTTCATTCATTAAAAATTTTAGATGTAAATACCGTTCCTGAGTACTTGTGTATATTATTCCCAAAGTCGATATTTTAATATCTCGAAATCAACTAACATTTATCATCCAACACGACAGATTCACTATGTTCCTGTACGTGCCAGTGTGACTAGAATAACGTTTCTCGCGAATGCGACGTGTGGTCTAACCGCAGCGGTAGCGGCACGGGACGGCTCGATAGTTCGGTGCATTCCCCTGTTGCAGCTGCTTCACCACCCCCACTATCCGTAGAAAACTGTTCCACCTCATCATCCGTAGAATCGGGATTGTCTTCTACAAACACAGAGTCTGCGCCTATAGACGCCAAATCACATTCTAGGACAAACGACGGTCCAACACTGCTCACTGACGCGAGTGGTGCAAGTCTCTCACTCGGGCATGGAGACAGTCTACGTTCTGGTAATGCACATACTACAGATGAACCTCTACGTTCTAAATATGAGCTGCCGGAACTAGAACAGGTAGCGGAGCTAAGTCTGCGATCACGCGGCCCAGCCGAGGGCCGACGATCCACAAATCGTAACGCAGAGCCAGGAAGAGAATCACCACGAAGCGTTGCAAGACGGCGTGGTGGCGTCAGTAAACTTCCGTAGCCACCGCCGTATGATGCAAAACGAGACGTTCGCGGCCATGGTGGTTCCTCGCCTATAGAAGGCCGAGACCGTGCTCTTTCTAAGAGTGCTTCTTGCATAGCCGCAGATAGTTGACGTTCTTCTTCAACGGCTTGTTCTTCAGCAACAACTGCCTCCGCCATTTCAACCAGCTTTGGGTCGTTAAGAGCTTTTAAAGTTTTGCTACGGCTTTTGTAGACAATCAAAAATACCATCAGAGCGAAGAAGCCCCCAAGCGTGGCGGCTATGCGAACACCGGTCATGACATCATACGTGGCATAGAATTCAATGCGAACACGATCGCGCTCAGCATCTCTAGAGCTTTCAGTAGAGTTCTCCAACGCACCCAACTCTCTGCCGCTCCATCCATCTTGAGGCTCCATCTTGCGGTCAAGTATTCATCGCCTGCGGACAATATCATAAAAAAACATTGTACTTATTGAATAGGTTGACAATACCTGGGATAGCATCGTAAGTTCCCGACAAAGAACACGTGTAAATTAAATTTATGACACCGACAATATTTGCTTTGTCGCTTTTTTTTCCTGAATAACTATCACCCTGTCACCTACAAAAACAGCTTTGAAAAGTTTACCGATTGATTAATTTCGTTATCATATTCCTACTTATCGCTTATTTTTTCTGCTTTTTGTTGCTAAAATGTATAAGTACCCACATACTATTTCGTTACCTACGCTTTACGATTATCATCCATCATACATATTAATAGGACACCCAAAAACCAAGACTTTTACTAACTGTATAATGTTATGCGTACATTTAGCACATGTTAGCAGGTACAAGTACCTACCTGTGACCTGTGATGTATGCAGGATATGCTTAATGTTTAAACTATCTTCACAACGTTGTATTAAGTTCATAAACCGTTGACGCCGATATATTCGAACAGCTATATTTCCACTGTAAAACAAGGGAAACCAACAACAATGTTGTCGGGAGGCGATTTCCGGTCGCCAGCTGCAGAGCTCACGACGTATCTGGGACACGGTACATAGTATGAAACCTCTCGCTAGAGCTCTTGTTATTATACATTATCATTTTAGCTTTGGTTTGCATTTAGGAAACTGTTTAGGTAGGTGAACCTGCGATTTTCTATATGGGTATAAATACCTACTCCTTAAATAAATTATTTGATAAAATGCCACGCTGTGCCATATTTTAACTATAATTGTTTTTTTTTTATACTTATTTATTTTATTTGACTGGCCTCTCAACTTAGTTGGTAGTAGCTCTGCTTGGTACATAATTAAATTATGTACAAATTATATCAATATTTTATCAGCTTTACATGGGGTGTCAAAACTTTTTAATAGGTGGTGTGATTTGTTTGAATCTCGTTGAGAATATGTACTTAATAAACAAGCAATTACTTCAAAAATAAAAAAACCCGGCTGCACTGAAAAGTTGGAAACAACAATTAACCAATTATATAATCAACCAATTTCGATGCGCTTTTTTCTAAACGTTGCGTACCTATGACAAAATATAAAGTTTTGGTATGCGTTTTGTTTAGTAATTTCCATTTAGTAGGAAAATAGATTTTCAAAAATTTTGAAAGATGATTTAGTCTTCGAAGATGTAATGTTAGATAAAAAATATAGATATTTGAAATCAGTCCACCGATCTCTTGATTTTGACACAGGTTTTGATATGACGACGCGACGGCAAGATATTTTTTTCAAAATTTATACATTGTTTCATTTTCTAGTCTATTTAATTATTTTTTGAAATAAAAAGTATTTTAGAGCACAATCGAGATAGAGACGATTCTAACGATACCTCATTCATCAAAATCTAATAAGCTGTTTAGGAGCAATGCGGTAATAAAGAATACATGCATAGAAACGCGCGATCTAAATAGGCACATAACCCTGTGACTTGACAGTCAGCCGGGTAATAAACTCTTATTTCAGGATTTTTCAAAACAGCCCCTAAAAAGGGTTAAAATGGAATGCCAAAGTTTGAATGGGAACTTTTTAATGGGTGGTGCGATTTGTTTGAAACTCAGTTTAAGTTTACTTTAAGTGTAGGTAAATATTTACTTAATGATAATTATTACGAGATTTTATCGCGTAACTTTTATTTATTTTGATTTCACGACGTTTCGACCACATTACAGCGTTCGTGGTCACGGGATCATCCCGTGACCATGGGATGATTTACTCATTTTTCGAATAGCTTACAGAGCTTGACCATTTAGGCGGATGGATCACCGAAAAGAAATCTTGGCCCAAACCGTGTTTGTTGCCCTGATTCTTCACGGTGTTGGTCGCGAAAGAACAGGAGTAGAATTACCTAGCTCTTATGAAGTTTCAAAGTGATCCTAGAGGTCCTACCTACTGAATAAATGAGTTTCATTTTGTAGTAGTTTTAAACAAACCTAGAGAAAAAAAAAGATAAGTATAAAATAATTAAACTCAGCAGTTGAATACTTCCGTCAAAATTATAACTCATAATGGGATAAGTAGTGCTCAGAGCGAAAGTCGTCGAGTTCAATGGTCATCAAAAGTAACGAAATTGCAGAATAATTTATATATTTTTAAGTTGGATTTTAACTGAAGTTTTAATAAAATGTTGAGCTATATCTTCACGACTAGCGAGGTAATAGGTACGAAATAAAGATAGGTAAAATGTAATTTCATAATTAAACTAATTCAAATGCGAAACTGATTTACTTAGGCTGGATTTTACCAAACTGGATTAAGTTTTATTTGGAGATTAAACCACGATTAAACTGCTGTTTGTTTGAATATTTTGACATTGTAAAGTTGACACCTTATAACCAGGATAATTTGAATGCACACTAATGTTCAGTTGCGCTTTCTAAACAATTGTAGGTATTTCGAATTCTGTCGGCTAACAGAATAACTACTCTGGGAGTAAGATGACAGTTTGGTCGAATTCAGCCTACAACAAAATTCTAACCTACCATCATTGGGGCTATGCTATAATAATGTAGCTTTACAATCTCGGACTTGATCGATATATTGCGCGGAGCCAACACACAATGAACCTAAATATAGCAACGCAGGTGGAGTAGGTACCCGATCAGTACTGGAAGGCGCAGCAGTCAGTAGTTAAAATCATTAGCATATTGTTTATGCGATGTTTTGGTAAGATTTCATAATGGTGTGATGAAGGACACATGGTTTTTCAGGAATTTAAAAACAGAGCGTCGTAATAGTTCAAAACAAATATCGGATTAGGTTTTATATTTCGAAATTGATTACCCAGTTATTTTTGCTTTTTTTTACGTAGGTAGGTACCTACTTAACCTACATTGTTCGACGATCGAACACGATCGAAAGTTCAACCGTATAATAGATTTAAGTAGGTATTTAATAATTAAGTACCTTTCTATCTACTTTCATGTCAAACGAAACGTCAAGATACAGAACATCACAGAACCCAATAAAAAATATTTTTCTAAAAAAATTAAAAAAAAAATAAATATAACCGACTTCGTAAAATACATGCACTAAAAAGCGAAAAATAAGACTACAAACAGATTTATTTAATTTGTTATTTTATGTTTGTTATAACGTTGAAATCGGTGTGCATAAAATATACTTAGTCATTGTTTTACTTAACACCGACTTCAACATTATAACAAACATAAAATAACAAATTAAATAAATCTGTTTGTAGTCTTATTTTTCGCTTTTTAGTGCATGTATTTTACGAAGTCGGTTATATTTTTTTTTTTTTTAAATTTTTTTATTTTTTCATTTTTAGTGTTGTTTTTTTTATTATTCCTTGTTTCTGTTTTTTTTTTTAATTTAGAAAGATGTCACTTTATTTATTATGTTTCGCTCATCAAGCCCTTTCATTTGATACCCATATCACTAAAAAATTCCATGGAACAGGTCCTGACTCCATCATCAGATCAGCTCGCTGTTACCATATTATAACATTGTAGTTGACACTTCACAGATATGCTGAGTTCCGAGTTTCAACTCAATCAGACTATTTATTGAGGAGTTCTGTTGAGCAACTCTTGACTCCATCATCAGATCAGCTCATTGACACCATATTATTACATTGTATTTGGAACTTGACAGATAAGCCGAGTTTCAACTCAATCGGCTTATTTACTGAGGAGTTCTGTTGAACAGCTTTTGACTCCATCATCAGATCAGCTTGCTGATACCATAATATTTCATTGTTCTCAAGAATCTATAAGTGCACAAAATTTCAGCCCGATAGTTCCACAAACACACAAAAAATTTGAGGGTTTCCCTCGATTTCCATGGGATCCCCTCATCAGATCCTGATTTGGTGAAGATGGGACCACCTCGGAAGTATACCCTTTGTAACAAAAAAAGAATTTTCAAAATCGGTCCACAATTGACGGAGAAATCGATGAACATACATAAAAAAAAAAAAAAAAACCATACATACAGCCGAACATAGAACCTCCTCCTTTTTGGAAGTCGGTTAAAAAGTACCTACCTACACCTTTTAGTCACAACCACGATTTCTGTGAAATGCAGGATTTCATGCATGTTTGTTAAATTACTAACAAAACTTTTGGGCTACAGTACAGCTACCTATGATTGTTTGTCAAAAAGAAACTGGCTCCCAAAACTAAAATAATCGTGCCAATTTTCGTAGTTCAACATTATGTTGATAAAGTGTTCCGAATTCAGTTCCTACCAATCTAAGCTGAACTACAAAAATTGGCACGATTTATCGCTTTTAGTTTTGGGAGTGGGGGCCCTTAAAGAGCTTTAAAATTAATGGTATCTTTGTCATTTAATATTGGAATGGATTTTTTTTAGGACTATCAATTTATTTCAGTTTCAGAAAGTACCTTTAAAACATTTCCACACTGTAATTAAATAATACTTAAATGTTTATATTGTGAAGCACCTACTGTATTGTTTACCTACTGTTGTTGTTGTTTTTTGTGTGTCAAAAAAACATTGAGTATTATTATAAACATTAAGTATAGGTTGGGGGATGACAAGGACTTTGTATAAAAGTCCTTGGGGGAGGATAAGCGATTGTCTAGACTAGAGCTTGTCAAAAATTAAACAGGCTCACAACTGTATAGGTACCGAATCAGCTCTTCTGGCCTTCAGATTGTAGTGTCAAGAGTGTCAGAAATAAGTTTGAATAGGTACCTACTTAGTACATTGTGTTCATTTCAAAATTTTGCAACAGTACATTTAGCTAGGTACATAAAAACCATAATATTTCAGGTATGAAGTCTGAAAAAAAAACAGCTAATGAAAATAAACCCATTCATAATTTGCAGAAATTATTTTGTCCTATACCTATACTTACGTACCGTGCGTGCTTACGTACCGCTGACATTGGTGTATCTTTCTCAGTTATTAATTAGCTGAACAAAATGTCTAAAAGTTTTGCAAGATTAGTTGAATATCTTAATTTTTCCTATAAATACTATAAATGAAAATAATCAGTAGGTAGCTAAAGCACATCTATTCCTTTCAAACAATAGTTGGTTATGATAAATAACCACCAAATAATACTACATAAGCATAAATAAATTTTCTTATAAATAACAATGTTACAGTGTAAGAGATTTGATGGATTCCAAGAACTGCTATTTATATTTTACTCTTAAACATGGCACCTAAACCTATATTTATATTTATTTTGAGGCCTTCAGGCAACTAAAAAACTCTGTCACCAGAGTTTTTTAGTCATTCGAACTTACAAATTATGTAGGTCTCCTCCATAGAAACAATAAACAAAAATTGTTTTTATGTCACTTAAAGTAACTGGATGGTAGGCAAATAATATAATAAAACCGGTCAAGTGCGAGTCGAACTCGTACGCCGAGGGTTCCATACCTAGCCATGGTGCCAATTAAGCTAGTCCGCTTAATTGTACGAGCGCCCATACAACTCGGAGGACTTTTAATAGGCGTCAACTATGTATGTATGGGAACACCCTTTAATTTTCAACTTTTTTAATTTTTTGGAATTCTTCCTTTATTTGTGCTATAAGACCTTGCTTTTTGCCAAATTTCGTTATTCTAGGTCAACGGGAACTACCATTTAGGTTTTCAACCCAAAACCTCTAGGGTACTTCCGGTTGACCTAGAATTGTCAAATTTGGTTACAAGCAAGGTCTTCCAGCACAAATAAATGAAAAATTCCGAAAAATCCAAAAAGTTGATAATTAAGGTAAGTTTTGGTACTCACAAGTTTTCACGAAAACCTAAATTTGCCTATATCTTTTTATAGTGCTGACTCAGGACCTTGATTTTTATACTCACAATAGGGACTATAGACCTTAGTATATGGTATAAATTTCAACTTGCTAGCTCTACCCGTTCCTGAGATAATCGATGGTGACACACGGACAGACAGACGGACAAGTGATCTTATAAGGGTTCCTTTTTTTACCTTTTAAGGTACGGAACCCTAAAAACACCTTTTTAATAGGAAATATTTAGAATCTGCATATATTATGCTTACTTAGTTTTTTAAATATTTTTAGGTAGGTACCTATGTTTTTTAAACCAGTCAAACCACCTTACTTATGAAAGATGTTTAAAGTTGAACATTGGATAAACAACATCATGTCTCTGTTCGTCACTATCCACAAATTAAGACAGGATGGTAACTAAGGGTCTTACTTATGAAAGATATTTAAAGTTGAACACTGGTTAAACAACATCCTGTCTTTATTTGTGGATAGTGACGAATATAAACAGGACGTTGTTTAACCAGTGTTCAACTTTAAATATCTTTTATAAGTAAGGGGGTAAATGTTTAGTAAATAAAACATAGGGAATTTTATACAAGTTATTGTAGCCTCTAGTTTTTGTTTATTTACATTTTTATTAATGAAATATAATTACCTACCTACAACTCTTGACACAGATCATAACTACTACCTATAGTTAAAAATAGGTACACCTATTTTGTAGAAAACATGCATGGGCAACTATTTTCAGAGGTTAAGTCGTCAGGTTTATGGTAAACTCCCCTATCTGCGTTTTTGACGAAAATGACTTTTAAATGCCAAATAGTTTAAAATGCGATGATACACACTGTGTAAAATTCTCATGGCTGTAGCTCCCATAGTTTTTGAGATACCATAGCAGTAAATAAGCGAATCAGAGCAATTTTTGATATTGCAACAAGGTAAATTCTCGTATGTGTAGATAAGACATTTTACTACCGAGTTCCTGTGTTTGAAACAGAAAAATGATCACGGTAAACTAGCGAATATGGCAGATTCGCGTTCTGCCAACATTATTTAGCTAAGAGAGCACATACTTGAAACCACCCACTAAGGTTGGATTTTTCGAAATTCAACCCCTAAAGGGTTAAAAAGGGCTGAAAACGTTTGTATGTAACTTTTTAACGCGTAGTAGAGCAATTTGCTTGAAACTTGATTCTAATAGGTCTTGTTAGTGCAAAATAAATAGACACTGTTTCGGGATTTTTCAAACAAACCCCCAAAAAGTGGTTAAATGGGTGTCTAAGTTTGTATGGGAACTTTATAACGGGTGGTTGAATTCGCTTGAAACTCGGTAGGTACCTATAATTTTTTTGCAATACAAATACCTAAGAAAAACCAGTATAAAAGTTTTCTCAAAACTCAAAACTACCCTTCAAAGGGAGTGCCAGAAGAGGGTATTCAAGTTTTGTATTGGTGGAACTTCTTAACAGGTGGTTCGATTTGCTTCAATCTTATAAGTGTTCTTAAATGGATTAAGAGAGGAAGTACTTATAATGATTCCCTAATAAAGTAGTTTTGGAAATTATACCCCAAAGAGGATGAAAAGGGGTAAAAATGTTTGAATGTAAAATCATATCATCACGCATTTGTCTTAAAATTAATTCGGCTCGCTTCGCTCGCATTCTTTAGCTTAGCATTAGCTTCATTACATTTTGCGAACAAAGTGAGTAATGTCTGACCACAGATAGGAACCGACAAGCAGCCAGCCTTTTCATTGGGCACCACCGTTAGCAAAACAAAGTATTACAATGTTGCATTTGTCTAAAAAAATCGCCTCTGTTGACGAGAAACGGAAGCTCACTTCACTCGCGTTTTAGCTTCTTGAGTATTTTGCATGCACTGAGTTGTCAGACCCCACAATAGGAAACAAACAAGCAGCTAGCTCTTTTTTTGAGCACAGTTAGCAAAATCAAGTGTAAGACGGTGCATTTGTCTAAAAACAATCAGCCTAATCTGAAGCTCACTTCGCTCGAGTTCTAGCTTCATGAGTATTTTTCACGCAAATTGAACTATGTCTAAGCAAAAAAAGGAACCGACAAGTAGTCAGCCTTTTCTTTCTACACCGTAAACAATATCAAGTAGGTACCTATCACCTGTTGCATTTGTCTAAAAATACTTCGGCTCACTTCACGAGGATACTCGCGAGGAAGCTCGCTTTGCTCGCGTTTAAGCTTCATGAGTGTTTGCGAGCAAAGTGAGTTATGTCTGACCACAGAATAGGAAACGACAAGCACCTAGCCGTTCCTTTGATTATGGCTAGCAAAATCAAGTGTTCCAATATTGCATTGGCCTAAAAAAAGGAAGCTTGCTTCGTTAAAAACGTTACTGCACTACGTAGGTAATAATCAAAGTAATCTAACGCGTACGACGTCACAAGTAACAGATATTAATAAGATAAATAACTACGGAACCTCAAACCACAGAACTTGTACTTGGCTGTTTTTTATAGTAATTACTAAATTTAGTGTGTCTGTGTGTAATGTTGTTATTTGTACCCCTAAATTGTCTCAAATATAAGACTTCCAATCTATTAAAAGGTTTTTAAACTCATTTTCTATACTAGATTCAATTTTTTGCAGTCGAAAAATTAAACGAAAACCAATTTTGACGGTGCAAAGTAGCGAATATGACACATAGGAGAGTTTACCATGGGCTAAAACTGTTTTGACAATTTTTTTGTATGTAGCTGTAAAGTCGCGAATCTGCATTATTACGCTATTTAAACAATATTATGTATTATTAAATAATACATATAAACATGCTTTCCATTTAATACACAAATGTATTTAATTTTTTTAAATAGGTCTATAGGAACTATTTCAAAACTGCAAAAGTATGTTTTTTTTCCAGTCTTTTCGCTCTCCTGAACATTTTGCTTTTTGCAGATAGGGGAGTTTACCATAAACCTGACGAAGTGACAATTTCTAACTACGGTAGCTAAAATAGAAGTTGAAATCAGATTTTTATAAAAATATCATAATTTTATTACCAGCTGAAAAGCACGATCCGAAGCTCGAAGAAATTGACGAATGGCGTGAGTAACGATGATTTATTATGTACATGTCCTTGGCAAATTTTATTGAAATTCTAGGATTTTAACCATTTGAAATCACTTTTTTTTTATTCATTTACATTTTGATGATGTGCTGACTTAGAATCTTCTTGGCTGACTGTATTCAGCAAAAAACTACTCCAAAATAATACAAGGAGACTGAAATTTTTAGGAAGTTTGAAATAATGGGGAACATTAAGTGTTATGGTATTTATTCTACAAATAAATTCGGACAATTTTATTTTCTGCAAAATTACTAAAATCTTTAAAAAATATTCACATTTCACTTCACTTTTTCACCGCCATCAAATTAAATTGAATTGAATGAAATCATGAAAAATTATAATGACAGATCAAAGAAAACGTCAAGTCAAACTTTCATTCGTTCAGTTTTTTTTTTTTGTTTTCAGGGGCTTGATTCTACAAGAAGAGGATTTTGTTTATGCCTACAGAAGTATCAAACTTCGGTGTTCGTAGAATCAGATTCTAGTATGGTATGATCGCTGCGATCCTTTCGATCGATCGGGTGACGGTTTAATAGTACAAGCCATCCGGACTCACTTGAACATTGTTAAAATGTATTGTAATGTAACACGTTACGTGTTACAAGTAAATTCTCGAAGCTACGTGAGTATTCAGCTTTTTTCATTTTCATTCCAGCACGCACGGCATTTAGCGGCTAAATAGCTTCAACCGTTTTCAAGCAAGCAACTCACTCAATTAAAACTAAAAAAAAAAAAAAATTCTGGCACAAGCACAGATTAGGGATGTTCGATATTTCGGATTGTATCGATATTTAATTTCGCAATGTATCGTAATGTCGTAATGTATGGTATCGATACGGGGGATTTGATAGGATAATTTATATCGATACAGTATCGAATCTAGTCGAGTATGTAGATACTTCGGTACCTAAATAAATAAAAAATGTACCTATTTAGTAAAGCGAAACCGTTATTATTCAACACTATTTAAAGAAATACCCACTGGATATAACATTGTAGCTAGGTAGGTGGTACCAATTTACAAACCATGTTCTTTTATTAATTTTTTAAAGTTGCCTATTTCACACATAGCGTGAAGAAAAAGTGACTGGAAAAACTCAAAATGTTCATCGATCTAAAACGACAAATAAATAGGTTGGCAGGTATTTAATTTTGATTTTTGGTGTGTTTCATCTTGAAGTCAAACCAATTTGCTACGATACTTTCGATCCGATACACCTTGCATTGTGTTGTATCGATCCACCTCGTACCGTGTGCCATTGTATCGATACAAATATCGGATGTATCGTATGCCCAGTGGTCTCGAACCTACCGATTTTTCGGTATTTCTACCGATATTGGGTCTGTCCTACCGAAATACCGAAACGTAACGATTTTCTCATGATTTCTAAGAATACTTGGAAAACATCCTATTTTTATAGAATTTTTAATAATTTTAAGTTAACAACCTTCGGGGAAACCCTCAAAAGTCCTTCAATAGTGGGTATATCGATATATTTCGGATGTAGACATCATCAAAACATCGAGTTGTAAGACAAAAGGACAAAAGGGCTGAACAACTCGATGTTTTATTTATAGGATTCCCGAACAATGTCTACAAAAAACAAGTTTCAATTTTTTCATTAATTTTAATAACTTCGAATAAAAAGGTTCTCCGAATTAGAGAAAAGATTTAAAAAAAGAATACAAGCTGGTTGCAAGAAATTTTCATTGCAAGCCATAGGTAAAGTAGGTAGGTATTAGGTACTAATTATGCCTATTGTAAGAGTTGTACTAGGGATATTAACATTATATCAGGAAAAGACGCTTTAGAAATGTAATTCTTCACAAGCACAATCTGTTTTCTCGAAGAAAATACACATTTTGTTTCATCTACCGATTTTGGATCCAAATATACCGATTTTTTCGGGCAACTCTACCGATTTCGCTCATTTACGTTCGAGAACACTGCGTATGCCATTGTATCGATACACGCAGGTATCGGATCGTATTGCACATCCCATCCCTACACAGGATAGAGGATAATTTGTTTTGATTTGCTAATTTTTTGCGTATCTATCTTACTTTTAGATTTAAAACTTACTTGCTTTCAGAAGATTTTGTATCGAAATCAATAAATATTTTACAATGAGTGACGAGTGGAAAAAATATATTGATGATCCAAGAGAAATTTGCAAGTACGGGAGTAGGTGTTATCAAAAAAATTCGCAGCATCACACAACTTACAAACATCCTCCACGTAATTCTAAAACTAGTCGAGAAAAACGCACACAGCGCCGGTTTAGTCCATACACTAGAGATGCAAAGCAGACTAACAGCGATAGCAGAGATGAGGAACAAGAATCTTGCAAAGAAGCAGAAGAACTGAATGAGAAAAAGAAAGTTGCTACTAATGAAATAGAATTAAATCTACAGAATAAAGACAATTTATCAGAAACCGAACCAACTTTATGCAATAGTCCTGTACAAAAAGATAAACCATACTGGGTTACTCTTCCAGATAACCTAACAATGTATGATCCAAACTCCAGTCCCAGCATCATAAAAGAATTATTCCTTGTTGAAATGCCTCAGGACTTTTTCATGTTGTATGATTTTCTGAACATTGATAATTCATTTGAAAAAACCTTATTGAGTGTAAATCTAGAGGCTATTGGCCCTTATGATTTAATTCTCGGAAAGCTGCCCATACTGGATGATAAAGAGTTGTATTTAACACATTGGAGGTTCTTTTATGACCCACCAGAATTTCAGGTAATTGCTTATATTTTCTTATAAGTTTTTAGTAGGTACCTACATAGTTTAATTGCTACATAACAGATGCATCCTGTGGTCCATAAGAATCAAAAATACCTAGCTATAAGTAGTATTTTTTTAGATAAGTAGGAGTTGTTCTATTGATTAATAAACTGAATTTTTTTTTTGACAATTTCAGGCAGTTCTCAAGAAAAAAGGAAAAAGTGAATACCACATTGGTTACTTCAGAGATGACCCAAATGAAAAGCCAGTGTTTTTGGCTTGCAATGATAGTGCTAAAGATTGTCATATTACACCAATGTCTGTTAACATCTTTGGAGCTCTATAGTTAGTACAATATTTTTTATTATCTTATATTGCCCCACTGCTGGGCTGAGGTTTCCCACATACCTCTCCAACAGACTGTCCTTCAAGATTTCCCACCAATCTCTTAAAATATTCAAGATTGTCCCTCCAACATACAAATTTATTTAATCTAACAATACCATTTTTTATTTCCAGCTTATATCTACAAAATGAGAAAAAAACATCACCTTTTATTGCAATGATGTGTCAAAAGCTAATGGATAGAATTAAAAAATATGCAGAAGAAAACAATTTTTCACTTGAAGAGTTCAATGTAAAGAAAAGATTGTCTCATGTTGTAACCAAGACTTTCCATGGTGCAGGCATTGTTGTGCCTTACAATAAGAAAACTCAGTTGGGGTACAGGCATCTCGTAGAAACAGATGGTGAGCAAAATTTCATTGGTTTCATCAATATAATGTTTCATCTATATCAAAGCTAAAAAGTAGGTAGCTGTAGAAATACCAAGTTTATGTTTCAGCTGTGGAAGTGATTGATATATAAACAAACATTCATCCCAGACTAGTTCTTATCCTAATGATATTATAATTGCGAAAGTTTGTGAGGATGTATGGATGTTTGTTACTCTTTCATGCAAAAACTACTGAACGGATTTTGATGAAACTTGGAATATACATACATAGTCTATGACCTTGAATAACTCGCTACCACAGGTACCACGCGAGCGAAGCCGCTGGTGGAAGCTAGTAATTAGATCCAATTGTATTCATTTCATACAATTAAATAAATAAATGTTACATAAAAAAAATGCTGTGATTAGTTTGTGAAAACAATCTTTGTTTCAGCAAATATTAAAAAATTGTTTGCAAAATGCCAAGCTGCCAGTTCCGAGAGTGAAAAGGACAACATCTTGTCTGAAATCCAGCCAATAATAACATACGCTAGTATAGCAGTAGATGAGTGTGATTTCGGTACCGGTGTTGAGGTTGGCATTGACTTATTTTGCTCCGGCATAAAGGAGCTAGAGCCGGCAGCCTTGAGCAGTCTGACTGCTGCATACTCATTACTAAATCGGGAAGCTTTTAGTAGAATAATTCAAGTAAGTATCCTTTCCTAATGTTTAAAGGTTCAATTCCGTGCATCACGGCAGATCGCGGCCGATTCACAATACAGCAAAGCATTTCCTCTCGGATAACTTGGGTGTGGTATGGTTTATCATATAGGTGCCGAGAGGAAAAGCTCCAATTAAACAATAGTATGTTCAAAATTGCCCTGTAAATACATCGGTGACGGAAAGTTAAGTGTCAATCGCGTGCAACTGCGATAAGCTGCGATGCACGGAGCCTTTAAATTTAACGCAAATGTGAACCCGGAAATACATAACATTCACGAATATTAATTATAATGTTTCATTCTAAAATGAATACCTTTATATAAAGTTAACAAATATTACGCGCATTTATGTTAATAGTTTAATTAATCCTAAATTTAAATTTAAATAATCCTCTCATTAGTTGAGATTGTTTAAATACTAGCCCCCCTAGCCATATTACAAGCGCTTCGTATCGAATGTCTCTCTATCATAACTAATCCTTTGTTCTGACAGCATAGAATAGATAATAATCTAATAATATTACGTACTGACAGGTTCTTCGCTTCCGACTATGTGACTTACAATACAATCTTCATACACTTCGATAGCGATTGTAGATAAGTAACTTGGTTACTAGTGCCATCTAGAATCTATGAGTTCCACTAGCTCAAACCTACACTAAGGCTTATATAAATAAATACTATTTTTTGTTTCAGGCGCACCTGAAACTTCGACGACGCGGACCAAATATGTCAATTTTGAGTCTACAAAGATCAAAAGATAACGAAAAATCGTTAAAAATATAGGCTTGAAATTAATTGAAAGATTCATTTCATTATGAATCTTTTAATGCAGTACTAAATGGGTAAGGAAGTGGGCACACACTACATCGTCGTACGCGCGCTCGTAATTAATTGATACAAAGGCGCTGCTCAAATACGCACGTACGAAAAACGTAGTGAGCCCACTCTCTAAGATTGGCTATTTTAGATGCTGATGATCCTATACGATTTTGGTTTGGTTTGAATTTGGTAACTTTTAAATTTTGTATTAATTCTTTGATTACGAATAGGCTAGGTATAGTATAGATACATTTTTGTGAACTCATAAACTGGTTTTGTATAACTTTTCCTTTTAAATATTGTGATAAAAGGAGTGAATACTTGCTTAGTACAAATCTGAGACATCTGACATTTTGGTACCAACCGGAAATTCCACAATCTGTCATTAGGTAGTAGCTTAGGCAAACTCACTAATTTATATTAATTTTATGATTATGATATATGATGTAAGCTACCGAATATAATTCGGCAAGTGTAGTATTATGCATAAATGAATAAAACCAATTTAAATTTTTTATAATTATTTATTCTAATCTGTCATTTTTGACAGCAAAGTAAAGGTGAAGAATAATCACAAAATTCGTTAACAAAACTACTGGGAATACATTTCCTATTTGTTCTGTGAACAGAACTAATGGGAATTTATTTCTCATTAGTTCTGCGGACAGAACTACTCCACAGAACAGGGGGTCTAAAGTGGCCACTTTTGATGAAAAATCAGATGTTTCATAGATGCTTCATCTATGAAACATCTGATTTTTCATCAAATGCTTCATAAATGCTTCATATATGCTTCATATATGAAGCATCGATGAAGCATCGATGCTTCATATATGAAGCATATATGAAGCATTTATGAAACATCTATGAAACATCTATGAAGCATCTCACAAAACATCTTTTTTGACAGATCTATGTGCGAGGTTTTTTCTTTTTTTCTTCTTCTTTACTTTGGCTTCGCACGGCTTGTGCATTCAGCCAGTGTCAAGTAATTAATATTCTTCAAGTTTATAGATAAATAAGATATACAAATATCTACATAATATACATAAATATAATATTCCACCCCTCCCCTTGGCCTCAGTAAAGATGGTGGGGCTTTACTGAAACATCAACACGGACTTTTTGGGAGAAGTCAAAAAGCAATGCTATTCAATTTTGTTTCACTTGCCCACTCTTATGCACATTCACGAACACATAACGGTTAATAATCCACCATCATTACCTACACATTAACATTCGAAGAAACACAAGTTTTGGAAAATAAAACAAAACGAAATCATGACTTCTCAAATTCCCGCCAAAAAGCCATGTGCGAGATTAACACTTTCATTGCCACCTTGATTTTCTAGTAGTTCCCAGCGATGCCGCCCTATAAAAGAACGCGATAACGCCAGGCGCGCTCTCGGCACTGCAAGATGAAATTGCATGATTGACAGCAATTTTCGTAAATTGATCAGAGAATCTCAACCTTTTGTTAGGTAGGAACTTTTTCTCAAACATGCTACGATAAACGACCGTAATATCTTACACATCCTTCTTTGGGATAAATCGTTCTTGCACTAGTGGGTCCAAAAGTGTCCAGCAATTTCTTATCTGGTGTGCTCGACTGCCGCTCGAGCAGACCAGATAAGAAATTGCTGGACACTCTCTTGAATGTTGGTTTTTTGGTTTTCTTGTTGTTTTGCTGTTTGTTTTTTGTTGTTGTATTTCCTATTTTTTTATTTGGTTTTTGTTTGATATGTTATTTTTTTTTAGTTTTTTTTGTTTTTTTTGTTAGTTTTTCTTTTTTAATTGTATGTTTGAGACTTTTAAAACCGAACATGTATTTATTGTCGTTGTCGTTGTTTTTTTTTTTTGTAGTTTTTTGTTTCCGAGGTATTTATTGTTTTTATTTGGGTTTTTTTGGATTTTTGTTCTTTTTTGTGGTTTTAGTTTTTTGCAAGTTCTTTTTTTATGTAGTTTATGGTTTTAGTTTTTTTTTTTTGTAGTTTTTGGTTTTTATGGATTTTTTTTGTTTTTGTTTTTTTTATTTGCTTATTTTGTTGTTTTTTGTTTTTAAGGTAGTTTTTAAATGAGTTATTTTGGTTTTTTGTTTTTTTTTTTGTGTGGTTTTAGTCTGTTTGTTAGTTTTTTTTGTTTTTTCATGTAGTTTTTTAGTTTTTGGATTTTAGGTGTTTTCTTTGTTTTTTTTTGTGTAGTTTTTGGTTTTTATGGTATTTTTTTAGTTTGTTTTTTTGATAATTTTTTTTTGGTATTTTTTTGTGTTTTAAGTCTTTTTGTTTTTTTTTTTATGTAGGTTTTGGTTGTTAGTTGTTTTTGGTTTATATGAGTTTTTTGTTTTTGTCTTTTTTTTTGTTATTTTTATTTCTTTGTTTTTTTTAGTAGGTTTGTTTGTTTTTTTTTTGTTGTTTTGGTTTTTTAGTTTCTTTGTTGTTTTTGTAGTTTTGTTTTTTGTAGTTTTATTTTTTTTTTGTTTTTTTGTCATTTTTTGTTTTTATGTTTGTGTTGTTTTGTTTTTTGTTTTTTTTTATGGTTTTAGTTTTTTTGTTAGTCCTTTTTGTTGTTTTTTTAATGAAGTTTTTGGTTTTTAGTTGTTTTTATTGTAATTTTTGGTTTAAATTGTATTTTTTTGTTTTTTTTTTTTATTAGTTTTTTGTATTTTGTTTTCGAGGTGTTTTGTTTTGTTTGTTTCTTTGATTTTTGTTTTGTTTCGTGGTGTTAGTTTTTTGTTGGTTTTTTTTAGTTTTTTTTTTGTTTTTGTTGTTTTTTTTTTGTTTTAGAGGTATTTTCTATTTTTTTGGTTATTATGGTGTTTGTTTTGTTTTTTTGGTAATTTTTTTTTTCATTTCTTTTCATTTTTTGTATTTTTTGTTTTTTCGTAGTTTTAGTTTTTTGTTAGGTTTGTTTTGTTTTCTGTTTTTGAGGTCGTTTTTTTGATTTTGTGTTTTTTTTTTATTTTTTTGTGGTTTTAGTATTTTGTAAGTCTTTTTTCGTTTTTTATTTTTTTTTGTTTTTTGTTTTTGAGGTATTTGTTCTTTCAGTTGTTTTTTTTTGTTATGGTATTTTTTTTGTTTTTTTGGTTATTGTTTTATTTTCAAACAACTGTTGTTTTTAGGTTTTTTGTTTTCATGTTGTTTTTGTTGTTTGTTTATTTTTGTGGGTTTCGTTTTTTTGTTGTTTTTCTATTTTTTTTATTTGGTTTTGTGTTTGATTTGTTATATTTTTTTGTTTTTGTTTTTTTTTGGTGGTTTTGTTTGTATTTGTTTTTGTTGTTAGTATTTTTGTTTTTTGTGTCGTTTTTGTTTTTGTTTGTTGTTTTGTTTTTTTGTTTTTTTTGGTGGTTTTAGTTTTTTTTGTTAGTTTTTTTATGTACCTAGTTTTTGGTTTTTAGTTGTTTTTTTTTGTGATGTTTGGTTTTAATTGTATTTTTTGTTTTTATTTTGTATTAGATTTTTTGTTTTTTTTGTTTTTGAGGTGTTTTGTTTTCTTAATACAAAAAAAACAACTAAAAACTACATAAAAAAACAAAAAAAAAACTTAAACCACTAAAAAAACAAACAAAAAAAATTAAAAAAATTAAAAAAAAAAAAACAATAACTAATGAAACAAAAAAAAAACCATAATAACAAAAAAAAACTAAAAACAAAAAAAAACCTCAAAAACAAACAAAAAACAATAAAAAACGAAAAACAATTAACAAAATTACTAAAACCACAAAAAAAACAAAAACACGAAACAAAGAAATACCTAAAAATAAACAAAAAAAAAATTAAAAAAAACACAAAATCAAAAAACGACCTCAAAAACTGAAAACAAAAACAAACCTAACAAAAAACAAAAACAACAAAAAAAAAACTAAAACTTTTTAAAAAACAAAAAACAACAAAACACGAAAAAAAAAACAAAAAAAAATACCATTAAAACAAAAAAAAAACCTCAAAAACAAAAACTAAAAAGAATCAACAAAAAACTTAAACAAAAAAAAATAAAAAATACAAAAAAAAACGACACGACAACAAAAAACAACATGTTCGGGTTTGAAAGGTTCGTTTAATTTCTAAATTCATAGCGGTAGGTATTCATTTTGGTAGGTACGGAACCCTCGGCGCACGAGTTCGACTCGCACTTAACGTCTTACTCGCACGTAACTTTTTTTTTACGTCTCGTGTCATTTTGGACATCTGCTGTCATTCATCATCATTGAACTTAAATATTTTATGAAGTTTGTAATTTTTTCGAACTGTATGTTCTTGCCATTGACCGTACCTACCCTACCCACCTATAACAAAAAAAAAAACATTTTGCGTATGTTTGGCCGGCACGCTCCCTGGGAATGTACTAGGTACTCCATAAATGTTGAGAACCCCTGGTAGTTGAACTCGCCTGGCATGTTCGCGGCATTACATAATTACTTTTTTTTGATAACATAAAAAAATTGTTAGAACTTGCGGGCCACTTCAAAACTCATTAGCTTAGGGCATGAGGATTATGCTCTCCGCTTTCTGATAGAAAATATACCCAAATCTTTGAATTATCCATGAAAAACCGAGAACGCGCCCGGCGAGTTCGCGGCATGGCGATATGGAATCGTGAGAACGCGCCCGGCGAGTCGTCGGCAACGAAAGTGTTAAATTTATTTTTAGAAAGTAAATATAGGTTGAATGGAAAACGGATGGCTGAATGCAAAACCCGTGCGAAGCCAAAATAAAGAAGAAAAAAAAAAGAAAAAACCTCGCGCATAGATCTGTCAAAAAAGATGTTTTGTGAGATGCTTCATAGATGTTTCATAGATGTTTCATAAATGCTTCATATATGCTTCATATATGAAGCATCGATGCTTCATCGATGCTTCATATATGAAGCATATATGAAGCATTTATGAAGCATTTGATGAAAAATCAGATGTTTCATAGATGAAGCATCTATGAAACATCTGATTTTTCATCAAAAGTGGCCACTTTAGACCCCCAGGTGGGATAGACGAAATATTTGTATCAATCATGCGCAAAATAATGCAAACATTTAAAAATTACTTACTCAAAATAACCAGATCTCGCAGCGAGATTAAATAACAAAATTTGATCAGATCTAACCTTATAACTTGTGTGTTTAACAGTTAACAAATAAATTTATTTGATATTGATATTGAAATGAAATAGTAGGTAAGTGAATGAGGTTCAAAATTAATCAAATCAGCCCAGTTTAGCTGTTCATAGTAAGTATACAACAATCCTACTAATATTATAAAGGCGAAAGTCCGTGTGTGTGTATGTGAATGTTTGTTACCATGTATCTTCATAACTAATCAACAGATTTTGATGAAATTTTGAACGTAAATAGTTTAGGTTCTGGAATAACACATAGGTTAATTTTTATCCCAGTAAAAATCTATGGTTCCCGTGGGTTACAGAAATAGTAGTCCACGCGGGCGAAGCCGCGGGCGTTCACTAGTAAAGATATAATTAAAGTGTGTAAAAATCAATAACAATAATCAGTCAATGAAACATGTCACTGTTCACATTGTAAATACAACTTACAGTTGCACTGTGATGTCTATGCATAGTACCTACACCTATATGTCAATTTTATAAAGATTCTTTAGGTTTATCGGCGCCAGGCAGGTGTAGAAAGAGCGATATCGGGCAGTGATCGCTGCCAAATACTTGGTCTCTTATAACATTATCGCACAAAGCCGGCAGCAATCTTTCTGATAAAATGAAGTAGTCCAATCTCCTGAAAACAAAAGAAAAGTGTGACGACTAGATACAATGATGCTATTATTTTTTTTAGAGAGATTTTGAGAATATCCTCCCCTCGCGTGCCGCCACAATCATGAAACATGACGCACTACTGTATGTATCCTTAGGGCGTGGTAGGCATTCTCTCTGTTCCATATCACTTATTTACAAACTTCAAGCTTTATAATGGACATCGGTAATTTTCGTGTTTTCCGAATGTCCGACAGCAGTGTATGATTCTACAAAACAGAATGCGACAGTAGTGCACGTCGCGTTGTTAGCAGCGCAGCTGGCACGGCTTGCAATTCCAACTAATTTGCCTTTCATAAAAATTACTAGGTAAGTATATATTGATTATTATACAACCTGCGGCAAAAAGGCCGTGTCACTCAGTCAATGAAAAGAAATGGCATAATAATTCAATTTCTATTGTGATTCTGCAACACTTAGCACGATCACAGTAGTTCCCGATTGCCGTGCCGTGTCGCCATTCCCGTGCCGTCGAGTGAAAAATACAAACAGATAAAGACGTATAATTAAGACAAGCTAGCTTTACCACATGCTCACAAGCATCATTATTTTTTTGTATGATTGGATGGTTCCTATATAACACCTCTTAATCGAAGCTCTTAATCATTAAAAAATAAATTCTCAGATGGAAAATAGCATGTGGTAGTTACCTACCTTTAGGAGCCTTGATATTAAGTAAGTAGATAGGTACTTCATCATGTATAAGTATAGGTAGGTACATACCATCCAACATTCTTCGCTCGGCAGTTCATCATATAGGTCCAGAAAGTGTAAGCGCCTGTCTTATCAGGATAGAGGTGTCGGAAAGTGTCTACAAAACCATCCCCAAGGAGCTCCGTCATACCAGCGCGCTCTTCCTCTGTGAAGCCAGCATTCTTCTTGTTTGTCTTAGGGTTCGCTAAATCTGCAAAAAATAGGTTTAATTTAAGTAAGTGTTTGTAAACTTTTAGAAGATACAATTTACTCAAAAATGTACTGCACATACACACCTATTTCTCTATGGGAAACGTTCATATCTCCACATATTATCACAGGCTTTTTCTTATCTAATTCCTTCACGTGCTTACGGAACTCTTCATTCCACTGCAACCTTTTAGGCAGCGTGACAAGTTTTCTTCCAGAGTTGGGGACATATACGCAGATCAGATAGAACTGTTCGTATTCAGCAGTTATGATGCGACCTTCTTCGTCCAACTCTTCATTGTTCAAACCCTTTTGAACGTTGATTGCTAGCTGTGTGGTATATATGTTTACACCACCGTGACCGTCTTTATCACCGCTACACCAGTAGCCGTGGTATCCAGGCAGATTTGTCAACTCCTCGGGAAGCTTTTCTTCAGAGCATTTTATCTCCTGCAGGCAGAGTATATCAGGCTTCTCGTAAGTCACATAATCCAGCCCTCCTTTGCTCAACCAAGACCTAACACCGCCAACATTCCAGCTAGAGATTTTGAAATTCCATTCCTTTCCTTGAGAGTTTTTGGACTCGTTAGTGATGTCTATGTTTTGGTAGTCAGTTGCTGCCTTATTTTTAAGAGGCGCTTTTTTTTTATCTTCTGAGGGAACTGTAAAATTGCATTCTGTATCATTGGTATGCCACCTTTACCTACCTACATGCTTTCCGAGTAGCACTGTATCCATAACCCAAAGCCAGACCCTCATGCTTTTAAAGCTCTACAATTGAATTGTTCACTATTAAAGGAACCTAATATTTAAATTTTGAGTGCACGCCACGTGATTAATTCGTTTCATTCGAGGCGTGGAGCGAGTACTTTATTGATATAACACTATGTAACATTAACCTAAACCAATTTTAACAAAGTTTGATTAACATTATTGCTGAAAATCAACTCTGGTTTTCTTAGCTAAAAACAAGACTAAAAACCAGAGGCTGTCAATTCAAACTGCAGTGAAACTGGCAATACAACGCTGATCTATATTTGACTATCGCTGTTGAACATTCGTTTTTAAAACCTGTTTGTTTTGGTAAAACCTAATTTCTGTCTACATGCAAATCTCAAGGTTGTGATAAGAGTGTAGTCACAAGATTTCATTCTTTGAAAGATAACTATGTCTACAGGCATTATTTACTCAATACAAGCAACTGACTACTAGGTCTACCATTGTGTATTAGTTGCCGCGGTTGTCCCAAATTAGTAGAATACCCTTTAGGCTATAAATGTTATGTATGATGTTCTACCAAATACAATATATGCCTGGCAATAAATATAATAAATAATGCTGTTACGAGGAAAGGGCAAAAGCTTACTTGATAGGTGAGTAAAAAGCATTCCATAAATATCAAGAAATCTTTATTGAAAATTATAAAACACACTTAATCAGTTTAAATTAAACAACGTCAATAAATACCTAATAGTGGACATGCTAGTTACCCTTATCATCGGCCGGCTTGCGTCGGCGCTTATTGGTTGATTCTGTGTCTTCATCATCAGGTGTGGTAGCTTCTACCTTCTCAGCTTTTTTCTGTCCCCGTCCCCGTCCTTTAGGCTTGGACTCTGGGATTTCTTCATCGTCTTCCTCATCTTTGAAATCACCTGTAAAAATATTTTTTATCACATCAAAATCCTTTAAAATTAAGTCCCTACACATTTTAATAGGCATGCACAAATCACAATCTTTAATTTTGGTATTTTTTTATGTAGTATAGAATTCGTGTGAAAATTCCGCGCGTAAAAGCAAGTCTGATTCAAAATAAAAAAAAACGTTAACAGCTGTGCTTAGCTTGCCATCTTCCCTAAGCAGATAACAATAGAACGCGTATTTCTATTATAACATACCGCGCACATCTCATCTCATACATAAATAATTGTCTTGTTGGAGATAATACTTTGGCACCTGGGGGCTGGGGCTACATGGGATAACAAGGCGCGAAAATCACTACAATATTTGCAATGTATGTAGTGATTACAACACATGCAGCAGTGTATTCTCTTAGAAATGTTTCTGTAGTCATTTGAAAAACTGTGAAGCATTACCCCATAATCATTTTATAGGGGTAATGCTTCACAGTGAAATGTTTAATCCATCAAATAATCAAATGTAATGAAAATAAAAAAATACCTTTGCCTTTTTCTTCTTTCTTGTTGACCTTTCGCCTCTTAGAAGGTACCTCATCGGAAACATCATCTTTCTCAACACTGTCCTCTTTGGCATCTTTTTTTCCCTTTTTGCCTTTAGCTTCCTTCTTTTTCACTTCCTCTATAGGCTCATCCTCATCTTTAATTTCTTCTATATCACTCTCTGGGGTTTTTTCTTTTGTTATTTTAGTTGGTGCCTTCTTCCTGCCTCTCCCTGGTTTAGCTTTAGGGAGTTCCTCAGGGTCATCTATATCTTCTACTTTTTCATCCTCATCTTTCATTTCATCTAAATCACTCTCTGGGGTTTTTTCTTTTGTGATTTTAGTTGGTGCCTTCTTCCTGCCTCTGCCTAGTTTAGCTTTGGGGAGTTCCTCAGGGTCATCTATATCTTCTTCTACTTTTTCTTCTGCTTTAGGGGCTGCTTTGCGCCCCCTCCCTCTGCCTTTTGGCTTTTCCTCCACTACATCCTCTTCATCCTCAAGCTCGGGTTCAGGCTTTGCCTTCCTGCCTCTGCCTTTAGGCTCCACTTTAGCAGTTTCTTTTTTAGGTTGTTTTTTGCGCCCTCTACTGGATGGAGCTTTCACTGGTTCATCACCATTTGTGTCAACACTACCATCATCCTCAGCCAGGGCAGATCCATCATCTCCAGAGTTGGTTGTTATCTTCTCATCAACTTCTTGGTCATCAATTTCAGGCTCAATATCAACTTGTTTTGCTTTTCCTCGCCCCTTTTTAGGTGCTTCAGCGGCATCAGTAGCTTTCTGTTACCCAAAAAACAAAATTATATATAATTAGGTAAGGTTTTTAATGGTTTTTCTTTTATTTGAAAACAAAAATTAAAACCACAGAATTACACTAGTGTTAGAATATTCAACTTTTCCAGAGTAAGTATTAATGAATTGTTGGTTTCCACATAAGTAAAAGCTGGTTTGCCAAATTTAACCTACAATGTTGAATTGGTGTTTGACAGCATAATTTACTATGGTGACTAAATAAAATACTGATTACAACTGAACTAGTGAAAAGGTAGTTCTAGATTCTTGCTTATTCAGTGTTTTATGCGTAATTTAATGTTTTTTACATGAAATAGCAATGCCTAAAAACATAAATGACAAATGCTATTGTTTCCATCGAATTCTGCCATGTGCCGTAACATTCCGCGAGGCTAACATGGTAAACTACAAGTAAAAAGCTTAAACAATTACTGATTCTGCATCAATGCAAGCCATGAGTGCGATTATAAAATATTTAAATAAAACGCTCATGAAACAATGTGAGTGAGACTGGCCGCGCAATTCATAGGGAATCAGAGATAATACAACATTATCCTTACCTTAGCCTTTGCTGTTCGTGGCGCCATGGTTTTAGGTATATTTAGTGAGATTCACTGGCTAAATATAATGGCTGAAAAGTTATTAAATGCAGTTTTATGAATCCAAACGTTTCGTTGAAGGCGGGCGAGCGACCGAAGTTTCCGGCGAAATGACAGATACCGCCACTGCCGCCAAATTTTGGCAGCTCACGTCACATCAAAATTGCAAACTGTTTTTTTTTCGATCCGGAACAGAGGCTTTTGGCCAATCCAGCTTACGATCGATCGATGCGAAAGGTTGTTGGGTATTAGGGTATTACACCCTTTTTCTAATAGGTAGTATTTTAAAGAAGAATGTTCAAAACGTCCCCACCCTTGTAGCACTTTAAAACCTATGTTAATCAATGGGCCATAACCAGCTTATCATTATATTGTATTACAGCGAAACTGAAATGTGAATCCGAAAAAAGTTATATCGACATGAAGAAACCGGAATCAGTCACAATTATTTTGCCGTTTATTATACTATTTCACCACAATGTTTTTTTTATATATAGAGTAATTCAAGAGGAAGGTTTATATGTATAACTAGCAACCCGCCCCGGCTTCGCACGGGTGCAATGCTCCCATACACGAGTATTAAGTAAGTATCAGAAGTGCGAAGCCGGGGCTATAATATGTATCTGTCGCAGCCAACTGGCTGAATTAGCCATTCAATTAAGTGCCTAGCCATTTCATTGAGCGCCGCCATTCAATTAAACAGCTAGGCGCATAGTTAAATCATTGAAGCGTTTAAAACGTTCAACACTCTGCCTGATTGAAAGGCCGCCGTTTCATTGAATTAGTATGTTTTTTCCGCCACCGCGGCACTACTTTCGCTTTGTTTACAAGATGGCGTCTACAACTAGTGTTTCTCGAAAGTTGTGTGTTGTTTTGTCGTGAAAAACAAAGAAAATAAGTTCCCAGTGTAATTCGTATGCCACAAAATAATAGATTTAGCTTCGAGCAGCCTTTCTGCGTGGGTGTGTGATACGCGTGCTTTAAAAAAAAAAAAACAAAAACCTACTTATTTTTTCTGTGAGCAAGTGAACCGGCTAGCCATTTCATTGAAAAACGCCTTTCAATTAAATGGCTGACCTTTGTTTAGCCGTAGTGTTCAACTATTTGACTAACCGACGTTCAGCCATTTACTTGAATGGCAGCGTTCAATGAAATGGCTAGGCATTTAATTGAATGGCTAATTCAACCAGTTGCCTGCGACATATCTAATATAGAAATATAATATAGGTATAATATAATCTATTCGCGCGCATGTCGTCAATATCGTATGGTACTATGGTATAGGAAGGCGTTTAGAGAATTTCATTGGGCCAGTCAGTCCATGCGACAATATTGTAATAGATAGGTTCTGAAAACACCGGCTAATCTATTTGTTTTAATAAAAAGTTTTATTTGTATTTAAAGAAGGTATTTTTATTTGAAAACTCCTAAAAGAACGTCAATAGCTACTTCACAAAACGATGCTCAACAGAATTCTTCATTGAACTTTTTTCTGCTCCGTGAGTTGATCCCGTGCAGGAGTCACCATTTAATTCTAAAGAGTTGTTTGAAAACTCCGAACGAAATCATCGCACAGTAATAATTTAAAAAAAAAGCATTGTAATGGGTAACATTATTGTGTCTGATTCCGGTTTCTTCATGTCGATATAACTTTTTTCGGATTCACATTTCAGTTTCGCTGTGATACAATAAAATGATAAGATGACTATGGCCCTTCGATTAACATAGGTTTTAAAGTGCTACAAGGGTGGGGACGGTGTCCATACATTTTTGGGCATTGTTCTTTAAATGAATATTTTTAGAGGTATAAAAAATAAACAAAGATCTATAAAGGTAGTTCCTTCCTGTAGATATGCATCTTCCTGCGCATTTGGACTGCGTTCCACAGATTAGGTAGAGACTGCGTTCCGAACCGCGGATGTGTCTCACTGACTGTACATTTTTATTCAAAATCTGTGAATGCAGGTCGAAATATCTTCAAAAATTATGGATGGTCTCATAGGAACGTTTTCCTATAGCTACAACGGTTAAGGTAGCCCTTACTGCTCCATCTTAAAAATACATATTAGCAATTTCTGACTTTTCTAGTACTCTAGCCTCAGTTGGTCCGGTAGAGCCTTTCGATCCCTTTAAAAAACAGGATCGATTGGCATTAAAAAAATGTTTGTGTAAATTGCCCATTTTCTCGCTGACTGTACATTTTTTTCAAAATACAGGTCAAAATATCTTCAAAAGTTAAGGATAGTCTTATAGTAACGTTTTTCTGTATCTACAACGGTTAGGGTAGCTGCCCTTACTGCCCCGTCTCAAAAATTCACCCTGTTTATAATGTAAATCCCTTTAACGCATGGAGTTTTTAATTTCGTTCAAAATTACTCACCCCGCATCCACACGTTGGGGCCAACGTTGGTCCCAATGCCTCTCACCAACGTGTGGTGCTGACAAAATAGCTTGGCGCCAACGTTGGGGCCAACGTTGGGGCTTGGCCGTGCCGTGTCGGTTTTATCAAAGGAAGTTGGCGCGCCAACGTTGGGGATCCGTCCACACGTTGGCGCTATGCTCAGTCCCGTTTCGACGCGCATCGTGAGCGCACGTGTCGACTGACGAGTGAGAATGTCATCGTATTCCTTATTTATTGTGTTTGTAGGACTATCGGGCTGAAATTTTGCACACTTATAGATTCTCGGTGACAGTGAAATATTATGGTATCAACAAGCTGATCCTGATGATGGAGTCAAGAGCTGTTCAACAGAACTCCTCAGTAAATAAGCCAATTGAGTTGAAACTCGGCATATTTGTCAAGTTCTAACTACAATGTAATAATATGGTGACAGCGAGCTGATCTGATGATGGAGTCTACTATTTTTTTTTATGTTACGGGAACCGTGCAATTTTTTGGGATAAAAAGTAGCCTATGTCCTATTTCCAGTTATTATCTATCTATATTTTAAATATCACCCATATCGGTTAAGTGGTTGTCGTGTTAGAGAGGAACAAACATACATCCAAACATCCAAACTTTCGCTTTTATAATTTAGTGTGTTGTGTGAAGTGTGATAGTGACATTATGTGATGTGATTGTGATAAAATTGGTATTCAGTAATGTAAAATCACTTAGAGAAATTTCAATTTCTGTATCGGACGCGCAGACATCGGACGTCTGCACGTTGGCTCTGACGGAACAAGACTAGTGTATCGCCAACGTGTGGATGGTTCACGAAATCTTGGCCCCAACGTTGGGACCAACGTTGGTCCCAACGTATGGAGCCGGCGTTAGGGTGTTTGTACCCTTAGAGCAACCTTAGAAGGTATAAACAGAGAAATTAAAATATTACGTTTTAGTTAGAGGTTTCCACATTTATTAGATAAAATTAAAAATTCAAAACACATGACAATTGAAAAAAACCTGAAAATAAAAAAATACCAATTTCGGCACAATAAGCACTCAAGCTTGAAAAAACTAGAGTTCTGGATTTGGAACTCAATGCAATACAGTACCTATGCGTATCCATCATCTTCATTATCATCCACCAAATGCTGGTAAATTAATAAAAAAAGAATAGCACACACACAGTTATAGTAATCGATCGTGCGAGCGAAGCGAGTGAAGATCTTAGTGACATGTTGGGCTTGGGTGATTTTGCTTTGTACGTTTGTATGTTTCACAAATTCTTGTTCTCGCTTAGCTGTCGAACCATTCATCCAACCAAGAGGCGCTTTTCGACTAGCCGGCACGGCACCGGCACCGGCACCGACATGCCGTCCACCGGCACCGGCGCCGGTGCCTCGTTTTTCCACTGCGCCGGGCGCCCCGGCGGGACCCAACGCCGGGCCGGTGCCGTGCCGGCGCCGGCAAGTGGAAAAACGAGCAGTATATACATTTTCATACATTTTTGCGTCACCGGCGTCGGTGCCGGTGCCGGTGCCGTGCCGGTGCCGGTGCCGTGCCGGCCTAGTCGAAAAACGCCCAATCAAGTCCAAAAAGAAATCCAACGATCACGAATTAATGGTGGGGTTTTATAAGCCTCTTTTCTTTTCTTTTAAGTTCATATTGTGTCTTTCTGTGAGTGAAATATGCAAAATGAACGAAAAATGAACTGTCTGATTCCACCTTTAACCTTTAACATTTTTTTTTAATTTTTTCTTACTTGGTGTAAAATACCCTAGCCTAAAGTACCAAAATCGTCAAAGTCAAAGTCAATTTTTTTAAACTGTCACAGTCAAGTCAGCACCACGCAACGCATGCCGCGCCGTGTCGTGTCGTGGTGTCTGTCACTCACGGTATCGTGTCGGCGATTTGGCTCAGTGACTGAGAAATTAATTAATTTCGCTCTGGGAATTCAAATGCGGTGATATCTACAAAAGTTAAAGTGAAGCTGCAAAAATGGTAATAATTTATTTAGGCTTATTATTTAGATAAGACAAACAGTTCTACTATGAAATAATAATGTAAACATAGAACATTATTAAGGCCTGCTTTTTATTTCCAGGCTACTTTAGATCGTAAGGGAACTTTCAAAGTGGAATATCTGCAAGAAATTGAGAAGAAAGTGCAGAGAAAATGGGAAGAGGAGCGAATGTTTGAAATGGAGGTCCCGGAAGATGGGAAACCACATGAAAAGTTCATGACTACGTTCCCATTTCCTTACATGAATGGGCGCTTGCATCTGGGCCACACATTCTCACTTTCTAAGTGTGAGGTGAGTTTATTTATTCTTTCTTACAAGGAATGCCAGCTATGCATGTTGGCATTCCTTTGAAAACCTGGACAATAAAAAGTATTTTTTACATATCTGTACATACTCTGAAATCTACATGAAGGACATTGATTTGAAATTTATCAATCAGCTCCGGCCTGTCTGATCTGCTCTGGGTACATTCTACTAAAAAGTGTTATAACTATTCCACTTTATACAGAAATTGGTTGATAGGTACTGAAAACAAAGTACATAAAAATATGTGAAATGTAAGAATCTTCTGTATTTAAGTTTGCAGTAAGACACCAAAGACTGAAGGGTAAGAAGGTACTCTTCCCTTTTGGTTTCCACTGCACCGGCATGCCTATCAAAGCTTGTGCTGATAAACTGAAAAGGGAAATGGAAGTTTATGGGTACCCTCCTGTGTTTCCTGTAGATGAGGAGGTCGTGGTAAAGGGTGAAGGTAAAAACATTTATTGTATTGATAAATTGTATGAGGACACTTGAAAGTTCATTCATTGACTACTATTACTTGAGACTTTTCAAAACTGTGACATAGACACATCAGCGCGAGCTGCTTTTCTATAAATAAATGTTAATAATAGAATGTTATGGCCGCTGTACACACTCGTCGAGAGCCTCTCGCCGAGAGCCTCGGCCGAAAACACACTCGTCGAGAGCATGCCTGTACACACTCGTTCTAACATTTGAACTGAAGACTTACGAGACAATGGACGTAGAAATTGCTGCTGCTATTTGTCTTTGTGCCGTGAGCTATTATAATTTTTTAAACATTTACTATAAAAAAAAAATTCGTAAACCGTGGAGAAAAAGAAGATAGTGGATGATAACTATGCACCGCAATAGAAACAGGTAAATCTATACATATAATAAGAATGAAGTCTAAGAACAAACTTATAAGTATTCAATTAAGTGATGTCAGTTTTTGATCCATATACCCTTTTCACGTCCAAAAATGTCATAAGCGCGATCTACGTTGACCTTGAACGCAAACACTTCATAGTAACTGTTGGTAATCTGTGACTTTGAAATTTTCGTTTCTCTGTGTGTTTGAGCACTAAGATCTCTGAAACTACTGAACTGATTTGGTTGCAGTTTTCATTGTTGTATTATGGTAAGCCGGGATTAAAAGATAGGGGTTGTTTTATCAAAATCCGTTCACAAATAAAAAAGATATATCTATTTAAAGAATTCTACTGTGACTTTAGTTTCTCTGTGTGTTTATTGCTGCTAATCTCAAAAACGGCTCTACTGAATTGGATGTAGTTTTGACTGTTGTATTATGGTAAGTTGGGATTAAAAAATAGAAGTTTTTTTATCAAAATCCGTTCACAAATAAAAAAGATATGTACATTTAAAGAATTCAATCTAAATTTCTAAACACTTTGTTTTCTAAAGAAAAGATTACGATAAAATTTGGCATGGATATAGATTATATCCCAGGAAAGGACGTAGGCTACTTTTTTTCATATGTTATCATGGTTGAGATAAAAAAATAAGGGTTGAAAGTTTGTATGGGGAACAAAATGTTGGGATGGGTGACCGTCTGACCTCCTCTTTTTGCACTCATGGAAATTTTTAAACATTTTTTTATTACCTACGAATTTCAAAATTACTTAATGATAATTACTTAAATTGGTTTTAGGTAGGTGATGACCATGAAGTAGTAGTTGTAAATAGGTAAAATGGGTAAGTAGAAAGCACGCCTAAGCTATTTCTACGGAACAGAGATAGCTTCTTGCGATTTGCTATTAGAAAACACGCAGGAATATACAAATTTTAGCGTTTCAAAACCGTTTGTTGTTTCAGCGCAATAGACTCAAATCTGTAAATGTTATATAATTAAAACCTCAATTGAATATTAATCTTCCTTAAATTGTTGAAAATATAAAAATCAGAGCTTTAAATGAATTCAATATTTTAGAAAACAAATTCCCCAAATCAGCGCAGCGCCAAAGTAAATTATTTCCAAGTATTCAAATTTTTTATCCGTGTATTTATTATGTTAAATACCTATGTATTTATTTAAAAAGTATTTATCACGATAGATTAGAAATTAAAACACCCAAACCCCAAGTAGATAGTTGTAAATAGGAAAAATAGGTAACTAGATAGCACGCCTAAGCTATTTTTACGAAACAGAGATAGCTTCTTGCGATTTGCTATTAGAAAACACGCAGGAATATACAAATTTTAGCGTTTTAAAACCGTATGTTGTTTCAGCGCAATAGACTCAAATCTGTAAATGTTATATAATTAAAACCTCAATTGAATATTAATCTTCCTTAAATTGTTGAAAATATAAAAATCAGAGCTTTAAATGAATTCAATATTTTAGAAAACAAATTCCCCAAATCAGCGCAGCGCCAAAGTAAATTATTTCCAAGTATTCAAATTTTCTATCCGTGTATTTATTATGTTAAATACCTATGTATTTATTTAAAAAGTATTTATCACGATAGATTAGAAATTAAAACACCCAAACCCCAAGTAGATAGTTGTAAATAGGAAAAATAGGTAACTAGATAGCACGCCCAAGCTATTTTTACGAAACAGAGATAGCTTCTTGCGATTTGCTATTAGAAAACACGCAGGAATATACAAATTTTAGCGTTTCAAAACCGTATGTTGTTTCAGTGCAATAGACTCAAATCTGTAAATGTTATATAATTAAAACCTCAATTGAATATTAATCTTCCTTAAATTGGCGAAAATATAAAAATCAGAGCTTTAAATGAATTCAATATTTTAGAAAACAAATTCCCCAAATCAGCGCAGCGCCAAAGTAAATTATTTCCAAGTATTCAAATTTTCTATCCGTGTATTTATTATGTTAAATACCTATGTATTTATTTAAAAAGTATTTATCACGATAGATTAGAAATTAAAACACCCAAACCCCAAGTAGATAGTTGTAAATAGGAAAAATAGGTAACTAGATAGCAGCACGCCTAAGCTATTTTTACGAAACAGAAATAGCTTCTTGCGATTTGCTATTAGAAAACAAGCAGGAATATACAAATTTTTGCGTTTCAAAACCGTATGTTGTTTCAGCGCAATAGACTTAAATCTGTAAATGTTATATAATTAAAACCTCAATTGAATATTAATCTTCCTTAAATTTTCGAAAATATAAAAATCAGAGCTTTAAATGAATTCAATATTTTAGAAAACAAATTCCCCAATTCAGCGCAGCGCCAAAGTAAATTATAGCCAAGTATTTAAATCGTAATTTGAACATAGAAGTCTTCAAAAATCTATTTCATATACATCCGATACAAAAATTTCAATTTCTGTATCGGACGCGCAGACATCAGACGTCCTCACGTTGCGTTGGCTCTGACGGAAGTTCCGTCACGGAACAAGACTGGTGTAATCGCCAACGTGTGGATGGTTCACGAAATCTTGGCCCCAACGTTGGGACCAACGTTGGTCCCAACGTATACGCCGGCACCATACGTTGGGACCATGAAATTTGCGGTACGGGGGTTAAAGGGGACGAAAAATCGATCTACCTAGGCTAGGTCTCATATCTGGGAAAATTCGTTTTCTCGACATTTTTACGCAAAAAGGTTTACCTACCAGTGCAATGTGGTTCGTAATTTTACAATTTCTGTTGAAACTAAAGTGGCCAAGTGAAATAGGTGTCCGCCTCTCATCTCAACCGATGGCTTCGAGTTCGAATCTCAGCCAGTAAAAGTTTACTTTTTGTAAGTTTTATTTCTTTTTCTTTTTTAATTTTTATCTATTTGCACCCGAGCATAGTTCGGTCGCCCAGATATTCAAGTATTAAGTCCCTACCTACCTAAAGTATTTACAAAAAAATATAGAAGTAGGTAAGTACCTATTCTATCAGTTATCTGGTTCCCATAGTACAAGCTATGCGATTTTGATGAAATTTGCGGTAGGTACGGGGGCTTACGGAGGCGAAAAGCCGATCTAGCTAGGTCTTTTATCTGGGAAAATTCGTTTTCTCAACATTTTCATGCAAAAAGATTTACCAGTGCAATACCTACCTAATGAGTTTTAAAAAATTTGAATAAAAAGAACCTAGCCTATGTGTTATTCCAGGTCATAATCTATGTAAGTAATTATTCCAAGTTTCAATAAAATCCGTTTAGTAGTTTTGGTGTGAAAGAGTAACAAACATCCATCGATACATCCATCCTCACAAACTTTCACATTTCGCAAATTAGTAGAATTAGCATACGCGAACGAAGTCGCGGGCACAGCTAGTACATAATAAAACTAATCAGAAAGCAACTAAATGAACGAGTGTGTACATGCTCGCTCTCGTTTACCTCGCGAGAGCCAACGAGACCCTTTGACTCGGGCGCAAAAAACCGACAAGCCACCGAGAGCGACCGAGACGAGGACGAGAGATCGAGACGAGACGAGAGCGCGCTGTACACACTCGCGCTCGGCCTGTCTCGGGGTGCCTCGACGAGTGTGTACAGCGGCCATTAGAGTTTTTATGGATTTGTAATTGAATCAGCACTATTATAAATGTGTAAGATTGGTGTTTGTTACTCAATCACACCAGGCTGAATGGATTTGGATGATACTTCAAGTTGTCACAACTGACCTGATTTATAAAAATATATTTGAATAAATATAGTTTTAGATATTCAAATAAAAATATTATGTAACTTACTTATTTGAATGCTGAGATGGATGTGTGGAGTGACGCGAATGGATAGAATAAGGAATGAGTATATAAGAGGAAGTTTGAAAGTGGTGCCAATAAATGAAAAGATGAGGAGCAATAGGTTGGCATGGTATGGGCATGTTATGAGAAGGGATGAATGTCATGTTACGAGAAGAGTGCTTGATATGAAAGTGGATGGATATACGAGTAGAGGTAGACCAAAGAAAAGATGGATGGATTGTGTGAAAGTTGACATGAGTAAAAAAGGAGTGAGTGTTGAGATGACGGCTGATAGAGGGAAATGGAAGAAGAATACATGTTGTGCCGACCCCACGTAAGTGGGAAAAGGGCAGGAAGATGATGATGATGTAACTTACTTATTTGTAAATGTGTGCACTTTATTATTGTTAAATGTTTCCTGATTTTAATTATAGAGATTATACCAAAGGATAAAAGTAAAGGCAAGAAAAGCAAGGCTGTGGCCAAGACTGGTGGTGCTAAGTACCAGTGGCAGATCATGCAGAGTCTGGGGATTCCCGATGAGGAGATCAAGAAGTTTGCTGATGAGAGTCACTGGCTGGAATACTTCCCGCCGAGGGCCGTAGATGATCTGAAGAGGATGGGCATTCATGTGAGTAGCATAGAAGATATTTCTCTCCCTTTTAAAATGTTTTGATGTTGTGATAGTAGTGGATCTGTGAGCTGTAGACCTTGCAAGTCTGTCCTTGTATAGCTTAAATTTAAAACTGAATATAACTTGCTCTTATCAAAGTTGTGAACCAAAACAATGGATTATATTTATAACTTTTCGTTTTTTCATAACTGTAAGAGCCGAGTAGTTGGTAGGCCTTACAGGTAGGGGTTGTTGCCAGTGGAAGTAGGTAGGTACTCAGTTGTGTGAGCACTTACTGTATAGCACTATGTTACACGGAGCACGTAAAAACACAAGATTCACTAAGTAAAGTTTATTCAGTTCGTAGTTACAAGTTAAGGTAAAAGATGGCTTATCTATCCCTTGGTAGTGCCTTGTGCGCAAGTAGGTTACGTACTGACGTAATTGTGCAATATAAAATATAAAATAACTAAAATAATTAAAGTGCAGCGCACGCGGCCTAAAGTAAAACGCTGCGTGCGCAAATTGCTTCTGTATGGTGAAACCGTACATGTTGGCAACCCCATAAGAAGAAAACTAAAGTTAAGATGAAATAACTATCAAGAGAAGATAAGCCAGTACAAAGCAAAGAAATGTTATTCATCGAAAGTGAACGCGATGTTGTCTTGTTCTCTGGTAGGCGATGGTTGGCACTCTCCCCGTTTCCGTGGCGGCTTCGCTGGTGGAGATGCTGCGTGGCCTGGCGTTTTCTGTACAACCCTCTCTTGATTGGAACGTAGTTGAAGTTCTATTACTTCAGTGTGTGGCTCTGTCGAGCGTTCTCTGCTTTTAGCCAGTATGTGAGGTAGATATTTTTTGACTACCCAGATGATGACGATGATGATTACGATTACGATTGCGAGTAGGATGTAGGAAATCGTATATTGATGTATATCATGAGTAGTGATCGTCTCGGGGAGGATTTCTCTTTCCTTTTGATAAAGTACTCGTTTGTCGATGTCTTGCGTCTCCTCCGCTCGATCTAGGTTGTTCCATGACACCTTGTGGTAGGTCAGGTTCACAATGCTGTTGACTGTTGAGTTTAGCAGTGCGATGTTAAAGTTAGATTCCATCCTCATGTTGGTGTTGTACTCGTTGCGTGAGTAGATGGTAAAGTCGTTGGATTGTAACAAGCATCCTTGCTTTAGAGTTACAATGCCCGATGAAGTCATAACATATGAGCTGACGTCGTTGTCGCATACGGTGCGCAAAGTGCAAGCTCCGCAACAAACAGCCAGCCAGCTGTTTGGCGAGTGCAGCTCGACCCACGCGTCACTGCATGACGTTTTTCTGACGTCACAGGGAGTGTCCGACCTGTGACTAAGTAATTTAGCTTCACACGGAGCGTTCTTGCTCTCTAAGCTGTATATTGGCAGGTTTTCATTACACACTAAGCGATCTTGTCTCATAACGGTGCATAATTTTATCTCCTTTTCAGATGGTGAAATGTAGGAGTTTTTCTTAAAGTTGACTGCAATATACTGCGACTGAAGCTGTATGATGGCGAATTCTGTCTGATTCCTCACTGGTATAGGGGTAACTTTGTAGAGTAGAAAGTCTTCATCTGTTGTTAATGGTATGTGGACTTCGAAGAGAAAGTAGGTGGAAGTTACTCGAGCCTTCACGTAGAGTATCTTGTAAATGTCTTTGATGTCTTGCTTGACATTTTCCAAAGGTAGAGACAATCTCTTCGGAAGGCTTCCCGCTATGATATTCAGCTGTTCCACGAGGTTCACAGGCGTCAGTAAGTGAACATCCATGTGTCCTTTATACACGTTGGTGAGAGTGTCAAACAGAAGTTCTTGCATTTCTCTCAAGTTTTTGAGTAGAAGGTAAGTTGCTAGCGATGCAGAGTTGAAATAGCTCGTTGCCATAATGATCTCCATGGTTGAATCTATTTTCGCTAGATTAAAAGCTGTTTCGTTCATGAAGCTGTCAACCATGTTGAGTTGTTTGTGAATGTTCTCTTCAGTTTTCTTCTTATGGGGTTGCCAACATGTACGGTTTCACCATACAGAAGCAATTTGCGCACGCAGCGTTTTACCATGCCGTCACTCGAGTTATGCGAGTTAATGAACTGTGTTTGTTTACAAGTTCATTGATAAAATGTGCCTCTTGCTTTTGTGGTAGGGCTGTCACCGTTGGTTTGAGTCCCGTGTTAGTTGTATGGAGACACATCGGGACCTGCTGGTTTTCAGAAGTGTGAATAAAGTCAGGTCCTTTCCACCAAAGCTCGAAGTTCAGCAGTTTAGTTGCGGACATTCCTCGTGACGCGCAGTCTGCAGGGTTGAGTTCTGATTTCACGTAACGCCAGTTTCCAGCCGGGATGACCAGTTTGATCTTGTTTACCCTGTTGGCAACGTATCTTTCCCATCTGGAGATGTCTCCCTGCAGCCAGGCGATTACAACTTGAGAGTCGCTCCAAGCTTGTATGGTTGTGGTATGTCCTGTGAAGGCTTCTATAGCCTTTTTTGCGAGTTGTGACAGTAGAAGGGCGCCGCAAAGTTCCAACCGAGGCAATGTAATTTTCTGCGCGATTGGAGCAACCCTAGTCTTGGCTGCTAACAGAGTTACTGTGGGTACGCCCTCGTTAGTGACACGACTGTAGATGACGCACGAGTATGCCTTTTCGCTAGCGTCGCAAAAACAAAGTAGTTCGATGTGTTTTTGAGTGCATCCCAGCCATCTATTTAGTTTGATTGTTTTGACTTCGTGAAGTTCGTTTTTCTGTTTTGACCATTCTTGTTATAACTCGGTAGGTAACGTCTCATCCCAAGTAAGTTTACTTGTCCAGACTCTCTGAAACAGCAGTTTGGCGGCCACAGTTATTGGCGCCAACCATCCCAGCGGGTCATATAGTTTTGAGATCTCAGATAACAGATGGCGCTTCGTTAGCGGTTGCCGATGTTTTTCTTCTAAGTCCCAGTAGAATGTAAACGAGTCGTTCGTAGTGTTCCAGCCGAGTCCAAGGGTCTTTTTTGTATCTTCGTGCTTGAAGTTAAATATTTGTTCCGTTGAGATTTGATCTTCACTCAAGTTTTGTAGTAAAGACTTATCGTTGGACGACCATTTCCGTAAGTTCATGCCGGCGCCTTGTAATAGGTTAATGAGCGACGACTGTAGTTGTTGAGCTTCGGAGATAGTGCTGTGTCCGCTAATTAAATCATCAACGTAGAACTCATTTTGTAGCGTTTGAGCAGCCTCGGGATATCTGTGCCCATCGTCCATAGCTAGCTGCTTCAACGTTCTCATGGCGAGCCATGGTGAGCACTTCATGCCATACGTGAGGGTACATAAGACATGGTCTTTTAGCTTTTCTGAGGGCGAGCTTCGCCAGATGATTTTCTGCAGTTGTTGTTGTTCATCTGCGATCCAGATACAGCGGTACATTTTCTCTATATCTGCCGTGAACGCATATCTGTGGGAACGCCATTTCAGAATGAGAGCTTGAATGTCTTTTTGCATGTTGGGGCCTTTCTCTTGTAAGTGATTAAGGCTGTACCCGCTCGTTGTTTTTTGAGAGGCGTTGAAAACTACTCTGAGTTTTGTGGTAGTTGAATGCTCCCGTAGAACACCGTGATGGGGTAGGTAGCATTCCAGTTTCGTTGTGAGTGAGGGCGCTGGTGCCATGTGCTCAAGTTCTGTGTACTCCTTTATAAAATCTCTGTACATACGAGCGAGATTGGCATTTCTTTCAAGCCGTTTTTCCAGCTGTAAAAATTGTGAGATGGCAATAGATCGAGAGTTGCCTATCTTTTCTTCGTAGTTTGGAACGAGAGGCATTTTCACAACGTATTTTCCATCTGAAGCTCGTTGTACTGTCTTCGAATAGTACTCTTCGCACTGATCGTCCTTAGAGATGTCGTCCTTGTTGTCTTGAGTGATGTCCTCGTGCTCCCAGAACTTGCTAATGCTGTTGAAGTCAACTAGAACGGTATGGCAATTAAAAGTTTGCATTTTGCCACACAGAATCCAGCCGAGATGTGTTTGTTGCGCAATAGGAGCTTGTTTATTTCCCTTCAGGACTCCTTCAAGGATAACAGTTGAGTATATGTCGGCTCCAAGTAGTAGATCGACAGGGCGTGATTTGTTGAAGTCAGGATCGGCGAGCTTTAAGTTTTCTAAGTGTGGCCAGTTTGGCGTCTCAAAAGATGAGTTAGGTAAGTTGTTTGTAAGTTTCTTCAAAATGAGCGCTTGAGTTTCAAACGCGTAGTCGGAATGTATCGACTTGCAGTTCAGTTGTAGGCGTCCTTTGCATTCTCCAGACAGCGCTCCGACTCCAGAGATGGTAGCGTTCATCCGTTTTCTAGGCAGTCGAAGTAGTTGAGCGGCTTGTTCAGTTATCAAGTTCACTTGTGAACCTTGATCCAGGAGAGCACGAAGTGTGACGTAAGTTCCGCTGGCAGATTTTATCTTCAGTTGAACCGTAGTTAGAAGTATCTCCAAGTCATCAGTAGCGAGATGATTGGAGCTTTGTTGAGTTGAAGTTGAAGTTGACGGCGTAGCCTTGTTGTGTAACATAGTATGATGTTTCTTTTTGCATTCTCTGCAAGTTTTTGTCGACGAACATTCCGCGTCGCCGTGGCTGTATAAACAGTTTTTACATAAATGCAATTTCGAAACAATATTATTGCGTTGTGCTGTATCCATGTCTATAAACTTTGGACATTGCATTAGCACGTGTCTTTTTTCGCAGTGTGGGCATTGTCCGAAGGAAGTATGTAGAGTTTTTGTATGTTTCTTAAACTCGAAGTTATTTTTCTTGTAGGAAGAATGTTGGTTGGTGGACGATTTTTGCGGAGCAGATGTTACTTTCGGGATTTCCTTCTTTGCAGCTTTCATGCCCTCGTAAGCCATGAATTTGCTTTCTAGAAAGAAAAGAAATTGATCCAAATGAGGTAGTTCTCTGTGGTCTTGCTGTTCTTTCATGTAGTCCGTGTATGTGGTGGCGTCTAGTTTTTGCGACATAAGATGGACGATGAGTGGGTCCCAAGTAGATGTATGCAATCCGATGTTGTTCAATCCGTTCATACATTCCATGATGACATCATGCAGCTTCTTCAAGGTCAGGCTATCAGGTTGGCTGATAACAGGCGAATTGAGCATAGTGTTAACAAAAGAGGTGAACTGAAGACGATGGTTGTCGTAGCGCTGAGACAGTATATCCCAGCAAGAGTTATAGTTGTCAGCACTGATGTTGAGGTGCTGTACCAATCGCTCAGCCTCTCCGCGCAATCTTGTCTTGAGATGTTGCATTTTCTGTGCCTTGTTTATCATTGGATTGTTATGGATGGTTTCTAAAAAGAGGTCTTTGAAAGAAATCCACTTAGAGTAATTGCCTGAGAACTCTGGAATCTCAATCTTTGGTGCAGATTTTTGATAATGCACAGTTGACCAAATCTTAGAGTTTAATTTTCTCTTAAGTTCGTCGTACTTGTCTTCTATCGAAACAAACATGTTGTAGTAGTAGGTACTGTCAGAGCCCTTTAGTACAGCCTCCAACTCCCAGTGTTGTTTGTCGATGACGTCCCACTTAGACTTCAAAATTGAGAGATGATCTTCTAGCTCCCATTTCTCCGTCATTGTTTTCAAGTCTACTTTAGACATTGCACGGTCGAGAGCCTTGAAGTTACACTCTTGCCGTGTGAGTAGAGTTTTCAGATGATCGTCGGTAGTTTCCGCCATGGTATCGCTCAGATCAAACTTTACTGATTTTTGTTGTTGAAGTTGAAACAATAAGTTACCCATATCATTCTTCGTCTTTAGATATAGCTCCTGGGTTTTGTTGAAAATATCGTCCGTGAAGTAATTATGCGACTTTTCCTCAATAGTTTCGAGGAAAGTCACATGACGTTTCTCAAAGTCCCGCCATTGATTTTCGAGGGATTCGAGACGAATACGAAGATAGTCTTCCGTTTTCCGCGACTTACTATCTTTCGCGTAGTTAGAACAAAGAGTCTTGATGTTGTTAAAGCACTCTTCTTGCAATTTCAGTACTTCCATGTTGACGAAAGTCTTAGTTGCGTAGTAAGAAGTTAGTGTTTGAGCTCCTGCACGTAGTTGACGGTGACTGGAGCCAAGTTCTGTTGTGTTAGTTAGCTTCTAGCTCCGACACGTAGTTGACGGTGGCAGAGGAGAGCAGCGTTGGTTCACGACGAGAAGGCGACAGAGTTTCCGTGGTCTTCTGGTCGGTGTAGGTATTCAGCTTCCTGTACTTATATGACAATATGTGCGCCTTCTCAATTTCACTGGTGATTCCCGCTGGTGGGAGGCCAATTCAACCGAATCGCTATCGCCAAAAAGTACGAAAAAGCCGAAACACCTGGTTTCCTCGTAGGATCCGATGTATCCTTGATGAGGGAGGACTTGAAGGACCAAAATGTAAGAGCCGAGTAGTTGGTAGGCCTTACAGGTAGGGGTTGTTGCCAGTGGAAGTAGGTAGGTACTCAGTTGTGTGAGCACTTACTGTATAGCACTATGTTACACGGAGCACGTAAAAACACAAGATTCACTAAGTAAAGTTTATTCAGTTCGTAGTTACAAGTTAAGGTAAAAGATGGCTTATCTATCCCTTGGTAGTGCCTTGTGCGCAAGTAGGTTACGTACTGACGTAATTGTGCAATATAAAATATAAAATAACTAAAATAATTAAAGTGCAGCGCACGCGGCCTAAAGTAAAACGCTGCGTGCGCAAATTGCTTCTGTATGGTGAAACCGTACAATAACTTTCCTCTGACTACCCCTCCAAGGAATGTTGAAGATATAAGAATGTGTACAGTATTTTTGCAGATATGATTTTTTACTTTGTCTTAAATTTTTACTAGCGACGTTTGTTGCAGAAAAACATCTGCCTAAGGGAGTCACTTGAAAATAAATAAAAATCTTATTTTCAATTACAGGTGGATTGGCGCCGTAAGTTTATAACCACAGACGCGAATCAATTCTTTGATTCATTCGTCAGATGGCAGTTTTTCCATCTGAAGGAACGTAACAAGATCATGTATGGGAAACGGTATACAGTGTATTCACCGATGGATAAGCAGCCTTGCATGGACCATGATAGGAGCACAGGGGAGGGCGCGGGACCTCAGGAGTATACTCTAGTTAAGATGGAGGTCTTGGAACCGCTGCCAGAAGTATTCAAGTAAGATTATAGAATAACAAAAGGATGAAAAGTTGTTATATTAGTTTGCGGCTTCTGCTTCTGCGGCCAAGGCGTAAAAGCTGGAAAACAAAGAAGGACCTTTTGTATTCCAAAATTTGTTAGTTGGCTACAATGTGCTACAATCTTATCGACTAATTGTACCTACATTATATGGATCCATGTATGATTGACTTGTGAAACAGACTTTTCCACAATTGTATTATTTTATTTTTTAGGTCTTTCAAAGGCAAGAAGGTAAGCTTCGTCGCAGCAACCCTCAGACCAGAAACAATGTACGGGCAAACCAACTGCTGGGTTCATCCTGACATCAAGTACATAGCATTTGAAACGGTCAAAGATGGCGTCTTCATCTCTACTCGCAGAGCCGCTAGGAACATGGCTTACCAGGGCTTTACGGAAAAAGATGGAGAGTTCAAAGTCTTGAAAGAAATTGTAGGGCTGGATCTTATTGGTATCGCACTAAAGTCTCCTTTGACGTGCTACCCGAAGATCTACTCTCTTCCAATGCTGACGATAAAGGAAGATAAAGGTACGGGAATCGTAACCAGCGTCCCGTCCGACTCTCCCGATGACTACGCGGCTTTGGTCGACTTAGAGAAGAAACCGGCTTTCAGAGAAAAGTATGACGTCACAGAAGAAATGGTACTGCCTTACAAACCAGTTCCAATCCTAGAGATACCAGAATTCGGTAACTTATCTGCCGTATTTTTGTACGACAAGCTTAAAATCCAGAGCCAGAATGACAGGGAAAAGCTGACACAAGCAAAGGAGATGGTTTATCTGAAAGGATTTTACGATGGTGTGTTGCTCGTTGGAGACTACAAAGGGAGTAAAATCCAGGATGTAAAGAAGAACATCCAAGGAGAACTGGTGAAGGCAAACACAGCTGTGATTTACTATGAGCCTGAGAAGACTATTATGTCGCGATCGGGCGATGAATGCGTGGTCGCGCTTTGCAATCAGTGGTACTTGGACTACGGCAACGAAGCCTGGAAGGCTCGGACTGAGAAAGCTCTTGCTGCAATTAACACGTACCACGATGAGGTCAGAAAGAACTTCCAAGCGACCCTTAGTTGGTTACATGAGTACGCTTGCTCAAGAACCTTCGGTTTAGGAACCAAATTACCCTGGGATACACAATGGGTTATAGAATCCCTATCTGATTCTACCATCTACAATGCCTACTATACTGTTGCGCATTATCTGCAAGGGGATACGTTTAGAGGTAATAAGGAAAATGCATTGAAGATCAAGCCGGAGGAAATGACTATTGAAGTTTGGAATTATATTTTCTTCAAAGACGCACCTTTCCCAAAAACCACTAAGATTGCAAAAAATAAACTTGATCTCATGAAGAAGTCTTTCCAGTTCTGGTAAGTATTTTTTTTAAATACCTATGTAGGTAATTAGTTTTTTCACATAATAGGAATTTAAAAGAAAAAACCTTAATCGAAATCGGATTTATTTAAAAACTGTAGTATCTGGAAGTATTTTATAACACGCTGAAATAGGTTTGCCCAGTTTCCAAAAATATCTACAACAACCTGATTGGCCAAATCCAATTTGTGTAGACAAAAAAAACAGTCAAGAAATTAACTTGCTACTATACCTTCAATGTTGCTTCTTTTCCTATAGGTATCCTGTAGATCTGAGAGTGTCGGGAAAGGATTTGATCCAAAACCACTTGACCTACTACATTTACAATCACGTCGCTATCTGGGATAAAGAAGAGGACAAGTGGCCGAAGGGTATCCGAGCGAACGGACATCTTATGCTGAACTCCGCCAAGATGTCCAAATCTGACGGAAACTTCTTGACTTTATCCGAGTCTATTGATAAGTTCAGCGCTGATGGAATGCGACTGACGTTAGCTGATGCGGGAGATTCTGTGGAGGATGCTAACTTTGTTGAGAGCACGGCAGATGCGGCTATTCTTAGGCTGTATACGTTTATTGAATGGGTCAAGGAGATTGTCGCTACGAAGTCTTCACTTAGGGCTGGTAAGACCATATTTTCTACTCTTCTATAGTTTTTTTTTAGATTATTTAACACATAAATGTGCAAACAATTTGCCTCGACTATGAAATAACACTAGGTTCTGGAATGAACTAGGTACCTACTAGTAATTATAACTTTATAAGACATTATAAGAGTCTGTTGGTATACTTTCACATGAAAGTTTATGAATTAGGAAGTTACTAATACGGTAATACGTATTGAATTTTATCATAAATTAATTTATAATTTTGCGTTGTAGGAGAATACAACTTCCACGACAAAGTATTCGTGAGCGAAATGAACATGAAGATCAAGTCGACCGACGACAATTACAACAGGATGCTGTTCAAAGAAGCTCTGAAGACTGGCTTCTTCGAGTTGCAAGCTGCTAGGGATAAATACAGGTACATTCACTTATAGATAAGCTGAGAACGCAGTTTTACCTGCATGGAAATTCAGGAACTTTATTTTTTCGGAATAAAATAGCTACGACATTTTAAATAGTGTAGCTTTCTTTATAAAAAAAAATCATTACCAGAATCGGAGCAGTTGGACCGCGTTTTGCCAAAACGTTTTAAACGGAAAATTGATAAAAACGATCGATCAAACGTTCTAAAAGATACCCTATTTTCATAAAACTAAAAAAATACATTCAATAATCTGATGTAGGCAGGTATGTTGATTGAAATAGCGTGCAAGTCATAGTATGAATAAAACAAAATGTATTATTTAACATTGCCCGGTGAAAAGTCGTTGCTAGTCTTTTCAGTGTATATGCCTACAGATTGCGCCGAGAATTCAGTGGATTTTATCGAATGTCTTGGCGAAATAAGTGCCATAGTGGAAAGTGTCAATGCGGAATCTGTGTACGTACTTGGGGATTTTAATGCTCATCCTGGTGAACACTTTGGTAAGCACCTTTTAGATTTTTGTTCTGAACAGGATTGGGTATGTGCGGACTTTGAGAGACTAGGCGTACAATCAGACACCTATACGTACGTTAGTGATGTGTATGGCAGTAGGAGTTGGCTGGACCATTGTTTGGTGTCAATGGCGGCTTGGGTAACAGTGACTAATGTTTGTGTTAGGTATGGCGTATACTGGTCGGATCATTATCCACTAGAGGTACATAGTAATCTCAATTTAATTAAGCCTAAGTGTATTCCTTCCAACGTTCAACATAATAGTAAAGTTATTTGGGGGCAAAGGGATAGCTGTCAAGTAAGATCTTACAACTCTGTATGTCATTCACTACTAAGGGATATAGACTTTCCTGCGGAATTTAGGGATTGTTGTGATAAAATGTGTGACAACAGTGAGCACAGGTTTAAAATAGATTCCATGTATTGTAACATTGTTGATATTTTAAGGCGAGCAGCAATTGTAAGTTTTGGGTCTGATCAGGGTAAAAGTAAGAGGCGAGCCTGCGTTGTAGGGTGGAACAGGCACGTCAAATGCGCTCACGGGGAGGCTCGACTGGCTTACCAGTCATGGCTTATGTTTAGGAGGCCAACGAGTGGGCCTTATTTTCAGAATATGATCGAAACCAGAAAAGCTTTTAAGAATAAGTTAAAATGGTGTCAGAACAATCAAAACCAAATCAAAATGGACATCTTAGCTACGCACCATACTTCTAAAAACTTTGGTAGCTTCTGGCGACATACTAGGAAGGTGTGCCCATCGAATAGCATGCCCGTGAGCGTGAGTGGTGTGTCTGATCCAGAAGGTATTGCTAATATCTTTAAGGAGCACTTTAAAGTTGAGCCATGTTTGTCAACCAGCCATGAGCAGGAGCCCTGTACTGAAGCCCGTAACCCGGATACTCATATAATGATTCACAGCAATGAAGTTAAAAAGATCATACTTCAAATGAAAAGGGGTAAATCCCCTGGTCATGACGGGCTCAGTATAGAGCACCTGCAACATGCTGGTGCTCACCTGCCGAGAGTGTTAGCTATGCTCTTCAATTTCTGCATCGGTCATTCTTATCTGCCGGAAGGTCTCATGAAGACAATAATCACTCCGATCATTAAAAATAAAACGGGTGATGCCTCTGACAGGTCCAACTACAGGCCAATATCCTTAGCCACGGTGGTTGCGAAAGTTTTGGACAGTTTGCTTGATAGACACTTGGCTGAGCATCTAGACATAAATGACGCGCAGTTTGGGTTTAAACCAGGTCTTTCTACTGAAACCGCTATTTTGTGTCTCAAGCATACTGTCCAATACTATACCAGCAAGAAAACACCAATATACGCCTGTTTTCTGGACCTGTCGAAGGCATTTGATTTGGTATCTTATAATACTTTGTGGCACAAGCTTGAGAAAGATACCAACATGCCCAGAGACTTAATCAATGTTTTTAAATTTTGGTATCAAAACCAGAAGAATGTGGTTAGATGGGCAGGCTCATACTCTGAAGAGTACAAATTGAAGTGTGGTGTGAGGCAGGGGGGGATAACGTCTCCGAAACTTTTTAATTTGTACATCAATCAGCTGATTGGAGAGCTCAACAGAACTAATGTGGGTTGTTCTATTCATGGTCGTAGCGTTAACAACATTAGCTACGCAGACGATATGGTTCTGTTGAGCCCTTCAATCAGCGCCCTGAGACGACTGCTCCGTGTTTGTGAGGCATATGCAGCGGCCCATGGGCTCAGATATAACGTCAATAAGAGTGAGTTACTTCTTTTCAAAGCTGGTACCAAAAGCTACTCGGTACCACCTGTTACGCTTGATGGATCTCCTCTTAATTGGGTCCGTAAATTTAAATATCTGGGCCACTGGGTCACTGAGGATATGTCGGATGATGTGGATATCGATAGGGAGCGCAGGGCGTTGTCGGTGAGGTGTAATATGGTGGCTCGCAGATTCGCACGTTGTACTACGCCAGTCAAAATAACACTATTTAAGGCGTATTGTACTTCTTTTTACACGAGCAGTCTGTGGGCCAGATATACACAAAAAGCCTACAATGCCTTGCGTGTCCAATATAATAACGGCTTCAGGATGCTGTTGGGGTTGCCGCGATATTGCAGCGCATCAGGGATGTTCGCGGATGCGCATGTGGATGGGTTCCACGCAATCATGCGAAAAAGAATCGCTTCCCTGGTGGGCCGCATGCGCCGCAGCTCCAACAGCCTCCTGGAGGCCGTAGCGCAGGATGTGGGCTCCAGCATCATGAGACACTGGGTGACGGTGCTCAGGCCCCTGACCTCTCTGGTGACTCAGTGACTTGCGACCTTGTGAGCCCTTACGGTCCTTGTGAGCCCATGTCCTGACCTTCTGATTTTATTTTATTATTATTTTATTTTATTTTAATTTATTTATTATGTACCTAATTTAAATTTTGTGTCTTTGTAACCTATGGATCAAATGTGTCTGAAATAAATGAAATTATTATTATTATTATTATTATTATTGTCATCCACAGAGAGCTGTGCTCGGAAGGTGGCATGCATGGAGACATAGTGGTGCGATTCATAGAGACACAGGCGAAACTCATGTCTCCGATATGTCCACACGTCGCTGAACATGTGTGGGAGTTACTGGGACATGTAAGCATAATCTATCTATATGTTTCTTTTAAATATGTATTTAGCTCGTTTTTATTCTGATTGGTATAAGCGTAGTACTATTTATTCTGTGGTTATACCACAGAATGCATATTTTTGTATGCACAAATGTTTAACTAGTTTCTAGATAATTAAAAAACAGTTCTTGCGTCTTTCATCTCCCTATTTTTCGATCCTGTCTAGTCGGGAACAACTTGATAAGTCGTTGGGAGTCTGATCACTCAGCATGAGTTGACAACCCAGAATGAATAATTCAAGTTACTTACGTAAAGTTATCACGAAGTTGAGAGAAGTTTGGGGGAGACCTTCGCCCAGCAGCGCAGTGGTACGAAACAGGTCGAAAAACAAGTGGCTAAATTCAAAAGTAAAAAAAAACTACTTCAATGTTATAAAAAAAATTTTCGGCACTCTCGAGGTGCATTTCTGTTCATAACTCCGAAGATCTTCGACATTCTGTCGCCTCATAATCCTTACCCTTTCCAATACAAAAGAATAATCTAAATCGGTCCACAATTTTACGGGCGGAGAAATCGGTAATCTTAATAAAAAAAAAGGTTCCGACGAATTAAGATTCTCCTCCTTTTTTGAAGTCGGTTAAAAAGTATATTACGAACATTTTCTCTTTATAGACTAACAGCATCCTCCACGAAACATGGCCGGTAGCAGGTGAAGTTGACGAAATATCTGTCAAAGCCAGCGATTACCTCATGGACGCAGCTCACTCTTTCCGTATCTACCTAAAGAACCACTGCGCGGTTAAAAAACCCAAGAAAGGAGAAACGCCGAAAGCAGAGAAGAAACCCAATAAAGCGATCATTTGGGTAGCGAAGGAGTATCCCAAGTGGCAGCATGTTATATTGACTACGATGAAGGAATTGAATGGCGTAAGTTACACTTTCGTGTTTTATTCGAGCCTACTCTAAAATCTTTACAACAACTTTATTATGTTATTTTATTATGATATTTTATTTTGCCAAGTTATCTATAGAGAGAGACGACTTTCCTGAGAATAATTACCGTTATTTCAGTAGCACTCGTGGCGTAGCTTGCTTGGACGTTCTTGATTGATCGTTGAAGTTAAGCAGCGTTGTGCGCGGTCACTTTTAGGATGGGTGACCGCAAGTGGTATTACGAGCTTGAGCGCTTCCGTGCTTCTGAGGGCACGTTAATTGTCGGTCCCGGCTTTTAAGTCGTTAAGCCATGACGGAGGTTTGTAGGTGGCCTAAAAACTCCGTCACCAGATTTGGCCACTTGCTCATACGAACTTACTTAGTTTATATAATTGTTTGTTACAGCCTTCCGGTCTCCCCGACAACAAAGTGATATCCACAAAGCTCTCCCAAATAGATTTGCTGAAGAAGTATATGAAGCGAGTGATGCCGTTCGTGCAGGCGACGCGGGACAACATGGAGCGTATCGGCGCCGAGGCGCTCTCTGTCGGCTTGCTGTTCGACGAAGCGGCCGTGCTCAGTGACAATAAGCAGTATTTACTTAACACTTTAGATGTGAGTTACATTCAATTCAAGTCACATATTTTTCCTTGTAATTAAATTTCAATTTCCCATAATACAATGCTACTCGTAATTCACAGAGGTCAATATTTCATTCATTTTTTCATATTCACCGAAATGGTTTAGCATTTCTCCCTTTTGTCTCATGTTTGCGAATAGGTAACCCATGCGCAAACATGAGACAAAACACACCCCTGCCTCCTTGTTCCAGCGTTCTTTTTACGTGACGCGACTACAACATAAGTTTATTTCCAGCTCGACGACATAGAGGTTAAATACACCGATGACGCCTCCGCGCCTGAGAAGACCCGTGAGGACTGCGCCCCGGGTCAGCCACACGTCACCTTCAGCGCGGAGCCCGGGGTCGACGTCACCGTTATCAACCCCACCGCGATGAGTGGACTCTTCACCGTCACGCTCACCCTCTCAGACGGTGACTCGGTGGACAAAGTGAAGACGAAAATCGCTAAGGAGGTCAAGGCTATCAAAGGTATGAGGACTGTTTCATGGTTGCGTCAATGTTTCTGATCGATCAATAAAATAATAAAGTTTTCAGAAAAAAGAGATATGTAAGGGAAGTTAGTTTATACTAGGTTGTGCTTGTTTGTTCTAATAAATAGTTAAATCAACCTGGGCACTTTTTCGAATGCAATGGAATGCGTATTCACACGTAATTACTGCGAATTTACTAAAATCAAAATGGCGGCGGTGGATATGCCAGCTTCCATAGAAAATTGTTCGAAGCCCTTTGTATTCTTATTGAAAGAGCAGTATATAATATAGTATTCCCTAAACTGCAGGATTCTTCACAAAAATACTTTCATCATAATCTTGTCTTTTTTATTTCAGACGTGAGCAGCATAAAACTATGGCGTTACACGGACCCATCACTCGGTCCTCGTAAAATCCCGGTTCCAGGCGACCACGAGACTAAATGCGTGGTTCTCGAGAGTTCTTCGGTATTGAGGGTAGATATCTCGAATAACCAAGTGGCTCTTGTCAATAATGGCAAGAACATTGAGCTAGGTACTCAAATAATTTATACATACGAGAAGTGAAACTTTCGTTTTTGAATAAATATTTATTGATAATTGAGTTGTTTTATTTACTAGACTAATAACTAGAGATCGGACCGATCTCTACTAATAACTGACATCACTAGCGAAAAATTAAGGGAATACTTTTGCAATGAAAAAGTTGTGGAATTTCATGTTTCTTTTATTTTTGTTATAAATATAGTTAATAATAATATCGTTACATAACAATCTACCTATAAATAGGAATAGCTAGGCCGGTTATAGTCAAATCGACAGATTCTTACCATGACAGCCGTTTAGAATAAAATGCATTCATATTAATAAAAAATAAACAACCCGCGCTTTGCTATCTCGCAATATGTACATACAAGCTATGGCCAATGAATATAATACAAATATGCACAAAGCATTGATTATGTTGTATTATGAGTACTAGGTAAAAAAAAAATCAATTCTTAATTAATTACATAAACCATATAAGTGGCCATAAATGGACTATCATCCTTTAAGGCATTGGTTGTGCGTTTATTAATTCCTGTTGGAATCAACGTCGTGTTCTCACTTGTCAGTAACAAAATTGTGATAAACAAGTATTTTCATCTGACAGATAATTTTGACTATACCAGTAAACACGGTAAACACGACTTCAATTTTGGACAAAATAAAATATAAGAACGAGATAAACAAGGAAAATATTTAAATTCGTTTTACCTTAGAAAGGTAACATTATTGTATAAAAGCAAACATTCTAATTAATTTAACGCCTAAAGATTGACTGCCTAGCTTACTACAAATTGATTTGATAACTAGCAAAATTTATAAAATACATGCGTAAGTATTTATTCGGATATTTATTTACTTACATAACCGTCATAATTTCATCATCAAACATCATGCAATTCGAACAATCAAGTTGTCTAGGAACCGAGACCTTCGCTACCTAAATGCCATCTTGAAATCTGCAGTAACTTGAGTAACTATCGAGTGTCGAAACCATCCAGTTGGGTAAAAATCCGTCCAATTGAGAACTGGCGGTGTAAGATGCAGGTAATGCTACGTGGTTGTGGCGAACAGTTTGTCGATGCCTGCGCCTTCGGGCGCGTCGACTGCGCTCGGTGGCTTGGCTTTGGGCACGTGCATGGATGGCAGGTCGAGAATGAACACCTCCTTTTTGAATAATTGTCCGACGTCGCGGCCGATTAGCTGTGGACAAGTTGAATTATCATTCAGATTCCGATGTATTAAAGCGCTCGTGGTGCTAACCTAGTTCTTGATAATAATGTTAACGAAGTAAAGCGACGTTCTGAGCGGTCGAATTGCATTAATGTAAATCTGAGCGCTACCGTGCTTTATAGGGCGCATTATATTGTCAGTCCCTGCTATAGTCGTAGTGTTTTATCATGACCAAAACTCCGTCGCGTAAGTTGTTCATTAGCTCAACGCGTTATGGCTGATAAATCAGTATTTTTCTCGTGTGCCAAACTTCTAAGATAACAAGGACCTGAATAAATTATGTCTCTTTATGCTACTTTCTTTAATTTAAAAATGAAAATTCTTATCAAAATGTTCAACTCCGAGGGGATTCGACCCCGCATTGATTCAAACGATCCTCCTCACGTAGAAGTGCTATAACCAACTCAGGCACGAAATCCTATGACGTCGTCGGCTCGAAAATCTTGATAAGATCATATTTATCGGTTTAGCACTGGAGAGATCTCCTGTTTATTTGGCTTTCTTCCTCATCATTCCTTAAGGTGAAATCAGACGGTTCACTTTTCGTTCATTTCTGTTCTTCATTCGGCATCTTTCTCTCAAAGTGACACATCTGAACATAAAATGAAAGAAAAGTGTCATAGAAAACCCCAGCTTTCATTCGATCTTTCACTTGATTGAACCGTCTGATTCCACAAATGTGCTGTGAATGGTCAACTCGCGGACGCGACCGGCGACACGCTTAAGAGTGAAACAAGCCTTACGGAGAATAGGCATGGTGTTAATAAAAATTATTATCAACGGGATATTTACTGAAAAAAGACTTCAGTTACGATCATGGCGCATGCAACTGCGTCGAAATATCAGGAAGAAAGAAAACTCTATAATCATGGTAATTATCCCGTTGATAATAATATTTATGTTCGTAACCATGATTGTTTCAAAAGTTTTAGTAGGCATGGTGAATGAAATACTCACACAAGAGGTGACTTTCTTGAATAGGTCCCGCTTGGCCTTGTCTATCTTGCTGGGTTTGGCGGCGGCGGCGCTGAGCTTGTCGTCGAGTCGTTGCAGGTCGTGAGGGTCCGCCTCCGGAATGCTGCGGAGTACACCCGCGATGCTGGGGAACGTGGGCCGGAGCAACTCGTACATCTAACAAAAAAGTTATATTTTAGTTCACATTTTCTACTGAAAATCTGTTATTGGCTTTCAGTTTTATAAACATTAGTTGTTAATTTCACTTGCAAAACTTTCGTGAGTTGTACTAGACATTATTTAACACATTGGAATTCCTCACGTAGAAACATTGCCGGCATCTAAATCGACGATATTTTACGTGTGTAGTTCCCGTGTATTAAATAATGATTAGTTGTAAGTGATTTTAAGCTGTTGGTTTTCCTTGCCTTCTGAAAGCTAACGTGGCACGTATCGGAAACAACTTGCTTCTTTGATAAAGGATGCCAAGGGTTTGTTTAAATTTATTTTTTAAAGAAATAACGAAATAAGAAGTCTTTAGCTAAGGCAGGCTAAGGCTTTAAATCATTCAGGCGGTCTAAAGACTCCGTTGGAGTTGGCCACTATATATGCGAAATTAGTAAACATTAGAAAAATGTAAGCAACTTTCAGCTCACCAAAGGGTGACTATTAACGAAAGCCGTGGCCTTTGGGCGGGTTAAAAACTCCGCTTCCTCAGCTAGACACCTAGCCATACAATTTAACTATTAATTTATTTACAGGTCCAGTAAAAGTAATAATAGTATTTCGATGTATATCTTGGCTATATCGACAAGTGATAAAGACATTTTTAGAAATAAACATCAACAAGGCGCCCAAAGATCATTTTCATCGCTACACCGAGACTGGTTGAATGATCAAGTAGTTTTCATCAAAGTAAACAATGATATCGCTCACCTGTACACCAAGAGCTAACAACGCCGCCTGGTTAGCATCGTGCTGCCCGTGCGTCCTCAACGCATGCAAAGTCGCTGCAAGCGCTGCACCCGCCTCCGCTGCCGAAAACCGCCCCGCTTGAAGCGCTGCCTTAACCGCCGGCAGCGCTAAAGAGCAGGCTTTGAGAGATGAAGTGGAATCCGCCCAGGTTAGTGCGAGTAATACGCCGTGTAAAGCCGCGGGACCGGCGCGAGTGTCGCTCATGATAAGCGCGCCTAGTTCAGACACTGTGTCGGGCTGCCTCGCTGGGTTTACGCCGGTGGTAGGCGCGTCCTCTTCCATATCGCCGGTTGTCGCTTCTGGGGACGGACCCGCTTCTACTAACGATACCTGATGAAATATTGAGAAGTTTATCGTCTGTTTTAACGCGGACAGTGCTGCACTAGAGGTCTTCTCCTTCGGAAAGCAACACAGATGTGGCGGGACAGGGAACGTGTTAAATTTACACTTTGAACTGAACGACCAATAATGAAATAAAAAACCAACCACTACAGCAGATTTGTTTTAGCGCGCTGTTCGAGCAGAGTTCGTACGAATCTAGTACAGGACTTCGCTTATTCTAGTGGTAGTCCGTAACATAAAGACCATAAAGTCTCTGTTATTTGATATGATAATTAATCTTTATTTTTTTCTTTTAGAATTTAATATTTAAGGATTGAAATGGTGGCTTACCTTGAGTACTTCGAGATATTCTCGTGTGAGATTACGGACTAGTATATCTTCTAAAACTTCTTGTGATTCGCTGCCTACTTCCTCCTCCAACTTGCCGGACTCGTATAGTGAAGTGATGTACTCCCAACGCTGAGATAAATGTGTTACCACTGCAGAAAACAACATTATTAAATTATTTGTATAATAAGTTGTAAAAGTTGCTAAAAGTTTAATTTGTGTTTGGCATGCATTGCAATGTTTTTCTCTGGAGAGTACTGGCGTCTGGGACCACGAGACTTTCACTCAATACCTTTCTGCAAGTTCACACAAAAAACCAGTGCAATCTAAAGAATGTAAGTTCGCATGAGCAAAAGGTCTCTGGCGATGTAGTTTTTAGGTTGACCGGTTGACTCTGCTATTGGCGTTTTAGGAACCTATATTACTCATACCGTAGAAACGGTTAATGGCGAATACGCCATCTATCGCACCTATTTTTCTACCCACACCTGCGGGGTTAAAAAGGCCGTTATAGCAGAATCACAATAGGAATTGAACTATATGCCGTCTCTTTTCATAGAATGAGAGTGACCACAACGGCATATATTGCAATTTTTATTATGATTCTACTATAGCGGCCTTCTTAGCCCCGATGTTTTTCTACGAGTCGAAGGATAACTTCATGTCATTTGACGTCGGCTTTTAATCCGTAGTGACTTTGAATGTTAAATTAGTGTTATGCGCAAAATTTAAAGCGGCACTTACTGAATGGTGCAACATGGGCCAACAAAGGCAAAGCCACGTCGTTGTAATGCGCAGGTGGACAATGCAGCATCAGTGGCCGTAGAGTGTTCCGTACTAATGGCCGTAGCCAGTGGTCAGGTAACTGCGGCTGGGCTAGTAGCGACCCCGCGATGTACTCCGCTAGACCTGGGACCGCGAATAGTTCTCTGCCGAGGGACATCGCCGCTGCGCCTACGACTAGGCAAACCTGGGAATAGAAGTGTACTGGATTACTGTGATAAACGAACGGTTTTTGTTTTTTCATCTAATTTTTAGGGAATTTTTGTCGGTGATCGATTTTGTCAGTTCCTTATAGTCTTCTGCTTTATAGTACTCCTGAACTTGCCGGCTTATAAACCCGGGGAGCATTCTAGCGATGTCTGAAGTCGGCACTGCTAGAATGCCGTGAAACAAGCCTACCTACATCCAGCCAGTTTGCGGTTATTGTTTTATTTTGAAATAGTGACAGTGTGTGTGATGATGCGCGTGATATTTCTTTTAAACAATACAATACACTGAAAAATATTATGCTGTTTTTGAGTTACAATAGCAAATATCGTGTGAAACTGTCATTTAAATATTATCAAGAAAATTCCCCTCCGAAGCAACTAAGTGCCACTAGCAATCACACATACATTTCACAACCGCGCAAAACGTCGCTTAAATTGACTACGAAGCGCACGAATACACCACAATCGCTTCTATTAAAGGTACAAGTTCATAGCCGACTTCAGACAGCAGCAGCAAACGACGTGTCGCCGGCGACACTACTGGTTTCTATCCATTTCTATGAAATACCTTCCGTGGCTAGGCGCCGTCGCCTGGCCGAATGTTAGACGAAACTGTACCTTTGCATCACATACTTTTTAGTAACTATTAAACCGGGAGATCTTTGCCAAACAATATCAGAGCATGGGCTATTTATATTAATAAGTCTTACATTTTCATGCAGCGTATGCACAAAAGTCTGCATCCGATCCTCCGGTCGCGGGCCGGCGTTACTCGCGGCCACATCATGTTCCCTCAGTCCTAGCAAATTCCGTCTCTCCGTCGCCGAAGGCAGTAAAGCCCTCGCGTGCCCGGGATGACGCAGAGACGGCGCGTCGTGCAACTCGTGCAATGCACGACCCAGTTCTAGCACGCAGGGTAGTAGCGGAAGGACGTGAGCGCTACACGGGTTGCGCCAGATTGGATTGCCGGAGGGAGTGACGCCGCCGCCGAAGCCGCCTCGAGATGCTCTGGAATTTCAGTGTCACTTAATTCACAAACTTGTATTTATAGACGGTTCATGATAAAGTCAGAAGTAAAACTACATGGGGCATTGATGCGCCTAAAATTTTGGCAGAACTTACCCATTAATTACATCTCCATGTTGCCTGGGACATTATACACGGTTTATGCAAAGCTACTGTTTGTAGGCATTGTTGAGCCTTTAATATTGTGTTTTTTTTTATTCAATAGGTTCTATTCCTGGCCACGAAATTTTTTTTTAAATCTAATGTTGCATTTTTACTTTTTATCAAAATCAGTTACGAGACTCCTTTCAGTGTTTTTCGCTATTGCTAATAGTTTCAGATTTGGCTCTATACACTCTTGAAAAACTCACCCTGTATAACTCGGTTCTGAGTGAAGATGTTTACAGTTCTCACAAATATTGTTTCGTTATACTCCTAATAGAATAATCAAATCGAGCAAATGCTCATGTCAGTGGCGGTCGCTAAGCAAAGTTTCCACTGGAGTAGCTTCCGCAATTTTTAGCAGAAGTTAATTGACGACTAGTTTCCACTAACTGCATTTCTTCTATTTGCATACACGCGGGACTTGCAGCAAGTTCGGCAAGTCACTAAACCTTGCAGGAGTTGACTTGTAAGCAGTGTCTACTAGCAAAAAATCTTGCACAAGTTGACTTGCGCAAGCGACTTCCAACGTGAAAACGCTCGCACAAGTGGACTTCTACAAGGTTTACTGACTTGCCGAACTTGCTGCAAATACCACGCTGTTAGTGGAAACTAGTCGTCAATTGGTTTCTGCAAGAAATTGTGGAAGCTACTTGCCAGTGGACACTTTGCTGGCTGGTTTACACGGGCTTAGTAGCTAAGTGCTTAGTACTTGTCACTAATACTAAGTCCCAATGTATAAACTGTGAGATTAGCGCTTAGTATTAGTGTTTGTGAATGGTGCAAGTGAGTAAAAATCGATCCTATTTACTAAGCGACAAGCCTGTGACAAGTACTAAGCAATTAGCTACTAAGCCCGTGTAAACCAGCCATTAGAGACGTGAACTCACTTGTCAGGGTCGTGCGGCACGGCGGTTCGCTTGACGACGCCGAGCGTGAGCGTGAGCGCGTGCATGAGCGCGCGCCGCTCGCGACGCGGCTCGTCCTCCGCGTCCGTCGGCGCGCACTCCAAGCCTATCAGCCGCGCCAGGCTCGCGCCGCTACACAGAGACGGACGGAGGCGAGCCCATACGCCGCCGCATTCACCCAGCACCTGACAACGGGTTACAACAAATTCATTCATAGGAAGGAACGTCGGCAGCATCTACCTTCTATATCTATACTAATATAATAGAGCGGAAGAGTTTGTTTCTTTGTTTGTTTGAACGCGCTAATCTCGATAGCGCTCGATACCTCAAGAACTACCAGTCCGATTTGAAAAAATCTTTCTGTATTTGATAGCTAAACTCTTTTTTATGAAAAAGTTGGCATCGAAACGGCTAACTTCACGAATGCCAAGATCCTTTGGAAGAAGTCTCGAGTTATAATCTAAATTAAACAAATCTGAATTTAAATAAATCTTAATTCAAAGTCCAACTAAAATCGAAACACGATCATTTATGGCTTGTTTTCAAGAACTGGGCTACAGCACCTACAGTAAGTGGTGAGACTTGTGTTGCAGGTGGTGCTTTTCTGCCTTTCTAACTAAATAAAAATAAAGAAACTAACCTCTTGGACTAGCGCGCTCTGCCGCTGGTAGCAGCAGAAGTGGTTGGAGACAAGCAACAGTGCCTCTTGTAGTGTGACGCTTTCCACAGCGCTCGTGTCGGCGCGGGCCACAACCGCGCGACTCAGCTCGTGCAAACGACCGAACACTGGCAGCAGAAGTAATGGGTACTGTAACAATATAAAAACAAACATAGGCTTTTACATCTTTACTAGATGATTTATACAGTGTCAGGAGGCAATCTTTGCCTACACTTAACGGGACACTGTAGTGCCTGGGACAATGTTGAGATGGAGTAGGCTTGCCCAGCACCTACACCATCCTCTCAGCTTAACCGGCCATATCCACAGGAAAGACATGTCATGCTTAGTCAGCCCCACACGTATTGAACAATATAAATTAATTAATAAATATAACATATTAAATTCGTGCCTCTTTCCCGTAGAGGTAGTACAATTATAATGGACTTGGTTTCTATTGGTTCTATTAGTCCCAAAATGTGACGACAAGCCGGCAATAGAGGAATGTCTTGCTTCGGACGGCGCTATAAAAAAAATAGCGTTCTATATGCTCTGGTACTCTAGTACCAGCCCATTTCAATGAAAGTCTCTTAGATAAACTTTTTAGAGATACGAATAAGATTATGAAATGAAATGTCCTTTAAAGTATTCGTTATCAGCCAGCATACTAACTGTCTTCCTAACAACATTTTCCCTACACCATTTAAAGGCACCCATACATTTTTCATACAAAAAAAACTTGTCAAACCTGCAACCGGGGCTAGCTACTACACAATTTCTCTCTGACTTATAATTTTAAACAGTTCATACCTTAGAAGCTAGTTTGACTAGCAAGCCGGCCGCGTGCCGCCTCACGTTCTTGACGGCTCGTGAGCTCCTATCTCCGTCGTAGACCAGCGCAGCGAAGATTTTATCCAACACTCGCGGCAGTAACTCTGCTCCCGCGGCACCCACGCCTGGACCTGAAATGTATTTTGCTTTAACTTCTTGGGCTACATAATAAAACAATATATTTTCTGCATTACATACGAGTACACCATACATTTCACTGCACACGAGTTCGAAACGATGAAGGAAAACATCGTGAGAAAACCAGTAAACATTGTAAGAGCTTGCAATCGATTTCGTATGGAATGGTAACTTATACACTACTTCCTTATATACTTCTTCATCTTAGATCAGGATCACAAAAACGTCTTACAAATACTCTGACTTGATTTTTGGCACAGATGAAAAACACAAAAATAACGACAGCACACATATAACATAAAACTGTCTTTTTTTTTATATCGAGCCCATATCCTCTTAACTAGACTTTTCGATAACTCTCACGGTTTCAGTATTCCATAAAGGTAGACGCCCACCAGATCCGCGAATTCTGAATTCTCGAAGTACTGCGAAATTCGGCCGAATCGTCATTCTGCGCGGAGAGGTGTGCGAGGTTTCATTCATACGATTTCATATAAAGAATTCTAAGTTCGGCGCGTCCGGCGCGGACAGGTGTGCGGCCACCTTAAAGCGGCCCTGAAAAATAAACTCGCTCTCGTCGCTACGAATCGCCACAATAATGGAAGTTTCACTTGTAATATACACTCACCAGCCAGCTGACTGTTCGCGCAACTGAGAAACACAAACAGAGCTGAGATGAAGGAGAGTAGTAGAGACAGTACTAGCGGCGCGGGAGGGTTGCTCGCGACGCATCGCCGGAGTAACTGCAAGCCTTCTACCACGCTCGGCCGCGGCTCGGCCTGCACTAGCCGCGATAGAACCACGTCTAGGACCTGTATATAAAAAGAGTCAACTATACTTACTCTATTTGAAAATGAAAAATCTTATCAATATTTTCAGTTCCGACTGGATTCGAACCCGCAATGATACAAGCGATCCTCCTTTAGTCGGAGTGCCTTTACCAATTCGGCCACGGAACCTTTGTCGCCAGAGTTGAAAATCATAGTAGTTGGGCTAAAATGATTCTTGTTTTAAATCTGGGTTGCTTGAACTTATTATGTATACTCTAGCTAGCCAAAACCAATGTACAATATTTACTAACATTGCACTGACAGATCAATCAGCTGATAGCAGTAATAGACCAATCAAACTGATATTAAACTGAGAAAACTGAGATGAAATAATGATTGGCACTGATTCAATATGGCCAATGGTTTCAAAAATCTCAGTTTTCTGTGATAGGTCTATTCCTTCTATCAGCTGATTGATCTGTCAGTGCAATGTTAGTAAATATTGTACATTGGTTTTGGCTAGAGTATACATAACAAGTTCATAAGCAACCCAGACTTAAAACAAGAATCATTTTAGCCCAACTACTATGGGCGCTCCTGCCAAACATTACGGTTATGTGCGTCCCTGATTCAGGTTTTGACCTTTTTTGATATTAACGATTCAACGAGATAGAAGAACGAAATCTCAAAAAATAACAAAGTTGTAAAGTTGTTTCGGAACATATTGCCTGACAGACAGAGATAATACAAAAGTGACGTCATAGTTCGATGGTTACGTCAAAAATGGCGTCGCAATGTGCAGTACATTTTATGTTTTGTGGAAAGAAGATTACAGTATTCATCATTTATTCACCGATTTTAAAGAGGCAGATGCTGAGTCACTGATAATCATCCTGAAGGTCGGAACTACAGCCAACAAGATTTTAATACAAACTTTCATTACTTTCATTATTAAAAAGATGTAGAGTTCGCGTTATGTAAAAAGAACGCTGGAATAAAATGGAGGGGGTGTGTTTTGTCTCATGTTTGCGCATGGTTTACCTATTCGCAAACATGAGACAAACACACCCCTCCACTTTCTTCCAGCGTTATTTTTACAATAGCAGCGCCCTCGCAGCCTTGCCCCCGTAGTGATGGTATAAAATTGATGATGATGATGATGATGAAAAGTAGCCTATAACCTTCCTCAAGAGTTTAGCTATCAAATGCAGAAAGAATTTTTCAAATACGACTGGTAGTTCCTGAGATTAGCGCGGTCAAACAAACTAACTTTTTCGCTTTATATAATTAGTATAGAAGTATAGATGACGCGATCTGTACCTGTGAGAGAGCCTCCCACTCAATATAAAGTGGGTCTTGCAGGTCGACGTGCGGCGGACACGAGCCCACTTTGTCAAGAGCCGCGCTAGTCCACTGCTCCACGTAGGCCCACGTCACTAGTGGAGCTGCGGTCATACTATTCCTGTAAAAAGACTTGGCATTTACATTCACACTTGATGTCGCGCAGGTTTGGCATTTATGAAGATTGTTGGTAAGGCTGATATGAAAACGACGAACGAACGAAGTTGGAGAAAAGGGACGGCTGATGACGTGCATATGACTTCCTAGCAGCGCCCTCGCGGCGTTGTCCCCCGTAGTGATGGTTTATGGTGATGATGATGATGAAAAGTAGCCTATAACCTTCCTCAAAAGTTTAGCTATCACATGCATAAATATTTTTTCAAATCCGACTGGTAGTTCCTGAGATATATTAGTATAGATTAATCTGAAAATGTCTATAAAAAGGCAGTTTCTAAACCACATAAAAGAAATAGCAAATTAGAAGTAGTATGATCCTTCATATTATGCAAACTGTGAAAGCTCGACTAACTGATACATGGAACTAGCAGTCAAAGGTCGATATTGAATATAGCGGGTTAGACTGATATGTATGTTTTCCACTGACACGAGTTCGTTTTTACGCATGCATATTTTCTAAAACGGCTAAAAGCACGGCTGACTTTTGTACTCCGTGTTTCAATGAAATCATGCAAACAGAGTCACGATCCTCAGTCATAAGGGGCCCGTTGAGGAGGAGGATTAATGAAATGCAAGATAAATAATGTAAGTAATACAATTCACAATACAACAGTCCAAACAATATTCTATTTCTGACGTACTTACCTAAAGCTATCTAATATTTCAGTCCGGCAGCGGTTGAAGAATATGGCGAATTCCTGTTCACTGTCATAGTCCATGCAAGCATATGCCAGCGCGCTATGTACGCCGCTCACTCGCGACGCAGGATACGTCACCTGAAAACATACAATATTCAGCCTTCTAATTTTAGAATCATTTTTGAAACGTTTTTGTCCATTTTTCAGTTGATTCAGATAGCTAAGATCCAAAAGGACTTGTTTCGAAAATACTTTATTTTTGTATCTAAACAGTGTTTATAAGAACAGAAATTTGCATTACAGTCAGCATATTTTATCTTTGGTTTAAGCCAGGTAATCAGGTAAAATAAAAACTTATCGTACCTGAAGTACTTATATTTACCCCCTCGGTATTCACCTTAGGGAGTGTACGTACACATTGCGTTTTCTGCAGCGCGTTTTTGAGCTGCGCGTTTGTATCGATACAAACGCGCGTTCGCAACGCGTTTATTTCCATACAAAAGCGAACCGGGAGGGGGGCTGCGCGTTCGAATCGCGTTTGTATCGATACAAACGCGCTGCAAAAAAACGCAATGTGTACACTCCCTTACACAAAATCAAGGAAAAAATATTACTTACACAACTAGCCAACTAGCGCGATTAAAATCTTACTTTAAGTATTTTCGGCGCCGAAGCTTGCAGCCATTGCGGTAACACAGCGAGCACGTGAGGTAACTTGCTAGCCTGTTCATGCTTCAGAAACGCCAGCCATACAGAGTTGGCCGCGTGAGCGAGGGTTAGCGAAGGATGGGCGCTCAGTAGTAGCATCGCTTCCAGTAGTAACGGGAACCAGGAGTCCACTGCGGAGGCGTGACTCCACATCGAGGTTAGCAGTTGAGCAAGGCCAACCAAGACCTGCGAAAATAAAGTCACAAAAGTTGCAGTAAAACACTTGCTGATACACACTGGTAGATTGCTAATAAAAGGCCAACATACTTTTTTCAAAATGGCGGCTTTATTTATTCGTACGAAAACTTGTACAGTGCCACAAGTATAAGTTGGCGGTGGCGATTTGAGGAACTAAAACGGAAAAACGGAAAAAGAGTACTAAGATGCGAAATATCATTAAACTATCCTATACAAATACGCAAATGATTAAATCTTTCTTACATATTTTCCCAAATTTCGTGGTATTTTATCGATCGAGCGAGCGAAGCGAGCGAAGATCTTAGTGGCAAGTTAGGCGATTTTGCTTTGTATGTTTGTATGTTTGTATGTTTGTATATTTGTATGTTTCATTTTTATGTTCTCGCATAACTATCGAACCGCTTATCCAATCTGTATGAAACTTGATAGGTCGATAGGTTGTGCTATGGAAATTTGCTGTGGAGCATATGAGCGTAATCGATGAAGGGGTTGTAAAGATATGGGGTTCCCAAGGGGGTAAATTTTTTTCAAAGTTACCCAAATATATTGAGTGGGGTGTCATATGAAAGTACTCAATTTATACATTCCAAAATGGTTTTTAGTTTTCTTCTAGGTTCTATAGTTTTTGAAATACAGGGAAAAACAAAAATGATGAAAACCAATTAACGGAAGTATGGAGAGAGCTCCCGTTTTATAGAGTTTCGATGTATTCGTAGGTCTGGTTAACAGACAAAGAGTGTGGCATCGTTGTGGTTTGGTTTGCAATGATTTTAGTTGCTACTTGATATTCTTTCTTGAGATTGAAAATAAAAGCCGTGTTGGCCGAGTGGAAGAGTGCTCGACTTTCTATTCATAGGTCGTAAGTTCGAACCCTGGCTGTGCTCATCAATGGATTTTTCGATTAGAAAAATTTAAATGCGCACTAACACGAGCTCTAGCCCAAATCTAGGCTATCAACACAACGGTGCGCGAGATCTCAGTTCGGGGCGAACTACTAGTGTACAATTAATTATATTTTTTGAACACAGTGGCGCTCAGCCGCGCCAAGTTATACTTGTGGCACTGTAAATTTTTTTGTAAACATCGCCGTCGACCATTTTGAAAAAATATGGATATCTGTCACGATATCACTATATTTTTACCTTTCGTCTATTCAATAGACTTTGAAATATTTTAAGATACTTAGATGATTTCAAGAGACATCCAACCAGTAAATCAATGTGTATACCTGTGATAGTTTCTTTAGGAACAAATAGTGAGCTTCGTCAACAGCGTTGATGCAAGTTCGAGTGGCGTCTCTGAAACACGTGATCGCCGCTTCACTGAACAGCATCATTAGAGGTTTCTTTTCCTTTGACTGAAACAAGTTTTATAATATTACGACATCCTACTAATATTATAAAGGAGAAAGTCCGTGTGTGTGTGTGTGAATGTTTGTTACCATGTATCTCCACAACTAGTTACACAAGTAGTTTCCGTTTTGGAATAACACATAGGCTAATTTTTATCCCGGTAAAAATGTATGGTTCCCGTGGGATATAAAATAGGGCGCAACCGCGGGCGTTTACTAGTATCACATAAAACATCGTCATTAATGTAGTTTAGTGCCTTCTTTAAAAAGATAGATTTTGCAGCTAACTTTGATAGGTCTACAAGTCTTTAAAATTTAAAGAATGGAGTGGTTTAGCATGCGGTTAAAATTTCACTATTTTATTTTTTAAGGGTATATAACCAATTTGCATTTGCAAATTGGTGTGTGTATTATGAATTATGATACTCACAGAGCCCTTTCTATTGACAACTTGCAGCAAGCACTCAGCAGCCGGCAACTGGAACACGTCGTCTTGGAGCAGTACGCACAGGATTTGTAGGAGGTAGCCGTTGTTCATCACAATGTGATTCGTCGATACCCATTCTACGAATTCCGTCAGTGTCCGAAGCACAGCCTGAGAATAGTTTAAAAGTAAAATTCTAAGTAATTCTAATTACTTATATAAAAAATAAATAAAAGTAATAACTTTGCTATAGTATTGTCTAAAGCACAGCGGGGCTAAAAAGGCCGTTATAGCAGTATCATAATGTTTATTAGGTTTTGTCATTCTCAAAAGAGACTGCATATAATGCAATTCAGATTATGATTCTGCTTTAACGGCCTTTTTTATACCCACTGAGCACACTTTAAAGCAATTCTGATAACATTCCACGAACTGGAATCCACTATTTACCCCTCAGCATGATCGCCGTATACAAAGATTTGTGAGATAAATAATGTTCGTAACAGATAGAGTTGCTCCATGGGCGAAATTCGTCCATGATAGAACCTTGTTATTTTCATTAAAATGGAACTTACCTGTACCACACGTCCATTGGAAGCCGCGCCGGCATAATCACCAGCCGCAGTTTTCTCTCGGAATTCTCTGACGTGCATTTCAATAAGTCCCATGAAGAACGCGAATATCTCAGACATATTGCCTGTCAGAGCCTGGTAAATATCCTTACGACGCTGCTGTTGTTCTAAAGTCTGTGAAAAATAAATGCGTTATAGTAGTGCTTGAAAGAGGCTTAAAACTAAAACATACTAGGCTTTAAACTTAAACATAATATTAAATATTATAATTGCGAAAAGTGTTTGTTTGTCTATTTTATTGAAACAATCAATCATCTTAAAATAATTACTCTAATGTGTCTAAGTTTAATTATAATAAAAACATTACACTTGAAAAAAATATTAGATGTTTTTTATAAATTGTAAAGTTTGTGAAAATGTTTACTTATTCATTTTAAACAACTCAACTGACTAATATGAAAAGAATGGAGATAGCTTACTAGTGGGATCAACATAAAAATGTTACTTTTTTCCCGTAACATCGCCTGTGGGATGACGAAAATACTCTAATTTTAATCTCTAAATTTCGCAACATCCATTAAATCATGTGGCACATGTGGTATAACTTAAGCCTGGGATACACTAGGGGACATGTTGCGGAACATGTCCCTCAACAACTACGTGAAGTGTCCCGCGACAATTGTCATGGAACATTTTGCCGAACATTTTGGAGCAAGCAACATGCCCCGCGTCACGTACAATGTTGCGGGGCATGTTGCGGGACAATATGCAACGTTGCAGCGTCACGTAAATTATGTGTTGCGCGTCATGTTGCGGGACAAAATGTCCCCTAGTGTATCCGACGCTTTATTGTAATGGTCTACCTACCCTATGTTTGTTTATTGTTAAATTAAACAATACTTGGTGCAGTTGGTGCCTACAACCATTAATTCTAATTTGCTCTATTGTTGTGGTTCATGAAGGGTAAGGTCATATTTTGTCTTGACTATTGCATTAGGTTTGCTACTTCTTATCAAATAACATAAACCAATGTCACTAAGGTCATCATAGAATTCCTAGAGTAACAATGTTTTCTGAACACAAAATTGTTGCATACACGAGGTAAAAATTAACCTAGAATGGCAAGAATGAGGCAAAAGATATGTGTCAGGATGTAGCTAGTAGAAATCCATGGTCTCTCTACCTACCCCTAAGGATAAGAGACCTGATTGTATTTATGTTGTGTATATTCTGATAAATTCACACATTTTAATTTTATTCAGCAGTCTCTAAAATGGTCACAATAGTAAGCCCATTACATTTTTTTCTTAATTTTATTATAATTTTGTAAATTTTTTGCAAACCTGCAGTGTGGCCACATCTTCAGTCAGTCGCAGGAAGATATGTAATACAATTTCTGTCTGCATATGTCCTCGGGAACAGGCATCATTGAGCTCTGCCAAGAGAGTGGGCCAGTGCTGAGGCCATTCTCTTTTTATCATCTCCACAATAACTCGGGCAAGAGCATTGTTCAAATGGCCGGTGTCCCAGCCACCCATAAAAAGGAGTTTCATAGAATTCTCCTGCAAATAAAATGTTGTTTTACTAATGGCCAGATTTAATATTAAAAAATGCAAAACCACAAATAGGTATATTACATAGAAAGTGGCTGTAAAATTTCTAGTTAAGTTATCTAGTTATAAAAAAGTGTTTGTTTCTTAATTACAAAGGCAATAAGAAAAATGTCTTGTTGTTATCAGAACTGCTAAAAAATATATGAATTTGAAGTGCTATAGGCTGGACTTTACAGAAGGATAGGTACCTTGATAAAAATCTTTTCCGCCTGTGTAATGTGAGGCCATCGAATTTGTACTGTGTGTTCCATCAACTTCAGTCCAAAGTGTTTGACAACTGGAGAGTATTGGTTGCCACTGGCCAGCAATAGACCTGCCTGTGCACACCATGGAGAATGGTCTTTAAAACTGTAAAAGAATTGAGACATTTTAGAAAAGCTTTTCACATTTCAAATGAGTTTGGCTGACATGCATAGAATACAGTGTGTGTGTACAAGTGAATTTATTTTAATAAATGTTGATTTTATTTTTCTAAATATATTTGATTGCTGGTTTCCAAATGTTTACCTTTCACAGACATTGTAGGCCTGGATACGCTGTTCATGCGAGACTGTAGGCAGATGCGTGAGTTCTACTGCTCGACTGAGCTCATCAGCCAGCAATGCCACCTCGTTTGGAATCTCACCACCGACTCCACCCACGTTCATAATGTTGTTTTATACCTGCTAAAAATACAAAGCTGCAACAATTACGTGCACAAAATGATGCAATGAAATATGTCATATATTTCCTTTGTTTACCTCGAGTGCTTTATAATTTCTTGATGGAACTTAACTTTTCAAATCATATTTTTGTCACGCTCAAATCTGTAAGAGATAAACAAGCAGTCTCGATTAATTATTGAAGCGAAAAAATTGCGAAAAAAGGTAAATAAAAGTATGAGGTCCCGGTGCTGGGCGTGCATTTATTTTAACGTACTTTAATGAATTATTTATATGTTTTATGTAAGTTACAAGATAAACTAATGATATTTCTACACCTTCAGCTTTTAGATTTTACGTTAAAACTCAAGAATACCGGAATTATAATCAAAACATTGCGAAATGTACCTCGTGTTAGCTTTGAGACATTTTAATTTTTTTGAAGAATTTCGTTCGAATTTATTTTTTTTAATTTATCATCTGTGGAAAAGCTAGTGATGTGGTCTACTCTATTGTGAGAATCACAGTCAAGGGTGAGTGAGCGATCGACAAGGAATTTTTATACTAACGTAACTGGAACGCGCACTGATACAGAAAACGCGGTCCGCTTGAAATAAAACTTGGGCGGTGTGTCTCTTTCTTTTTGCAACTGTGTGAAAGAGACAAAGCACCCAAGAAAGCCTCTCAACAAGACCAACAATCCTTATAACCAAGATTAAATGATAATAGATCGTTGTGTAGTCGTGATAAGGTTCAAAATCCTTTGTACATTAAATGTCAGTCAGCATTCTACTATGTGTGTTTCTTTGGCGATCGAGAATGGTTAATGTTAGCAATAAAAAAAAAGTCTATGGTTTGCTTTTGTTTGGTTTGTTTGATTGTTTGTTTAGTTTTGTTTTGTTGTGGGTTTTTCTGGTTTGCCTTGCCTGTCAAAAAATACTGATTCTGGAATTTGAAAATTATTTGAGGAAAGTCTAGAAAACAAAACTTTGTACCTAATCGAAAGTAAACGCTGCTTGATTTTTGAAAAAACAAATGTCTTAAAGGCTAGTGTTCGTTATGGATGAAAACAGTACATTTTTAGAGCCTTCACTAGAAAAGCAACTAAAAGGTCATCGAAACGGGATAACATCGCTTTTCTTCAGTCCGAACGAGCAACAAATAGCTAGCGGCTCCTTAGATAACAGTATCCTGGTAATAAATACACGACGACTTGCAAGAATCTTACCCAAAACAGGTAGGTACTTTATAAATTCTTAATACTTATATAGGTATTTTTGTTCTTCAGCTATGGGATCTTCGAGGTACAATGAGGAGCTATAGATTCCAGGGACATGACGAAGCAGTACTAGACGTGACTTTCTCTCCATCTGGGAAATACATGGCATCTGCTTCTCGCGATAAAACTGTCAGGTTATGGGTACCCACAGTCACAGGCAGCACAGGAATGTTCAAAGCCCATTCACAGACAGTAAGATCTGTGCAGTTCAGTCCTGATAGCTCGAAGGTTAGCTTCAACAACATTTTACCAGCAAAATTTTGTGCATCTATATAAACATGTAAGAATGTAACTTTCTTTATTTTTAGATAATCACAGCATCAGATGATAAGATAGTCAAACTATGGTCAACAGATAAACTCAAGTTTATATCTTCATTTGTTGGCCACACAAACTGGGTGCGATGCGCCCGCATGTCCTGTGATGGCTCTGTGATTGCCTCATGCTCTGATGACAAGACCACAAAGCTCTGGAACCCAGAGAATGGGGAGTGCATCCATACTTTCAAGGATCAGAAAGGTCACGGACTTTGTTTGGCCTGGCATCCTTCTAGCTGCTACATTGCAGTCGGTACCTCCCATGGCAATGTAAAGCTTTATGATATTAGGACACATAATCTTGTACAATATTACAGGTAAAAAAGTTGTAATGTGCAAATACTGGCTTATAAACGGTATCAGGATGATACCTAATGGTATTAAAAATCTTTTCAGTATTCACAATGAAGCAGTGACTCAGCTGGCATTCCATCCCAGTGGAAGTTACATACTTACTGCAAGCAAAGATGGCAAGATGAAGGTAATGACCGGCTCACTATATTTTTACTGTTTCTTCATACTCATCTGCATCAATTAAATTAAACCAGCAACATAATTTCAAATGTATCCCTAAGAACTTCAACCCAAGATGTCTAAAGGGGTCAGTCTCAGTAGTCAATCCACAATTTGACATTCAAACAGATTTCTCCATTTTTAGTACTTTATTTATCTAGTCATGTAAGCCCTAAATTATACTAAGCATTTATTTTCACCTAGATTCTGCATCAAAAGTGGTTCACATTTTTAAATGATAATCCCTCTCATTCCAGATATTGGACTTATTAGAAGGACACCCAATATTCACTTTGAGTGGACATAGTGGATCAGTAAACTCTACCTGTTTCTCACCAAGTGGTGATCTATTTGCTACTGCTGGAGATGATAAGCTGGTAAGTTAGTACTCGTAGGTATTCTTACCTATGTAACATAGGTACCTACACTAACTTAGGCTATGTTGTCTATTATGGAACCAAAGTGTCCCTTAAAATTAAGTAACATTTGTTTTTTCTGCTTTAAAAACATGCTTTTTTTATTTTTAGGTTTTTATATGGAAAACTAACTTCACTGAATTATCAAGTGACACGAAAGAGAATATGACACAAAATCAAACACCAATGCAAAGAGCATCGAAACTCACTACAGGAAAAAAACAGGTCAAAAAAATAAGATAATATTTTTTTCTTGCATAACATTGTATTGTACATTTAATTCAATACAATTTTCACTTTTGTATGGTAGCTAAAAGCAAATATAAGTACTTATGAATATTCAGTAGTGTATTAAAGCAAAATTACTTATCCTTCCCATTCAGGTTAGTTCTATTCAAACAGTTACAGCTGAATACACAGTAGCATTTCAAAAACTTGAGTTCAGAGAAGTTTGTTTGAATAATGCCCTGAGGCACTCCCATTAATTTATCAATAATAATGGATTTCTACGAATCAGGGCATGAGAATATGGTACATGTGCTATCACAGCACCAAGTATCCCGTGGTATCATTTGTCCATCTGGATGATGATAGTGGCAATCATGAGTCTGTGAAAATAACAAGTTTTGAAGAACCTAATGCAAATAGCACTCTATTGAATCCTGGTCTGTATGGTCATACAGATTCTCGTGTAAGGATTACACCAAGTTCTTTTGCTGGTTCAGGGATTCAGTCAGTTGGACACACTGTATCAGTGCACACAGAGCCTTCTGATGAACAATCCTCCTATGACGTCGGCCACATCAGTCATATTCCTCGAAAACCTCCCACTCCTGCTACCTACACCATCCCTTCCATAAACAAGTCCATTTTAACAGAGCATAATAATGAAGATCTATTTGGGATGATAAAACTGAAAGAAAATGATGTGTGCTACACTAGTGGCTCTATTGAATGGATTGGTAGGAAAAGAAGCTATCCAATCAACAGTGGTTTTAAAATTATCAATGAGACCTTTAGACCAGGCAATGAGCCGTTACTGAAAAGAGTAAAGAGATTAGATAAAACATTTACTTTCCAAGCAGACAAGATAAAGGATTGTGATTGTGCAGATATTTTGCCAACAGTCAATGCTATTGTGGATCATTTGAATGCTTTACATGAAGCAGTTGATCTTGTGGATTTGAGACTCAATACCCTGGAAGATGTAGTTGGGAACTAATATAACGAGTAGGTAGTTAGTTATTTAGTTAGGATGGATTCTAATTAAAGTCTTACAAAAAAGGGTTATTCTTGATTTAGCACAGGATGTGCATATAATATCAACCAAAATCTGTAATAAAGTAACAGATACAAAGTTTCAAAAATTTACAAAAAATATCCATTTAGGTACATCTATGAAAAATCAACCATCTTTGCAGCATTGGCCTTTTCACATTGACATTGTGATCATGGCTTAAACTTGGTAATACATTGTTATTCTTCACCTTGATCTAAATAAGCATAACTGGCTACTGTGTGCCAACATAGGTTGTTTTTTTCCCAGTCTTCTTTATAACATCTAATAATTGATCAGCACTCAATGTTGAGGTAACAGATACTTTTTGCTCTGGAAGACTGATAGCGATGCTGTCGACTCCCTGTCCTTTTAACCTGTTGAGTACTCTTTCTACTGCTCCGGAGCATCCTTCGCATGTCATTTCCACGTTGAAAATATGCGTCTGAAAGGGTAACAACAAAAGCTCAAATTGTAATTGTAGTTTTAGGTAGGCTAAAACTGTCGCTCTTGCCATACACTGTAGGTACAATAATAAGCAGTAGAATCCTGATTATACTTACTGAAGACATTGTAGAATTTAAAAATATAGAATAAACAAAATTAAAATACTACGATCGGTAAGAATTATACTGGAAATAATTTGGTTGGCGACACAACACAGTCGAGTCACGTCAGAGGTGTCAGGGCCGACCGACAGGCAGGCGAGGCGACCGATGACAGTAGAGTACATTGCCCTCCGAAAGTACAAACATGTAAACATTGACACCTGACGACGACTGATGTTGGTTTGTCAGTTTGGCATCTGATCTGTGGTTTATGGTATGTAAATAGATTGCTCTGCACGGTGGATCCTGATGGATCCACTTCATGGATCCTCTACATATACGCCGATGATAACCAGTGCAGTGTCCTCGTGTGAACATGCTTCCTTATATACATATACCATTCGTTCTTGAAATGACGTTTCATGATTTTTGCTTGTCTGTGGAGCATGATGTTCATTTCAGCTGTCAAAAAAAGTGTCAAATTGTGTCGTGGTGACTTGTGTGAGTGAGCCGTGCTGTGTTTCGTATTTTCACTTTTATTTCAGTTATTTTTCGTGAAGACATGTTGTAAATAGATAATTTATAACCATGTCAATCTTAGATAGTCTCAAGGAAATAGGCTGGTAAGTAATATATCCTTAGAAATGGTTTTTAGAGGAAGTTCGTAAAATCTGGTTCTCTCCCAATAAGATTTTAATTTTTACAGGCACCTCAGCCAGGAAGGACTGGATACTGTTAGCGAAAACGGACAAATACAAGATGTAAATATTCTTGGCAGAAAGGCATTAGACGTAAGTGTTGATTTAATGTTGTTATTTCGTAATAAACATGTGTTGAGGTCATTGATTGTTACTGTTGTTTCAGTATGATTTGAGAGATATTGGGGAAGGGGCATTTCCCGAGGACTTTACTAAAGATCCAACAACTCTAGAACGCCCCATAGTAGTGCAAATTCAAAAGATAAGGAATGTTTCGGCACCTAAAGCTAATGAAGACTCAGCACATGCCCCTCGAATGCTGAAACTGACAATACATGATGGGAAATCTACTTGTACAGCTTTAGAAACCAGTCCAATTACATACATAAGTATTAACACCCCACCAGGCACCAAGCTGCTTTTGAGTAATGAGGGTCTGGAGGCCTGCCATGGTATACTGTGGTTGACTCCCAGTGTAGTCACAATTTTGGGAGGCAGAGTATCTCATATGATTGAAAAATGGGAGTTAAATCGAAGTCTTGCAAAGCATACCAGAGGTGAGACTAAATTAACAATTTATATTAACCATGAAGTAGATAAGGAATGTTGTAGTTAGTCATGGTATATGTGGTATGCAAATTCTATCATAAAGCAGCCTAACTACATAATAAAAGCATTGTATTAGTGCAATTATTGTTTAATCACTTATTATTATGATGTTAGGTGGAATAGGTGTGGATGGTGGACCACCACCATGGATACCTTTTGGAAGGCCATTAGAGGCTCTTATTGAGAAGCAGTTTAAGAGTATTCAAGACCAGGCAAGGCAAGACAATGCAGAGTTTGAGGCTCAGAGGAAGGGTGCAATTGCTGAGGCTCAAAGACTGGGTTCAGGGGTTAAAAAGGTACCTATCTGTTATGTTTTACTAATATTTATTTATTGATGATAAATGAGCAGCTTTTAACTGGTATGTCTATATCACAGTGTATTATTGTGTGTGTATTAGATAATAATTACTGGATTAGTCTGACAGAATACATTATTAAGCTCGTTTTGGTATGTAAAAGTAAAATCAATCATTAATTCTCATTTTCAGGTATTTGGAGGTGGTACCAAACCACTATTGGATGCCAATGTACAGAAGATAGTTGATGCTGGATTCTCTGAGGAGCAAGCTGAGAGTGTTCTCAGGTACACTAAGCATAATGTAGAGAGAGCTCTGAAGATACTAACTAAGAGAGACAACTCCGAAGGTAGGTCAAAAGATAAACCTCAAAAAGACACTGAACAGCCACCGAAAGGGCGCAAGGGACGCACAAGAGAAAAGGACCTCAATGATGATGAAATCCCCGTGAAGCCCACAGCAAAAGTCTCTCTATTTGATTTCCTAGAAGATAAACTTCCTAACATGCCTGAAAAGGATAAACGCCAATACAATAACAACTCTGAAGAGCGGAATGAAAGGAATAATCAAGGAAGAGATAAACACAGTGCCAAAAACTCACGTCACAATGGCTCCAGGTATGATAAAAACAGAGAAAATCGTCACTACAATGAAAACCATCATACTGCACACAGGGATGATAGAAAATATCAGCAGCAAACAGAGAAACCTCCTAGATTCCAGCGAAAGATTGAAGAGAGGAACAAACAAGCTCAGTTACAGCAGCAGCAACAGCAACAAAGGCAGCAAATGCAGCAACAGCAACAGAATAGCAGCAGTAACTCTAATGTCAATGTAAACTTGTACAACTCTTACCAGCCTAGTTACCATGACATGATGAGTGATATGAGTATAAATGAAAGTATTCAGCAGTCGCATCAGCCGAGTTACCGGAACAGTATGGATGGGTTGACGGAGGCAGCGGCGAGTCTCATGCTGTCCAGTCCGCCTCGCGAGACTATGCAGGAAGTGCAGAGATACCACTCACCGCCCGATCCGTACGTGAACTCGCAGCCTCTACAAGACATGCAGTCGTACAGGTGTGTTACTAGTATTGTAATGGAAGAGTTACTATTTAGTTACTTTAAAAATATCACCAAGTCCAAGCATGTTCGCCTAGGTCTTCCCTTCCAGCTGTTCCATTCAACTCGCCTCATACATTTGGTTAAACGACTTTCACTCATCTTTTCTACAATACACGTCATTACTAATAAGTATAATAACTTAATTATGTCTAAATAAGAATTGTGGTCGCGAAAGTTTAAGAGTACCGTATCTTTTCAGACGCCAAGAGGTTCCTGCCAAGTACGCGGATCAGTTCCAGCGGCGTCAGAACGGGTATCTGGAGGCGCAGGTTGCGCAGGCGCAGCAGGCCGCACTATACTCCGGGCTCGGATACGCGCCGCCCGCGCCGCCGAACTACGCGCCCGCGCCACGACAGTACGCCGCTTATCCTAGACAGGTGGGTGACTCATTTTGAGATGGTTAGTGTGCAGTCTATTCTTTATGCCTATGTATGCTGTGCTTTCCTGATGTACTTACTGTAACTTGTGTGTGCCAAATAAACGTTACTCTTACTCTTACTCAATAGAACGACGCCTGAAAACAAACCCTCCCAAGAACTGATCTGCGGAGCTATAGTGGGCAATTTTGACGAAACAGCAGATTTTTCATCTATTACCATAGATGGAACATTTGATGAAAAATTTGATGTTAGATCAGATGTTTTAATGAGAAATCTGATGTTTCATCAAAAGTGGCCACTTTAGACCTGATTAGCCAATTGCAGATGAAAAAAAAGTAATGTAATTGTTTGCACAGGAGTATGGCAGTAACGGTGGTGCGACGCTATTCGCGGGCTCGCTGCTGGGCTTCCAACACGCGGCCGTGAACGAGCAAGCGCGCGCTATGCTCGGCGTCGCAGACATCAGTTGGCACGTCGGCGACCGCTGCCTTGCGCTCTACTGGGAAGACAATAACGTACAGTATATATAACTTTTGAAACTATCATGGTTACGAACATAAATATTATTATCATGGCGCATAAAACTGCGTCGAAATATCGGGAAGCAAAAAAACTCAATAATCATGGTAATTATCCCGTTGATAATAATATTGAAATAACGTAGTCACAATAACAGATCTTTGTCTCTCTGAAGTTGGCTGTTGTTATGTTTTATCTCGCTTACTCTAAGCAGTAAGTATATGCGCTATCCTTTGTTGCACTTAACTTCAGAGGGACAAACATCCGTTGTGACCGTGTAACTCGATTGAATACTAGATGTTTATACGAGAGGAGAGCTATGAATAGTCTTTCTAAAATTTTCGCGATCACAACTCATACTTCACAAGATTTTACCGTCCTATTTACCTTTTCTTTATTATATCCCGGACGTTTCGACTGTGTTGGAACGATTATAAAATATCACGGGTGAGATCGCAATTTAATTTTTTTAATTAAAAGGTAAATAACGCGGTAAAGACCTATGTATATAAGGCTGACTTATGTCTACACTCAACGGTATGCTGTAGTGCCTCGGATATTGTTGAGCAGTTCCATAACCAGGTCAGTAGCAGCGGTGATCCTGGAAAAAAAGGCTAGTTACTACACTTGTTGAGATGGAGTAAGCCTAAAATGAAATCATCCCCTCAGCTAAAAAGTCTGTAATTTTCTATCAGCGTTTGATAGAAACATGAAAATGTTGGTGTGTCCTGAATCATACGATCATCAAAAGAGATTTCACTTTTTAGATGGCGTATGTAAAGTATAGTTTACACCAGGCCAGCGCTGGCGAGAAAAGAGCGCCCGTCTATTTTTTAAGCCAGTGACCTCCACCTCCGCTTGACAAACTGTGTACACAAGGCAAATACCAAGCCAGCGCTGGCTGCCAGTCTCAGCGATGGCCTCGTGTAAACTATACTTTAGAGCTTTTTGGATTTTCAGTACTTTACGTTTTGTTGTAGTATTACGAAGCTGAAGTAACGGGCGTGTCGGCGAACACGGTGGTGGTCAAGTTCTGTGCGTACGGCAACCACGAGGAAGTTCTCAAGACGAATTGCTTACCGTTCCCCAACCAAGGTAAATATCACACAATAGTTTGACAACATACATGCATAAAATCACACCTTTTTCCGCTTTCCCATAGGGGTAGGCAGTGACCACAGTTAAAACTTGCTATCATCCTGACACACCACTTTCGCCTCATCCACTCTTTTTACATTCTTCATACAGCTTGTGACAGGTATAAAGTATACTAACCTAGAGAGCCAGGGCTTTTCTTTAAAATGTCGTCAATTTGGTCAAAGTATGTTTGACTAGGTCTTCCCCTTCCAGCTGTCCTATTCACACTCGCTTTAAAGAAACAGCCCCCTGATTGTCTATCTTTGATAGCGACCAAAATCGGTCTTCAAATTGCCAAATTTGACAGTTCACTGACCACGCAAGTACACTTCTCACAAGCTTTAGCCGTTTCCCTGCGCAGTAGAAAATTTTGTATGAAAAAGTTGCACTGCGCATCAAAACGGCTAACTACACGAATGCCAAGATCTACCGGAAGAAGTGTAGCTCTGTCACTCTCATCTCAACGAGGCCGAGATAAAAGATACCTACGCTATCGTTTTGGCAGTTTGAGACCAATCTGAGGTTTGAGATAAGTTAGACAATCAGCCCGCAGGTGTACCGTTATGTTGAGCGACTTTCATTCATCCTCATGCCCAAATTAATATTGAAAGCTCCCTAAGGCGTGTCGCTAACAGAAACTAAAGTCGAGGCGGCGTCGACATCTTCCAAAGAAAACATGTTGAATGCATCAAACAAGGCATAGATAAACGCCGCCGCCTCGCCTCTTCGTCGACGCGACTCTTTGCTGTTAGCGACCTCCCTAATGAATGTATATTGTTGCAGCAGGCGCGATGAGCAGTGGTTACGCGGCGCGCGGCGCGACGTTCGCGCGCCGGCCGTAGTGCCGCGCCGCGGCGCCGCGCCCCGCCGCCGCCGCCGCATGACCCGCCCCGCCCACCACCATAGAACTATGCCCTCTCATACCACTCCAAGGACAGTGCCGTTTCATGTTCAGTGTTTAAATACGTGTCAATCTGTGATGCTAAATCTCACCCGCTCTACTGACCACGCGCGAGAACAGTGCTCCTTTAAACATGTTCGGTGTCTAAATACGTGTCTGTCTGAGATCTCCGATCTCCAGTGCGATGTTACGACCGGCCAGGCGATGTCTCATCTGTCGAGCCCTGAAATATTTGCCGTTATGCTCGATCTCCCGTGCGATGTTACAACCGACTGTTGTATGTTCGATACGAACGATATCCGCACGTCAAGTTCCGAACCATCGTCTCATAAGATGAACGATCTCCATGAGATGAACGATCTCCCTTGCGATGTTTCGACTGCGTGTGATATCACGACCGGTCTGATGATATCAGATCCGAGCGATGTCCGAACATCGAGCGAACCATCGGAGGCATTTAATGTTTTGCCCGATCTCTCTTGCGATATCACGAACGGTTTGGTGATGTCCGATTCGAGCGATATCCATTCAAAACCATCGTCCGAGCCATTTTCCGTGATGCCCCTTCAGAGTGACGAGTATGAGCTCGGGACATCGAGTACCGTGTCGCCAGTGACCGTTTGCCCCGTGATGACTGATTTCCATTGCGATAATGCATGTGCGACCGTAACATCAAACGGATTGTGGAGTGTTACGTCTATGGGATCGTTATGTCAAGTCTAGGGTACACCGTGGTGTGTAACCTTCAGTGCGAAAGTGTGGCCTATGAGATCGGCATATTAAGTTTCAGAGCCATGCCTTAGGCTAAACTTGCAGTACACTGTCCCTTTTGAGCAATCTCAATGCCAATGCACCCCGTCATGTCTGATTTTCACTGCGATGTTTCTGAAGTCGGAATGTGCCATCTGATGCTCGATCATCATTGCGATCTCACGTGTGAAATTGATACATCAAGTTCCATGATAGCGAGTACTCAGTGTGATCTCGCGTGTCAGATCAGTGCAAATTCTGTGGCCTGTGATGTCCCATGTCACATTGGTACATCGAGTTTCGTGATGATCTATTCTCAGTGTGATGTGGCGTGCGAAATCGGCATGTCAAGTTCCGTGTTAGAGTGTTTTCAGATTATCCGTTCCCAATATCGGTGTCGGACGCCGATACGATATCGGGGCAAGTAAAATGTAGGAAAGATGTCCGCTCCGATATCCGATATCGGGTCGGACAATGTGAAAGGCAGGTACATATTCTATACATTTTACTTGCCCCGATATCGTGTCGGCGTCCGATACCGATATCGGATCGGATAATGTGAAAACGCTCTTAACCGATCTTCATATGGATGTCATATATGAGATCGAAACATCAAACTCCGCGTAAGAGCGTTTTCACATTATCTGATCTGATATCGGTATCGGACGCCGACACGATATCGGGGCAAGTAAAATGTAGGAAAGATGTCCGCTCCGACATCCGATATCGGGTCGGACAATGTGAAAGGCAGGTACATATTCTATACATTTTACTTGCCCCCGATATCGTGTCGGCGTCCGATACCGATATCGGATCGGATAATGTGAAAACGCTCTTAGGCGATCTTCATTACGATGTCGTACGTGAGAACGAAACTAGCTCCGTGTTATATAACTTGTTAAACTTTCGCGATTTGTTAACATAATTCTGATTCTGAAGACGAATTGGGGGTAGTCGTGGATCCTACCCTCAATTCTCGGCGGTAGCTCCAGTACTTCAGTCATCCCGTGACCACCAACGCTGCAACGTGTTCGAAACGTCAGGAAAATAAAATAAATTAGAGGTACGCGATAAAATCCCGTATTAATAATTATCATTAGCTCCGTGTTAGGCTGAGCGCACACCTATCCGCGCCAAGTTCTCGAAGTACTGTCAGATTCGGTCGCACCGGACGAATCGACGCGGGTAGGTGTGCGAGGTTTCATACAATTTCATTTAAAGATTTTTTGGTTTCGGTCGATTCGTTCGGCGCGTTCAGCGCGGATAGGTGTACGGCCACTTTTAACCGACCTTCATTGTATTGACCCGTGTGTTTTACTGATTTTCATCGTGTTGTCACATGTGATAACGAAACATCAAACCCTGAAACAATCGATCCTCTTTGCGATGTCGCGTGTAAAAACGGAATTACGGAACATCAAGCCCCGAGTTAACTGATCATCAATGTCATGTCGCGTGTGAGATCAGCACAGCAAGTCCTGAGATAAACCGATTTTCATTGTGAGTCACGCGTGAGGACGGAACACCAAACCCTGAAACAACCGATCCTCTGTGATGTCACGTGTAAGAAATAAACTTCAGGCCCCCAAATAACCGATCTTCTTTCTGATGTTGCGCGTGAGATCGATACTTCAAACTTTGTGGATCTTCATTGTAATGTTGTGAGTGAGAACGATCTAGTTTTAGACTCGTGAATACCAAACTTCAATGTCTTATCGAGTGCGAGGTTTGTTCACAAAGCTCGACTCCTAGTCGCCATTGTGGTGTTGCGAATGAGACTATTGCAATAAGCTCCGCGATTCCTTATCTTCATAGTGAGAGCGACACGTCTTGCCTCGGACAACTCCCCGTGAAAACCAATCCTCAGTGTGTAACGCAAAGACTTTGGTGTAACGTGTCAGATCAGGACAGAAAATACTGGAAATAAATCCTTGTGAAATGAAATTGGACTTATACGATTGTGTTGATCAGAAAATTTATAAGTTGATAACTATTAAAAAAGTTGGACCTTTCAAGTAATCTTGTGTGATAAATATTCGAACAGTTAGTTGGAAGGTCCATCTAGCTATCCTAACATTTTTATCAACTGGTATATTTTCCGATCAACATAACTGAAATATTCTTCAAAATTTGTACAAACTGAAATCGTTTTTCATACATTCTGAGATGTTTCTCAACGGTACTGCATTTTTATATTGTAATAAAATATGTAAGTACTTCCATGATGTGTATACAAATAGACAACGCACTGAAGGGTCAGCTACGATATCGCGAAGTGAGTTACGATATTTCCCCTATATCCTGAAAAGCATTTGTTAGAACTTTACAACTTTATAGTGCAATACAGGACAATAGATTATGATTAAGGGGTTTCTCTATGACAGATTTTTCTGAATGTTTATAATTAAAAGTTATGTTTGAATTGTATTTAGGTCGTAAGATGAAGTATTGTGGTTTTAAGACTAGTGCTGAGCTGAGCTTCAGTCGATAGGCGAAGGAAATTGGTGTATTAGGCTAATTCCGGTTATGGGTTCCACTTAAACATTTCATGAAATAAACTGAATCAGCGATGGATAGACAAGCACGTGAGGTCAAAAATATTTGTAAAAAAGTTTGCATAAAATGAGTTTTGGCTTTAATTCGGAATTATTTTTATTACTGCAGGGCGATTCATTATATTCAACCAATATTCAACTGTATTCGATCCGAAGATCTTTAAAAGTGACGTTTCTTCGAATCGAATGGCTTTTTTTGCGATTCATAAAACTTTTGACGTTTCAATTTTAAATAACAGCTGATGTTTCTCGGAAAGTTTTCCGACAGCTTGTTCGTGGATGGGCTTCTGTCACGGATGTTGTCAAAGATCTGCTAAGGGATGATTTATATTAGACCGGGTCGTGTCCGGGCCGGGCCGAAGCGGAGCCCGTAGGAACGGGCCCGGACGGGACACGGATCAGACACTGTTTAATATAACTGCGTCATACAAAATGTATGTAACGTTTCAAATCCGTGCCCCCGTCCGGGCCACGTACACGGCACGGCCCGTTCTAATATAAATCTACCCTCATTCGCCATGCTGATCCCATTGTCAATGACCTCAACTTAAAATCAGTTAGCAGGGAAATAAATATTATTAACCCTAATTTTAATTTTTAGTCACTCTGCTTGCCTTTTATCATGCAGCTTGAGTTATGGTATGACACTAAAATGGTTCAAATAGGTACCTATAAATCATGTCTTTATTTTTGGTCTGTGATCGTTTATAACCTTTGAATCTTTTCCGTTGTAATATGCGCAAGTGTTCAATTAGAAGCTTATGAAAGATCTGCGCAGCTTTTTGTGTTATTTACCTCGCAATTGCTTTAATCATTACTTCAATATTAGTTTATTATCTATAATAATTAATGTTTATTATATTTTACGTTCATCTTTTCAAGTACCTACTATAATGCTTTGAAAGGAATAAATAAATGTCTATTTGGTATAGTTTGTGTCTAGATGTCGCTTTTGTATTAGATTATGAAATTTATCCTTAGGTTCACCAAGCCTGTCGTGGGCCTAGTGCGAGTTTTGTGAGCTATTTAATTCACCTAAGCTAGGTATTTGAGAAAACAGAAATTGAAATGCATTTTTGACATCTTTGCATAAAATTGTAACACGATTTCTGAATGTAAAATTGTTTTGGGTTATAATAATGATGTAGATTTATTGACTTTGGCCACCCTACACGATATTGCTGGTTTTTGAGTGGTGCAAATTTTGTAATTTAAATCACTGATTCACTGTATTGTCTGTTAACAGCGCCCAGTCTCAAGAATTCGTAAACTTTTCGCAATTGTACCACATATACCTACTTAGAAAACATGCTGAAAGATTATGTTCATTCTTTATACTCAGGACAAATCGATGAAATTGCTTATAGATAATATGTGTGACTGACTATGTTTTATTTATTAATTGCTAAGCTGCGCAGGTCGTGACCTGGGGATCTTATAAATGTTTGATTATTAACTTAAATATTTTAACGCTACATGTATGTATGAACATTATAATATAACTTTAATTTCAATAGTAATAATTTATTGTCTGTACCATGTAACCAATTGCAGTAGTGTGTAGAATGTAAAAGTGTAAGTATCTATTTTCGTTGTATTCATAGAACGAAGGCATGTAATGTATATTAATTCAGATTTAAAGTACATTGTTTCATAGCGTTTGTTTTCGTTTGGAAATCACAATATTTTAATTTATGATTCTATCTGTTTCACCATCTTTTAGTGTTGTTTAAAACTACGTAGTCAAGTATTGTCTGATGATGAATTTCAAATCCATATCACACAATATGTAGAAATTAAATACACCTTGTTATATCGGCAATTGTTTATAGTTGTGTGTCACTTGTATGTGGCTTTTACTTTGGAAGATGCTGAAGCAGAGTTGTTTATTTACACGAGCCCTTCCTGTTATTCCATTTATGTGAAATGTTGTGTAATAAGAGGAGACTGCGCGTCTGTCAGTTCCCTCTATAAAACCAAAGCTCAATATAACATTTTTTTATAATAGACGACACGGAAAAGCTCAGTGTTAGTAAGCAAATTATGAATTTATATTCAGTTTTGTTGAGTTTTAAGTAATCGTTTATTAATAAAAGCTAATGAAAAGGAAATAAAAAAACTTCTTAACCAAAGTCAACTTTTGCTTGCATTTAAACCCATTTTAATTAAAATAAAAAATAAGTATGACGGTATTTATAAAGTGGTGTAGGTATACTTCAATGTTTAAAAATTATTAACTAAAGTAGGTACCTACTTAAGTATAATTATTACCCACTTTTCGAAGTTCAGTTGCTCTTTCAGATAGGGCGAATAACTACCGACTGTTCTTTACGATTGCAAAACGTCACATTAAAACTTATCGCACTTCATCTGACCCGGTTTTAAAAACAAACTTGCTTACCAAGCCTCCGGCCGAAGGCCCTAAGCGCGTGTGGTCACGTTATGGCGCGGTGGTGGCGCGGGGGGAGTCAACACCTTACCTTACAGCCGAGCAGTTGCATCCGACCCACCGAATCTGACGCCCGCGTCGTGAACGAGCCCAACAACTTTGTGAACCCATCGTGATACCGTGAACTAACCGGACCTAACGTGCCATGTGACAGTGATTATAAAGTAAAACTACACAAAGATACCGCTCAAAACGAAGTGTAAATACTGTGCAAAATACGAATGTTTCGCAGCGCGTCTACCGCGAACGCTGTGGTGGAACCAGTTGGGGTATTCCAAACATACGGATACCGTTCATTCAATATTTAGAGGTTTGTAGATCTGGCGATAAATTAAATGTTACATTCAATTACCATAGGAAGGAGAATGGCTTAGATGGACCTTGTGTTACTGCAGTTAGCTTACCTTGAGTTGCGTCCGCGCAATATGAGAGTACTGCCATACTGCCTATCTACTATCGTCAGTACTTAGTTTTTGTACGTGTCTGGCATTCGATTCATCTACTTAAAAACAATAACGCTGAGACACTAAGAAATAATCACACTTGCATATATTGAAAACAAAACATTAGGAGGTGCCTGCTTAGCTACTATTTGAATACATCCGGTGCAGAAGTAACAAAAAATTAATGAACCCGCCCGCCTACAAAAAACAAAGCAATTTGTATCTAAAAATAATGTTCCGTTTTTGTTACAATGACAAAATTTTAGTTGGTGATATCCATAACTAGCTATTTTGTTTTTAATGATGTTTTATTTTTGTTTGCCTAATTTTTCTCTTTTTAATTTTTAAGTCTAGTTTTTTTACCTAGGTACCTACCTACTTAATTTGATTAACCTTGCTTCTTAAGAGGCATTACACAAAATTTTCTGATTTACGTGATGTTTCGGGGCAGGATTTTTCAATGAAAACACTGTATTTTTAAAAAAATTATGGCACAGCATGAAATATCATTTCAATTTTGTACTATTAAATGAGCTACTTTTGTGTTTTTATTATTTCTTTTTGATTAATCGACCTCAAACCGGCGACTGTTTTGTGAATTTTTGCTGTAAGAGGTTTAGAAATCACCATATTTACGAATCATTTTGACGTCCAAATGGTATAAAAAAATTACGATGTTTTGCTGTGATAGTCAACCAAACTATTAAATGGATCACTTTTTAGTACCTTTATTTAGTTTTTGAGTAAAAAAATCTTTAACTTAGTCCAAATTTCGAGAAAACGGCCAAAGAATTGCTTTTGATTTTGGCTACTTAGAACTGACTTAGAACTCTTGTTCGTAAAATTAACAAAACAGAAATAAACTTCAGTTCAAAATCAATCCTTTTCTGAAAAAAAAAATTCAAAAAGATTAAAAAATTGGCAATGAAAAATCTTTTAAAACAACCTAAAACGCGTCGTATCTACTACCCTATCTACTCGACGCAAGCAGACCGCGCCGAGCGCTTCTAGGGGGTGGACGTATCGCTTTGCATCCCGGAGCTCGCACTGAGTCGACTCGCAAAGCACGTCGCCGGCTACGAAGAATATAGCGCAATAGGAGCGTTTGATACATTGGTAGCTAAGTTATTAATTACCTATTTTTAAATATTTTCTGCGGGGCTAAAAAGGCCGTTAAAGCAGAATAATGATCTGAATTGTAGTGTAACTAATAATGTAATAATAGGGTGACAGCGAGCTGATCTGATGATGGAGTCAGGACCTGTTCCATGGAATTTTATGATGATATGGGTATCAAATGAAAGGGCTTGATGAGCGAAACACAATGCTGATCTGATGATGGAGTCAGGACCTGTTCCCTGGAACTTTTTAATGATATGGGTATCAAATGAAAGGGCTTGATGACCGAAACACAATGCTGATCTGATGATGGAGTCAGGACCGATTCCATGGAACTTTTTAATGATATGGGTATCAAATGAAAGGGTTTGATGAGCGAAACACAATGCTGATCTGATGATGGAGTCAGGACCTGTTCCATGGAACTTTTTAATAATATGGGTATCAAATGAAAGGGCTTGATGAGCGCAACACAATGCTGATCTGATGATGGAGTCAAGACCTGTTCCATGGAACTTTTTAATGATATGGGTATCAAATGAAAGGGCTTGATGAGCGCAACACAATGCTGATCTGATGATGGAGTCAGGACCTGTTCCATGGAACTTTTTAATGATATGGGTATCAAAATGAAAGGGTTCGATGAGCGAAACACAATGCTGATCTGATGATGGAGTCAGGACCTGGTTCATGGAACTTTTTAATGATATGGGTATCAAATGAAAGGGTTTGATGACCGAAACAATGCTGATCTGATGATGGAGTCAGGACCTGGTTCATGGAACTTTTTAATCATATGGGTATCAAATGAAAGGGCTTGATGAGCAAAACATAATGCTGATCTGATGATGGAGTTATGACCTGTTCCATGGAACTTTTAATGATAATATGGGTATCAAATTAAAGGGCTTGATGAACAAAACACAATGCTGATCTGATGATGGAGTCAGGACCTGTTCCCTGGAACTTTATAATGATATGGGTATCAAATGAAAGGGCTTGATGAGCGAAACACAAAGCTGGGTCGGAGTTTACTTTGACTTTGATTCTTGATTTTGCCTTTCATTTTGATTCTTGATTCTTGATTTTCAATTTTAGTTTCTCTATTCTCGGATCTCGGATTCTTGATTTTCGATTTTCGAGTCTCAATTCTTGATTATCGGATCTTGGATATCGGGTTCTTGATTCTTGATTTTGATTCTTGATTTTCAATTTTCGATTATCGATTCTCGAATCTTGTATCTCGGATTCTTAATTCTTGATTTTGATTTTCAATTTTTTAATTTTTAATTTTTGATTTTGATTCTTGATTCTTGTTTCTCATTTCTCGATTCTCGGATCTCGGATTTTTATTTCTTGATTTTGATTTTAAAATTAAAATCAAGATTAAAAATGAAAAATCAAACATCAAAAATCGAAGTCAAAAGTAAATCCTAACCCAGCTTTGTGTTTCGCGCATAAAACCCTTTCATTTGATACCCATATCATTAAAAAGTTCCATGGAACAGATCCTGATTCCATCATCAGATCAGCATTGTGTTTTGCTCATTAAACCCTTTCATTTGATACCCATATCATTATAAAGTTCGATGGAACAGGTCCTGACTCCATCATTAGATCAGCATTGTGTTGCGCTCATCAAGCCCTTTCATTTGATACCTATATTATTAAAAAGTTCCATGGAGCAGGTCCTGACTCCATCATCAGATCAGCATTGTGTTTCGCTCATCAAACCCTTTCATTTGATACCCATATCATTAAAAAGTTCCATGGAACAGGTCCTGACTCCATCATCAGATCAGCATTGTGTTGCGCTCATCAAGCCCTTTCATTTGATACCCATATCATTAAAAAGTTCCATGGAGCAGGTCCTGACTCCATCATCAGATGAGCTAGCTGTCACCGTATTATTTCATTGTAGTCGGAACTTGACTGACATGCTGAGATCCAAGTTTCAACTCAATCGGACTATTTACTGAAGAGTTCTGTTGAAAAGCTCCTGACTCCATCAGATCAGCACAATATGGTTTATGGGACAAAGAAACAAACATTTATTTTTTGTAATTATTTGTATTCAATGTGTAACCCGACTTTGTTTTGTGTTATACCTATACCTTCCTAAGTACCTACCCAAAAAGTATTTTTACTATCGCAAATAAATCAATCACATGAAAATTACCAAAACCGTTTAGTCTAAGAAACGGAGCGCTGTTCATCGGGTGTTAGAATTTAGCAACTTTTGTCCCTGCGAGCGCTGATTTTGTCGAGCGCGAAATTGTATAATGGCTCTTAATTTGCCGGAGGAGGCGCTGACTCTGCAACACAGTTTATCTTAACTTATGGAGCAGTTAAACGTTCCCATTCATGGCTGTTGTCTATGTAACATGTTCCAAATAAATGTTTTTAATTTGAATATCATAGCAATCTAGATTTCTCACCTAGGTAAACTAGATGTTTCGCAACATGACAGTAGGTAGGTACTTATAAGTTTACCTAGGTTTAGTGTGTTTGTAGGTAATGATTAGGTAGATGTTTTGGTAAGCGATAAATAGATTGATTGCTTACCACTGATGTCTTATTATATTATAAAACAGAATTCAGTATTAAAAGTATGATTGGATTGTTTAAAAAAAAAGGAGCTGACTGAACCAAAGGTAACATCTTCCTTACTTTCGTGTTTCATAAATTTGAACGAGCCAGTAGGTAAGCACTATGCAGTAACTGCCTGCTATTGTAATGGTTTCTTGAAAATTTCTAATTACAATTACCTGTGTTTCGTTTCAGAGGAGTGATGGGCATGGGAGGCGCAATGGATAGCTGCGGTAGATGCATGAAGGTCTCGCTAATATGTATCAATGTTGTGACACTCGTAAGTATGAGTAATATTATTAGAAACTTTCGCAATTTCTTTTTTGCAACAACAAACTCCAACTTTCCATCTCCTCTTAGGTAATAAAGCATTCGGAATTTCTTGTCTACACCTACATCTTTCTATAACAAATAATTGAACACGACATGTCGGTCTGTACACTCTGTACGTAGGTAGGTGTACCTACCTATATTGACAAATGTATACCTACTACCTACCTTAGATTCTTTATGGCTCTCCAAGTAATATAATGATAGTCATTATCCATCTTGGAAATTCCCATCATTGGACCTACAGACCGGATCTTAAAAGGTCCGAGCAAATGTTTTTAGACGTATTTTTAATTAGCCACCATCCTTTGATGGTTAAGTGGTACCTACATACTTTTCTTGGTGACTAATTTGCTTGTTTTATGTTTATATTTTGCTATATTATCCCGATCGAATGTGCCTTGAGGAGCGCTGTGAGTTTTCGACCCCGCTGATAAACAATCGCCGTTCCAGTTGGCCGGTATAATAGCAGTGGCCGTGGGGCTCTGGGTATGGACGTCGCGTTCTTTCTCCAGCACGCTTCTCAGCAACAACATGTTCATCGCGTCGGTGGGCGTGGTGGTCGCCATGGGTGCCGCCATCGTGCTGCTCTCGATCCTCGGCTGCTGCGGCGCTGCTAAGGAGGTCAAATGTATGCTGCTTACGGTAAGATACCGATTTTCTAGTAAAAAATGTCTATTGGGTGTTAGTTATTTAAATGGTGTGCCTCCATCGCTCTCATGTGCGATGAAGGCACACCATTTTAATAACTAATTAAGAAAAGTAACAAACCTTCTACATTTCTACAAAATCAGGCTTCAAAAAACCAACTGAACAATCGAATTTGTTTCCAGTACTACATCCTCGTATTCATAATCTTCGTGGCGATGCTAGTCGGCGGGATCCTACAGTTTGTGTTCAGGGAGAAAGTGGTGAGCACGCTGGATCGAGAGCTGTTCGCTTCCATCCCTTACTACGGCGTCAAGCACGAGTACACTAAGTCCTGGGACGACACACAGACATACCTGCAGTGCTGTGGCGTCAGGAGCTATAAGGATTGGAACGATAATGTGCCGAGGAGCTGCTGCAAGGAAGTTTATCCGGGACAGGTGTGTTATCATATTTTATCAAACTTTCTGCTATTGATATAAATCGGTATGAGCAAAGGGAAGTAGGTAACATTTAATTTAAGTTTAATGCGAATCCAAAAGCTAAGTGCTTGTATTTTTTTAAACTTAATGATAAGAATAAGATACAGGTGGGTGGAACCCATGGACCCGATCCATTAACAGGTCCACGGGTCATTTTAGGTCTATAAAGTTGAAATGCTAAAAAATGTTTCAAATAAAATAAGAAATAATACCTATTTATCTAAAACTATTCTTTCATAGGATAAATGTGGTAGTTATTTGTATCGTTAGGTACCTATTTTAATTGACTCTGTATTTTTGTGGGTATTTATGTCAATAACGATATAAGTATTGTATTGTATTGTTATGCTACAAATGCTGAAAATAGCTAAGTACTACTTATAACATTTTACCTGAAAGCATTGCAAACAAAACCACCAGAAAATAATATTTATAAATGTGTGATCAGGGGGTCTAAAGTGACCACTTTTGTTGAAACATCAGTAGATATGTTTCATAAATGCTTCATAATATGCTTCGTAAATTCTTCATTTATGAAGCATATTTCAAAACACCTTTTTTGACAGTTCTCCATAGAATCCATTTTACCCAATTCTGTCTGTTCTCTTCTGTTTTCAAATATGCTTCATATATGAAGCATATACGAAGCATATATGAAGCATTTATGAAACATTTGATGTTTCATCGGGTGTTTCAAAATATGAAACACCTGATGTTTCATCAAAAGTGGCCACTTTAGGTAGGTACCTACCCAGTGTAAGTATTTTTGTATTTTCAGCAACTTGATTGCAAGTCTTCACCTAACCCGACCACCATGAATATGGACGGCTGCCTCAACAAGGTCATTGACTTCCTGCGAGAGGACGCTGTTTACGTCGGTGTCGTCGCCATTGTCGTCGCTCTCATCTTGGTATACACCTTATGGCTTTTGGTCATTAACGCTATTTAAAATTAAATTAATGGAAGCAACTTGATGAGACCTTTACCCAGCTATATAATTATTCTAGTAGAATCTCCTGTTAGATACCGTAACGTGCGTTTGCCGTTAACCTATAATAGGTTAAAAAAATTAAAAAAGAAACGCATAAAGTTACTTTCTCTATAAGTACTAAGGTAGGAGATGTTATGCCCAGTGATTCCAACATTGTAATTTTACACATTTAAGACCACCATTATGTTAAAACCTGCATCCAATTCCTTAGAGCGCGGTTTGCATTATCTCATTTATTACTCTTCGATTTAAAGTTTACCCCATTGTTAACCTGTCTATTTAACTAGACTTTAATATCCTTTTTTTTTCTTGTCGCTCCCATGTCTATTAAAAGAGATAGCAACAGATTTAGCAGTCACTTGAGTTGAATTATTAATTTATGATTTCTCTGTTTTTCAATGTTCATATTTTAAGGATGTTTTTCTTTTCAGTTGCTGGCGCTGATTCTATCATGCGGGCTATTCGTGAAGATTGAGTGACATCGGATCTAATTAACAGTAAATTGTGTGACAAATTCATTCATTGACCCTTTGTGATTGATAGGTTCGAATCTCAGTGTGATTTTTGATTCTTTATTTATTTGCTAATAAACGTGTTAAAATTGCTTTTGTATGTTTTAACCTGTAGTTTGGAAACCTCAGAAATCACATCTGGTATGACTTTTAATGGTCAAAGAAATTCAATGGACTCTAAAAATATTCATGATGTACTAATGTATACCTACCTACATTATTCAAGTACCTACAGGCCTTCAGCCTGGGCTTAGTCGCAACGGGCCGCCAATACAAAACCAAAATAGTCATTCTATTATGTTAACAATTCGAATACAAAACAAAGATAAAAAAAATCACTTGGGTAAAACATTTACTCTTTGATGTAAGTAAGTACCTACAGTTAAACAATTTTAATGCAAAATACTGAAAAAGCATCCAAAATAATCACTTTTGTATGTAACAAACAATCATCAAAACTGAGGTAACAATCATACAAAAATATTTATAGGCAAAGGATTTATGAGCTTTCTATGTAAGTATAGGAAAACATTATTTCAAACAGGAGGTAACAATTTTCATAAATATGCAGGAAAATTAGAAAAACAGAACGGTAAAGGATCACATAGTGTCACTTCTTGTCCCTCCTGCGCGGCGGGAACTTGATGGTGTTAGGGCTGCCTTCGCGATATGCGTTGGCGCGCGTGAACCAGCCGCAGCTGCGGATCACGCAGTCCGAGGTCGTGGTCCCTAGAGGCAGGCCCAGCGCGCTGATACGCTCTAATGCCTGCGGTGGACCGCCCACAATCTACGCAAAATAGAAAACAAGTTTTTTATAAACATCGAGAGGAAGCCAGTCAGCTCTCTAATAGCGTCGACAGGCTTACTACCTGCCACTTATGGAACGTTTAAAAAAAATGTACCTAAGCATGTACCAAATTTATGTTTGGACAAACTTCTGACTACCCCTTAGTCCTCTTTAAAGGATCTAAGTAAATGATAATAAGGAAATACCTATATTCACACGAAGTTTTCCTTCACCGTTTAGTTAGAGCTTGTAAACAAGCTTTTTATTTTCTTTTTATTTTTATGCTCTAAAGAGCATAAAAATTGTTAGTTACGTAAATTCCATCGTTGCACGGCCGGGATTCGAACCCGCGACCTATGTTTCGAAAGCACTATAACACTCACCCAACACGGTTCCCAAAATATAAAGCTACGAAAAATATTTATACTATCCCAGGATTTCAGTTGAAGCTTACGGGAGACCAGCAAAATTTCTTACTTACTCTGCCAAACACTACATGCTTTCCGTCGAATTGCGACAGTGGCTTGAAGATAATGTTGAATTGGCCGCACACTTCGTTATCGGAAGTCACCACCATCGACAGAACTCCTGAAATTAAACATTTCATACCTGAAATTAAACATTGCTGCGCTAACTAAATGCATAGACCTAGGAAGATTGGAAAAATGTCTAATAAAAATGGCCATACAACGATAGTGTAGATACCTATTTATTACCATCCCCCTTAGTATTGACTACAGATAAATATTTCGCATTTTCGAGTAATCCCGACGCACGAATCAAATCTTTGTAAATAAAATTATAGTCTGAATATGATGCACTCGACTCCTACAGTTTTCAGGACTTTTATACTCCCGCCGCACGCGCCGCAGTCGCCGCAGTCATCGCTTTGCTTCAGCCTGAAGCCTTCAGGTACTGGTGGCCACTGTGGCGCGGGTACCTACCCGCACACACCTCGCACGCATGTGCGAGGTTGCATAGAACTTCATATAAAGAAATCGAGTGCGGCCTAGGTCTGGGTTAACCTTTAATCTATAGCTAGTACATAAATGATCTTACCAGGAACAGAATGTTTGAGCGCGTAGCTCTCTGCGCCCATGGGCTCAGTCTCGCCTTCAGGCAGATAGCAGCCGAAGCCGTTGTCCTTGGTGACGTCACCACAGCGGCAATACAGGTCTGGTACCACTCTGATAAGTTTAGTTCATATTGAACTAATAAGCCGTGGCGGCCAATAAGGCTTATTGGTCGCCACGGCTTATATAAGCCGAGCCTTGTTGGTCGAGTGGGAAGTATCTCAACTTTCGATCCGCAAGTTGTGGGTACGAATCCCGGTCGTGCAATAATGAATTATTCGTTTCAAAAAAATTTAATATGTGTGTGAAAAATTTAACGAGCTCTAAATGGTGAAGGAAAACATCGCGAGGAAACCAAATTTTTATGTTTCGTTTTGTTTAGTAAAAATCTTTTCAGTGACATGGTTCTCAACAGATATTAATCTAAGATTTATGCTTTGAATATCAAACTACGAGAACCACAAATACCTATGTTTCGGCGAAATGGGGACCAGACATGCGCCTTTCTCGTTTTAGACGGTTCTTCCACGTAGTCAAACTATTTAGTTCAACTGGTTTGACCACGAGGAATTAACAACAATTACAATAATTCATTGTAATTATTGTATCTCAATGATTAGTAGTTGACCAACAAGTGCTTTTTCAAACCACCCCGTATTACGGGTCCCGTAAAAGCGTATTGCTTTCCTAAAATAGTACAAATAATAAATAAAAAATCAAAGTACAAATAATAAATAAAAATTCTATGAACCTGAATATCCTGGTCCCTGTATAGGCATGTCCGAACGCGTCTCCCCGGAGCAGGGTCAGGAACAGCTGGCAGGTTTTGGGCACCAGATCATTGAACAGCTCTATCGTGACCTTCCCAATCTTCGAACCACCAACCACCCATATTTCCATGGCCACTCTAAAAAAAACCGACGGTCAACAATTTGTGTAAACTATTTTGTACAAATATGTTTTTAAAACTACGGTTCTTTTTTTATAGCATTGGCTAGATCATGGCATCATCTTTTTCTCGTCCTTTTTCAACTGTGGACTTCGGCTCTACCTAGATACTTGTTTTTTTTTCATCTTCATTCATGCTTTGATTGCAATATATCTAAACGTGATTAATTTCCTAAATTTTGGTTTCTAGATGTATGAATTTACATAGTATAACAAAAATTTCCTTAATTACTTGGTTCGATGAACGCTCGGTGGCTTGTCAAATGCAGGATCACGAACATCACGATCAATTTTCTCTGTCTTGAACAATATGAAAGGCAATCTGGAAATGAGTAAGTAGTAAGATACACAACTTAATTGGTTGTTTCCTACAAAATATTAAATTATTATTAAAACTCTTACGAAGCACCAAGAATCAACTTATGTTTCGTATGTTTCCATTCTTCTTCCAATTCCTTAGTAAGTAGCTGTTCAGATCTCTGAAAGTAGAAAAGTAATATTTATTTAAATTTAATACAAAGTAATTCAAAGCATTCACCTAAGTATATAATTCTGTACAACTAGAAAAGTTGCTAATCTACAGATTTCGTAGCACTCGTAGCAAAATGAAAATTTTCGTAGCACTCCAGTAAATTTAATATACTCGTAGCGTGTTCGTAGCACGCAAACCGCTACAGCATTAAAAGTCCATCCGGTAAAAACAGTCGTAGGTACGAACACGATATCGACTTTACCGGAGTGCTACGAAAATTTTCATTTTGCTACGAGTGCTACGAAATTTGTAGATGTAGGTCACTGTGACTGCTACAGCTTCACTGAACTATTTTCAAATTGCACAAGCTAATTTATAAAACAAAAAAGGTTTTGACTATTTATACTAATATTTACAACTAGCTGTTGCCCACGGCTTCGCTCGCGTGGTGCCCGGATAAAAAGTAGCCTATGTTACTCTCCAGCCCTCATCTCCGCACAAAAAATCACGTCAATTCGTCACTCTGTTTTGACGTGAAAGCAGGACAAATAAACACACTTTCACATTTATAATGTGGGTAGATAGATAGATAGATAACTCTTTATTGTATCTAACTTAATACTAACACAAGAAATATTACAAAGTGAAAAACTAAAAACAGAAAGGTACAATGGGCGGCCTTATCACTAAAAGCGATCTCTTACAGGCAACCTTTGGATGGACAAAAACTGACAAGAAGAAAAAGCACGGTGTCGTCATATTAAGATTAATTACGTATTATACACATATTATTTTAATATTAAAATAAAAAAAAAATAAAAATAAAAATAAAAACAAAATATTTACATATAATTACATATAATTACATATGATGGGTACGGATGAGGCAAAGTTTGTTAGTAGAATGTTGTCATAGAAACTACTAATCCTATTTAAAAAAAATATTTTCCAGGTGGAAAGCTACAGTATCTTAGAAAGCTCAGTTTCATCTGTCATGTTGGTGCCACGGAGTGAGCCTCTGGTCGCTTGTCTGAAATATTTGTATGGAGTCAAAATACAAACGGCTTTCAGCAGTCTCGAATAGAAGTAGAGATTGGATTTCTGTATTTCATCGAGCTGGCGCTGCCGTTGCTGGCATAGTAGCTTGTTGTATGTGTTGGTTGGTTCCGGTCTCATCCAGCAATCTACAAAACCCTGAAATATTATATTATAAATATTAACTGTGTTAAAAGTTTTAATAAGATACGTAAGTACGACAAATTTTTATGGTAGACAAATAATTGTTTTTACTTAATTTGGAGTAGAGTACGCACAATATGTAATTTAGTATTTATAAACAATATGAAATGACATTTTGTAAACACATTTCATATGATATTTTGACAGGTTTTTTTATAGTAATAGCGTCTACACACGGTCTGCGATGACACAGACCAAACCGCAGACAAATAGGGAGTGATGCCACATAACCTAACATAAATCTACCTACTTACTGTGAACGAAAGAATAATCTTGCTTGAAGGTACATACCTACCTATCAACCAACGTTAAATAATTAGTAAGTAGGTTAGGTAAGATTAAATGAAATAGATACCTGCTAAAAGCCTGCTAACAATAAAAAATAAATAGGCAACCTAGACAGTCAGTGCTAATTTATTTTAAAACTCCCGAATTTGCAGGAAATCCCCCCATTTGGCATCACTCCCTATTTGTCTGCGGTTTGGTCTGTGTCGTGTGTAGACGCTTTAAGACACTTAATACAAAACAAATAAACGGTGTAATTCCATAACGTTCCAAACTATAAACAGACCAAAAATAAAGTTTAGAAACCAAAATAAATCCTGTTTTTATTTAATGTCCAACAGCGCGAAATGTGAGCAGTAAGCCGATGACCGGGATAGGAATGTAACAACCTCCAGTACTTCAAGCTCTAGTTGGATCTCGGTTACTATCGTGTTTTTTGAATACCTACGTCCGACAGCACTATATGATTCCCCAAAACAGAATGCGATAGCAGCTCTTTTGCTTTCTTAAAAATGACATTGATATTTATTTGTTTGCGATAATGTTGATTATCGCATTATGAGAAATTTTCATTTCCAAATGACTTTTCGTCAATGGTTTTTGTAAACGCATTTTTTTTCTGGTTTTACTGTACATGTATGGGAAATGATAACACTTCTAACCTTTGTTACTTTAAGAAAACTCAGTTGACTTGTCCGTGGGTTAAAAGTGTTTTTCAACCTTTTTGAATACCTACGCGCTCCATTTTACTCTCTTACCTGGTTTGCGACCGTGATCTCCCCACGACCGTCCTGGAGGTTGCAACTCGCAACTCACAGGTTAGAAAACATTGGGTAAGTAAGAACTGCAGATACCCCAGTTCTCTGTATAAGGTTGATCCTCTTCAGCAGCTCCTTGTTGACGTTCATGTTCTCTTCGAGCTGGCGCGCGTAGTAGTCGAGGCGGCGCGGCTTCAGGTACAGCTCTGGAAACAGCTCCGGCGGACGGTCGTCCACTTTCGCCTTCGACATTTGAAGCTGGAATTTATAAATGCTAGTACTGTTTCTTATGAACTATTTGTTTGTAATTTTGTAGGTACTGGATGTTAGGGCAATTACAGTCGAAATACTTTTTAATAGAAATGTACCTATATTAGGAAAACTTCGATTACTGAAACACGCTTTTGTGTCTAGCACAAATACATATTTAACATTTTAACTGTGATATGTAGATACCAAATTTCATAAGAATAAACGCACACATACAAAGGTACATAGGAACTAATCAATAAAACAGATCTTAAAAAATTAAGGCTATTATTAATTAGCAAGTTTTGCTATTGAATCGTCTATTAAAAACTTACTTCTTTCTGATGATTGCACCAGCATGCGTAAAATTCTTTTGATAGCAAAGGGAATCTCGGAGGCTGAAAGCAGAAATATTTTACTGGCCGCCCGTTGGCATTATCTTCTTAGCCCTTTGATTATATACCATAGATTCAGAGTCTTATAGCCTTAATATGAATACAGTTACTAAGTAGAGTATTACTCTATGAAGTAGGCCTTACTAGTTTGAACTCCCTGGGCTTGCGAACACGCGGCGGGCGAGGTCTCTCGGGCTCCGGCGGCGGCGTGCGGAGCGCCGAGTTCTCCAGCAACTCATTGCAGGCGCGCTCTCGGAGAGGATGCATCACTTATACCACACCCACACTTGCACCAGGATTTACAAAAATATGCCAAGAACCTACTAATTTACAGCACGATCTACAATTTTAATGGTAAGTAAGTATATAAAAATTTTTGATCATTTCAAGAGGTTCTGCTATTTCTAGAATTACAAAAAGTGGCGATAAATTGACATATTTGTCACTTTTTTGATTATTTGACAAGAACAGTGACATTTCAATGTACAGAGTAATAGTTCAGAATTTACTATTTCTCTTATAGTCTCTGATAAAAGGCCTGAGGATGTACCTAGGTCTCAGAACTAAAGAGTAAACGTGTCCTTCCAGCACCCGTTCAGGGTACAGTCTTAGTGCCAGATCAGGTATCTGATTTATTAACCAACTACCTATATTGAACCGAAATGCAATAAGGATACCATAGCACATGGGTACCAGCTAAAATATATATACTTAGGTATATAAATGAAATCACGTGAATCTAGACATCTCTCAGATCTTCTTGCATAAGTACCTACGGTTAAGAAAGGTTCCAAGCCCTTAATTATGTTAATTACGAGGGGCGGCTGAAAAGTTTTGAGCCTAGGGTATTAAAAGTCAAGTTATAAAAACAAATATTTCTTATTTTTAAATTTAGTCTTCCTCAGTTTCAATAAACTTCTCACATCTTTTGTAAAGTGCTTGTATCCCACTAAAAAAAAATCTTGAATCTTTGCTCTCGAAATGCTCCTCTGCGGCCGCCTTCATTTGCTCATCATCCTTAAATCTTCGTCCTCGCAAGTCTTTCTTCAAATTTTTAAACACGAAGAAATTACTGGGAGCCAGGTCCAGACTGTAGGGTGGGTGGTTGATTTCATCGAAGCCAGTTTCTCTCAGAGCTTGCTTCGCAATGCGCGCAGTGTGACCTGACGCATTGTCTTGCGAAAACAGGATTCCTTTGCCGAGTTTACCCCTTATTTTTTCCGAAATGGATTCTAATTCTTTTTTTCAAAAGAGCAGGGTATTACTCGGCATTCACTGTAGTTTTTTTAGGAAGGTAATCAATCAGTAAAACTCCTTCAGAATCCCAAAAACTGGACCCCATGTGTTTGGAAGCCGACTTTTCCATCTTGAATTTCTCCGGTGCCTTTTCCCCCTTTTTTATACACTGCATTGACTCTTGTTTTGATTCTAGATCATGTTTTCGAATCCATGTTTCATCAACAGTGATGATACGGGTGCAAATTTTGGCCAACTTGTCCTTGCACACGTCTAAAAACTCTTGCGAAGTTTCAACTCGCCGCTGTTTGTGGAACGGGCGTGAGCATTTTCGACGCGACGACCCCGAGATGATGATGTTTATTATTAAATTACTCGAAGTGTAATGAAGCTAATTACATAAAACTTTCCTTAATTACTAGTTATAATGTCGCTCAAATAGTGACCTATCGGATATGCAATTAGAAGAACTGCAAGTACCTTAGGCTCATAACTTTTCAGCCTTCCCTCGTAAGTATGTACGAAAAATGAACCGTCTGTTAGTGTTTTGTTTAAATTGAAATATTTGTTGTACGTGTAGATACGTATTTTATTAAGATTATGACAATATACGCAACTTGAGCACTGATCATTATCTTATCTGATCTCGATCTGATATATCTTTTTCAGTTTTGTAAAAAAAACATGCGTAAATTTTTAAAGAATTTTTACCAAACTGCGAATAACGAACCTTATTTCTTTCTTATTTTTTTTAGGCTACGTTTTATGTCAGAAAAAAATATCTTTTTACTTTATTATCCACAGAGAAATCAATACTTCATCCGTAAATTATTGAATAAATAAAAATAAAAAGTTTAACTCTAATGATGAGAAGTAGCGGTTTGGTGTTGTTTGTATGTGCTGGGCTGATGCTCGTAAGTAGCTTTATTTAACAACAAATGCACTATTTATATTAGTTTATATTTCCAATATCATATAATTTAGCGTAGTATGAGATCATGAAATTTTGATAGATCTTTCTTGACCTTGGCTTCCAAGCTGAGCCCTGCCACTTGGCTTTCAAGCCTTCCAAGCTAGCCAAGATATTGAAGGCTAGTTGATATTTTTAGCCTATTCAAATCCTCTAAAATATTTTGTGCACTTATACTGAGCTAACTAAGAACAAACGAAAGTATTCAAACATGAGCGGTGTATGTAATGTATGTATAAATCTTCGATCATAAAGGTATAAATAAAAGCAACAAAAACTAATAAAAGAAATTGACTTTTAATTTGTAAAATCTTAGACTGATTTGGCTAGTGGTTTATTACCTAGTCATTGGTAAGCATATAACTAGGTTGGTTACTCCCTAGTGGGGTAATACGTAGGTAGCTAATAGTACCACACGATTAGTATTGGTAGTTTCACATTTTTAGTCGAAATCGTGCTCTAAAACAATGCAAAATTTCATGTAAAGTTAGGATTGGAATCGAGCCGAGCGTGTAGCTTCACATTATCAAAATGACCCAATCAGTGATCAATGTGATGTTGACAGAGTGGTGGTGGCATTCTCGGCGGTTCAGCAGCATGGAGTCTCCTGCGCATGTCATACTACTTCTGGACGTCAGATCTGGGGGTGGAGCTCAGTGCGACCGTGCTTTTTATAGCGGGGTCACTGCTGTGTCTACCGACCTGCTGGCTAGCCACCATCGTGCCTTACCACCCTAAGTCGACCTCACTTTTGGGAACGGTACGGATTCATTGTGTACTTTTTTATTTATACTTATTACACAAGCAACCCGCCCCGGCTTCGCACGGGTCACATCGCACATCAGATTAGAAACCTCTAAAATTATCAGTGTTTCTATACTACTCGTATATTATGCATGTATTATTCACAAATAAACCTTCCTATTGAATCACTATATATTAAAAAAAACCACATCAAAATCCGTTGCGTAGTTTTAAAGATCTAAGCAAAAATAGTTACGACAGCGGAAAGCGACTTTGTTTCATACCATGTTATGTAGTGTTACTGATTTATCTTGAATATTAGGTACTACTACTAAACTTACGTTATAAGTCATGAAGAATGCTAACTTCTGCAAAATGTGTGGATGTACCAAATATGTATTGGGTTGAGACATACCTCTGACTTATTACCACCAGGATCCTTAACGTTTTACCAATTGAAGAGTCTAATTATTGGTATTCAAATGTCCTATCTGTGGTGGATGTTAAATTAAAGATTCACAGTTCGAGAACACTTGTATTTCATTTAATAAAATCATTACATTTGCATACATCATCATCATCATCATCATCCACAGCCCGACTTTACCCACTGCTGGGTATAGGCCTCCCTAAGTTTGTGCCATCCACCACGATCCTGTGCTAGCCGCATCCACTGACGCCCCGCGCGCGACGTGAACTATATCGTCGACCCACCTCGCCACCGGTCGCCCGACACTCCTTTGTCCCATTCTCGGCCACCATTCAGTCGTGGCTTTGCTCCACCTGTCATCACCACGCCTCGCAATGTGTCCAGCCCAACTCCACTTGAGTTCCATTATCCTGGTTCCGACGTCTTGGACTTTCGTCCGTCGTCGGATATCGATATTAGGAACTCGGTCGATAAGTTTGATGCCGAGCATGGCACGCTCCATGGCTCTCTGTGCAACTCGCAGCCTGTACACAGTCTCCTGCATAGGTACATAGAAATAATATATTCCCTACAATGTCTAAAGATCTGTAAGAATGTCTACCGCGCCTTGGGGATACAGTCGTGATCATGATTATTTTTCCATTTCCATTAAAAATAGTCAAGAGTTTGAGTTAAGGATCTTCTTTATCAAAAATCTGTTATTTCTCAAGTTATCTCAACTGTAAAAACTGTTTGTTGTTGACTGCACACCAGTCTTAAAATGAATTCACAGTACCTTCACTTATATATTCAGCTGATAGTGCTGGCGACGGCGTCCATACTGATGCTGTCGGTGGGCGTGTCGTCGCTGGCGGACCTCTCCCGCTCGGTACGCGAACCCTCCGCGCTCAACGCCAGCATGCTCCGCGCTATGACCTACGTGGGCTTCGACACTGCCGTCCGTAGCTCCTTCTCCGCTATGCAAATTGAGGTAAGTCCAAAGATAGTTCTTTGTTGTGTTTATCTACAATACAATGTAGGTAATTGGAACATTGTGCGTCCAGCAGTGAGATTCAGACCTTCTCGGAATGTATTTCGAACTCGGAAAGTGACGTTTCTTCGCTGAAAAAACCTCAACTTTCCAACTGAAATCATCGAATCGGATGCTAATTCGGAAGTCTTAATCAGCATGTAAGTGTAAAAGAGCTTAAGCGTTCAATGGACTTATCGTGCTGTTTGTACCTAATAAGAACAATTACTTTCTATTTAAATTCCAGTTGAAATGTTGCGGCGTCCATTCGTACTCCGACTGGTATCAGTACCGTCGTACACTACCACCAGCATGCTGCGGACGTGTTTGGAATGGAAAGGTAGGTATATGACTAAACCAAGTAAAAAAATGTGATCTGTATTGACCTAAAGGGACGAACCTCGACTTTCATTCGAGAAAAATATGTGCTCGATAATATTCAAAACTGTGAAAGGTAAGTAACACTAAAGAAACCGACAGCTCTACCAGTGCAGTTCAGTGCTGGCCAGCAGTGCGATTCAGACCTTCTCTTCTCAGAATGTATTCAAAATTCGAAAAGTAACGTTTCTTCGCTGAAGGCTTTCCAGTGGATGACTGAGGCTTGACTGAAAAAAAGGTGTCGGTGTTGATCTAAAAATTATCCCTGGTTCTCTCGAAATACCGTTTCATTGTTTTTTTTTACAGAAAAGCGATCAATGCCAAGTGCCTTTGTACACCACGGGATGCTTACGCCCTGCTATTTCCGAACTAGGCAGCTACTCCAACTCGCTTTCGGTTCTTGCTTCAGCTGTGATTCTCGTGTTGGTAAGTCCCATTTCTTAAATAAATGTTGCTGGCGAATATAACGTGAAATAGGTACTGAAATTGCAAGATATGGACTGAAATGGTGCCAAAATGTGTTTATCTAGGTACTTACTCTCTTTACATCTTTATAGAATTTAAATACTTACCTACATGAAGATCTGTCCCTCGATTCTACTAAAAAACTTTTTATGAACTAAAGCAAAACGTCAACTGTTTCGTTTTGTTTTATAATCTAGTAATCTACTAATGACCAAAAAGGTTAGATTTACTTTGTTGTGATGATGTTTACAAACAAATTACCAATGAGGTTTAGCATATTACTGTCATTTTGGAGAAAAACCAAACGCAGCAGCAATGATACTTCAATGGTTGACGTTGTAAAATAGAGGAATCGACCTATATTTTACAATGTCAACCAGCCCTGAGAGGATACTAGTTCCTATGCTTAAAGATACAGACGTATCTACTGTGTTTTTCTATAGGATTCGATAAGATTTTTAATTACCTACCTACTATATTATTATAATTTCGATCACATTCGACGAAATTCGCGAATGTCTAAGGCGAAGCTATAACCAAAAAGGAAAACATTTGAACAATGAACGGTTTGCGCTCTGAATGTTAAGTGAGCCCGGTAAATAATTTTGATTCGTCCTTGACTTTGATCTGCGTGTGCAAGAGTTTATTTATAAGTCGATTTGATTGTACTTTCTATAGGCTGTGACGCTGTTCGCGGGTTCGTACACCCTAGTGGCCGGCGTGATGGAGCACGGCGCGGCGCGCCTGAAGCCGCAGCCGCTGCGCATCGCGTGTCTGCCTCACGTGCTGCCCTCTCAGCCGCCACTAGTGACCCTCACCTCCAATCCCGCGCAGACTCACCATGTCTAAATTATGCATCGATTCAAACCGCTTTATAAACTCCAATATTCATTTATCAATTCGTTTAAAATATTGTTAAGAATTGTTAATTTTTTTGGAAATAATTTCTGTAACAGATCAGATATACCTAACTAAATTGCAAGTACTTGTTTAAAATTTATTTATAAAAATATTTATTTTTTTATCAAACCAATAACAACGTTTTCCGGAAATATTATACCTGTTTAGGAAAGTAGGGACATTCGACACGACGACACGACGATGGAGTTCAACATCCAAGGCACTTGAAGTTTTCTGAAGTTTGTTGCTCACTCTTACTATAAATACATACCTGGGACCTAATTCCTACATAATAGTGATTGTGATTAAAACTTGGGATCTTGGGGTAAACTCAAACAACAGCATGAAGTTAAATCTTTTTTAATCGTTATTTTTTGAACACAATACATAAGTACAACATGCAAGCATTAAAATGCTTTATGAAATTAAGAAACAATCATAATTCTTTCTATATTTGGTACCTATTTTTGGTTATTTTCAAATTATACAGAAAACGATCTATATTTAAAAGACAAACATAAACTATAATATATTATGAAAAATTTCGTACAACAGGGCGGCATCGCGCGGACCGGCCGCGGCGCCGACACTACTCTACTCATGTACAGGACTATAACTAGAATTAAAATATTACGTAATATTATAATTGAAGAAGCCGCCGTGTGCCGCGGCCCCCGCGCCGCGCCCCCAACAATATACACGCGCCCCGGCGCGCCGGCCGAGCCCGCTCATCCTAACTTATATTCACAACAATAGCTAACTAGGACCGTTACCAATCTAATGTTAATAATTTGAAGCATTCGGCGGATTGTTAAATTTAGAATTTGAAGATTATCAATATAGCAACGGGCGCGACGGGCGCGCCTTGAGGGGCCGGCGGATGCCGTCCGCGGCGGGGCTTCCGGCGCTGCGAGGTCCCGCGCGCGCCCCCTTATCATTAGTAATACAGTTTCAACTCGGACATCAGTCTACGGCTGCGACCTCACATCGAGCCGGAAGCGAGGTGCTCCAATTTCATGGGACACCGGTGTGCGTCTACTTTCGATGGATGAGGAACAAATTTATAAAACGCCTAACGCAACCATATCTACAAATGTCGCATGAATTCAGAGCACTAGGAGACGAAAGCGCACGACGCCCGATCCGCTCGCCGTCACACGTGCGGATCTCGAAAATGCGGCAAGGCATCCTAGCTACGGAACAACGCTAAGACGACGTGGCTACTTAAAACGGAGCTATAATAATTCGACACGGACGTCGTCGGTCCGTCTCGCGCGTATCACAGGGCGTCATCGGGCGACGTGCGGGCGGACGCGACGCCGCTCGCTAAGTTAAGGCCGTCGAGCGCGTCGTACGTCCGCCTCAATTGGTTAACATTAGAACTATCTAGAATAAATAATGTGCGCGCGCGTGCGGGTCAGGGTGGCTCTAGCGCCGCGCGCCGCGGTGCTTGCGGTGCGCCGCGCGGCCCCGCCCCCACCACAGCGCCACCAGCGCCAGCGCCGCCGCCGCCGCCGCGTCGCGTCGCGCTCTGTCACAACACCAACCAACCGTCACAACACCACACCACACCACATTCACTCCGTCGCCCAACGGCCACCACCACGTTGGGCGCCACTGTACAGCATCTACTTGATTAGTTACTTCTATTTAAGCAGATTTTAATTGACTGTTATTTGTAGGAATGTTTTACTACAACTAGATTCGTATATAGGTTCTACGCTTACTTGAGAACTTATTTTACTGTGACTAGAATTTTTAATACTTAATTACTTATAATAAAGGATCTTGTGAAAAATAAATAAAAAATGAACGGAACGCTTTGCCTCGAAGCGAAATGATTATGGCTTAGTATGCTAATATGCTTTATCAAGCTTCGTGAACCTCATTTGATGTATGAGAACAATTTCACCATGATTGATGATAAATGAGAAAACTGATAGAACATGCAACATAAAAATGAGACCTGAAATGATATCTGCTTTCAATTCAATCAAACAACAAAAGAAATGATGTTTAGTATTCCTAATAAGCTTTATGTTTATGGTTCTGAAAGATTGAATTGAAAACATGAGCGTCAAAATAACACAGTGTTAATCGATCGAGCGAGCGAAGCGAGCGAAGATCTTAGTGGTAAGTTGGGCGATTTTGCTTTGTATGTTTGTATGTTTGTATGTTTGTATGTTTCACGAATTGTTGTTCGCGCATAACTGTCGAACCGTTCATCCAATCTGCATGAAACTTGGTAGGTCAATAGGTTGTGGTAAGGAAATTTACGGGGGAGCATATGAGCTTAATCGATGAAGGGGTTGTGAAGATATTGGGTTTCCAAGGGGGTAAAAAATTATGAAAGTTACACAAATAAATTGAGTGGGGTGTCATACGAAAGGGATTATTTTGTACATTCCAAAATGGTTTTTATTTTTAATCTAGGATGTATAGTTTTTGAAATACGACCAAAGACCAAAAACTACGAAACCAGAGCTGCAAGAGCTCCCGTTGCATAGAGTTTCGATGACTTCGTGGCTCATTGACTGGTCGGTCTTAAAAAGAGAGTGGCATCGTTGCGGTTTGGTTTGCAATGATTTTAGATGCTACTTGATTTATTTTCATGATAAAAAAAAATTTGATAAAGAATGAAAATTATTGGGGTAAAAAAAGTTAAGTAAACAAATATATTGAGTGGGGTGTCAAATGAAAGGTCTTTATTTGTACATTCCAAAATAGTTATTATTTTTATTCTAGGACGTATACTTTTAGAAATACGACGAGAATTCATAAATATGAAATACCTAAATGAAAAATTAGACACGACATTATGTATTGCATGCATGCCAGTATTTTTTATCATGAAGAGCTAGCGCAATAGGCATACTCGGCAGTATCAGTAGTAGCACTTGAAATTATAGGGGTAGTCAGAAGAAAGTCCAAATGTAAGCCATCTACGGTGCGCGAGATCTCAGTTCGGGGCGAACTACTAGTATAGCAATGGTCTAATGAATAAGAAGAGTGGGGATGGTTACCGATGCACACAACACGCGAGATTGCTCACCAAAGTAGCACACTGCCCGCCCTGCAACAAGCGGAAAAGGCGCTTTCACACATGGACCGTCCAAGCGTTATGGTTAATCGCAAGCAAATTATCACAACACAGCGGGGATTCGTAATTTACATGATAATTGACTCGATTAATATACCTGAAATTGATGTTGGCGCCCAACGTGGGGCTAAACTGGCACCCAACGCGGTGGTAATTAGTTTGGAATTGCCTTATTCTCAAGGAAATAGGATTGCAATGTTGAAGTAAATTAGTAATGCAAGATGAAATAGCACATACAATTTTATGTCATCGTGATACTAACTCAATGCAAGCATCCATGGAAGACTGTTGAATACTTCGAGTCCAGTCCATAGCACAGTCGTTCCGTGTATTTTCTATAGTAATAACGTACTTGCAGACTATACCGGTCAGAACCGAACTAAGTCTATGGAACCACAACGATTTTTCGTTTTTTTACGATTTCTACCTGTCAACTCCTACCGCAAGCCACATTAAGGAACTTCGTTCCAAAAACACGATAACAACGAAAACATTTATCAAACGCTTCCATGTTTCGTTTACTTATCGGTCGGTATTAAGATGACATAAGGCGTCCTTAAACTTTCACATTTTCTGAGATTAGAGTACCTGCGGTTGAACAATTAACACTAACGGTACGTTCCGTACTAGACCTATAGACGTTGGAACAATAAGGTAGATCTACGGTATGTGCGTGCATGTGATTCAAATATGAGTTATAAAATTATACTAAACATATTTTTATATGAAATTGGAAATCATGCTAAAATCATTTTATGTTAAACCCATTTTGATTAAAAATGCTAACTGGAAACAACAAAAAATGCGGTATTTTTTTAATTGAAAAATTGCGTAACTGACTTCACATTTGATCTTACCAATTACAGTTGATCACAAAGTCTTCAGATGGCTGACCTGGATTTTTATTATTAATGTACGATGCAGGCTATCTATTATAGACTAGCAGCGCCCTCGCGGCGTTGTCCCCGTGGTGATGGTTTATAGTGATGATGATGATGATGATGATGATGAAAAGTAGCCTATAACCTTCCTCAAGCAAGAGTTTAGCTATCGCATGCAGAAATAATTTTTCATATCCGACCGGCCGGTTGTTCCTGACATTAGCGCGTTCAAACAAACAAACAAACAAAAAAGCAAACTCTTCCATTTTATTATATTAGTAGGTATAGATTATAAAAAAAATATGCATACACCATCTCTAGGGTTATGCCTAGCCCAAAAGGGTTATTAGTCTATTAGAGATGGTGCATAGAAGCTCGGTGCAAGCGGCGCAGCAGACAGTAGCGTACGTACCATGCAGGCGGGGCAGTGCGGCGGCGCGCAGCCCGCCAGCTCCAACCGGTGCGGCGCGCCCCCCTCGCCCCCCGCCCCCCCTGCGCCCCCCGGTAGCCCCCCCGCCGCGCAGCACCCGCCGCCCTCCTCGCACTCCGGCTCCCAACAGTCTACCTCACCCAGCTGGAAAGAAAGCAAGTTTCAACATCTCTGAACAACCAGCCACCGGAGTATAACCATAAAGTTGTTACATTTTGCAAAAGTTTTATGATTACTGTGACTGCTTGCCTGCAAGGTAAGGCCCACTCGTGTGTCATGATGGTAAACGGCAGATACCCTCGCACGCCGTCATGCCGTTCAAAACATCGATTTCGACGTTTACATCTGCTGGGCGTCCCCTGATGGTTATCCTTTTTTATTTTCTATTCTTCTATAGGTAGCTAATTAAGAAGAATAATTTTGCAATCCTACTGGGTTGGTGATAGCCCATACTGCTGTATTATTTTTGAAGTTTACAACCGTTTAAGTAAGTGGTCACCGTTGTCGAAGGTCGTGGGACCATGAAAACACATTCAGAATGCAAGAGACTTGCTGAAATTAAAGATTTAAGCAAGAGAACAGGTTGGTGATAGCATTCTTTTGAATTACATTAGAAGAACACCAACTGATAAAAAAAAACACTTTCGAAAGTGTAATGGCAAGGAGAATGATAAGTCATTCAGAGCTTTTAAAGGTTCTTGCAATGCTCTTGGTCTGGTTTCAGCAACAGTAGGGTGTACAGACTCTCGCAGATCTAAAGAGACTAACAATCCAGAATACAGAAGCCTATGCGGATGGATCACCAAAAAGAAAGCTAGGTCTCATAGCGGTATTATTTGAAATTGTTTTAATTGGACCTGGGAACTCTACTATGGTGCCGTGGTCCAAAGATAGTTGGACCACGGCCCCTAGTAAAGGCCCGTAGTCCAACTGATTGGACAGAGCAGTTGGACCACTGCCCCGTCACGGTTTGTTGCCCTGATTCTTCATGGTGTTGGTCGCGAAAAGGTCGTGAAAGAACAGGAGAGCTCTAGACGTTTCAAAGTGGTCATAGCGGTCCTACCGAATAAATGGTATTTGGATTGAATTGAATGACACATGTGGAGATAAATACTGCCGTCATACGTAAAAAGACCGTAACTTCCTTAAAGTAAGTAAGGAAATTACGACCTTTCTACATTCCAATAAGGCCGTGACTTCCATAAAGTAAGGATGTAAAGGCTTTTCTACGTATGACGGCAGAATAGTGGAACCAAGAGAAGTGTACTGACGAGACACTCGCAGATCTGGCACTGGTAGAGCCAGCGCTCGCCGCTGCGGAAGGTCACGTGGTGCATCTCCTGGTGGCGGCAGTGGTAGCGCGGCTCGCAGTGCGGGCAGCACGCGGCCGGCGCCACGCCCGCACTCGTGCTCGCCGTACTTACCACCTGCAAACAAACTTACTTTATTCCATCCAGTCCTACTAGTTTACCCTAGATATGTTGCGTTCATAGTTACTGGCTTTTAAATTATGGTTCCAATGGTATACATGCCGATAATAGTGCACTCTAAGTGACAAGCATAGAAAATGAGTGGTGCATGCATATTAAAGTCTTTTTCCTGTTATTTAATTTACGTGTCACATTGACTGCTATGTAGGTATGATGATGATGATGATGATGATGCTTTTAATCTAAAACTTTATTTTCTGTATAATTATTTAAAAAAAATAGTAGTTCGATTATCTGACAGTTTGTACTTAAATATTTCAAATTGTTAGACTGGCTATGGAATAAAATCCGCGTATCTAAAAAGTTCGATTAGTCAGTATAAAATTTAGATTATTTCTGTCTAAACAGTTAGATAATCGAACTACTAGCAGAACTGGATGGAATAAACCACGAACTTCCTCAGAACTATTCAGCTTCAGAACTATTCTAATTCCATTGGAACCGCTCAGCGTAGCTTTCATTAACGTTCTTGATAGACCGTTGAAGTTAAGCGACGTTCTGAGCGGTCACAAGTTAGATGGGTGGCTACTGGCATCAACAGCTGAGCGCTTCCGTGCTTTAGAGGTAACGTTCAATTATCGGTCCCGGCTTTTAAGTCGTTAAGCCATGACGGAGGCCTTCAGGCAGCTTAAAAACTCCGTCACCAGAGTTAGCCACTAGCACCGGTGACCGCTACTGGCATCAACAGCTAAACGCTTCCGCGCTTTAGAGGCCACGTTAAATTATCGGTCCCGGCTTTTAAGTCGGTAAGCCTTGACGGAGGTCTTAAGGCGGCTTAAAAAGTCCATCACCAGAGTTAGCCACTAGCTCATACGAGCATACACACACTAATGGTAATGAGTCTTACCATAGAGGTGTGGTTGTCATGCGAGTCGCAGGCGCAAGGCGCGCGGTCACAGGCGGCGACGCCGGCGACGCACGCGCACGCGCGGCATCCGCCCGCCTCCGTCCAGCGCGCGCCGTCTGACATTATCCGACCTTGCCATTCACAACCTGGAAATAAACAAGTTTCTTGAAACGAGAACGAAAATTATGATTAGGACTAATTACATATTATTATGAAAAGTATTATTTCAGACAAAGAATGTTTAAGTCATAATGCCCATTTTAGCCTTATAGATCAAGGGAAGGAATACTCACTTAGTTCACAGTTTTCACTATCACATTCACATCTGAAACTTCCATCAGTGTTGACGCATCGCGCGGTAGGATGGCACGTATGGCAGCTTTCCGCGCATTCGTCTACATCTGTAAGTGAATATGTACGGTCAGATGTCGTAGAAATAATCTGGCTTGAAGGGTCAGCAAAAAAGGCAATAAAATATGAGAATTTGTCGAAACGCGAATAGATTACAATAACTGATCGAACTTATGAAGATAAGACCATTTGTTTTGTGATGTGCCATTTTGATTCCAGCGTAGATAATAAGCCTACAGTAGCGATTCCAGCAAGCGTACATAGGTAGTACCTTCGCAGTCGTCAGTGTCCGCACACTGGCGATCTGCACGCGGATGGTATCTTTAATACGCAGTCAGCCGGGTAGCCGAGTGTGTTCACACAGGGCGCAAAGCTGTCACTTTGACTCCAGAGCCTACGGTGTCTTATTCTCTAGCTAGAGCAGTGGTGGGCAAACTACGGCCCGCGAACCGTTTCGATCCGGCCCGACGCGCCATATTCGTACTCAATCCGTAGGTACTCATCTCAAATAAGTCAAATAGTCTCGCAAATAAAAATAGTTACTTGTATTCGTCTCAATTTTAGTAAAATCTAGAAACCAGTAAAATTTAGGCTGCCATTACATTTCATAGGTTTTATTTGGCCCTTGATGAAAAAAGTTTTCCCGACCCTGAGCTAGAGTATACCTTCGCAGTCGTCAGTGTGCGGATGTGGGCGATACCCCTGTGCGCACACGCAGTAGTATGAGCCGGGCGTGTTGACGCAGAGCGCGGGCGGGGCGCAGGCGCGGGGCGCGGGGTGCGCGGTGCGCGCGCACTCGTCCACGTCGCGCTCGCAGCGAGCGCCCGTGAAGCCACGCGCGCATGCGCACCGCTCCGGAGAGGAGCACACGCCGCCGTTCAAGCATCCCCCCGTGCATATCGCTAAAGTGAGGAAGACTCATGCATTAGTAAGTTAAGTGGAGTTTTTAAGCCGCTTTGAAGGATATTGCTTAGTGTCTAAGGCTGAGACTCCACCAAAGCGGAGATGTGTGAGATGTGTTTTAAACAACCGATAGAATTTTGAAAGACGAGATGACATGTTTGAACAACGAAATTCTATTGGTTGTTTAAAACACATTTCACACATCTCCGCTTTGGTGGAGTCTCAGCCTAATGACTGTGTCTGGAACCGATAATTTGTGAATGTTGCTGGCGAAAGGCGAAAATAAAATAAAAATTTAGTTTTGTCAAAACGTCTTGTTATGTTAACAGACTTCATGAGGATTTAAACCCTAAATACACATAAAAAAACAATAATAACGAGGTCCTTACGAGTGCAGGTGTAGCCGTCTCCCTCATACCCGTCCCGACAACGGCACGTGTAGGAACCCGGCGTGTTGCTACATTCTGCGTCCGCGTGGCAGCCGTGTCTGTCATCTACGCATTCATCCACCTAGATAATAAAGGAATAGATGAAGAATTTCAATCGTAGTGTAAAATTCTACATGAAGTCACAATGTAGGGAACAAGACCACAAGCAGATTCTCCTTGTCCCCTAAAACAAAAAACTGGGAGAGCCAAGTCTACTAAGCGGATTGTAGAGTCGTGTGTTAGGAAAAGAGCTTAGAAGTAAGACTTGGGGATTTAGTCAGTGGGCATGTGTCACATGGGCGTAGCTATAACTTTGTTATGGGGGGGGTCCAAGGCTTCCAAAATACAAAGATTGACTAGGTTTCCTCCGAACTTAATCGGACCCCCTAACCTACCGTAAATTTTAACCATGTTTTTTTCCCAGTTGTACTTAAGTATATCTGTTGTATAAATAGATCCTTGTTGAAAAGAGGCTCATTATGGCATAACGAGTTCAGCGGAAGTCTATAATTTTGAGCTTGGCCTGTAGTAGCAAGTCAATTACCTCAACGCAGTTGAATTTATCTCTTCTAGTGTACCCAGGCAGGCACTGGCACACGTAGCCCCCGACCACGTTAACGCAGCGGGTGTTGGAATGGCAGTGGTGGCCGTTTACATCTCCAGCTTCTTGGCACTCATCTACATCTAAAATAAAAATCATGAGTCAACGACTATTTTTCTAGAGAGAATTACAGTGCAGATGCAAAAACTGAAAACGTCACTCGATAATAAAATTATATCAGTTCCCCGATCTCGTAGGCCGTGATCATGCTAGATGAACTCAAATAAAACATGGAAGCATCTTTACTGTTAGAAAAATAACTTCACGTAACAGTCGTCATGAAATTACATAATTGTTTGCAAATCAGTGTTGATGGCAGAGTTGCCTACATGTGAGTTGGTTAATTTTTTACCAAAATGCAATTCCAATTTAATTGAAGGAATGCTTTCGTTTTATTTGCGTTCACTGAATCATACCAAGAAGCCTCAACTCTTCTTTCAGTAGCTGAATATTCCTTGACACTTGATCTCTGTATTGGCAGATATTATTTTAAATCTAAACTTACCTCGACATGTGAGACCGTCACCATGGAAGCCCTGGTTGCACTTGCAGGTGTATTTGGTGTTGAGGTTCATGCAGGTCGCGTTTTCGTCGCATGAATGGCCCATGCTGCAGTAATCCACACCTGGAGAAATTAATAATTTTATAAATTATTGTTTTCTAATATTAGAATCCAGGGAAAATATCCTGTACCAATATCCGTAGGTAGTTAGAAAATTAAACAAAACGAAACTCGTTGCGTCTTGAGGATTTTGCAATCCTTCACGTATTTCCTCAAGGGACAAAAATATATTCTCTCATCTCAGCATTTAAGATTCTTTGAAGAAATTTATTTCTCAGCTTCATACGTCTCGATCTCTCCGATCACAATCAATGGGAACAAATGCTACTTACCAAGTAGTTTCTAGGAAAGTCTTGTAAATTGTGGTTACCTGGACAGAACTTGCAGCATTCTCCAGGCACAGTGAACTGGTCCGAAGGGTCACACGGCAGCGGCGGACACACTACTTTAGGGTCCACACGGATGCAAACCATGTTTCCGTCATGACACACACATTCAGAACACTCCTTCGGCGCTGATCTTTCGCCGTGCTCGTACAGATTGCCTTGCAGAAGACATTGTTCTGAAAACACCCAGATTATTAAACTTGTTCCTAGTAAAATAAGAGTCAGTTTTGGAACGCGACTTACTTAAACATTTTGGACAGCAATCTCCTGGATGTAATACTGGGTTTTTGCATTCAGCTCTATCGCACTCGACTGGCCTGCACGTTATTTCACCGTGCTGAAACGATACTTATTTTATTTACGGACCACATTGACTAAAAAATGGATTGAGATCAGAACTTTATAAAATTTTAAGAACATTATGGGTAAAATACTCACCACGCAGGAGCAGCGATTGCAGTCCCGTTGCCATGAAGCACCATCAGCGTGCACGGTGCCGTTAGAGAAGCACGACTTCTGACAGTCGCATTGCTCTAACCGCGCCAGTCTTGCCTCCGCACCCACTAGCTGTGTTGGAAAAAAAATATTGTCATAACATTTCATTTTATTTCAGTAGATAATCACAAAATCTTATCGATCGAGCGAGCGAAGCGAGCGAAGATCTTAGTGGCAAGTTAGGCGATTTTGCTTTGTATGTTTGTATGTTTGTATGTTTGTATGTTTGTATGTTTGTATGTTTCATTTTTATGTTCTCGCATAACTATCGAACCGCTAATCCAATCTGTATGAAACTTGATAGGTCAATAGGTAGTGCTATGGAAATTTGCTGTGGAGCGTATGAGCGTAATCGATGAAGGGGTTGTAAAGATATGGGGTTCCCAAGGGGGTAAATTTTTTTCAAAGTTACCCAAATATATTGAGTGGGGTGTCATACGAAAGGGCTTATTTTGTACATTCCAAAATGGTTTTTATTTTTAATCTAGGATGTATAGTTTTTGAAATACGACCAAAGAACAAAAACTACGAAACCAGAGCTGCAAGAGCTCCCGTTTCATAGAGTTTCGATGTCTTCGTAGCTCATTGACTGGTCGGTCTTAAAAAGAGAGTGGCATCGTTGCGGTTTGGTTTGCAATGATTTTAGATGCTACTTGATTTATTTTCATGATAAAAAAATTTTTGATAAAGAATGAAAATAATTGGGGTAAAAAAAGTTAAATAAACAATTATATTGAGTGGGGTGTCAAATGAAAGGTCTTAATTTGTACATTCCAAAATAGTATTATTTTCATTCTAGGACGTATACTTTAGAAATACGACGAGAATTCATAAATATGAAATAAGTAAATGAAAAATTAGACACGACATTATTGTATTGCATGCATGCTAGTATTTTTTACCATGAAGAGCTAGCGCAATAGGCATACTCGGCAGTAGTAGCACTTGAAATTATAGGGGTAGTCAGAAGAAAGTCCAAATGTAAGCCATCTACGGTGCGCGAGATCTCAGTTCGGGGCGAACTACTAGTTTTAAAACCTACCTTGAGTGATAGATCATGGATATGTGTGGTAAGCTCTTGTACGGTGGCCTGCAGAAGGGAGAACTGGCCGCATGTCGGGCACTCCGAATCTAATCCGGGACATTGCGCTAGGTATCCGTGCGGTCCGCTCACCAGTCTCACGTCTTGTATTGTGCCCTGAAATAAAAAATTTTTGAGTGTCAAAATCTGAGCGGCAAAATCAAGATAAGTTTCAGTAATGGCGTATCTTTGGTATAACTTACTTTGAATAATGAGTGTTTGCTGTTCCTCTGGCCGAGCCAGAGCGAGAGCATGGGCGTGGTGAAGTTGCGGTCGGGCGGCGGGATGAGGCGGCGGTAGAGCGGGTGGCAGTCGACGAGCAGCGTGGCCTGCGCGCCCGACACGGCCAGCGCCAGGCGGTGCCAGGCGCCGTCCGCCAGGCGGAAGGGGAAGGTCTCGACTCGCGCCGCGCTGCCGCCCGCCGCCACATAGTGGAGCCGCACCTCGTCGCGCCGCCCGCTCGACTGCACCTCCAGGTACCTGCGCACCGCCCACTGATGCACTATTCGCACGCGTGTCGCGCTAACGCCAGCGCGCGCGAACTGTTCCGAGGTACACAAACAAAGCAAGCAACAAAGAACATTCGAACGGCGACGCGGGACCGGCCGCGAGCGGGCCTCGGCTCGCTCTACATCTCAATATCGCTCGGCCATCTTGGGGGACCATGTACCTCGGAACGGACCGCGTTCGTTGTGGGCTCGCTGCGTGCCCGATAGAGAATGCGCGCTTTACGTTAGGGAGAGAAGTCGTCGGGCGCCGGGCGACCCCGCGCTGTGTCCGGAACCGGTCGGCGGGACGAGGAGTCTCCGGACGCGGCGCGAAGTGTGCGGGGTCCCATGTCGCTTGGAATGCAAGTGCGGGCCGGCCCGGCGCGCCCCCTCGAGCTCCCTTCGAGCGCGGGCTCGTGGCCGATCGCGGCGCGACTTCACAACATCGAGCGAGAACATCGAGACACGGGGCGTGGAGGGGCTCGGGCGATACAGAATACAACACGTCAAGACACAGAACACAAGACGCACTGCGGTGGAGGCGCGGGCGCATGCAAGCCGTCCCGCCCGCATACACAAACATCCATGCATAGGTACAGTGAGCCCGAACGGTCAACGAATGGATCGAGGAGGACATTCCGAGGCACAGGACATTCCAAGATACATGATACTCCTTATGTGCGCGTGCGCATCGGTTTTTTACGCACAATGCGAACGCGCACAGCGATTTTGAGATCTAGAACTCACCGTAGAGCATGCTCCCGCGCCGCTCGAAGGTTGCTCGATGCCCTCTCTTTGCTAAGCCGACAGCCCCCGAAGCTCGTCTCCCCGTTTCATATTCAGTTCTACTCAAAGTACATTCTCATATTAAATTAATATCGAAATGAAACGTTATAACGATAAAAGCTGCGTCTGATTACGGATTTTTACAAACTCTACGCGCTCTACGCGCTGTACAGCGCGTAGAGCGTGTGCTACGAGAATTCGTATGCGCTACGCTCTGTTCCAGCTCGGAAAGCTGTAGAATCGTAGTAACTTATGGATTAACTGCGTTTTATACTATCTATTTTTCATAAACACTTGCTAAATGTTATGTTAATGTAAAAAAATATAAACAATCTGCGTAAAAGCGTAAGTAAAGCGTGCGTACCTGTTGTACCCATGTGAAAACGAAATAATAGTCCCAGAGTTGGCTGGTTCCTGGCGCAGGGTGGCCAGTACCGTGAACTCGGGCGAGCGCCGCAGCAGCTCCGCTGCGCGCTCGAAGGCATCGCCCTCCACTTGAAGAGAACGAGAATCACCTGGAAACAACATTTAACATTCCAAGTTAAAATTCCGAGAAAACCCAAGAAAAACCACATTTTTGTCACGCAATGCTTTCAATAACAAAGAATTGCGGCAATTATACTTTCAAAGCAAAAAAATATTTCTGATTGAAACAGTTAGAAGTAGGAACAATAAATTTTGATCATAATCGGATATAATCCATGCCTACAGAGGATCGGAGACCTTGGCCCGACCCACCGCACTACCGACTGGCGAGCTGCCAGCTAAACTTATGTTATCTTGAATGCCTATATTTTATGCACCAATTACTATTTACTGTACTTAATTAAATAGCTTAAAACATAAGTAAATAAAAAAACAAAATCTTCATTTCATTCTTCTTCTACAAAATCTTCTTCTTCTTTCGAGTCAATGGCTAGACCTCAAATTTTTTTTTACCAATATTCGGCGACTTGAAAAATATAAAAATATAAAAAATATATATATATATACTAAAATAAAAGCTATAAAAGCTGTAAAAGTAAGCACGGCAGCATATTTCTGACACGGGTTTTTTTTGGAGGAGATTATTTGACATTATTTCGATTTAAGTGTTATTTAATTGCTTACTTAATTTTCTACTAATACCCAAAACAAAATATAGGTACTATTGCGACTTTTAACATGACAAAAAACAAGTTAAAAATCTTAGCCTGTTTTAGTTCTCATTTTCTTTCAAAAGTTGGCACATATTTTCAAGATTTATATTCTATCTCGTTTATTTGCATGTGCAAATACCTAACGAAAATATAGACTGCAATGCGGGAAAGTTGTGTAAACACCTAAGCAACCACTAAAATACTGTACCCTACCCACCTTAGTTAACATTTAAAGCCTGGTATCTACCCTTAGAGCATTAGCATACCTAAGCGAAGTTGTTTTGTAAGTAATTAATAAAAACGTTTATTCAAATTCTTTATTTTATTACAACAGTGAAAAAATGATAAAAATGATTGCACATGAAAGATACGATACGATACCGATTAAACGAGTGAGTAATAAAGTGCGCAATACCCAGATTTAAATCACTGAGGGTAGAGCAGGGATGACGAAATAATATCTCACATGAATGTCATATCCTCCCCCGTGCCGAGGGTAAATCGCGTGGAAAGGGACTAAGCCGAGGGGATGTGACCGCGCGACACGGTACACAATATTTTAGTACCTATAATTGTTTCAAGCGAAAAATTCAAAGTGATTTGTCGCCGTTAAAACACATTCAAACCGTCGGGAAAAAAATGACTTCTCCATGATAAATCGTTGTTGTGCAATAAACAACTTTGATCAAACAATATGATGGATTGCTAGTAATTTCAACATCGAAAAATGGGTGCAATTTCGTTCTTTCGTGATGGGGAAAATGTGTACGATGTCGTCTGTCAAGGGATGCCGCTATCGGATCACGTGACTGGATTGACACGAAAACGAAAAATACCTGCCCTGCCGAGGGTCGCAAAGGTCGATGTACTTTGAATTTCGCAATCATGGTGGTACACGTTGTTCGCGCATTTGAATTTTGAATTTGGTTTCATTCATTTCCAACAAAAACGAACAAGTAAAAAGATAAATGTTTTCGTAATACTCGAACATCGTAGAGTTCACTGACTCTATTATTACTGAATACGTGGGTGGCGGGTAGAGGGTACGCAAATTTTAAGAAGATTCTCGTTATATTACCACTAAAACTACCACTACTAAAAAAAATAAGAGAAAGTGGGCTTCTCGATAAATTCGAGTCTCCTAATATTATTTAATTATAAATGAAAAATCTTATCAAAATTTTCAATTCCGACGGGATTCGAACCCGCAATGATACAAGCGATCCTCCTTAAGCCGGAGTGCCTTACCAAGAGTGGCTTAAGGAGGATCGCTTGTATCATTGCGGGTTCGAATCCCGTCGGAATTGAAAATTTTGATAAGATTTTTCATTTCTAATGAAATACCAAAGTGTGGTTTAACACTATAAAAAAATTAAAATTATTTAATTAGTTAGTATTTAATACAATAATAACTAATTAAATGACGAGTGGAACCACCGGGCAGAGCTAGTATAGTATTGCATAAATTAATTTGAAGTAGTCTATCTATATCCTACCTACCTGCTTTGAACAAAATCTGCATTTCAACACAAACTTGAAGGAGAATATAGATAGACCCGCTAGGTACTTTATATTACTTTCTGACTTTCCGTAAAAGATAAATAATTCATGATTTCTTTTCCCGGGCTTACTTATCTCCCTTTGCCATAAGTTAAATATTAATCAACTGTTTTCCGCTAGCTTGAAAATACACTTGAAAAATAAACCAACCTTCCCTGACCCAGTTTATGTTGTTTGATTTGATATTTTCATTAAAAAAAACAGAAATAGATTTTTATCAACTTATTACAAACTTTAGTTCTTACATGATTAATTCTAAAGCTTACTTGAAGTGGCCTAAGCCTATTATGCATTAAGAATATGATTGCAGTGAATGAAGCGAAAGAAGTAGGTATGCCAGAATTAGAAGTAGAAATCCGTAATCTCTGCATACCCCTTTGGGAAATGGCCGTAAATATTTATTGATGTAAGTATATTTATTTATGACATTCTACACGATATTCTTGGAATAACAGCAAAAGCATTATTAAGTTATTCAAATTGACGATAGCAAATTATGCAGGTGCTTTTACAACATTTGAATTTATAATTCCCATCGAACCCCAATATTAATTTGGTTTAATTAAATCACCCTCGCGAATATCAATTCAGTGATGTGCAAATATTTGCTAGGCTTTGTACAAACACTTTTATTGTGTGACTCCCCGCTATGGATTTATTTTATTGGCAATCGTTTATCCCTTGTGTACACATGACCTGTTTTCTTTTAATTGCTACACGAAAGTTTTGAAGCTTTGTTTGAAACCAAAGATTTCTGAACACAGACCTCAAAGCTTGTTTGATCTAAACATAATTACAGTGAGATTTATAAAGCGTCATTTTCAACTGACTTTGCTTTAGCCACGCGCGGCGCTTCAGCGAGCAATCCAGTGAACCCTAATGAAGCGAGTAAACACGATTATTTTCGTGGTGATTTCACAATTTGTACGTTCAATCTACGTAGATAAAAACTAGCTTAAATAAATTAGGTAAGTATATGTTTTCAGCAGCATTGCCACCAGTGAGTTTATTTCCTGGCTAAGCCAGGCACTTTAGTGAAAATGATCAAAGCAAACCGGCCAACCCACAAAAAGTATAAAGAACCTAGGTACCTAACTAGTATAAAGTAATTGTTACCTCATTGTTTGCAAGGCTTTAAGTGAAAATTTTTCTTTTCATTTTCGTGTCATCGAAAAGAAATGGAAACAGATTTAGCAACCTTTTCCTCTATAAATAGGTAGTAGGTACCTACTTATATAAGTCCGTTATAAATTACAGAGTTATGTTTACGGTGTTTGTAAGCTCCATTGCTAAATGTTTAATCGTGTTTGAATCTAGAAATACTCCAGTCACACCATCATGTTGATCTAGCATTTATTTACTTACCAAACATACATGCATGCCATGTCAGCCACAGAGGCGTTATTGATGCGCCACTTATGTCCTTGGCAGTGACAAGCTCGGCAAGGCTTTACAAACATGACACTCCAAGAGTATTAATAATTCTGCATGTGTCTGTCACAGGGCCTCGTAAACCGCCACTAACATAAAGCATGCAGCAAGGTGTTCTAGTTATTTATAAAACTTTTAAGAAAGCAGCTCGTTTTGTAATCTAACCTACCAAGGGGAGGTTAGAATAAAAAAGAATAAAATATTTCCATAATTTATAATTCACTTCTCAATTTAGGAAAGCTTCAGCTTGTTTGTATTTAAAATATGCTTTATATTTTAAATACAAACAAAAATAAAAATAAATTTAGCAGTTTAGTCATTTTGGGTTTAAAGGAGATCTGTTTTAATGCAAAAATTTGTTTTAAGTATTGTAAAATATTTACAAAATAAAAAGTCTTGTTAGATTAAACTTAACACTTTTAACTCTCTGCTGAACAAGAATGTTACTAAGTAATCTTGAACCCTACAGAATTACATACATGACGTTTGACACTTGCAGGGACAAGAACGGGACAATATGTCCCCTGAGCCGAGGTCCCAGGAACGAGGGTTGACACCCTCCGACAATGGGAATGAACGCGAATGCGAACGCAATTTGTCTAATGGCCAGGATTACGTTACGAGTAAGTGAAACGCGACAAATGTTCACTTAAATAGGGTCATCGCTAGTCAACAATTTGCCCATACAAATAAATGTAAAACTCTTCTGTAGGTACTTACTTAAAAATATAATAAGCATACAGATTGATAGCAAACTATTTTCTAAATATTTCATATTACGAGTACACTTCATTTTCACGTAAGGTTTCAGTTTCATGTTTCAAGTAAGATGCTCAAAATGGTATTTTGAGACAGCCCTATTCTCTTATGGGCAGGAAAACGCTGATGCAAGCTAATCACTGTGGTGTGGTGAGGGTTTGCGGACATTTGCCGGTGGATTAAATTAAAGTCCTATGCCGTTAACAGGCTCACCCTTGACGGATTGACACTTGCTCTGTTATTGATTTTATCTTTGTTTTTTCTATTTCATTTCTCACTTTAGTATCTAAGTACCTACTTATTGTCAATGGTAAAAATTGTTTCTTTCTTAACATTGATCTTTTTCTCAATTTTTTTAATTAATATTTAATAAAAAGTAAGGCAAAACTTTAAATTGAAACCTCGCGTACTTCATAAATAATACATATGTTACAGTAATAAAACTATTTGAGAAAATTTATGTATCGTGTGAACTTCGTATATTGGCCCAGCTGCCCAGTATCTCCTGATTTGTGTGGATTAATGTGTCTATAGCTACTACATATTAGGTCATTCCAAATGCCGCTCGCAGCGACACTTGGGGATTACGATCAATTTGCCGATTCCGACCAGTCGGATAGGATTACAGGGTTTTGTGAATTTAATTAGCCTCGATTACAATACCCATTTAATGGGAATGTGAATACACATTTAAGTTTCAAGTAATAAATCCTCTGCCGTAAAATTAAGTAATTATATTTCTTTGTATTTTCATATATGGACTAAGGTAAATTACATACGGAACCACTATTTCTGACAAAACATGTTAAGTAAAAATGACGAATGTTGAATAGTTAATATATTTCACCAAAGAACCTCAATAATATCCCACCCACACTTGGTATTACCACGGGGAGATTTCAATAGCTTTGACTTTTCCATTTCGTTTTTCATTGACTTGAACCAACTTTTGAGACGGTTGAATAACAAAAGGAATATCCCCTACCATTTACTCTGCACCCTTGTCTATTCAATCCACCGGTTTCCTGTAAATCACCGCAAGTTCATCTTCCTCGTCTTTTTTTGCCAAATTGCAAATGTCAAAAAGGGAAGCACACAATAGGCACGTGCCAGTGACGGGCCCTCGGAAGTGCGATCAATGTGTTTTTAAAGATAATAATTTGAAAATATGTTTTTGTGTGTTTTCTGGTAATATACGAGATAAATCATTGCCGGGCCAAAAGTATTGAAGCACAAAAGCTGAACTGGTTTGTTACCTTCATAACTTCTTGGCACACGAGGAGTGCCAAGGAGAGGATAAAGTGAATAAAGACTTCAATTGCGTGAAACGGCCTATCAGCAAGCAAAATAAACGAAGTTTCTGTCGTAATAGATTACAGGTCAGAATAGATGCACTTTTCCAATTTTCATTACATGAATAACGACCATTAAAAGGCAGTCCCTCGTATTATTGCCTCAGAAAATAGTAATCACGTTTAAAAGCCACCCTCTGATAGCATAAACGACACGTACGGCCAGTGACTTATTACGAAGTGCATTAAAATGTAAAGAGGCGCGCCTCCCTTAGGCTGCGTCCTTAGATTGACGAGCTGATTCGCGATCGGTGAACCACAAAAACTTTGGGTAGACAAAAGTGCATAATAGTCTCCTTGTTACAGCGATAGATAAATCGTTAGTACTTTTTTGAAGCTTAATATCGTCTTATATAGTAACTAGCGGACGCCCACGGCTTCGCCCGCGTGGACTACTACATTTTTATCCCACGTGAAACATTATTATTATTATTAAAATTCTTTATTGCACAAAAATTACAAACTAGTGTACAATCGGCGAGCATAATGCCGAAGGCATTTTCTACCTGCTAACCAAAAGTTAGTAGGAACAGAACAAAAGGCGTGCTAACAATAAACTTTAAACAGTTAATAACATTATAAATTTATGAGTAGGTACCTAATATTAAATATCTATGAAATAGATTGTTTAAAATAATATAAATAGGTATAATAATTAAGTAGGTAGGCACCATCTTATAAAATAAAATAAAAATAAAATATATACATATATATAAAGGTACTATTATACATATAAGTACATACTAAGATATAATATTATACAATATAACTATATTTAAGTAGATATAAATATAAATAAGTATATATACAAACATTTAAAATCAACAGGAGGATGATGAAAGTGATTCAAGTAATAGCTCTCGAGTCCGCTTCTTGAAACTTTCTCTTGAGCCAATCTTCCTAATATCTTCAGGGAGGTCGTTCCAGAGTCTAGCTGCTTCTACAGCGAAAGACTTTTCACGATAAGATGAGTTGTGAGCCGGAATTTCAAGAAGAAAATTATTAGACGATCTAAGAGGTCTATCGTGTGCATCTGCCAAAAAATTGAAGCGATTCTTGAGATAGTCAGGAGTGGTAGGATCTTTTAGTATCGAGAAAAGAAGACAAAGAACTCTCAGGTTCCTACGTTCACGAATGGGTAGCCACCTTAGTTTAGCTCGATATTCGCTTATATGGTCATATTTGCGCAAGCAGTATATAAAACGAATACCAGCATTCAAAAGGCGGTCAAGTTTATTAAGTAAATCCTGATTGAGATCTATAAAAGCTACATCTGCATAGTCTAGGATTGGAATCAAAAGGGAATTTACTAGAGTTATTTTAGTGGATATAGGAAGAAATTTTTTCAATCGGATTATAGAATGAAGTGTTGCGTAGAATTTTCGTGACAGCTCCTTTATATAGGGTATCCAAGAAAGCTTAGAATCTAAAATAAGACCGAGGTTTTTGACCGTTGGAGAAAAAGGAATTCTGTGACCGTTGTAGGATAGTTGAGGGAGGGCATCATAAGAATCTATTTTCGCTAGTTGACGAAACCCACCGATAATGATGGCCTGACATTTATAGATAGATAGATAGATAGATAGATACACATTTATTTGGTAAAAACACACTTTATCAGGGTTAACAGTAATTCCGAACATTGTGGACCAAGTCAACAGTCGAGAAAGGTCATTATTAAGAGCAAGGATAGCGGTGTGTAGATCATCGAAAGGAGCAGAACAGTACATTTGTAGATCATCGGCATACATATGATATTGGCAAAGAAGGTGAGGACAGAGCAAGTTAATAAACAAAGAAAACAAAAGTGGTGATAGAATGCCCCCTTGTGGCACACCTGCCTCAATATCCGCCCACTCTGAAAAGTTTTGACTGTGACGAGTTTTTTGACGACGACCTCTAAGATAGGAACAAAACCAGTCAACAGCACTTTGGGATAAGCCTAGCTTGGGAAGAACAGCAAGTAGGAGATCATGATCAACTGCGTTGAAGGCATTGCTAAAATCAATAAGAACTAACACTGTCAAGTGGGTACTTTCCATGCTAATTCGTAAATCTTCGGTGACATTTAAAACATGCATTTTTTCAAGATAAAAAGTAGCCTTTGTCACTCTCCAGCCCTTCAGCTATAGTATTTGGAAATAAAATAAGCCTTGCTTAATTAAAAAAAGTGTAACAATGGGCGACCTTATCGCTGAAAGCGATATTATTAAAGATATTGAAAATTTATAGTACTTTATGTCATTTTAGCAAAGCCTGAATCCCTTAAAAGCGTAGGGACACTTCTATGAATCAAACTAAAACCACCTAAAACTCAGCACTTGCCGCGCCTTTCAACGCCTCGCTTATAAAAAGTTTAGTTCTAAAACCTTACACTAATGGACGAGCCGACTGCGGATTCAAACCGAACCGAACCGTATGTACCTACTGCACTTCCGCGACTTACATCCATTAGAGTGAATTGATACCCGTTCTTATTGTGAAACTTTATCGATTCCATGCAACTTTATATGCACTCTGAATAAAGTGACTGTAATAGCGGTAGTCAATGATATAAAAGGATTGTGTTTGTTTTACATTAGTCTGGCTCACAGCTAAGGGATACATAGTGCTTAGTAAAATTAATACTGGTAAAACCTGAGTCTGTCTAAGCGGATTTTATGTATTAAGCAGATTCAATCAAAGAAAGAGAGACCCGAAAAATAATATCGAAATTCTTAGACTACTGCAAGTATTGCCATTAAGTATAAGTAAATAGTGCATTTTCAGTTGGTAAATGTTAGGTACAGTGCTAAAACATTCGCAGCTGGGTGCTTCCGTGCTTCGGAGGGTTCGGTAAATTGTTTTGTCCCGGCTTTTAATTCGTTAAGCCACGATGGAGGCCTTTAGACGGCCCAAAAAGCCTCTGTCGCCAGAGTTAGCCACTAGTAGCTCATACGAACTTACTTTAGTTGATGAATGAACAGTTGATTTTATACAGTAGGATAACGATTGTGTTGAGTTCATAATTACCTGTCAACGTGTACGCTATCCGCTGCGATTGCATTCCTGGCGAGAGAGAGACGCCTGTCCGCGACGTGTTGTGCAGGGACAACGCGCCCAGCAGGTCTAGCTCGGTGGCTGAAACAAAAACGTACATATTTATTTATATATTATGTTACATTCTTTCCTTTCTGTCAATTCCCTTTCCATTCCTCAAAATCATACCGGGCTAAAACTTTAATACTCGTAGATTGTAGTGTTTATCATTATTTGTTAATACTCGATCGGATAATAGGAAGCCTAGATACAAACGTTGCAAGTGACGACAAAAACGAAAAAAAATGAACCGAAAAACGAAAAAGCCAAGCTGAAGAAATGTTTTTTTTTTTAAGGAATTTATTAAAACATGGAAAAGTACGTTTGAGCTAGCACTAATATCTTAGACGTAGTTTATAGGCTGCCTGAAAACCTCCATTCTTTAGCGACTTTAAAATCAGGATCGTTGAAGCACGGAAGCTCAACTTTACCAACCGATACCTATAAGTATAAAGAGGAAAAAAATTAAAAATATTTATTTACTATAAGCAAACACAAAATACTGGTATTTCACCAATATCCACTACGTTCATCCAATTATTAAGTAATTATTAAGTATTTCACCAATATTTTGATAACGTACGTTCGTAACGCAAGTAATCGCATTAAAATTCAATTGGCACAATTTATACATAAAAAGTCGCTGTGCTATTCCTTTTGTGATTCAAATTAATATTTTTAACAAAAAAATATTAAAAAATAGCTTAGCGATCAGTTTGTCTACTGATATTCGTAGCCATCTCGATCAGCTACGAGCACATTGTATAAGTATTCCGTAGACGTGCTACGCTATTCATATTTGTGCGTTTTGTTTGTAACACACCCAATGTTTACTAAGTGTAAGTACTTCATCATTTCGGTTTTTGAAATATTGTTAGTAAAATTCATAAATAACATACGTTCGTAAAAGTCAAAGTAGGCAGAGACGCTTGTGTTGAATTCATAGCATTCCTAAAGCTGGAAACAAACTATCGGACGCGGCTTACGGACGCGGCAGACAGCCGCGACTGAATAGGTATCTGGATATAGAACGAACATAGAACTGTGCACATTATCTGACGAAAGTCGCGGACGCGTCCTTGGACCTTCAGACGTCCGAAGGCAATCTGGCCCGCTGGGTGTTCGGACGGTGTGCACACTTATCAGTCGCGGCTGTCAGCCGCGTCCGTCAGCCGCGTCCGATAATTTGTTCCCAGCTTAAGACTCAATCATCTCCGAAACTTGTAAAGCCTCCCCATCAGTTATTATTACGCTATCACCAGCATTATTGTTTCTGTATGCGATGTAGATTTACGAGTCAATAAACTGGTAGTGGCCTACATTTGGTTTTCATCAATCAATACGATGTAAGGGCCTCCAAAGACTGCCTTGAAAAAATATCGTGTATTGTAATACTACTCGTAGAAATAAAAAGCCTAACAAAATGCTGACGTAGAAGGTATCTTTGATGGAAATAAAGTTAGTATCTAGCTGAAGGTTGTGCCTAATCGAAGGCCAAGTTATCTAAGGCACGATGCAAGAACCTTGCAGAGTTCATGTTACCTATATACCAGCCTCAGTATTATGCAGTAAAACTATAATTAGGTAACCGTTTTAATGAAAGTACCTAATGTTTTAAACAAGAGAATTCTAACTAGCTTTCCACCTGAGATTTACCCGTAATTTAAATAATAGCTTCCTGAGGATTTCCAGCTACATCCGGCAGCAACATCCATCAGTGGTAACCCGGTCACGAACCCGACCACAGAGTAAATACTAGTCAGAGGTAGTTGGCGCGGCTCGATACGTACAGACAACTAGGCTAGGGATACAGCCAAACTTGCTTATGTAAGCTGGATTTGAATCGTAAAGAACTCTACTCACGTTGTACTGGTTCATTGTTTTATTGCAGTACGTGAGCAATTTGAAAAGCATAAGAAGAGAACTTAAGCGCATTTCAGACTACGCTATAATTATGATAGCATATAAATAGTTCATAGCACAACAATATTGCGCACCATAGGTACAATTATTATGGACACTTCACTGTACGATATTTATTGGCTTACTATAAAAATATATGGTGCGCGATATTATGATAATTATAAGATTATAGTTCATAGCACAATAATATCATAGCTAAGTCTAAGCTATATATTATAGCGTAGTCTGAAATGCGCTTTAAGTACATAGTAAGTATAAGGTCTTTGTTAAGTAGGTACTTATAAACTTTATTTCAAGAATATTTGTAGCCAGCATTTGTTTTTTTAACTGCTAAATAAAAAAGTTGTAAAGTTTTGATCGTATTTTTTAATGTTTCTCTGTAAAATATTACATTAAGGAAGTGGTCTTTTAGGTAGGCGCCCAACGGGTTGAAATGGTCAACATGATTTGATTAATCAAAAATAAGTAGGTAAGTATGTACCTACATAAGTATTTTTTTTGTAGGTACCTACGTATTTTCTTTACCATAAATTAAAAGTAACGATAAATAGTAAAATGTTTGTGAATTGGCGAATAGATCGCAAGACGTAAGTAAGAACAATACTTGCCATGTAAGAACGCAAGACATTGTAATACAAAAATCACAAATTACATGTTGCCTCTGTGAAATTCGATAGAAGTACAGAAATGTTAATCTTGTTTACAGATTCAAACAAGGAAACAGAAATAAAAGGTTTAAATGCTTACGCAATCGACCGAACTTCTGTCTATCATAATTTTTTTTGTAAATCAATCACAATGAGAATGAGGTGGAAAATATGAGGAAAATAAGGAGGCGTTTCCACGTTCACTCCAAAAGAATCTTGAGTCTTGACTTCAATTAAAAACCGTCAGATTGTGTCAAGAGCGGTCGCAAGGCTCACGCTCAAGTCAAGCTCAAGTCAAGAGTACAAGCACAGAATACTAGTACTACGTACAGAAGGGTCACTTCGCGAGTAAATTTGTTTAAATAGAGACTCTCGCGGCGAAGCTATAAAGTGCAATTCAACTCGCCTATGGGCCTATTACCTATCGAGATATTTGCCTAAACATTCCCATCCTGCTCTAATGCGTAACTGTGTCACTGTCTGGCGCGGTGTGACGCGACTCGTAAGGGTTGTCGAATTTTCGCTTGCGACAACACAAATAAATTAATTTATTTTATCTGTCACAAATACAGTACCTACTTAAGTTCTAAAATAAGTAGGCCTAAATATAATTTAATCTACCGTTACCACAGAATAAATAGTAGTAAGTAGGTACTACGTATTGTACGTAGGTACGTAGATACATTATTATCTCGTTCGTTTTGTAAACAATTGCATTTCAAAATATCTATACCTTCATACCTACCTAGACATCGATCAGACACACACAATCATCATCATCACACAACTAGACCGGGAGCCGTTATCCGATAATCACCCTTTTAATGTTAGGTTTGCAATCACATTTGCAATTTAATGCACGGCCAGGACTCGAACCCACGACCTTCGTCTCGAAAGTTGAGGTACTAATCACTTCGACCAACATGGCTCTATGAATGTAATGTAACTTCTAAACACTTACAATTATTATATTAAGTAGGTTAGGTACCTACTTAATGGATAAGTTACTTTTAGGTACGTATGTAAATAAACAAAACTGTAGGTAGGTAGTTTTGTACGTGTATTATGTTTGTTTATTTGTAAACAGGTACCTATTCAATCAAAAAGGAATCGAATAGGTACCTATAAAATCTCGTTTTCATTATGCACCTACAGTTACAGAGTAAAAGTAAGTACCTACCTAGGTATTTATTGATGATTTATTTGAATAGGTACTTACAACAAATTATAGAAAAGCTTAGTAGCTACCTACCAACCTTTCAATATCTTCCGGAATTTTGTGGAATGTTAATGTCCATTCATTGCTTTTCCTTTTGTTTAGACACCCGTAGACACAGCAGTATCTTTTATACGGATTAGATCGTTTAGTTATCGTGCAAAAATCACAAGAAACGATGTATACGAGATCACGATAATTACGCACAATGCGTCTAGTCCGCAAGCCGAGCGAGCGGCAAGTGGCAACCTATGTCGCGCGCCCCCCGAGGCGGCGCGCGTCCGATAAATACCTAAGGGAGTGTCCACATTGCGTTTTTTGCAGCGCGTTTGTATCGATACAAACGCGATTCGAACGCGATGCGAACGCGCAGCCCCCCGCGCAGCCCCTCCCGGTTCGCTTTTGTATGGAAAAATACGCGTTGCGAACGCGCGTTTGTATCGATACAAACGCGCAGCTCAAAAACGCGCTACAGAAAACGCAATGTGGACACTCCCTAAAGTGAGAAGTGAGACAGGCCTGGTACAAGCTCCAATTTACGACGCCTATGCCTTACAAGCCTATCTCGCAGAACTTCGTAAGGTAGGGCTGCTGATATTTTATGAAGTTCGTATTCGTCCAACCCACTCAGGATTAGCTTAGTAAAAAATCTTACAATCTTTTTAGTATTCTTGAATAATCTCCATTGTATAGATAAGTACATTATATCTTCAAATAAAAAATAAATAACTGCATCTTAGAAAATGTTCCTCCAGTTCACAAAACGAACAGAGGAAAATGTTCAAATGTTAAAATACTCTAGGTCATAATATTTTCCTACGTAATATGAAACTGTCACTGTCAAGTGTCAACCCTGTTGAGACAGCCCGAGAAATAAGACCAGCGCGCCGCCAGAGAGGCGCGGCGCCCGACGCCAACACGTCTCCTGCTTCCCGTCACCCCTTGCTAAATAAAACTCTCCAGATTGCCTCGTCAACTGTCCTGCATTCGGAAAATTAATTGACGTTGAATGTTACTTTCAGGCAGTTATAAAATGGACAAACATGTTGACGGTACCATTTTAACACGCTATATAAAATGGTAAGTACGGCAAAGATCTGTAAAAAGCTCCTTATGCCCAACATCCTAATCTACTAATAAAAGGATCCATTCGCAGTATGTCTAATTATCTGTCGACTTCGGGCAGATTCTTCGTACCCATTCCACACAATAGATACCGAAGTTGTCAACAAAGTCTTTCCGTATCGTATGGCAATTAGAAAATTCCTAGAACGACAGCTTTTAATGTTTCATATTTACAGCAGGGACTATAAACCGTGTTTTCCACGCGATCGTAAACACTTCCTTGAGTTTCGAATTTTATGACATATCGTAGCTAGATCCTACAATATACATGGTAAGCTACCTGGAATATTATTATAGCTCATCACAATCTATCACATGCCGTTTTTAGATCCGTTTATCTGGCCTAGAGTAATCAAATTTCAGTAAATTTTAGGTAACTACTAGTACTCTTCCTGACTGAAACTGAAATAATACTTAGATACTTAGGTACTTACCTAAGTATTTTTTTTGTTGTAGGACGATCCTTACCTATGTACCTATTTGAGAGAGAGAGAGAGACAAAGTCTTTCTTCACGGAATTTAAGAATTTATCACATTATGAACATAACTTGAGTTTAATGACCTTACTAAATTGTAAATTACATTGTAATGCAATGCTGAGAAGCATCTCATAAGTTATATTTTATGGTTTGGAAATTGAATTTCACTTGAATGCTTCTGTCTGATAGAATATTAAGTTTTGTTTTGGCACTCGGCAAACTCTGTTGTAATAATATATTTATACAATAAATTAAATACTTAGGTACCTACCTACCTAATAAATAATATTTTTCAGGAAATTGATAAAACATGTTTAGATATGGTTTTACTTTTTATTTCACACAGTTGTTTAAAAATACTCGTACCTTACACATAGCGTAATGGATACAAGACTTTGTTATAGAAAGTCGATGAAACTCTCAAAGTTTTTTCACTTGCGTGTTATTCTTATGACCATTAATCATTTACCCATCTAGAAAGAAAGAAAAGTTCAGGTAGTTATGTCCAAAATACATATTTGGTACATGCCCACATTTTGCAGAAATTAGCAATGTTGTGTACTTAGGTACTTACCTATATTTTTTTCGAAGGAAACAATAAATCCATCGATGCGCGGCCAGGCCTCTAGCCCAAGACTTTCAGATCAAAAGTCAAGGCACTAAGTATTTTACTCTGCCAGCACAACTAAACATGGTTAACCATTTCTCAGTAGAACAAACGCAAATCTGAAACCACCTTAACTTTTTTCAAGAAAATTATCTAGCAAGAAAACAGTAAGCAATTAATCAAAATGCTTACCTAGGTATTATAATGAATAGTAATTTTCCGGAGATGGCGGGACGAACTCGATGACTACTCCACTAACTGGCCGACAGAAGCCTTACACCGGGGTGAATGGAGAAAGGGAAGGGAGGCCTTTGCCCAGCAGTGGGATCCAGTGGGATTATTAGATTAGATTAGATTAGTAATTTTCCACAGATTAACCACAGAGTGTCAGAAATGTAAAGGTTAAAGTAGGCGGAACTATTTCGGTTAGCAGACGTCAGCAGCAACCTGCTAGTTAATTAATTAAGTTGTTCACAGAATAAATAGGAGCTACGTTAAATAAGTAGAAGCTTTTACGAAATAAAAACGAGACAGCAATGCAATTCGTAAATCCTACGTGCAAAATAGATACCTACCTACATACTCGTAAATATAGGGTGGAAAAAATGAATGGGCCCTGGAGGGAAACTAGGTACTTTAAATCCTCAGTATTTTACTTAAAGGAAACATTCCTTTATTTTTAAAAAGAAACAAAACTGCATTCATAGATTTTCTAAAATTCGCTTGCCTCACCCGGAATCGAACCAGTTAAAAATTAAAAAAACAGTCCTCGCTCTATTTAATACCACTAACTTAGGCCTTTACATCTTTACTACCTAGATGATTTATACAGTGTCAGGAGGCAATCTTTGCCTACACTCATCGGGACACTGTAGTGCCTGGGACAATGTTGAGATGGAGTAGGCTTGCCCAGCACCTACACCATCCTCTAAGCTTAACCGGCCATATCCACAGGAAAGACATAGTCAATACGTGTGGGGCTGGCTATGCCGCGGGTTTCCTCACGATGTTTTCCTTCACCGTTTAGAGCTCGTGTTAATGCGCATATAAATTTTTCGAAACGAAAAATCCATTGATGCACGGCCAGGATTCGAACCCACGACCTTCGGATCGAAAGTCGAGGTACTATACCCCTCGGCCAACACGGCTAGGTAATACCACTAATCGATAGGATTAATGTCAGGATAAAATCTTTATAACACACATTTGGTTTTAGAAATAAAAAAGATCATGAAATCTAGCATTAATTTTTACAATTTTTTTCATTAATTTTTATTACTTATTTCACCATTCGCGACCAAATTTTTCTAGACGGTATTTGTATATTTGAGGTGAGATTCAGACTTCCGAAAATGCATCCGATTCGATGATTTTCTTCGAAAAGTTGACGGTTTTTCAGCGATGGAACGTTATTTTTCGAATTCGGAATACATTCCGAGAAGGTCTGAATCACACTACTGGATACCTCTCACCATTCCACTGTAGAGCTAAATTGCAATTAAAGCCCTTATGTACTAAATATTAGATTTCATGGATTTCTTGTACGACAGACGAGTGTAAGACCTCATGTTTCTTTGAGAAGTTTTATCTTTAGTATTGAATGTATCAACTAGTGGAATAAAATAGGGAGTGGTTAATTTTTGAAATTTTAGGTGGTTTGATTCCTGGGTGAAGCAAGTGAATTTTAGAAAATCTTTGAATGCAGTTATGATTCTTTTTAAAAATAAAGGAATGTTTTCTTTAAGTAAAATACTGAGGATTTAAAGTACCTAGTTTCCCTCCAGGGCCCATCCACCCTGTATATTAGCTCTCAGATTCCAAAGGCTTTAGGAAGATTTTCAAGGTTTTAGTTAGAAGTATGTCCAATTATTACGTCTGAGTTGACCTTAAAATTTTCAAGTAAAAAGTCTCTATTCACCGTAGGTAATACCCTTAAATACTTAACTGGATTCCTTATTTTAATTTCAAAGTAAGTACTTATAGCCTAAAATGTGCAAGATAAGGTGTTTCAACTTGGCTCTGACACGTCATCTTTATTATTACTTAGGTACCTACTTACTAACTATTACTACAAGTAAGTACTTCCTTATGGAATGTGTCTGACAGATGACGAGATTTTGTAACAGATTATTTTTTTACAATTAAAAATGTATGTGCATCTGAAAACCAAGTGCTGACTGACAATGTTATTTCTTATGTTCATATCATTCACGCTTTGCTGAGGCATTCTTTAATTGTCGTCCAACTCTTAACTTTCGTGGAAACGACCGGTATGCAGACGACGTCATTTATACATTCATTTATTGAATTAGATGTTTCATTGTTATGAAACACGAACCGCAGTCCCTATCGGGAAAACGTTTGATGATATAGCAATTCAGTCCTACTATAGGTACCTACCTACTTAGGTACTTATATCAAAAGTACAATCGAGTTGTTTTGTATTCGTGTATTCCGAAGTCGTATCTTAAAAATAAATCCTCAATTTGATTTGTATCATTGATTTTGAAGGCACTTTGAACTTTGATCTTTAAATACTAAGTTTTGATTTTTACTTTGAAGGCAGCAAGCGAAACATTTAATTAGACTTTTTCGAAGATACTTTTATTTACCAACTGACTAGAACTAAATAGTACCCAGTACTACCTACAAATATTTCAAGACAAGCTAGCTATTACTGAAAAAACCGGCCAAGTGCGCGTCGGGCCACGCGCAGTACCTATAGGGTTCCGTAGTAGCCCGTTACAACAAGCAACTACTTCATCTTAATCACTTTAATTTAAAGGATTTATTCTGAGGATTTTGTATTTGGTAGGTACAAAATTATCTAACACTCAAGTTCAACAACTAATAAAGTGATTTTAGCCGCTATAGTTTTCCTTGAAAGTTCATGAAATGCACTATAATCCTGATTTTTTCAGATTTATCAAGCCAGCAGTTTAGCTTTTAGAGGGGGGGGGGGGGGGGGGGGGGACGCCCTACTGGAACAAACATTTTCACTTTAAAGTTGAATATTTCGTAAATGGAGTATTACATCGAAAAATAGTATTTGCAACCCTCAATTTATTTTAAAATACCTATTTAAGGATACCCCACACATGGGGTAGACAACGAAAATAAATTGTTATCCCCACTTCACATGTAGGGGCTAGGTAGCTACCCTAAAAAAAAATATTTTCCAAAATTTTATTTTACCACTTTGTCGGAGTAATTGATATAAACACTCCTACAAAATTACAGCTTTCTAGTACCAACGATCTCTTAGTAAAACCTCAGACAGACGGACGGACGGACGGACGAACATAACGAAACTACATAAGGGTTCCATGTCAGGACTACGGAACCCTAAAAACGAAATTGCTTTTTTATCTCAAAGAAAATACCAAGTGTGCGGGCTAAGTGAAATTAAAATCCCCGTGAAATGGAAAAGGCTTTCAAGGCCAAGCCTCTTGGAAAACTTTTAAAACTCTACCTTCGTTTTTCCCCGAAATCCTCAAGTGTTTGCGCCCCAAAGCGACGCTTCATGTTATAGAAACTCGACTCCCTGTGAAATTGATCGTGTTGTCTACTCGATTGGAATGCAATACAGGGTGTTACAATTAATTGAAGTCCCTGAGTGCAACCTGAGACGGCGCGTGCCTGCTCAGTCGGCTGGTCAATTTGACCATCTGGTTAATAATGACGTTAATTTGCGTTTACCTCAAAACAAGGGCGGAAAAGTTCTTGTTTCTCCTAACAAGGTAATGTATAAAAGAGTGTCATATGAACACCATTTGAACCACACACACACACACAATGTACAAACTTAAATTGAATAAGAACCGAGACCCTTGTAATTTTTTATCCAAATCATTTTCCTATTTTATGTCAAAGTAAATGTTCCCAATATTTTTGTTATTTTTACGTTTTGCTAGATCTCTCATTCTCGTCAATAAATGGCAAACATGACGATATTACTGTGGTTACTACCATGGTAAACTATATAAAAAGTGTCGTTGAGTACTGAGTATAAGAAAGGGCGCTGCCTTAGGACACCCTTCGTGACCACACATGCCACATGTTACGCGCGTGCCAAGCAATGTTGTGTAGGAATATTTCCGTATCCGTATTTATATATAGTTTAATTTGTTTTGCATGAACGTTTATCTGAAGCAATTAAGGTTCATAATATTTTGTATTAACTTTACTCAATAATGTGAATTAATTTTGACTTACTAAATCTAGATGTTGTTATAACAATTCCGTAAATTCTAGCATTCGAAGACCTTGCACATCACTGGCATTTACCCTGCGTGACAAACAGTTATAGTAGGCATAGCATGGCAGTCTAGCCATTCCTACCAACAATGACGTGTCCAAAATATATAAAGATATTTTTTTTAGACCCTGAAGTTCATTATGACCTTGGCATTCTCATTCATTATCCTTTTATAGACCGTACATAACTTATAGCAAATGTTTATCTAGGCTAAGTAATTAAGTTCCTGAAATAAAATACCCTAATTGTCGAGCCCTGTGATAGGTATTTGAATACACTCAAGGCTCTGGCCTAGGCTTGGTTGAATTTATGTTAGCTAACTAAAGGTAAGACAAGCATTCTCAAATAAAAAAAGTATCTAAGTAATTAAATATTTTTTTTCTTTTCCTGTTGAAGTAACTTAGTAGGTAGGTATACAGAACGTAATAAAAGTACTGGAATGAATAATACGAATAAATGTAAGGAGAAGTTTATATGTATAGTCTATTGCACATATTGCATGCACCTGAGTGTGAAGTATTGAACACATTTATGAAGGTATCTAAAATTGTTTGGTTACATCACAATCGATGTTACAAAACACTGTCGCGTGTTTAAGTTTCCCGTCAGCAAAATACACATCGTACGATGCTTGACTCACTATCAGATGGATCATCCGATGATGACGTTTTCTTATGCAAAATCAATATTTCGACACTGCCAACCTTTGATTATATACCTGTCCTTCCAACATACTCTTCCAATATTTACATAAGTATTTATCTGCATCAAGTAGGTATTATAATTGTATCTATGCAATACATTATTGTCTCTGCGACTTTACATATTCCTGCCTACATAATCATTTTTGCTTGTAAAAAAATCTTAGCTTTTCTGAATCCGAACACCAATCAGTGCCAAGTTTAAAGTATGCAAAATTGCAAAGTAAATCAGCATATCTAAATGGAAATATTTTAGAACAGCAAAGAGGATTTAAGTCAGGGTGCATTATGCATGCAAGATTTTGGAATATGAGGTCGGTTAATAAGCTACTATAGCGGCACCGACATAGAATAAATAATAGTATGAGAATAGAATTTCCACTCAACAATATTGTACGATGAATAGTGTATGATATGTCTTTGGAATGACGCGTGAGCGAGCATGAGATTTTCTGCTGAATCGTGTTATGTACAGGATTTTATTCAGAAGTAGAGGTACCTACCTCAAAATATCATTGCGATAAGGGAGAACTAGAAAATCAGCATTGACAAAAAAGCAGCCAAAATATCTGAATTGAACCAAAATGAGCCTCAGAGTAGGATAATAGAGCTCAATTTATTAGAAGCTTGTTTAAAGTGCCATAGGCCTGGCCTGGCACCGGCTGACGGGCTGACGGGGTGGCGACCGGTGTGCGGTACCAACCACGACAGGTGGTGGACACGCGCCGCTGGCCACCACTCACCCGCCCCCGTTTCACAGCCATATCGTACTGACAATATTAGCTTTTATTCAAAGCTTTTAACTCCAAATTAAGCTTTCTCGAATTATGAAGAAAATAATATGAAACATAATGTAGCAGCAAGCAAGCTCTAATACAAATCACGGTCATCAAATAATAAGTTTAGGTTCTAATTATACCTAATAAACATTAATATTAATAATTCTTTGATAACACTATTTAATTAACCGAGGCATCGATAAACATACAAATGTAGTTTTACGGGTTTCCTGGTGCAGTAACACAAGTAGGTACAAGTAACACAATGCCCTATCTTATGTGGATAAGCCCACAACAGACCCCACTTTATTATTCCAATACCTAACTCCCGTTCTAACGTCCTATTTGTAATTCCGATATCGCGTTATCCTTCAAATATCCTTCACTTTACCTTAGATTTGCAAAATATAATATCCGGTGGATAAACCCATACCATAAATATAAAATGCCGTATTCATATTTACCGGCATATAGAATAAATAGTTTGGATAATACATATCTTAGTACTTGCATGAATTTTATTAGTGTTATTAAAACTGATTGTGGCAAAGATAGACTAGGTAAGTACATAGTCATACATGGTGCATCAAAAATTCTTCTTCCACATTTTCGCCGGGCATTAACCCTTTTAGTTCGACCTTCAAAACGTCGGTCGTCTAGGCGTGTCTTTGACACTTTGAACTTGACAGTGGGCCACACGGCCAGAGCCTAATCTGAGCAAACAGCACGAGAGATAAGTCATATCGTACCATACCTCGCACGTGTGTGCGCCCACTATTGTATTAAAGCGCCTACTTTATCGTGTTTCCTGCAACTTACATGACTCCATTCACGAAACTCGAAAATATAATACTTAGCGCAAAATTCAATGCAAATTTTAGTACCTATATCGAAAAGTCCTATATTTTTAAGAAAGCTTGTCTAAAAACGGCATTAAAACATCTAAAATGAAGAACCGGTACTTATTGCTTACTCATTAGAATCTAATGATAATCTAATAATTAGATTATCATTCAACATTGTTGAAGAACAATTTCTTCGTTTTTTCATAAAAAAATTGTCATTTGCTATCAATATAAACAGAGCATACAGGGGGCGTATAAATATTTCAAGATAATAAAAACAATAAAATATTTTCAAAAAAAAAATACTCAACCGACTTCAAAACATCTTGCACTGAAAAGCAAAAAATAAGAATATAAACAGATTTATTTAATTACTAATTATATTATTTTTTGTTATAATGTTGAAATCGGTGTGCATAAAATTTAATATTCTTACTCATTGTTTTATTTACACCGACTTCAACATTATAACATAAATAATATAATTAGTAATTAAATAAATCTGTTTATATTCTTATTTTTTGCTTTTCAGTGCAAGATGTTTTGAAGTCGGTTGAGTATTTTTTTTTTTTAATATTTTATTTTTCCATTTTTAGTGTTTTATTTTTATTTAGAATGACGTCACCTTACTTATTGTGTTTCGCTCATCAAGCCCTTTCATTTGATACCCATGTCACTAAAAAGTTCCATGGAACCGGTCCTGACTCCATCGTCAGATCAGCTCGCTGTCACCATATTATTACCATATTATTACATTGTCGTCGGAACTTCACAGATATGCTGAGTTCCGAGTTTCAACTCAATCGACCAATTTATTGAGGAGCGTGTGATGCCGGGCGAATTTTTGTTGATGTATTAATCCTCCTTTTTTTCTTTTGACGACTTTGACGAGACTCACATTGTTCGACTGGCTCCACACTGGAACTTGACTATTTAGATTTTAAGCGGATGGATCACCGAAAAGAAAGCTAGGCCCCATACCGTGTTTGTTGCCCTGATTCTTCACGGTGTTGGTCGCGAAAGAACAGGAGTAGAATCACCTAGCTCTTAAGACGATTCAAAGTGGTCATAACGGTCCTACTGAATAAATGATATTTGATTTTGATTTTGAGTTCTGATGAGCAGCTCTTGACTCCATCATCAGATCAGCTCGCTGTCACCATATTATTACATTGTAGTCGGAACTTGACAAATATGCCGAGTTTCAACTCAATCGGCCTATTTACTGAGGAGTTCTGTTGAACAGCTCTTGACTCCTCATCTTTGACGCATCATCAGATCAGCTTGTTGATACCATAATATTTCATTGTCATCGAAAATCTATAAGTGTGCAAAATTTCAGGCCGATAGTTCTACCAACACAATAAGTAACCATAAAATTTGAGGGTTTCCCTCGATTTCCATGGGATCCCTTCATCAGATCCTGATTTGGTGACGATGGGACCACCTCGGGAGTATAACCTTTGTAACAAAAAAAGAATTTTCAAAATCGGTTAACAATTGACGGAGAAATCGCGTAACACACATACAAAAAAAAAAAAACATACAGTCGACTTGAGAACCTCCTCCTTTTTGGAAGTCGGTTAAAAAGATTTTGTAAAGTATGAAACAGGGATAATGTAGCCACAGGCGCCTGGGAGTCGTAACCATCCGCGTCTAAACGACTACATTTAAATAAATTCAAAGAACCCCAAGCGTACATTAAATCATGAGACGGCATTATTAGCCTGCACAATTTATTGGCCGTCAAATAAAATGATTGTACCGAGTTCTATTGAACAAACATGCAATACACGTCGCGTAATCGCGCTACGGTCTACGAGGCGAAGGGTGCCAACCTGCCTCTATCTCTCCCTGACAGCGGCAGCGTCCAAATTCAACTGAATTAATCCCTGATCCATTTCCGAACGGCATAAAATAAAAAATTGGATAGTTTGTGATCCTGATATTCTAAAGTAGCAACGAAATCTTGCATGTAAAGTTAAAATTTCCTAATTTAACACTTCCAGCGAATCCTAAAATTCAAATTACTTAATATTCTTGTGAATTGTCGACAATATTACTTTTACAAAATATTAATCTAAACGTAGACTCCTTGGGGAACGGGGAAACCCGGCCTTGAACCCTCCCGGGAATAAATTACTCCAATTTGGCAGCCCATTAACGATTCAATTTTGGTAACCGAACACATCAATTTTCCGTTTTTCCTTCAAAATAGAGTTCAGATAATAATGTTTATTTTCTGTTGCTATAACGTTCTACCAGGTATAGACCAGATATTTGTCGATTTAAATATTTTTATGACAAAGTGTATGAGAAATTTCTAAACTGTTGATAGAAATCGAACTTGCATTAACTCTAGATTTCCAGAAAATATAAAGGACTTACTTATTATTTCCTTTCGTGCCATTTTTTTCTCTCCTTTTAGTTTAAATTCGATTTTTTTACAGAATTTTTTTTGGTAGGTTTACATACTTAATTAAAATTCAGTGATCGTGGTGCAAATAAAAAAAAACTTCTAAGCAAGTAGCTGCAAAATTGACTAAACTTTTGGAAGTAATTTCGATGACCTAACTAAATGATCACTCAAAGATATTATTTACATATAATATGATATATTAGTTAATGTTTTATGAAAATTAAATAAGTAGGTAACCTGTTATAACAACCGCCCGTGATCGTAGTTTGTTAGGGCCAACACGTTAACTTATTCTGACAAAGTGGGCTTCACAGGGAAGGAGTCCGTGCAAGGTTGAGGCGAGACGACCTAATTGAGGCCTGTACGCATTAATATTTTATTCCCCACGTACCCACACGAACAGTGTGATAACCTAGCACATTCTCACCCTTATTTCGTATGAATAAGGCGAACGTTTTGAATAATTACTTGTAGCAAGGGGCTTGGAAACCGACTGGTCGATATTGTACTTTTGGTAACACGTGCAATGGTCGCCGAGCAACGTAAGGTACCAAACCACGTGTGTCCACACAAACAAAGGAAGGCAAAACTATCTTCATCTCGATTCACTTCAAAAATACAAGAACAGAACAATCAATTAGGTAAAAACAAAACTAGAAAGGCTCATTGAATTAGCACAATTTCTTCTTTTTATTCGATTTTATTATCAAATGACTTCGAATTTCATAAGCTTTAACTTTTTTTATGGGCGTGTATCGAGGTCATGGCAGATTTAGCGGAAGCGCCGCAGTGCGCCCAATGCGACACCTGCAATATCTCTGCACTTCATCTCAAACACGATCAAACAATATTGGCACACAGATACCTGATTAATGAAGTAAGAATTGTGCTTTTAGAAGGTAAATGTAGGTACATGATTCTTGTAAGATTATGCTATCTAATATTCCAGACTTGAATAACCTTTAATATTCAAGCAAATCCGTTTCGTTATTTGATATGAGTATTGTTCCGTCGAAATATTGTTGAGGCACCTGTCCAGTGATAGTGAAAAATGCTTACGTTGATATGTTGATGAACACTTTCCCGTGGTTGCGTGGTCCCCGAATAATTGTGTGAACACAGCGACGCTATAATACGAGTAGTACTTCGGAGACCCCGGTCGCGGTCAAAGCGTCAAACTTTGACAGAGCCTTTAGGCGACCAAAAAATTCCATCACTGGAGTTGGTCACTAGCTCATACCAAATTAAATTTATATACTTACTTATCGCAAAATAATCGGAGTTTGTTTTTGACCGAGCGAACGAAGCGTCTCTGCTTCAGCTTGGACAAAAATGCTTTCGTTTGCCCGCCGGATGTCTGTCTGTCTGCCTGTTCTCCTCTACAGGTTGCATTTCTCAACCAATTCTCGTGAAATTTTGTTAGCAGGTTTGATAATTTTATAGCTTTTTTTTGTCGTCCGCGATTTTTGATGGACTTCCTCTAAAAGGGGCATAAAGGGGGTTACAGGATATCTCCGCCTTTTGACATCCGATTAGGTTGGCTCTTTTTTATTTGAAAGGTTGTAACTTTAACTTGGGCTAATAACATTTTGGTGAAGATCTAATGAAGATCTTCAGCGTGATGAGCAGAGTAACTTCTAAATATGTAGTATATTGCTCACTTTTTAACCGACTTCCAAAAAGGAGGAGGTTCTAAGTTCGGCTGTATGTATGTTTTACATTTTTTTAAACTATGCAAACACAGACTCGCAAGGTCTACAGCTCATTAGAGCCACTAGTTTATTCTACATCTTAAAATGTAGCTCGCAACTTCAATACCAATGATCTTCCTTTGCAAACTTAATAAAAAAAATAAAAGTTTAGCTAGTAATCTCTAAATAGCAACTTTAATAAGAATTTCTTAAATAACAAGCATTGCGTGTCCCTGGCGATAAGGTTAACAAGCGTGTCAATCATACGTTTCATCGGTAGGAATTACCGTAAAAGTACGGTAACGAAATGCCCATCATGGTTTCGGGACGACTATTAAACTGAGGGCAAAACGTAAGACACAATACCAATAAAATAATCATGAGAAACTGTTCCACAGAACTCAATTTTCCTGAAAGTACCGAAGTTTTTATTTTTGTACGCGATAGGTGGAACACTTGCCTACGAAGCTTTCGTGTTCACTTCGCAGCACTTGAATATTTTACTACCTCGAATGGGATAAAGTTATCGAATGACTTTCTTGGAAAACGATGGAATAATACTAGGTTACTTGTTTGTATTTTTATTGAATAGCACAATTTTTTTTTACTCAGTTATATTGATTTTCCGAGTTTTTAGTTTAGGTTGTTTGTTCATCGTAAAATGTTTCGTTTACGGTTACACGTTAGGCACTTGGATTTGAGACGAAGTAACCCGGTATTTTATTTAAAAAACGAAACAACTAAGTAAGGATTTTTAGTAGAAAATCTTTACAAAATTCTTTTCGGCGAGATTTTTGAACTACAGGAATTGCCTATACATCTATGAGCTTCGAGATTGATTGTGTAAGTTTGTTGAATGATCACCGTGACTCGCCCCACTTTTCCAGTTTAGTAATCCGATACTGTTTCACCAGATTTACTAAAGTTCATTGTACTTTCTGCAGGAAAAACAAATTATTGTTAGTTACCTAATCAAATCTACAGTAATAACGTAGGTTTGAAAAACAATTCACCAAATCACTTTTAAAAAAAATGCAAGTAGATTTTACGAAGAGGTTAGTAGAAAAAATATAAAAAGGAATGCTATTTCCTGTTTGGCCTATTCAATTTGGTAAAGAAAATACTTTAAGACTTTGAGACAAAAATGTCCCTCTGGGCAAGAAATGTCCCTTACAGCTGCAAGCAAACCATGGCATGCCCAATGTGGCCATAGGGGTGACCGTCACGCGACCACTTTATATTTATTATTTCTAACAGAGAACGATGAACTTCTTAGATTTTACAATGGCTTACATGCATGCCCAAAAATTTGCTTTTTTAAGAGTTTTTTTTAATTCTATTTTCTTTCTGCAGATACTACTAACGAAACTTAATAATAATTAAGTCAGTAATACGAAGAAAAGAAATATCATTTTTTGAAGCAGGGCAAAATGAAATATACATGTATACATGTATCTTTGTTTGTATGTCCGTCCAGTGAAGTTAAATAAAAGTTATTAAAATTTAAGTAACTACTTAAAGTTTAACTTTTTATCGTAAATCTAAATCTGAAACCCAATTAAAAAATGTAACTACGACTAAGTTTTAATGTGAATTATTTTAAAAACATAAAGAAAAGGAAAATAAATGTTAGCTTTTACAAGTAACGTTTTAGGTTTCTATTTCATGGAGAGAAATACAGATAAGTTGGTTTATTATTTTACAAATTTCCTGAGCAAATACGAACCCAAATGAAATCCTATAGAAAAAACACAGTAAGATCGTCTAGTTTTCGTAGTTCGTTAATCTTGTATGTAGAGACCGAGCGAGGTAGTGTCAATAGATCGATAGCCTCACGGTTATTGTATTTGTATTTATTCTGCTCGAAACTAGACGTTTCCCACGCCCGCCCTATTCTAGGAAAATGTTTGACTGGAAAAAATATGACTTGGCTCATCTTAGCTTACTCTTAATACTCGTAAAACACCATGAAGTATGAAAAAGAAACAAATTAACATAAAATATGAGCTAAAATTTTGAAATTAAGGAACTTAAAGGTAACTCGTAGCAAGTGGCCAACTCTGGTGACGGAGTTTTTAGGCCGCCTAAAGGCGTCCGTCAGGGCTTAACGACTTATTAAGGTAACGATATCTTTCAATTCGTTTTATTATTTATGCGTGTGTTAAGACTTTATGAAACTACCTAGTTTCATAAAGTCTTATGGATACACACGCATATGTTTTCTAAATGCATATTAATGAACGTTGTTTAATAAGTATTTGTTAGTCACCTGTTTCAACTATTTTCAGTCAAGTACAATACCGTTATCAGGCTAAGGATTATTCTCTCCAAACAGATTTAATAGATAAGATATCCGTACAAATAACACCATGCTTGAAAGCAATGATAAAAGGAATAATTAGTATCTTTCCCTGATAATTATATGGAGCACAGTCAACTTCATAAACATAGTAACTACAAAATTCATAACAATATAAAATTATGAGTCATTGTTAAACATTATATAAGTTTATAAGGATAATAGTTGTTACATACGGTAATAATATCCACATACCTACTGACGGCTACCTGTGTCAGTTTGTTTTTGCAATTTTTTATATTTTATAATAATTCAATTCAAATAATATTTAAATTGCATATATTCTTAAAAAGTAAACAATTTTAAAATATATTCTTATTTAGAACGAACTTAATTATTCCATCTGCTCTACAAAATCCAAGCGAGAGACAAGACGATTAAAATTCAATAAGCCTCTACTCTCTACCTACGGACTACAAAGCTTACGTAAGGCGGGCGGAGAATAAAAAGCTATCTTCTTTCAAGAATTTCGTTGGAGAAAAAGTAATTTTCATGCAGGTACGAGTTTACGAAACGTGAATTAGCAATGAATTGTTCCATTTTTTTCTGGAAATGAAATGCTATCATAAAATTGTAGGGCTTTAGTTTTCCGACAACGTCAGATGCTCTACTTCGATAAATTCGCTGGTCGCTGACTTAGGTTGTTGTATTGTACGGGGTTACTTGGGTTCGAGGGATCTAAAATACTAGAAAAGCTATTTTTGGCTATATTTAAACAATAATAACTAAAGTGTTCACATTTAACTTAATTCATCAATACATTTAATAAAAATTAAGGTACGTTTTACATGTATAGGGTGTATGGAAAATACGACATCAATGATGCAAGTCGCGATTGAACACTTTAAAAAACTCATATTGGAACTGTAACGCGTTGAAGTCTTTTGTATGTGAATTTTGACAAAAGTGACCTCTAGACCCATGGCAAAGTATTAAAGTAAGTATCTAAAACCCTGTTTATCATTAAAAATCAGATTATTATATTGAGATAAAATATTATTTTGTTACGGAACCCACGATATCCCGGAGGCAGGTGGTACGTTATGCATGCTTGCACTGTAATCCTCGATTCCTCGGTCCACAGAGTGGCGTGATTATGATCAATATTTACGCAAATGTGTCACTCCGTCGTCCTATTACGTAATGCGTCAGTTTGTTTAGTGCCTAGTCTAGCCCGAGCCAAGGACGAGCCCTCCTTAGCGGACCAGGTGCCGGCTGGAGACGAACCCGGCCGGCAGCGTGGCGCAGTACCTGCCCTCTACCTTACACTACGCTAATGCCTGGCTGCCTCAACATTATGTTTCAATTACCAAAAAATTATAAAATTACAGCGTCTTAAAGATAAGCGCGAGCATCAAACTATCAAGAAACCATCGAATTACACATCTCTGAAAGTCGTAAAACCACCACGAGGAAAAGATCGATTAAAATAATACAATTAAAACAAACATCAACCCTCGACGTCATTACGCTCCAGCACCTAGCGAGGGGTCGAGGATAAAGAATACACGCTCCGCCGTCGTATTCTTTCAAATGCTACGAAAACGTAAAAAGTTAAGGCTTCAGAGGAGTAAGCCGCGGACGATCAGCTGTTCGGCAGAGTTCGCAGGGTGAACGCGACACGAGTTCAGGAAGTAATACTTACCGGCTGCGATGGTCAGCCACCACCAGCTCCAGCATGCGGCCACGAGCGCCCGAGCGCCGGCCATATCTAGAGGCAGCGCATGACACGCGCGCTCTCGCCGGCCGCCCCGGCGGACTGCCGCCCGCTCGATCGATGCCGGCTCGCGCCTCTCGGACACGCACCCTCCCGAGTCCCGGCACCGCCCCCCGCCCCGACCCCCGCCCTGCCGAGCCCCCGCCACAATTTTCCGAGTTTCCTCAGCGAGCGCGCGCGCTGCCCTCTTTTCATGCGATCGCTGACCGCCCCTAATTGATTGGGCCCGTTCGTTTGGCGAACAAGTTTTAGGTCACTTACGCCGCAGTCTCAAACTTCTCTTACCAGTGGGGGGCAAACTTAAACACTAAGCCGATACCATGAGAGATATTTACTTATCTGCATAATGCACACTATCTACTAATCTTACTTTATTAATCTCTATCCGAGATAGGTATCCCAGATAAATGCTCTTTTACCATTCACATGTTCATGTAGGTAGGTGCTTATATTGGTAGGTACCTACCTAGATTTATTCCAAAACTCGTTGAATTGTTCATAACTTGTGCAATCTAAAGTTACGGTTGCGTATTATTAGTCCCTGCAATTAATACATTTTTACAATTTTTTTTCTTTTAATTAGGTAGGTAGGTAGTTAGGCAGGGACGTATATAAGGGGGGGGTTTAGGGGGTCCGGACCCCCCCCTTAGCCCATTAAGTTCGGAGGAAACCTAGTCAATTTTTGTATTTTGGAACCCTTGGACCCCCCCCTTAACAAAGATCTTTGGTATATTGGAACCTTTGGACCCCCCCCTTAACAAAGCTATAGCTACGTCCCTGTAGTTAGGTATAAAGGTAGGTAAGTATCTTTATTTTCTTGTTTCTTTTTTGTAGGTACAGTTTTCTAAATTCGTATTTTAAACAAAACCTCCATAGTAGGTAGGTAAAAATAAACATTAAGTATTTCATAGGAAATATCAAATCAAGAAATATCAAGTAGAGAAAAATTAAAAAAGAAAAATAATAGTTATTTGTGCAACAAGAGGGCAAAGTTGATGTTTACCTCGAGTGCTGATTTTGAATCCCGAGCGAACGAGGGATTCTAAGAATTGAATCACGAGCGTAGCGAGTGATTCTACGTTAGAATCCCGAGTCTAGCGAGGAATTGAAAGGCACGAGATGTGAAAAACTTTGGTCTCGTGTAGCACACAAAATTTTTCACCTCAGCAGCGAGAACATTAACCTACAAATAAAAGGTACAACTTTGTACATAATGAAGCAACTAATCCATAATAGGTATTCATTTAAATCTATTTAAAAATAACGCATTTTTTTCAGAAATTAAAAGAACATATAACAGTTATTGTAGTTTTGTAAATTAAAAGTTTCTGCTTTGTTCAGAACTTACCTACGTGCTTCTCAGGAAGGGAACTTTGTTCATCACAATCACTTTTTGTCTCAACTCTTCTCTCTGGAGATAAATTAGTGTATTCGCCACTGGTTTCCCTCATCTTTATTGTTTTATGAATTTTCAACAAATAACTAGCGTAACAGAAACAAATTCCCGCTATTTTATTTTTAAAAGGTGCGTTATTTGTTTTTTTTCATAGACAGGCTAGCGATTGACCGCCATGCACTACCACGTGTCAATCGGCGACATTCGAATTTCAAATCACTTTTCCTCACTGAAACCAGTGTGCAAAATGCGATTTTGCACACTGGTTTCTCGCAGCAAAGGATGCCATTTCGAGCTGCTGAGGTGAAAAATAAATTTCCACTGGCTGAAATTTGAACTCGCGGCTTACGATTTAAAAGCGGACATAATTTGACCACTCGGCCAATTTAGTATCGACGAAGCCCTTGAAATTACGAACCGCACTGCATTGGTAAATCTTTTTACTTCAAAAATGTGAAAATGCCGAGAAAACGAATTTTCTCAGATATGAATCCTAGCTAGATCGGTTTTTCGCCCGTGTAGGTAAGCCCCCGTACCGCAAATTTCATCGAAATCGTTAGAGCCGTTTTCGAGAACGTGAGTACCTACAGACAAACAAATAAACAAACAAACAAATATTGCTCGTCTAATATAGGTAAAGTATTTCAATAATTCATAGAAATTTTACAGCGTAAGTTTGTAGAATGAAATATTTAAGGGACCGGCGAACGTACCTCTATTTACCTAGGAACGTAATACCAAAATAATTTAAAATTTGAGCATATTTTTATTTATAAGTTATTATTTGGATAAAAGCAGTATTAATCTAGGTTCCTGTTACACTTTTGTTCCAAAAAACTTACTAAATATAGAACAAATTAAAAGAAAAAATGCCATTTTTGGTGTAGGTACCTACAAAGATTTCAATTCAATTTGCTGAGGTACATTTCTTTTTATGTAAGTTTTTCGGAACAAAAGTGTAACAGGAACCTAGATAAATACCTACTCTCTTAATCTAACAACATAAACTGATAAAAATATGCTTAAATTTTAAATGATTTCGGTAGGTACTACGTTTTTATGGAAATTCGCCTGTCGCAGGCCTCTTAAGTAGGTATTTTAAATCTTCGTGTGCAATACAGTTTACGTAGTACCTATGTAAATTCATGCGACGATTCTTTATCGGGGTAAAAGGTAAAATAGGAAAAGTTTAAATTCACAGAGACAACACAAAACTGTCAAAAAACATAAAATAAAATAGAAACTATTTGAAAATGGTATAATGTTAAACCTTGTGTGTGATGGGGATGGAGACTGTGACAAGGAAGCGTAGGATCTTTTTGGCGGGAATTTGAGAAGTCAAGTTTCATTTTTGTTTTATTTTCCAAAACTTGTGTTTCTTCGAATGTTAATGTGTAATAATGGTGGATTATTAACCGTTAAGTGTTCGTGAATGTGCTTAAGTGTAGGGAAGTGAAACAAAATTGGATAACATTGCTTTTCAAGTTCTCCCAAAAAGTCCGTGTTGATGTTTCAGTAAAGCCCCACATCTTTACTGAGGCACAAGGGGAGGGGTGGGATATTATATTTATGTATTGTAATATGTAGGGTAAACCATGTAGTAACTGGCCACTTAAGCACTTTGACCAATTTAAATTGTTATATTTGCTTTGTATGTCCTAGAAGTGTTATGTTTATAGTGTTATAGGAAAGAGAAAACGTTATTACTTATTACAAATTATAAGAACAACGCATATCATCAGTTGAATTTTTTTTATATTAATTTAAATAAAAATAGTTGTTTTAGACCAGTAACTGGCCGCAAAAATTAGTAACTGGCATGTTCTTTTTCAGTAACTGGCCACAAGATTTCTTTGACGAAATTACTAAAATTAATATCAAATTTTAAGAAAATAATAGAGAATACAATATCTGGCTAATAGAACTATTAAAAATCAACAAAATAGCATACTTCTCACTTAAATAAAACAAATTTAAATTAGGTATTATGAGATCTAGGCTTCATCTTTGGTAATTTTGGTACTTAATTACCTATACATTATCAATACCCTTGCTTTTTTGCTTCCTCGCGAACAGCATGAAATGATAATATGATTTTTTTGCGCGAAGTGTGGTGCACAAAGAACTTAAACCTCTACTATTTAAATTAGATGCACACACTTCGCTAGGATATTTTTTTAATTTAACTAAATAAATATTACAGTAATTATAATTTAAAAACGACTTCAAATTACCTACAACTATATTTTTATATAATACAATATTTATTTAAGCATCCGAGATAATTATTAATCGATTGAGCGAGCAAAGCGAGCGAAGATCTTAGTGGCAAGTTAGGCGATTTTGCTTTGTATGTTTCACTTCTATGTTCTCGCATAACTATCGAACCGCTTATCCAATCTGCATGAAACTTAGTAGGTCAATAGGTTGTGCTATAAAAATTTACTGTGGAGCATATGAGCATAATCGATGAAGAGGTTGTAAAGATATTGGGTTCCTAAGGGGGTAAAAAAAATTAAAGTTATTCAATTAAATTGAGTGGGCGTCATATGAAAGGACTTCATTTGTACATGCCAAAATGGTTTTTATTTTTACTCTAGAATGTATAGGTTTTGAAATACGACGAAAGAAAAAAATTTAAAACCAGAGCTGCCACAGCTCCCGTTTCATAGAGTTTCGATGTCTTCGTAGTTCATTAACTGGTTGGTCTTAGAAAGAGAATGACATCGTTGCGGTCTGGTTTACAATGATTTTAGTTACTACTTGAAATTTTTTCATGATAAAAAATGAAAATCCGGAAACCTGAAAAAAGACTACGTAAGGTTACGTTAGGTAGGCACGTAAGGTATCTATCTAATTGAATATAAACAAAATAGACACGACTTAATGTATTTTATGTATGCCTATAATTTTTACCAAACTGAGCTAGCGTATCTGTGTACTGAGTGAACTCAGCAGACGTGGCATGTAGTTAGAAACAAGTCCAAATATAGGCTATCCACGCAACGGTGCGCGAGATCTCAGTTCGGGGCGAACTACTAGTTTAATTGTTATAGTGTTAATTATTTTCAATGAAGCATTAGGGATGTTAATCAACCAGTCTAAGCCTACCCTATAGCATAAATGACACAAGAAACCATCATCAGCATCAGTGGGAATGTGGATTTGGTGAAACATAGGTATACAATTTTTATGGAACTCGCATTTATTACACTCAAGCCTTTTCTTAGTTATACCAGCGGTACAGGCTTCACAGATCGTTATATCATTTTCTTCAATGTTCCTCTCAGTTTCGTTTGTAATTGTTGCTTCATCAACATTATAAATTATGGACCGACTTGTTTCAGTTTCTGTTTTTAGATCTGAGCCCCTACTTTTTCTCTTCCTAATAAATGTATTCTTTTTTCCACCCATATTCAGCTCATCTTATTCTGTCTGTAGTGACATCTACCTGTCGCTAGATAAACTACATAAACATGATACGCACTACAGATGGCGCCACACAACATCAGAATGTCTAGATCTCGCAAACGAAGTTTTCAGCGGCGATAGACATATCTACGACCAACCAACAATAACTGTTGGTCGAAAGACCACAGGCAAGTGGGTCAGATGGGCCGGCCCGTTGCAAAGGAATCACCTACTCTGCCTTTGGGGAACGATTCCACCATGTTCCCTAAACTGTCTGTTAAAAAAGTAGACACCATCAGTAACTGGCCACTCAACTGGCCACCTATGCCAGTTACTGAAAAACCCTAATAAATTTTCACAATATGTTGTCACCTATTATAAGACCTGATTTTCTTGCACTACAGAACGTAATTTTGATCAATTTTATAGAGAAGTAATTTTGTTAATAACTGGCATGGGTGGCTAGTTATTGAAAATTTTAAGTTTTTTATTTCAGTTACTAGCCACACTATTATTGTAGGCTTTAACCTCCTAAGCCCTGAATTTTGAAAATAGCATTTGTCATTGAGAACGGATGTCCAATTTTTGGAACAAATTGATTGATGTCACTAAGGCCTGAACCTTAATGTGCTTGCAATAAGCCTTAGATTGTATTTCCTGCATTTTCGCCAGAACAAAGTTGTTTTGGGTATTCATAAGGAATACATAGAGTTCAATTTGAATTACCTACAATTTGTTCGTTTTTTGGGACATTCGTCCTTAATTTTTCGTATTTTTACAAAACGAATGGCAGAACAGAATACACAATTTAGGTATTTTAACGCATTTATTTCAATAATAAACATGAACTATTCAAATAAATTTGAGCTTTAACCATATGGATGGCTCTAACCATGGTTATGCATACGGTTATGCTAAAGAAAATTTTACATTCTTCTTTGGTAAACTGAAACAGTAAGTTTTTATTGAATTTTTATTTTTCAAAGCAAACTCTTTTAGTAGGAAACAGAGAGCTGATTCAAATAAGCCCAATAAGCAGTATTTATTTTATTTATTGGCAATTTACTGAGGAGTTCTGTTGTACAGTTCTTGACTCCATTGTCAAATCACCATTCGGTAGGGAAAATAAAATGGCCCAGCCCTTTTTTATGTATTTTCGTATGTCGAAATGGTGTAAAAGATTATAAATTTAGCTCTGATTTAAAGAATATGGAACAATAAATCGATACATAGATTTATAATTGGGTACTAAAGTACCTTTTTCGGAACAAAATTTTACGATCCTTATTTTTGATGCAAAAATCAAATACCGCGTTAAAATAATATTTGTGACACCATTTTAACATTTAAAAGGAAGTCAAACCAACAAAATTTTAACAAATTGGATGCACATTATTGTAAAAATCCAAGATTTTAGTTACCCCTGTCTGTGTGGTTTTCCATCTTGATGGATGAAGGGCGAAACACTGTGCAGCGCGTAAAGTCTATGGTAAAAATTGCATTTGCGGGAGAGGGATGGATATTTTTAGTTTCATTTTACACAGAATGTAGCAGTAACAAACGACAATATTTGGAGAAACAAGCAAACAAATATTAAGGTCAGTTATTGGGACATCCGTCCTTTACGAAAAGTCATGTTTTCTACAAAGCCGTCCTCAGCGACATGTCTTATTTTGTTCCAAAAAATGACCGTAAGGGCTCAGGAGGTTAAGCAAATAACTTAATCAAAGACGATTAAATTATGATAATACTACCTAAATGCTAACTAAATCACTATAAACTACAAAGATATATTGTTTGAAACAAGCTTAATTCATATTTTAATTAAACAAGATCCTTACCGTTTTAACAACTTAACAGTCATAGACCATCCGGCTCGCCGACTGTTAACCAATAACGAAATATTTTCGCGTTAAGTTGTTTGGCTGGTGACGGAAATCGGTACTAAAATTTAAGTTAAATATATAAACAATTCTCTAAGATGATAACATAAGGCGTACGTCCCACTAGTTGCTTAATTTAGATGTCTAAGCGTCAACATGGCTAGTTACTGAAGGTGGCCAGTTATACCTAGATTTACCCTATTTATTTATCTACAAACTTGAAGTTTATATAGTTACTTGACACTGGCTGAATGCACAACCGTGCGAAGCCAAAATAAAGAAAAAAAAAAAAAAAAAAGGAAGCGTAGGTATTAACTTCCTTGGAGGTTTTTTGGCGGGAATTTGAGAAGTCAAGTTTCATTTTTGTTTTATTTTCCAAAACTTGTGTTTCTTCGAATGTTAATGTGTAATATTGGTGGATTATTAACCGTTAAGTGTTCATGAACGTGCATAAGTGTAGGGAAGTGAAACAAAATTGGATAACATTGCTTTTCAAGTTCTCCCAAAAAGTCCGTGTTGATGTTTCAGTAAAGCCCCACATCTTTACTGAGGCACAAGGGGAGGGGTGGGATATTATATTTATGTATTGTAATATGTATTTATATATTATCTTATTTATCTATTTTAAACTTGAAGTTTATTTAAATACTTGACACTGGCTGAATGCACAACCGTGCAAAGCCAAAATAAAGAAAAAAAAAAAAAAACTTCCTTGGACTGTGATGACTGATGACATTGACACCTGTCTGTCATGTCAATGTCAGAATAGTAAAATTGTTTCTTGCATCCAGTGTTGCCAATTTAGCGACTTTGTCGCTAGAAATAGCGACTTTTGGACCTGTGTTAGCGACAAAAAATCTGTTTTAGCGACAAAAAATATTTAGCGACTTATCTAGCGACTTTTGGACTTCGACCAAGAAATTAAAAGTAGTTTTATTGGTGGGCTTGGTGTAACATTGCTGTTCAAGTTCTTCCAAAAAGTCCGTGTTGATGTTTCAGTAAAGCCCCACATCTTTACTGAGGCACAAGGGGAGGGGTGGGATATTATATTTATGTATTGTAATATGTATTTATATATCTTATTTAGGTATCTATATACTTGAAGTTTATTTAATCACTTGACACTGGCTGAATGCACAACCGTGCGAAGCCAAAATAAAGAAAAAAAAAAAAGACACCAAGTGACAGTGACAGACACCATTAAAGTATGATAATTATATTGTGTTTTGTACATTTTGACGGAATAAAAATACGGAACTTCATGTGCGTGTTCACTACGGTGTATGTTAATGACAATGTCCCGCGTATCAACCTTATCTAACTCCCTAACCATATTTACTCTATTGAACTATGCTTAATGAATGCTGACGAAGATTTTGAATTAAAACTTTTTTTTTGAGTTTACGTAAAAATATGCAGGCAACGTAAAAAAATATTTAATTTCTTTTGGGTGCACCCCCCCCCCCCCCCCCCCCCCGCTAGCTCTTTGCCTCTCTTTTAGCGACTTTCTAGCGACTTTTCGCACTCAATCTAGCGACTTTTATTTTTTGGAGTTGGCAACACTGCTTGCATCTATCTATGTATCTATTTTTCAAACAAAACCAAAACAGAGCAAATCTTTATTTCGTAAAGAAATATTTGTAAAAGGCCAGTCAAGGCATACAAATGCAACCCTTCTTGAAAAATTCTTATGTGGAATAATTCTTCAATAGTGATTTGAAAATATTTCAAGAACTACATCCTAGAGGTGATTATTCAAAATTCCGATTAATGAAGTTAAAACGTGGTTATTACGATGTTTTCTTACGTACCTGTGCCAAATATCCATCCAGAACAGCAGTGATACATTACTGCAATGGATTCTACAAGAAATACACTTATTCAGAACTGTATGGTGTCTGCGAATATTTAACCCAAAATCTTTTGCAACTAAAATGTAATAAGGGTACTATTGGACTTATATCTGAAAGGAACATCGTAATCCCATGTGTTATTGCTGCGTAAGTACAAAACATTCCATTGGCATAACATTCTATTTTATAAATTTGAATGTAATAAAACTCAAGTTTCTACTTTCATTCCAGGGCACATAAATGCTGTACCACTTTCATGTTCATTGATCCATCTCAAGATATAAAGGCATTAACAGATACAGTAACATTTAATGTATTAGTTTCTATCACATCTAATGAAAACAACACTACTGCAGAGCTGTTAAATAAAAAGCCAGATAAGACTTTAACAGTATTCAACTTAGTGATTAATTTCTATTGTTACGATCCACCTACCTACCAAAGCAGTAAACAAGTGAATCAGCACTCCTTCATAGCCTCCACATCAGGCAGCACTGGAGATCCCAAGCACATACAAGTCCCGATTCAATGCATACAACCAAACATTGATGATCTCACAAAACTCTTCAACATCACCCATCAAGATGTTATTTACTTCTCAACCCCGCTAACATTTGACCCATCTATGGTGGAAATACTCCTTGCATGTCTAAATGGAGCCTCATTACTTATTGCACCGGAGAACGCTGATGTCCTATTTCCGTTGAACAAAGATAATTCAATAACTGTTTGGCAAACAACACCCTCTAAATTTTTTCAATTTTCAAATACTGATATCAAAAATAAAATTCTGAGTGCAAACTCAACCCTTAGGATATTAGCTCTTGGAGGTGAACCTCTAAATGGGTCAAAGAGATTAAAAGAATTGAAAGATAGGGACAATAGAACAAAAATATTTACATTGTATGGAGTGACTGAGATGTCCTGTTGGGCATGTGCTGCTGAACTGGACTTGAGCAAAACAAATGCTGATCGGGAAGTACCGTTGGGGAACTGCCTCTCTGAAACTGAAGTGATCATAGAGCCAGTTAAGAAACACACAGATACAGGAAAGATCATATTAAGTGAGTAACTAAGTAGTTATTCTCGGTCCGGGGACATAGGTCTTTAAGTCAAATTACCGACCTGCACTTATGACTTTATGTTAAAATAGCAACATACTATATCATCTGAAAGTCAAAATGCCTTAGACCCCAAAATGCCTGAAATTTATTATGCCTGAATGTTTTTTAAGACTGATTAAGAAAAATAACATCAATGTACAGTCGTGCACAGAAAAAAAAACTTTATTTTCTTATTTAACTAAAATTATAACTGTTTCGTTTTCTTAATGATATAAAATATTCCAAAAATGAAATTGGTGTAGAAATAAATAAATAAATAAATAGATAAATAAATCATAGTAATGTAAGAAATTTTAAATGGCCAGTGTGCAAAGATAATAACCAAGAAGTATCTTACCTATTAGGTATGACCAAGAAATATCTATTTTTACATAAGTACATACTTTTCTTGTCGATTGTATGAAATACCACAGGTATATAGTAATTGAGTCATTAGATAAAAGAGCCGATATGAATTTCAGGCATTTTGGGGCCTAAGGCATTTTGACTTTCAGATGATATGGTATGTTGCTATTTTAACATAAAGTCATAAGTGCAGGTCGGTAATTTGACTTAAAGACCTATGTCCCCGGACCGGTTATTCTTATGTGTCAGTTTCTTTTCTCTTACTGGTGTTCAAGATGTACTTAATTAAACATTTAATTATTCCCTTCCAGTTAGCAAAACTAGACAATGTTATATACTGAACAAATCAAAAGGACTTGAGGAACAAAATTCATTAAAATTTATTGACACCGGAGATTTTGGAGAGATAAGAAATGGAACTATTTACTACAGAGGTCGCAAAGATGATGTTATCAAAAGATTTGGTTGTAAAGTTAACATGCAGCTGATAGAATCTACTGTAATGCAGTGTCCAAGAGTTAAAACATGCTCCTGTGTGTGGTTGCCAAAGCCAATGCTTCTAGTAGTGTACTTCTCCTCAGAAACCCTCAACAGTCAAGAGCTATCAGACTTCCTCAAATGTAAACTTGATGACAAACATTGGCCTGACAAAGTAGTGAGAGTAGACAGTCTTCCTACAAACCCTCATGGCAAAATATCAAAAATCCTCATTTCGAGAATATTTGAAACAAAAGTAGATTCAACTCAAAATTTGGAAACATTTAAATCTAACTTTTTGAAAGAACTAAAAGTTTCAATGTGCAGGAACTTCAGCTACAACCAGATAAAAGATAAAGATTTCTTTTCAATTGGAGGTACATCATTCCTTGCTGTGACAATATGCAATAAGCTTTCCTTCAAATGTCCCCAATTTGGTAAGTTCATATTGCCACACCTTATGTCACGAAGACTGACTATTGGAGAAATAGTGTTGTTGGCACATAAAGAGATATGTGTTGAAGAACATAAACCAAGAAAACGGAGAAAAAGATGTAGGTCGAGTTTAGACAGCTACAATGATTGTGTATCCAAAAAGACCAATGAGATTTTAAGCAACCCAGTGGAATTTATAGTGGTATGGGCCTTTGACACTAAGAAATGTGTTGATGCTTCACCCACACTTTTTCAAACGGAATTGTGAGTATCTGTCTAGTCACCATTTCATTATCACTCCAGACAAGGAGGCTTAATCATAACTTCACTTGGGATTTTACTTTTTTGCACACAATTTGAATTATGAGTGATCAGTAAGGCCTCCCGCGCACTAGGCAGCCAGGCTGCGGCAGCCAGAATATTTGCGCAGCCAGTTATAACAGCCAATCAACGACTAGTCTAGATTTCCCGAATAAATTTCTCTGTATCGAAAGCCATCTTATCAAAGTTCGGAACGCAAAATACGTCTGGCTGCTACAACTAGTGCGCGGAGACTGATCGCACGCAGCCACATACATTCGCCTACACACGTTCTGGCTGCGCGCAGCCAGCTGGCTGCCGTGCAAACAGGCGCGTTTTATTGGCTGCCGCAGTCGAGATTTCGTGGCTGCCTAGTGCGCGGGCTCCCATACAACGTCATATGTTTGACTGGCTGCCGCAGCCTGGCTGCCGCAGCCTGGCTGCGCAGCCATGGCTGCCTAGTGCGCGGGAGCCCTAAGTTGTATATAGTACATCCCAAAAATATCAAACAAATGGTATTTAGACCCTCTACCTCAGCCTTACTGTGACATTTGGACATGTGACAGTATTATTATCTGTTCTGTGCTATGGTCACTAGTCTACCAATTGTGCTACTGGCAAATCAACGTCATGTTTGAATTTTAAATGAAGTAGGTACATTCTTAACAGCTTTCACCAAATCACAAATGCTCCATCTTTGGGGACTCAATGACACCTTGGTTTCCACATCCAAAACTAGCTCAGTAGGTGAAATTCTAAGTAAAATTACATTTGGAATAGAGTCAAGTTTCGGAAGAAAAAGCAAATAAAGCAATTTTTTTCCATTTAAAAAAATCCTTATCCTATTTCAGCAACCTGTATGTCACGGTGGGCAGTCACTCTGGCAAAGTGGTGGTTATGGATGCCATTGGAGGCGCGACGCAAGGCTCGATAAGTATTAAGTCACGAGTAGAAGCTTCAATTATGTGCTACCGGGACTCGATAACGTTACCACGAGGAGTGGTCGGAACCCACGACGGTACCATTATCTGCTTTACGTTAGAAGACTGCAAGGAGTGCTGGCGGATAAACATTGGATCAATGATTAAGAGCAAAGCGGCATGCTGCAATAGAGTTGTCTATATCGCCTCATATGATGGGGCTATTCGATGTATTGATATAGCGGTATGTATTGTAACAGTACTCAATACATCTTTTATTTTAATTATATGTAAACAAAGTCAGGTTAGTTACACCATTTGTAACTCAAGAACGGCTGGACCGATTTTTATGATTTTTGATTTGTATTGAATGCCCGAAAATAAAAAATAAATAAAATAAACTTAATTTAATTATTGAAGAGTTGTGTTGGCCGATTAAGTAGTGCTTCGACTATTGATTTGAAGATGGTAGGTATGAATCGACGTCGAAATTCGACGAAGGACTGAGGTTGTGGGTGTAGGTAGAAGGAAAAACCAGTTGTGGAGATGGACAGGACATTTGGCAAGGCGGGAAAACGCTAGATGGACCGTGTATTCCCGATGTCCCCATTAACCGTGTCCCCCTTAATGGGGACAATGGGATTTTAATAAAATAATTAAAAAACATTCCCGTTGTCCCCATTGACAATAATCTGTTAATGGGGACAGTGGCATTTAAATAAAATAATTAAAAATTATTCCCGTTGTCCCCATTATCTGCTTATAGAAACTTTCTTATTAATAAAATTGCTTTAGATAGTAAAGTACTTTTTTATTATCAAAATTGCGTTAGATAGTAAACACTTAGCTAGTCTGGAATATAAAAAAACGATGACCTACCTATAGATACCTAGAAACTCAGGTAAAAACACGTGACCTTCGACGTGCTGCGCCGGCAATGACAACTCAAGACACAAAAGCACCGCTTCCATTGTTTTTATTTGCGAAGCTCTCATTGGATAGTCCCGGTCCCGGGTTCCAAATACACTTAGAGCCTGGATAAGTCAGTTCAGTTTAATTATTGTTGTGACGTGAAGCTGTGAGAGTGTTGTGTCTCCGATTTATATTACTGGATTAAGATATTCCGGTAAGTAGATTTTAAAAACACATATCATGACTAATTATTATGTTATTACGTAGGTATTACATTAGGTGTGAGTTTTATTAATTAGATTTGTCTTTTTTAATGTGATTATTACCATTTATTTCAGACTAGGTCCAAATGAACCATGTCCCAAGAAAACCAACCCGGTCGTTCAGACGGGGATAGTGAATTGAAGTATATACACAGAAAAGGAGGCATCGTACTTTTACGTGCCGGACATCAATTTACCAAGAAGGCAATTTATAAAAGTGGAGCTTCAATATGGGAATGCAACTTGCGCAAAAAAACCAAATGTCCTGGTACATTAACAATAAAAGTAAGTATTGATACGAGTTAGAACAAATCATTATTACTTTAATTTCATATAATCAAAAAAATACCTACCACGCTTCATTCAATAATTGTATTTATCCCTGAAGAAAAATTTATTTATTTGTTTGTTTTACAGGACAGAACAGTAGTAAAAGAATCTGCTCACAAATGTCAACCGGATTTCGGAAAAAACTTGGTAGAAGGTTTTATGGAGGATTGTAAGAAAAAAATCGGTGAAGCTGACGTTCCTTGTATTCCATCTGTTTTCAATGCGACGATATCAGAAATAAAAGACCTAGGTCTAGATAAGGTAACTGCACTTCCTATATTTGAAAGCAAAAAAAGTACTCTGTATCGTCACAGGAATTCTACATTAGGTGTAGAGAAAACTGTTTTCAATGATGTAAAAAATGTTGAAATTCCACCAAAATTTGAAAAGTTTGTGCTGGCTGACTATCTTGATGAAAGTTCAAGAATAATCGTGCTTTGTTGTAATGAAGCAAAACACAAAATGGCCACCCTAAAGGACTTTTTTGGCGATGGCACGTTTAAAAGTTGCCCAGCACCTTTTCAACAACTTTTCACAATGCATGCCGATTTAGGAAGCAACGATGAAAGCACTGCACTGTGTCCATTAGTGTATGTTTTAATGTCAGACAGAAAAAAAAAATCATATAAAATACTTTTTAGACTAATTCAGTCTCAAATTCCCGACTGGAAACCATCGTCTTTTACATGTGATTTTGAAGATGCAACTATGTCCGCGATTCTCGAAATTTTTCCCGGCGTAAGACTCCATGGTTGCTATTATCATTTTAATAAAGCCGTATGGAGGAAGGGTCGGGAATTAGGACTGACTAAAGCCAAAAACTTGCGTCGCCAAGTAGCTCTCAGTGCAGTGCTTCCATTGTTGCCTGAAAATCGTATTTGGGAAGGATGGTTTTACATTGCTGACCAAAGCCCTAATGACAACAAAAGTACACAATTCAGAAAATACATGCTATCACAGTGGCTTCGCCCTGATTTTGAAAAAATATGGTGCAGTTTTGATAAACGCCACCGAACAAACAACTTTGCTGAAGGTTGGCATTACAAATTAAACAGTGCAGTTGGTAAAAAAAATCCGAGTATTGTAAAACTACTAACTGCTTTGCATCAGGATGCTAACTTATTTAGCATCAAAGCTTGTCAACCTAAAAAACGGCGTAAACAAAGTTCCATTGACACGGACGAATTTATTAGAGATTGTCAAACGAAACTTACTTGTTCCGAAATAACCGTGGGACATTTCCTTGAAATACTTCGTTAATTTGCATTAAAAATGTTATTGTCAAAAATTGTCAAAGCTTCTACACGGGGAACCTATGGATCAGCTACACCAAAAAGCCGCTGGAGACCCTGCGCATACAGTATAATAATATTTTCAGGATGATGTTGGGCCTGCCCCGCTTCTGCAGTGCATCAGGGATGTTTACAGAGTACCAAACGGATGGTTTTGAAGCCATCCTCCGCAAAAAAACTGCATCCCTGATGAGCAGAGTGCGGGGCAGTCAAAACATCATCCTGAAAACCATATCGGACAGGTTCACCTCTCCGATGTGGAAATGTTTTGTGATGAGGGTGATAGGACCCACCCAGGGCTGACCAGGTGCTCTGGGTGGGTTTTATCACTTTACCTGAGTACTTAAATTTTGATTTTAATTTTAATTTTTTATGTAATTGTAATTTTTTGAATTCTAATAATGTGATTTGTATAATTTTATGTGATATGGATTAATTTATCTGAAATAAAATTTTATTTATTATTATTATTTATTAAAATAATTAAACAACAAAATTAAAGACTAAATTGAAATGGGTAGACTAAAGTGAAATGATATTTATGATTGATGTTAGTGCGTAACTTAACGCAGTTAATAAAACATAAGGTTGATTCTGTGATCTGTTAAATTGTGATAATTATTAATTTTAAGTATATTTATATCGAGGGTTAACAGCCAAAAGGGCATAAGCGACATTTCGCACAAAATGTTGCTTAAGCCTTTTTGGCTGTTAACAATCGATATACATATTCAAGGTTGTATTTCGAATGATTATTATCATCGATGTCCATGCGTAAGGTTAGTAAGTAAATACATAAGGCTGATTCTGTGATCCGTTAAATTGTTGTGATATTTTTTGATTTTTAAGTGATTTTTTATATTTAAGGTTGTATTTGTGTTGCCAAAAAGTCAATAAATGATATTGCACATCTTCATTATACTTGCTAAAATTTGTAGCGTAAAGATGTGTGTTTTACGTTTCGACTAAATAATGTGAAAAAAAAACTACTTATAAGTTTACCTGTGTTTTTCAAATTATTTTAGTAAAATTTACAAAACTACTTTTTGTGTTTAGTATGCTAGTAGATTTTAGATTTTTACTGGTTGAATTTATAATATTTTATTGGTTTTATTGGTTGGCAATTATGTTGTTATGTTTAAATTTTTAATAAATGATTGAGTTTTGATAACATTGAGTTTTATTTTTATGCGAAATTAACTCAGTCCCAACTAAGATAAATGGTAATGGGGACAGCGCCACGACAAAAAGTAGCGTGTCACTGTCCCCATTGAAGATATAACGTAATGGGGACAGCGGGAAGTTATTTTTTGACATCCCGCTGTCCCCATCGATGGGGACAAAATCATGGGGACATCGGGAATACACGAGATGGACGAAGGCGCGTGGCCACCACTCGGCAACTGCCTTAGTCCATCTACTGTAATAGAACCAATTAGTAGTTAGCATGTGTCAGACTTACTAGATATTTGGACGTGTATCTGACTACCCTTTAACTAGCTAGTCTAGCTAGACACTGTCAAAGATCGGAGCTGTTCTCTATTGTCTCTGAATCGTCTTTAAGTCTGTAATAATTCCTATTCAGTCGTTCCTTGTTGATCAGTAAAAATCATCCACTTCACTATTAAAGTTTTCACTATTTGATTATTCGCAGACAGGGGCAATCATGGACAAAATCCAAGTGATCGACCAAGCGATATCAGCCGACTTAGTATTAGCTAAGAATGAGTACATTCTCCTTGGCACGTTATCAGGTGTCTGTGCAAGTATTCACACAGCTACCAACTCGGTGGCGTGGCGCGGCACGCTCAGCAGTCCTGTGTTCGCGAGTCCTGTGCTATATGACGACGATAAGTATGTTGTATTCGCGGAAGTAAATGGCGAAATACACTGCAGGACTGTTGAGAAAGGGATCAAGGTGATTTATATTTTATCATGTACTAATTGTTAGGTACGTGACTGAAATACACAGACTAACCCCATACTTAATTCATATGAGACTACTAGGCTCCCTAGAGTACAGACTGCTGCTAAATCTGTTGCCGGTTCTTTTCATTGACATAAAAGAGTGATAAGAAAAAATACACTTCAAATCCTTGCCAAAATTACAGTTTTTTATGAATAATGGGGTTGCTTCATTTTATTTGCATTCAGATTTTTGTTAGGTACCTACCAACTTTTATTACTATTATCTGATTTATACCTAGTGATTAATAATGATAATGGCCGCTTATCAACTTAGTATATTATGTCTATATCTATACCAATAATTATAAAGCGGAATAGTTTGTTTGTTTGAACGAGCAAATCTCAGGAACTGCCAGTCGGATTTAAAAAAATATTTCTGCATTTGATAGCTTAACTCTTGAGGACGGTTCTATGCGATTCATCGTCATCATCACCATATACGGGGGCGCTATATAAACGCCGCGAGGGCGCTGCTAATACCTACTCATAGCCATGTTGCATTAGGTAGGTTGCCTATGCACTAAGGCATTGATATCAATCACATTTAGGGTAACTAAATTAGGTATTTTTAGGTAATAAAGCCGTTAGAAATCTTAACTTAGAGCTTTCCGATGGGTACATTAATTCGTCGATTTCAGCTATAGGTAGATAAGTTGACTTTAGGCTTCCGATCCGAAGACTCCATTACTAGAGTTGGCCTCTACCTCATACGAACTTAACTAACAACATTTCTTTATTTTCAGATATGGAAGTACCAAGGCGCAAAGGGGAATATATTTTCATCGCTCTACATAAAGGAAATCGAGAAAATGAAGTGGCAAATGGTATTTGGGTGCCATGATAGTAAAGTGTATAGTATATGCATAAAGAATTTCCAACCCAGCTTGCAATGGAAAGCCGCATTGACATCGCCAGTTTTCTCTACGCCTTGTGGCTTGAACGATAGGTTTGTCTTGGCTGCGTCAAATAATGGCAAGCTCTGCGTCATCGAGGCGGAAAGTGGTGTTACAGTGGCAGAATACCCATTACCTAGTGAAACCTTTTCCTCTCCAGCCGTATACGGCGATTATATCTTTATAGGTTGTCGCGATGACCATATTTACGCAATCAAGTATGTTTTGAACGAAACCTGAAAACCTGAAAGATTCAATGAAACCAGCTAAATATTCGGGAAGTATTAACTGTTATTAAGTACAAGTTACCTACTGTTATTTAGCAATATACTATTTTTACAGAATCAATTAAGTTCATCATTTCTGTACCTACATACTCCAATGGCAAACTAGACTTGTTGCCTGGTTCAGATAACATTATAATATTAATTATCTTTGTTTGTTTGATTATTTCATAGGTTATTGTCATAGAACATAGAATAATACATATTGTGTTAAATCAAACAATATATAATACACTGTAACTTTATTTTCTTTATGATCTTACACAGAATATTAGGTTTAATGAGCATTCATTAATTTGGACAAAATATTATGATATGGTTATAAGATCAAAGTATCAACCAGACAATGGAATGGAATGCATTACAAATCATTTTCCATACAAAATTGTAAACCTACCACTTGTGCAGATCATCTTAAATCTTTGTATACTTATAAAATAATAAAAGCAACCTTATAATGAATGAAAACTTTTACATAACAATATCCTTTTAAATAAAATATGTATAGAGCAATATGTATAAACTTGCCTAAATAATTTAAGGGCATTAGCATATTATATTTATCTACTAGGCTTCCAAATATCCAAATATTGACCATAAACCCTAATGATTTCTATTTAATTCTCGACAGAAGTCTCTTTACAAACATCAAAATTAACAAGCAGCTGATAGTACATAATAGAGCATCTTCACTGCTCCTCTTCACCAAGTTCCACCTTCACCTTGGAGAAGTCAAAGTCTTCATCTGTGCCTCTCTTGTAAATCTTAAGGACATCAAGACAAGTTGTCTCAAAATGGGAAGTAGCATCGTATGATTCAGAAATGAATATCTGACTCTGGCTGCCATCATCGATTGGTTCATAATAGTCTGAGACATGTACAAATTTCTGCTTCACTGGCCCCAAAAGTTCTAGGCCAGGCTTTATCTCAGACTCAGGATCATTGGTTTCTACAGTGGTTGAAACCATTGCAATGAACCAGCCCTTAGCTGCCACTTGATGGGTGTAAGACACCAAGGATACATAAATGTCAGAATTCCTTCCTACTTGCTTCTGAGGGATGATGATTTGGGTAGAGAGGGCATCCTTAGTATTAGCAATTGGATGATCCAAAAGGCATATACACCGGATCACTCTAGCCTTCTTTCGCACACGGTCAGGCACATAGCTAGGGTCACAGTATACTTGTTTGCATTTAGCAACCTCATTTCCAGAGCGTACTCCCACAACTTTGCCATCCTCACCTAATACAATTTCATCAATAGGCTTGTCCAACATGTAAGTTCCTCCATAAATGGCAGAGAGACGAGCAAATCCCTGAGGCAGTTCTCCTAATCCATACATAGGATACAAGTATGGTGACTTTCCGTACCGTGCCAGTGAATCAGAATAAAGCTTGATGCGGCGAATAGTCTGAATAGCAGGCTGTTGGAGGTAATTGTCATCAAGGTAAAGAGCCAAAGCATGACCAGTAAAGTCTTGAGTGTTCTTATCAAGGCCAAATTTATCATACAGAGACTGCATGTTAGCAGTGTTTGCATCCAAATCTTTCCATGTTTTCGAATCTTCCTCTTGAAAATCTTGCACATAGATCAAGAAATTACGGAAACGCCTCTTTTCAAACATCCCCATAAGGTCTGACGCCAGCGCCTCCTTCTGATCGACGGGTACCTTCGAAATCTTGCCTCCTTTGTACACATAACTTCCTTCGATAGACTTGAATTCCAAATATCGGGTAACGCCCGTGTGAATGAGCAGCTTTACGAGTAGGCCGTTTGCCATCAGGAATTTCGGAATCAAGTCCACATTCCAATCGCGGCCTCGTCCGTAAGTCTCGTCGGGTGCTGGAGCATTGAACTTTGCAAACAATTCTTCTAACGGGGTAATTGACGCAGATTCACCACCATAGTACTTATTACGATCAATGTGCAGCACCTTCTTTCCAGACACGGAAAGCATTCCACTGAGAATACATTCTTTCAATCCGGTTCCCAAAACGATAGCGTCGTATTCTTCATCCATGGTGAAGACCACAAAGAGGAGGAAATACACTAATTACACTAAGAAAATAGGAATCACCGGGAGATAGATGTCAAAATGTCGGAAAGAAATTCTGTCGATGACGGACGATGACGTCGACGACGAAGCCCAGTGCAGTGCCAACATTTAAAAAAAAGTGACGGTCAGTGGCACACGAAGCCTTTTGATAAACAGTTAGCCGGGTACTCACCTAGCTTGTAGCGCGTATTAACGTAATGCCTTTTAATAAAATCTATCTAAATTATAATTATGTACTTCTCTATCTAATATAAAATATAATATCTACACAAATGCGAGCCCAACTTTATCGAGCCTAAAAGCTCGGTACAAACGGGCCACCAACCACAGCCACTTGTGGCTAGCGACAGTGGCTTTTATAAAAAGTAGCTGTAGCGGCCACCGCCACCGGCTAGCGGCCACATTAGTGCACGACCCGTCTCGTATGGTATGGTACCCTCGGCAGTTGTTCTTTGTTTGTTGGTACATAAAATGTTAGCGGGCAACATTTGGCTTTGTTTGGTTTACATACTTCCCGACTTCAATCAATTTCAAAGTCACTGAATTAAAAAAGCCAATGTCAAATCAACTGCCAACGAGTCCATTTTTGCTGTCAAGTCGAAATAAAAATCTGTCAAATTTGTCAGTCAGCAAAGCAACGCACGACTGTTCAGTCCTTTCGTATTGCTTTTCAATCTATCCATTCATATTTTCGATATATTGTGCTAACAACTGTTGCGCCGAGCCGTGGTTGTTAATTCACTACAAAAACGACAGTTACTCTGAGTCTTGTGTTTGGGTTTACAATTATGTTTCAATGTGTCTCTGGTGAAGTGAAAACTTTGTGCAAATGACTTCTAACCATATGTCCCGATTGTTATGGCACAAACTCTCAGTATCTGCTACAAACACATATGAAACAGTGCAACAACACAGATAACGTAGTCATAAATGAAAGGGAAAAGCGCGTCGCTCACTGTTCAAATGTATAAAAATGTCAACAGAAGGAAGCGGAGAGACTCCACCGACAGTCCCTTGTTTACCAGGGGCACCGGAGCAGACGTACCTATTCCCAAAGGGGAAAGGTCACTCGAGATCGATCAGTCATGGAGGTACGCCCATGCTGGCGGCCAACGCTGCTGCGAGCCGCCCGCCTCTCAAGTCGGCCCTGCGGGGTCACCAGCGAGCGCTGTCACACGGGCAGATCGGCGAGGGTGGGCCGCGCGCGAGCTCGGCCGGGTCGGGGCACAGCCGCACCGGCAGCCGCACGGACTTCATCCTGCCGGTGGGGCACCGCGAGGGCGCGCCCCCCGGTGCCGCCGCGCTGCCGCGCCACAGCTCGGTCCGCGCGCACCACTCGCGGCAAGCCTCACGCTCCGACTCCATCTACACGATCCGCCGCACCTCCGTGGTGGGCCCCTGGCGCCGCGCCGCCTTCTGGCTCATGCGCCGCCAGCAGCCCGCAGTCGATAACCGTCATCTCATAGTCATTCCCAACCACTTAGTGCCTGACAAAACTCCTCCGAAGGACCACCCCAATGGACAGAGATGTGACAATCAAATCAGGACTACCAAGTACACTTTGCTCTCATTCCTACCCAAAAACTTGTTTGAACAGTTTCACCGAATCGCAAATGTTTATTTCATTTTCATAGTGCTATTGAACTGGGTACCAGCGATCAGTGCATTCGGTAAAGAAGTGGCAATGCTGCCAGTGTTGTTTGTGCTTGGAGTGACTGCTATCAAAGATCTGTTTGAAGATCGAAGAAGACATTTGTCTGATAAAAGGATAAACAACTCTTTCTGCCGAGTGTATAAAAAGTAAGTACTGTAGTTTTGTCTTGAAACTTCTTGGAAATAATTAAACACCTATTGTATAGTACAGGATAGCAGTAAACCATTATAATACAAGTATGATTGAAGCCATTGCACAATGCACAGTAGTATCACTACTCACTATTGACTACATAGTAGAAAAAAAGTCACCTCCCGCTGTCTATCCCTATGTTTGCTTAGATCTTTAAAACTACGCAACGGATTTTGATGCGGTTTTTTGAATAGATAGAGTGATTCAAGAGGAAGTTTTATAGATGTAATACATGCATAATATAGTAGAGAAACACTGATAATTTTAGAGATTTCTAATGTGATGTGTAATGTGACCCGTGCCAGGCCGGGGTGGGTCACTGGTATGAAATAAAATAAGGACAGGAAAATGATGATGATTTCACATAATCACAACTTTGGATGAGATCCAAAGTAAACCAAACCAATATAATAAATCACCTAAGACCTAGAAAAGTAATAATGCTTAGGAAAATTTCACGTGCATTTCTGTTCCACTTTTATTAAAACTCAAATGAACCTGTTTCAAGTCAAAAGTTAGATAAGTCCTTCTACATTTATAAAATAGGTATTTAATTTGAACACCAATTAAATTTGAAAAGTAGGTTTTTTAACAAGTTTGTCGTCTCAATACCTGGGAATTATGGATCATGGTTTCATGCTTTTAACAAGTGCAATAGACTATTTGACTTCTGTTCAAAATTTACATTCTTTTATGATGTTACAGAGTAATGATATCACAAATCATTGGTATTTTGAAAAACACTAATAACTTCATTTGAGATTATTAAAACAATTATTTTTTAGACCTATTATGAAAATGGCGGGTCATTTTCTCAAAATATCAAAATAAAGTAGGTACTACCTACATATTTTGTTCATAAGAAATCTTAAGAAAAGTAAAACTATTAATAAAGAAAATACATAATACCTATATGGCGTGACATTGGTTAGATCGATTGAGTAGAGTAGTATAGAAATCAAGAAACATTGGCAGCATAGGTAGTTACCTAGGATGCAAAAGAAAAAGTGTTCTTCCACCAAGTGCCCGTGTCACAAGACGAAAATTAGTCCACTCCTATTTACAAGCCCTAGATTAAGTGTGAGGCCATTCCCCCCACCCTTTAGTAAACCGTTGTCGAACGACAGCAGCAGATTTGCGCAGTGTCTCAAGTTTTTTGCAAAAAATGAATAACCGAACTCAAAAGGACTTTGGTCACTCAAGTTCACGTAAGTATCTAATCTCTTCAGAAGTATTTTTTACGAATTTATTTGTGGTTTAATTGCAAGTCCTAGCTTTCAATCAGCCAAAAATATAAAATAAATAAAAATACATTTTATGTACAAAAAAGTCCCAAGGTGGGAAGTATCTACTTCTAACAAATTAAGCCGCCAAGCAATCTTTAATTTGGTGTAGAACTGTTGACTCATACTTTCTACGTTTATTATTTAAGGTGCGGCCTATGAATTTCTTATGTGTTATGCCCACTCCTACTTCGTTATTGTGTTTTTCTTTTGCCCTGCTTTATAAACATTGACTTGGTATGAAGGTACCTACCTACTATGCAGCCATGCTACGTATAGTAGTTTCTGATACTCACAATTTAAGCCATGCTTGTGTGGGGTCAGGATTACGTAGGTACCTATGTGGCTGTTATTATTTTATTTAGTAGGTAGGTATAATCACAATTCATTCTCAATTCATTATACCTACCTAACATTATCTCCACTCTATGTGTTCCCCGGTTTCCTGCGTGTTTAATCAGTAGGTAACAGTTAACACAAGTGCCACTGTCCTAGATCACTTACCATGGACGTATATAAGGAGGGGGGGGGGGGGTTTAGGGGGTCCGGACCCCCCCCTTAGCCCATTGAGTTCGGAGAAAACCTAGTAAATTTTTGTATTTTGGAACCCTTGGACCCCCCCCCCCCCCCCCTTAACAATGATCTTTGTATTTTGGAACCTTTGGACCCCCCCTCAACTAAGCTATAAGTAGCTACGCCCCTGTCACTTACCCCGTTATTCGTATTCAACGAAAATAAAAACCGGTCAAGTGCGAGTCAAACTCGTACGCCGAGGGTTCCGTAGCCTAGCGAGGGAGGTAGCCGTAGCCATGGTGCCAATTAAGCTAGTCCGCTTAATTGTATGAGCGCCCATACAACTCGGAGGACAATTTTAATTGGCGTCAACTATGTATGTATGGGAACACCCTTTAATTTTCAACTTTTTTAACTTTTTGGAATTTTTCCTTTATTTGTGCTATAAGACCTTGCTTTTTGCCAAATTTCGTTATTCTAGGTCAACGGGAACTACCATTTAGGTTTTCGACCCAAAACCTCTAGGGTACTTCCGGTTGACCTAGAATTGTCAATTTTGGTTACAAGCAAGGTCTTCCAGCACAAGTAAAGGAAAAATTCTGAAAAATAAAAAAAGTTGAAAATTAAGGTAAGTTTTGGTACTCACAAGTTTTCACGAAAACCTAAATTTGCCTATATCTTTTTATAGTGTTGACTCAGGACCTTGATTTTTATAGTCACAATAGGGACTATAGACCTTAGTATATGGTATAAATTTCAACTTGCTAGCTCTACCCGTTCCTGAGATAATCGATGGTGACACACGGACAGACAGACGGACAGACGGACAGACGGACAGACGGACAAGAAAGTGATCTTATAAGGGTTCCTTTTTTTACCTTTTAAGGTACGGAACCCTAAAAATTAGCAAGATTTTAGAGTTTTTAAAAAGAGATTAACAGGCCTAGGCCCTGAATGCTTTTAAAATGGTTTTTTAAATATAAATCCATTATTTCGCGTGGTAAACCAATTCAAAATTCTAAATGGTTTATTACTTATGTAACTAAAACAAACAATACGCTGACATCCCCCTCCCCTGAATGACAAGCTGCCACCACCAAACTCGTCATGTACCTACCTAAAACACGTAAGTAACACCGTTACATAATGTCATTCACTCAACTCTTTGTTCAAATAACCACAACACAAGATGCAAGGTACCTTAGTAGGTTACCGAGTGTACAACCAACCAAGTCATAGACGTGCAAATTCTCACCGTATCTTTTGAGACAATTGTCTCTAAAGGTATAGTGAGATATGTAGTGTACCTAATTAGGTACCTACATACCTAAATAACGTTGAAAAACCACTAGGTAATTTTACTTACTACCATGTGGTGTTTTATTCTGTTACTCGTGATAATTAAACCTACCAACTCACTAAGCACATCACATCGTCGAAAGCGCGGTGATCGATGCTTCTGAAATATTCCTCACTTCGACAGCAAATCACACAAGGGGTGTCCTCGAACTTTCCAAATAGGTACTTACTTAGTTCGTTTTTCCGGAAAATTTGGATCACGTTAGTGATTTCATTCCAAGGGTGAATGAATACTGACAAGGTCACTTACAGACAATACTTGCTATAGTACCTGATTACTTTCCTAATGAAATAGATAATTAACACTTTCTGGTATCGAGTTGGCCCAGAATGACGGACTGTCGTCCCAGTGTTTTGAGAGGGTTGATGTCCGGATGTGACCGAGGTCTTATTTCCTACAAAATACACTTTTAGTCTAGCGTGCGTGATAGACGAATATTGGTTCTTTATTTATTAACCGAGAAGGTCTATATCGCACTGCAGGACCCCAATTATCTTATCCCCTAGCCGAAATACTGTCATTATGTTTGTATGTAGATCAACTAGACTGAAAGGTCTGCCTTTGACTAACTAGCCAAGAGCCTTCTTCACGGATTACTGCTAGGCTATGAGCTTATTTAAACCAGTTAAGTTTAGATTAATTACTGCCTTTTGTAACTACTATTTTGTTCTGAGCTTTTATTTTGTTATTAAAACGGTTAAGGGTGTTTCGCAGGACTCGTGTTTTTGGCATGTCCGGCCTTGCGAACCTATTAAAATGACCAGTTTCAGTATTGCTGTATTTTTATTTGGAAATAGTATACGAGTACGCTATTATGGCACTAGTAATATCCTCAATTATATACATAGGAAAGCTGTAATTAATTTCTAAAGTCGTGAAATCTAATTTCTCTGGTGTGTCCGCGACACCCCTATCTGCATTCAATCGCTTATTACGCAATAATGAAATATAAATTGACACTTTTTATAACGTTAACGTTAATATAGATACTATTAGGTAGTGGTGAATCAAATTTCATGTTATTTTAACTCCACGTTACTGTTTTACAAAGCAAACAAATGTGTCCGCGATAAAAAACTAATTTCTCTGTCGCTAATTTCTGTGGCATTTTCCTAATTTCTCTGGCATTTTGCTAATTTCTTTGGCATTTTGCTAATTTCTCTGGCATTTTTCTAATTTCTCTGGACCAAACCTAATTTCAATGGGCACGAATATATTTAAACCACTAAAACTTCAAAACGGCTTTATCAAATTGAGGGCCGCTAACATTAAAATGCATGTCTTTGAGTGCTTAATTAGGTATGTTATTTTTTTTTTTAAAATAACCAAAAAAAAAATTGCGAAAATGGGGTACCGTTTTTCGGACCGCTTCTTGCGAATCATCCATAGGGTGTTTCGCAGGACTCGTGTTTTTGGCATGTCCGGCCTTGCGAACCTATTAAAATGACCAGTTTCAGTATTGCTGTATTTTTATTTGGAAATAGTATACGAGTACGCTATTATGGCACTAGTAATATCCTCAATTATACCTATACATAGGAAAGCTGTAATTAATTTCTAAAGTCGTGAAATCTAAGTTCTCTGGTGTGTCCGCGACACCCCTATCTGCATTCAATCGCTTATTACGCAATAATGAAATATAAATTGACACTTTTTATAACGTTAACGTTAATATAGATACTATTAGGTAGTGGTGAATCAAATTTCATGTTATTTTAACTCCACGTTACTGTTTTACAAAGCAAACAAATGTGTCCGCGATAAAAAACTAATTTCTCTGTCGCTAATTTCTGTGGCATTTTCCTAATTTCTCTGGCATTTTGCTAATTTCTTTGGCATTTTGCTAATTTCTCTGGCATTTTTCTAATTTCTCTGGACCAAACCTAATTTCAATGGGCACGAATATATTTAAACCACTAAAACTTCAAAACGGCTTTATCAAATTGAGGGCCGCTAACATTAAAATGCATGTCTTTGAGTGCTTAATTAGGTATGTTATTTTTTTTTTTAAAATAACCAAAAAAAAAATTGCGAAAATGGGGTACCGTTTTTCGGACCGCTTCTTGCGAATCATCCTTAATCGGTAAGTAAATGTGACCAATAACTCATACAAACGATAACTGGCTAATGTTTCAGCGGTGGAGGTGGTGAAAGCCGTGTGCATGGTAAACCCACTCCCCTTAAAACTGGCAGCCATCAGCTTACTCGGGACTTGTCTAATATCTCAAAAAGTGATAGAAAGCTCAACTCGGCAGGGCAGGGAGATGAAAACGATGATAGGTACTAAAACAGTTTTTATGAGATAGAACAACAATAAGCGAATTATCGGATATGAATCATTTACCTTGTACAGAATGAATGTCTAACAAAACAGACTTTTCTATCGTAGAAAAAAAGGCCCAAATTGCCTTTATTTTGACTGTGATCGATCGAGCGAGCGAAGCGAGCGAAGATCTTAGTGGTAAGTTGGGCGATTTTGCTTTGTATGTTTGTATGTTTGTATGTTTCACGAATTGTTGTTCGAGCATAACTGTCGAACCGTTCATCCAATCTGCATGAAACTTGGTAGGTCAATAGGTTGTGGTAAGGAAATTTACGGGGGAGCATATGAGCTTAATCGATGAAGGGGTTGTGAAGATATTGGGTTCCCAAGGGGGTAAAAAATTATGAAAGTTACACAAATAAATTGAGTGGGGTGTCATACGAAAGGGCTTATTTTGTACATTCCAAAATGGTTTTTATTTTTAATCTAGGATGTATAGTTTTTGAAATACGACCAAAGACCAAAAACTATGAAACCAGAGCTGCAAGAGCTCCCGTTGCATAGAGTTTCGATGACTTCGTAGCTCATTGACTGGTCGGTCTTAAAAAGAGAGTGGCATCGTTGCGGTTTGGTTTGCAATGATTTTAGATGCTACTTGATTTATTTTCATGATAAAAAAATTTTTGATAAAGAATGAAAATAATTGGGGTAAAAAAAGTTAAGTAAACAAATATATTGAGTGGGCTGTCAAATGAAAGGTCTTTATTTGTACATTCCAAAATAGTTATTATTTTTATTCTAGGACGTATACTTTTAGAAATACGACGAGAATTCATAAATATGAAATACCTAAATGAAAAATTAGACGCGACATTATGTATTGCATGCATGCCAGTATTTTTTACCATGAAGAGCTAGCGCAATAGGCATACTCGGCAGTATCAGTAGTAGCACTTGAAATTATAGGGGTAGTCAGAAGAAAGTCCAAATGTAAGCCATCTACGGTGCGCGAGATCTCAGTTCGGGGCGAACTACTAGTATTATTTGGAAAGGATTATTCCTATTGGTAATGATGTGCCGCATGAATATAGTGCTAGGTGTCAGATTGTCTGAAACGAGGAACGACTGCGAGAAGTAGGTCAAGGCCCCCCAAGATACACAAAGAAATGACCATCTGATAATAATGTTTACCACGGGCACTTAAACAACATTTTATGTGGGGTGCTTACTAACTAAAATGATTAAGTGGACAATATAATTGCTGGAAAAGCAAATTGATAACGTGATGGCATTACCAACCTAATGGTTTTGTGTTGAACATGAAACCTGTTATTATCTCTTATGAACATCACGGAAGATCACAATCTTAGAACTAAATCCTTTAATTCACACTAAAGATAACAAGTTGTCGACCAGAGATCACATCTGTCTCGCCAGATTACTACGAATTACCTATAGGCAATCTTTGGAGCAGAACTTGATGGAACTCTCTACTTATTTAAACAGTCAAATTCTGTAATTCCATATTTGTATCTTCTTAATATGACAGACACATAATAAAAAAATCACGATTTTTTACTTTCATTAAAAGGCTTAGTGGTTGTCTAGAGTAGCTAGACTAGACTCGGAGATGAGCCCAGCCAAGAGTTTCATTACGATTTATTTCAATGAATAGATCATTATGAAACCTAGAAAGTTATGTTATGTATGCCCAATATCATTTTATATTGTATCTAGGTCAAATACGTAGTTTAAATAGGCTACTCTGGCACATTCAGATGCGATCTTGTTCGAGCAATTTTCTATTCAGGGTTCCATTCAGTTCAATCAATGACACTTTGACGTAAGAAAAACTGTTAAAAGATGTTAAATCGAATTGGCCAGGAATCGAACGGGATTTAGAGTTACTAATCAACACTTATCGGTAAAGTAAAGAAGGTCGTTAAAGAAGTAATAAAAACCTACATGAAGTTAAAGGAAACGAACTATAGTCGTATTGCTCATTATACGGACTAAAGTGAAGGAAAAAATGTCATTTTTCCTTCAATTTTGACATAAAACGTATGAAAACTAATCAAAATTGAAGGAAAAATGACATTTTTTCCTTCAATTTTAGTCCGTATAATGAGCAATACGACTATACACGCAACTGGGCTATTAAATACGATATGTTACTAACAGGCACCTGAACTGATACTTAAAAGATTTTACTAACTCTGCAATTGATTGCCTCACAGTGTCAAGAATCAAATGGTATCTGAACGTACTCGTATATACTTACTGATGTCATTTCAACCTTTTAATCATCGCTATAGCTCATACTAGCTACCGAAGAATTTCGAAAACGTTAGCACGTCTTTATTTGCTCACATAATAAGGACCCACTCGGTTTTAGATAAAAAAATTGTTGGTTCAAATTATTATTCTACCACCTACGTGGTTCATAAAAGGTTTTGTCTAATTCAGGGTGCCATCTTTACAGTTTATAGCACCATTTTATTAGGTACCTACTAAGCTTTAATTATTCTTTGATTATAATCACTTTGAAAAATGCTTTTGCTGCTTTTACAAACTTTTGTGTTTTGAGACTGTTTTTCAGAAAAGTTTTTTATTTTTCAAATAATATTTATAACATCAATTTCAATTGTCGCTTTATGCCGTACTTTCCTTTCTCGCTAGGTACATTATATTTTATGTCACGCTCACGTTGCTAGATGGCTTGTCTGTCTGTCCCTTTAAACGCTCAGCTCCAATATAATAGGTTTTAGTACCCAAGGTGTGGACTTTGCGTTTTTTTTATTGCAGAAATGACTTCTAAAGGTTCCGATATTGCAAAGATTTTTTTTTTTCTGAACTAACCTCCCTTTTTAAGATGTATCTTTATTAATACATTGGCCTGAGAATGTAAAATTCACAGAAGATACATTTCAGGGCCAGGTGTAGTACGAAGTATCGTAAATAAAAATATGTAATACAAAATCCTTTTCTATTTTTTTGTTGTTTTTATTAGTTATCGTAGCTCTTTGTTTAACACGCTCAGTGCCAATTTACGATACATCAAGGGGTGTTTTGTCCCAGGCCAAGGTATCGTGAAAGATACACGCGAAATGAGTATTTTCGCCGGCCGATGTATCGTTGATTAAACACCTTTTCATACATTTTAGTATGCGATTAGACCCTGTAGAAAAGTGTTCCGCAAACTTTTTGTGTTTAAGGTACATCTAGGAAATCGGAAAATCATTTTTATATGCGAAACATGAACTTGTTTAGTTGAGCGTCTGCGGTCCAAATTTAAAGGGTATTTTACCTTACTCGTATTTTTCCGAGGCACACCAACTAATGACCACGGTACACCAGTGTGCCGCGGCACACCCTTTGCGGAACACTGCTGTAGACGACACTACTTTTTGTGGGATGAAAATATGTGAGGGAAAATCTAAAAAAAAGGATGGTTTTTTGCAATCATTTATTTATCGGCGTTATTAAAACAGTCTCTGCAGTAGAATCCGTCATTTCAATTTTTCTATTAAAATACTTGTTATGAACCTTCCATCTTGAGAGTTTTTTGAGGCAATTTATCCTTGCAGCTAAGCCTACAATTTACTTAACCAAACACCTTAAAACTTTGATAAAGAAACTATCAACAGTCATGGTTAGGTAGGTACTTAGCATTTTGCAAATAACTTCGTCGTTGTAATTTACGCAAATGACCTACAATGTAAGGTATGCTACAGAAACTTGTGTCAAAATATTGCCGAGTTGTCTACATACCTACCTACAAACCGATAGGCGGCGCCATACCTGGTCTGTCACAAGTTAAAAGTTGTTTAATTAGAATTTTAGTAAAGTTCTCGTATAATGTTGAACAAAACAACCTCGACTAAGCAGTTTGATAAATTTATTATGAAAACTTCATGTAACAAGCGTTTTGGTGAAGGCAAGGTTATACCTGGATGTATGTAACGAAGTCTTTTAGAAAATAAAATATCCTCTGATTTATCTTGCTATTATTTGCTGCTATGATAGTAATTAAAAAGTTTAAGTATTAAGATTGCTTATTGTATGTCGGGCCACGCGCAAGGGTTCCGAGTAGCTCGTTACGCCGTTAATATTTCGTAAATGGAGCATTACATCGAAAAATAGTATTACCTACCCCTAAGGCATTTCAAAAGACCTATTCAACAATACTCCACACAATGAAGTAGACGACGAAAAAAAATTCATCCCCACTTCACCATGTAGGGGAGCTAATATCTAAAAAAAAATATTTTCCAAAATTTTATTTTACCACTTGTTGGCGTAGGTAATTGTTATACACACCCCTACAAAATTACAGCTTTCTAGTACTAACGGCCTCTTAGCAAAGCTTCGGACAGACAGAAAGACAGACAGACGGACATGACGAAACTATAACGGTTTCTTGTCAGGACTACGGAGCCCTAAAAAGTAAAAGACAGCTTTATACCTATCTACGTAAATGGTTAATAAGAAGCCACACCAGAGAGCTACCTACTAATTGCGTGCTCCGAACCGGCCTTGGCAGTGTGACCTTAAGTAGCCAGTAAACTAAGGACATTGCCATCAACAAACAAACTGGGGTGATTTACATTAGTAGGTACCGGTGTAAGTTATTAGTTCCTTCGTCTGTCTATGGATGGACGCTGGTCCTTCAGTCGAATTACGTTCAGCTGAGTGTAAGTGGGTTTGGCTATTTCCATCCAGTTGTGTTCCCTTCTCTGGTCAAGGTTAACAATTGTGCTATGTTTACTTTACCCTACTCAGTAGTCGAACTGATCAATTGCACTGGTAGATTGCAGTTGCCGTCGCTGGCTCTATAATTGGTCATCTTTTAATTGGAAGACAAGACGTCCTTGTGTGCACAATAAATCTGACCCCATAAATTAGATTAGGTAATTCTTGTCATTCTCCTAATTCTTCATTTCAATTTGAATCAGAGTAAAGCCGAATTATATCACTAGTTGTTTAAAAACTGCGTGTTGTTAAAACATAAAAACACACTGCTTCATTCTGATTTGTGAAATAGTAACTTTAATGCCATTTAACTTGCCCATAGCATAGTCAAAGTCATAGGTACATACAATATTGTGTAAAAATATTACTCAGCTTTATACTTTGCAAAATCTATGCAAAATTTAAAATGTTATCATGCAACAAGGTTTATTGGAGACAATCGAATGTAATAACGTCAATTGACACCAATTGAAATCAATGTAAGAAAGAATCAAGCGTGAAAATAAGAATACCCTCGATCTTCAAACAATATTAATTAAACGGTATCATAATAAAAATATTCAAGTGCGAACCAGACCATAACAGACCAATGTTGGTCACGGACCGATCATCATCAAGCTGGTTCCGTATCCGTATTGCATTGTAGGCAGTCATTTGGTTAGATCACCTGTAGTTACTAACCAGTGAAAACCAATCAAATTGTTACAAATCAATCAATGAATTTGTTCTCTTCTTGATAAAGCAATCGAACATTTGTAATGTTCAATTTCAAAACAAGGCACATCCATGCTTCTGCATTATGCCTTTACAAATGTTTTACTTACCTGATAAGCACCGCGCGCTTAGGTAGGTATCGTGTGTATACAGATGATACATCTGTGCTGTACAAAGTGATCATTACTCATTAAATTGTGTAGGCGTAGCTCGATATCTTTATTTCTCTGTACAAGTAGAACTAGGTAGGTATAATATAATAGGAAAAAACAGCATTGAGAGATTTCAATAAACGATTTCTATTTTTGCAACGGATTCTCTCGACCATTCTTCCTAACGGAAAATAGCGCTGTTTGAGATTAGATTGTGGAGTCGGTAGAGACTCGAGATTACACTCAGTTGCGATTACGACACCGCATATTACTAAGATATGTTATTATGTAAATAATAAGGTGGAATTCCATTGACTTCTATGATTATGCTTCGGATTTGCACAACTTTCGATTTATACATGCTTTTGCATTTATACATCTAAATCGCATTTATCTCAATCATTTGAACACAATAAACACTGATCGTGATTTTTATACTTAATTTACTGCGAGTCGATTGACCATTGCAATATTTGCAATACCGTATCGCAGTGTATGATCGTGTCGTTTTATTTGCTTTGAGATAGAATGTAACTTAAACCTATAACTTTTCCTATTATGTTAATACGTGGTAATACGGAGTAATTAGCGAAGAACGGTGGGTGGAAACAGTTAACGCTTCAGTTAGTCCACAATTAACAGAGTTACAAACATCTTTTCATTCCATCTATTCGAAAAGGACGACTTTGTTCGCCTTTAAGTGCGCCCAAAGTAGATGATTCCTCTTCAAGGAACTTTTAGCGGGCAGTAATGAGTTTTTAATCCTCTTTATAAGTTTAGCGGGCAGTAATGAGTTTTTAATCCCCTTTAAGTGCGCCGGAATTATCTTTGCCGCGCACTTTTGAGGTACAACTACTTTCCACATTCATCTCGAATCTACCAAGATGATTGAGGGAGGACTCTTCCAAAAACACCACAGTTGTAATCACATTTAGAGATTTATTACTCTGCAGTTTTAGCATAGTAGCTAGCTATCCATACATAATTGTAATTCCAACCTGATAAAATCCTGTGCGTTTTCGTCAGCGCGATCTAGAACTACGGTCTACTGGCGCCATCTAGTTTGTTTTCGTGGAACTATTGAGAAATTCTAGCGGAAGAGATTTTTTGTTTGAACGCGCTAATCTCACAAAACAGGTTTTTATAATAGCTACCTACAACGTTTTTAATATTCATTATCCTGTATATTTATTTAGCTATTTATTTATATTTATATTGTTTGTGAGAGAAATAAATAAATAAATGAAATGAAATGAAATCTCAGGAACTACCAGTCGGATTTGAAAAATTATTTCTGTATTTGATAGCTAAACTCTTGAGGAAGGTTATAGGCTACTTTTCATCATCATCATCATCATCACCATAAACCATCACTACGGGGGCAACGCCGCGAGGGCGCTGCTAGTATCAGATAAACATACCGCCCACCATTCAGCCGGCGCGCGGCCACCGTCTGAATAAAAAAAATTTAATCCCCGATTACTCTTCTCAAGTGGAACTTCGTTGATTTAACACATTCTTTTCTCCTCCCTTTTATTTTCTCATAGATTGTAATGAAAAGTAGAGTGTATCACTCGGGCGCAAAATATATTTTTGGCTCGGGCGACGTACTTTAAATCACTCGCTTCGTTCAGGATTCTACTAAAGAATCCCTCGCTACGCTCGGGATTCTACTCTAGAATCCTTCACTTCGCTCTGGATTCAAAAAAGCGCCCTCGCCGTAAAAATATTATTTTCCCCCCTTATAATACAATCTACTATTACAACCATATGAGGATTGAGGAAATACCTATCATAGCTTGCTAAACAACTAAGTTTATGGCACAGTCATTAGTGGATGCGCCGACATCATATCTCACAATCACTGAAAATAAGGTTTATTACCTATATCCTCCGACAAGTGGCTTTGACAACTTAAAAATTTAAAAAAGCCGACTTCAATGTTATAAGCTGAGCAATTTTCTGCACTCTCGAGGTGCATTTCTATTCATAACTCCGAAGATCCTCGACAAATCAACATCGTCATGGGGCCACATGGGGGTATAGGGGGTATAACCTTTCAAACAAAAAAAAAGAATCGAGAAATCAGCAACCATATCTACACATTTATAACAAGATACGCGCGAAAAACATAACCCTTCCTTAGCAGTCTGATAAAAAAGATTCCGACGAATTGACTCTTTTATGACAAGAACGGCATTCAATGCAATTCCTATTGTGATTTTGCTATAGCCGCCTTTTTAGCCTCGCTGTTTTAAAGTGACTTTGCGAGTTATATTTCCAAAGAATGATTTAATATCTTCGTTCTGACAGAAATGTTGAACATAAACTTACCCGTTTCCTAGTAAATTAAATTACCCGTGACCTTAACCTATGCTATGCTCTTACTTTGCTTTCTACTAGAAAAACAATCTACTAGAAAAACAATCTTATTGAATATCAAATTGAATCCATTGGTGGCGTCAACAAAGTTAAATATTCATGCTAAACGACCGGCCGAGTGAACGGCAATCACGATGCACGGTCAATGTCGAATCGACATCGATGGAGGTGGCGTGTTTCATCCATCAATGATAGCCACTGCACTGCAAAACTCGACCTTAAAACATTAACTAGTTGTAAATATCCCCGATGGGTTATGGTAACCCGAAACAGGAAAACCTGCACTTTATCCTTTCTTGGTATTTCCTTGCGTACATAATGAAATTATTACCTACTTTATTTTTAAATTTAATAATGACAGATTTCCCATCCTGCTCGTTAGGAATCCAAGTCGTGATGCGATATTCATGTACCGTAGGTTCATACTTGATTGATATTGTTTGATTATTGCTACTTGAAGTAGGGGGCTTTACTACTGTCCCGTTCTTTTATAATAATGTTTTATCGAGTGGTCCTAGGCCTTTATAAACAAAGTTCAATTTTGACGAAGTCCCCCTCTACCCCTTATTTATTTTAATGAAAAGGCAGCAAACCAATAAACTTACTTATTTACCCTTCCCGTATGTCGAAGCTTTAATTATACTATCAACACAAGTATAGTGGGAGATACTCACGTCCTTATTTTCCTGTTAAACTTGTGACGGTATCATTTGGCGCCACTAGTTCAAAGTGATTCTTCTTTCAATTCCACGACAGCATTAAATAATATTGAAATGCGCGTAGTGATGAAACTCAAAATTGGCTACATTCCAATTTCGGAGTTAGGGTACTCTATCCACATGCAGATGAATAATAAATTACAACGAGTTTAGCTGTCTGGCACTGGTACCTACTGCAACTGCATTTACGGTGCAAGGCGCCACCGACCTCTGGCTTTTATTTTACTTTCCAAAACTTTATATCGATTCAAAGGAAATTAAAAGCAACTAGAGTTATTGGTGTCTTTTCTTTGATTATATGCCTAGTTCCATTTTATTGTTTTTTTTTTTAATTTGTTAAGTATAGGAACTGCCCATCGCTATTTCTTATTTAAGTAATCTAACTGTTAACCTTCCTTTAAAGATTTTTCTGGATATTTTAAAAGCTTCATTCTTATTGATTTGTTGCAGAAGGAAAGTCTTTCATTTATGAATCTTTTTGATTCATTGATCAAAAACATGAATTGATTTTCATTTGAAAGGTTGATTATTCGTATCTCTTTCTTCGTCAAGTCAATTGTTGGTTAAACTTGAATGAAAGCTCTGTTTCGCTTTAGATTAGATAAAGTGCGTTACTGTTACGACACGAGCGTTGTAAAATCTAGCCAGTTCTCATTGTTGACCTTGTCTGTGAGCTATTGTACGTCTGAACTAGTTCGAAGTCCCTGAGACACCTGAAGGTCGCCCTGCGTCCGGTTTGGAGAGCACTACAATAGTACGTCTCTCGAGACAGGGTGTTGCAGTTTTTGCTCACGCTTCGGTGGTACGGTAACGAGCTGCGCCGCAGCGCTATCCGAGGCCACTTGACTGACCTATTACTTCCTACTCAACTCGTCGGCATGACTATGACATCGTAGTTGATGTCCTCAACTTAAGTCTAACTTGGACTATGACTATTTTGTACCGTCATTAAGCATAGCATTGAGCGTTGAGGTGGGTGTTATTGGGTCAACGAGGGCATGCGTCGATGAGACCATTAGTATATCTGAATGTATGACAGTGTAATGTATATGAAATTCAGCCTCCAGAATCAAACTCAAAGTGCTTGTTCTCAGGAATGACTGACGGTATTATTTTGCTAAACTTTGTTTTCTGTAAACAATGCCTCTTGCTCCATTGATATCGCACCTCACAAGTAATATAGTTGCAACTCAAAATTTTGCAATATTGAGCTAAGTATGCCATTAAATACACATTTTTTTTCTCTATCGACTGGTGAGACCCTTACATTTCTACCTCTTTTTATCGCTAAATGGTAGCACTAAAACTCTTTATTGACTATCCATCTCGTTCATTAATTTGTCAAGTAGCATAGTTACATCTAAGTTGAATCCCTGTTGAATAAGTCATAACTCGTGCCAGACGTGTTTTGCCTGTTACATCTCAAAATAAAACATTGGAGTGTTAGCTTGGATACAAAAACATAGTTTAAAAGTAATCAATATAGTTGTATTATCTAGTTGTAACTGTATTGCCTGTCAATAAAAATAAGCCATGAAGTTCACATTAAGAGTTGTAACTCTATTGCTTGTTAGTAATTTCCATTAAATAGACTTTTACGAAAAACATTTCAACTTACAACTATATTGCCGCAATTTTGTTTGAGTTAACACTATATAACCTGTTAAGATTATAGCATAAGTTCTTCGAGGTATTGCTTATTTCTAAATGTAACTCTATTGCCTGTGCATATTTTTACAAGTTTTTATTTAGCTTCACCTGTTTCAGTGTCTGTCTTTCATTTTCCTGTGTCCGATTGAGCTGAAATTCAGCATACATTACCGATGCAATAAAACAGTGACAGTTAATTGTTTTTTTCAAAAGAAATAAGGTACCTACATACATAAACTCACGCCTGTTTCCCATCATAGGGGTAGGCAGAGACCACAGATCTCCACTTGCTACGATCCTGACACACTTCTTTGGCTTCATTCACTCTCATCACATTCTTCATGCAAGCTCGTCGGTTTATGGTACTCTTGACTTGGCCTTTTTCCAATAATTTGCCAAGAAATTAGGTAAGTATTTAAATTTAATAGAAATTATATAGTAAAAGCTGAAGAGATGAGAAGATGGCAGTGTAGCGTCAAGTAAAGCAGAAGTGTTATGGGAAGTCGAAAGGTTCTAAGAACAGGTTTACGATTCAGTCACTAAACCTGTTTGCAGTGCGGCTAAAGAAGACCCGAGAGCCAAACTGGCCCGACACTAAACCACACCGAGGATATCTTAGGTGATACACCCGCTTTCAAAACGGGTATCAACTTGATACCCGTACAAGATCAAGGTGGCCCTGAAGCAGCTTAAGAACTGTTGTTCTCAACAAGGCGCCGGGCGAAGACGGAATAACTTCAAGAGCTTTTGAAAGCGGGTGTATCACTGGTAATTAAAGTCCTTCAAAAGCTCTTCAACTCCGTCTTGATCGAAGGTACTACGGCAGAAGCATGGAACAAAAGCGTGGTGTTGCTGTTCTTGCTGTTGAGACATGTTTATAAGCTGTTTTCAAGAATTATCACGAATTGTCTCGATCGCAGGTTTGATGACTTTCAGCCTCTCAAACACACACACGCTGCGCTGCGGCAAGTCATACAGAAGACCGAAGAATATAACTTGACGCTTTGTTTCGCGTTTGTGGACTATGAGAAAGCCTTCGATTCAATTGAAACATGGGAGGAGCTCGAGTCTCTCCAGCGATGCTGAATTGACTATCGGTACATCGAAGTTTTGAAGTGTTTGTTTAAAAACGCCACTTCGCAACAGCTTTTCATCCAAAATACGTCAATTCATTAAGACAAAAGTCTTCAATCAATACGTGGTTCTTCACTAAGGCCTCAGAGTAGCTCAACGAGCAATGAAGAGAGCTGTGCTTGGGGTTTCACTGCGGAATTGAATCAGAAATGAGGAGATACGTAAAACTCGTGTTACTGACATAGCCAAACGGATTGGCACGTTGAAGCGGCAATGGGCAGGCCATATAGCACGCAGAACAGATGGCTGATGGGGCCAAAAAGTTCTCAAGAGAAGGCTACGGACCGGCAAGCGCAGCGTTGGATCTTTGAAGGAGGCCTATGTCTGACCGTGGACGTCCAACGCCAGAGATGATGATGATGATGATAGTTTAGTAGTTGTATTTTGCTCTTCTACATTTTTGATAATTAGGTACCTAAACTGTGGTAAAGTACTTACTATTTCTCTTCGGTTTCTTATTTTTTGTTCAGCTACCTACTGTTGATTTTTAAATATAGTATTTTGTTAAAACATTTTTTGAATTTAATTTACGAGAAATACAAGTTACCTTCATAAAACTCATTATAACTTCTGAAACACTAGGAAAATGTACATTTAAACGTTAATTATAACCGTCGAAACGCACAAAAGTTAGTTTTTAAAACAGGCAATATAGTTGTATCTCAAAAAAGTACCTGAACAGATAAGCAATACAGTTGTAACTCTGAGTGTTATTAAAATAATGTTCATTTTATGAAAGCTATTTACTATAAACTTACTAGAATAGGAAATATTCATAGCCAAGCGATATACCTATATAATTGCATTTAAGTTTAGACTTTACTGTCAATATTTTAGACGGTACGATTTTTTAAAACTTCAAAACGCGATATCTCAAAATCATTGTTTTTGAGTTGCAACTATATTACTTGTGAGGTGCGATATGTCGTCAAACGTAAACTCATACTTTCAAACCATTGTTTGCAACAATGTCTTACTTTCTATTCTTTATTATAATGCCATTGAACCAAAAAAATAAGTTGTTTCATTGTATTTGACCATTTGGCATGCATGCTGCATCGGTGAAATGTTTTATTTTTTAGAATTTAAGCTATGAGTTTGGTTTTTAATATATTAATTCAAAGAATTGAGTTCTACTTTAGAAGAGTTTTCCTACGTAATTAACTAGACGGAAAATGATCAGTTCCCAACTGACGGGAACTCTTTCCAATGCAACAATGTCTAATGAATCCGGAATCTCCGGTGCTAGCTTCACAGTCAATGCACTACGGTACCATGAAAGTATACATTGGCATGCCAGAGGTAGTAGAGAAGTACCTATATTAGCATTATTTTCAGACTGTTCGGTTTCATTGTCGCACTGGCTGCCGATTATTGTAATGATTCCTGCTTCTGATGGGTATTGATTTATAAAGGCCTTGGCTGGTAATTTCTTCAATAGTTTTCATTGCCAGTAGGCTAATTTGAATGCATTAGAGCTTGTTGACCAATCACACTTTATGACTTTGTTCAAATCGTTTTTGAGTGTAGTATAAATATGTACTTACTCGTATTTCGCATAAGACTTCGAGTTTCTCTCGCATGCTTGTCAGCCGCACGGATAAAAGAAAGCGAATAGATAACGGTAAGTAGGTACTGTAAGTCACGGGGAGACGATTAGTTACTCGTATGGGAGTTGGGACTACTTGGGACCCATTACTTGTAAGAAATATGTACCTACTGTGTAATGAATAATGTTTAATTAAATTTTTCAAAACAACAGTCACATATTCCTAAATAAGTTTTTATGAGCCCGTGGCTAATTCTAGTGATAATACTTTTTTTTACAAAAGAGTTACATACTTACATATAAAACGCAGGCGCTGCTTTCTGCTGATGTTTTACTTCGTCGTTTTGGGTAGGTAGGTATACTGCTGGCTTTAAATATTAATACTTATATAAAAAGACATTATAACATTCAGACTGTTTATTTATAATGTTGTGGTTTTATATGAATCGACTTGAATGTTCGTAGAAGAATGTATTTTTTTAATTGACCGGTAATTCCGCTTTATTTTATCGCTGCAGCCAATTGATTCATTTTTCCTGTGAAAAGAAATGCACAAAATACACAACGACGAATAATTCTTAATTGCCGATAAATATGATAATTATGAAAATAAAACTCCATCTTCCATGTAGAAATATTTAAAAATACTAACAGTGCCCTCGCGGCGCCGGCGTTGCCGCCATAGTAATGGTATTTAGTAATATGGTAATGATGATGATAATGATGAAAAAAAATTTCAAATCGGAGTGGTAGTTCCTGAGATTAGCGCGAGATTTTCAAACAAACAATAAACTCTTCCGCTTTATTAATATTAGTATTAGTATCACAGGTAACATAGTTTATTATTTTTACCAAGCAGTTATTCATTTACTTTGGTTTCAGGAAAATAAAAAACCTTATTAGACATTTTTTTTTTGTAGATACCTAAGTAATATGGCTAGGGAGGCTGGTATTACCAAGACGCGTAAGTATCTCTCTTGTGCTATCCGTTTTAATAGTAATTTATTAAATCTTGCAGATATAGTCTAATAGCCGTTTAATAGGTTTATGTAAGTAGTTAAAATGTTTCTTTTAGTGAATACAACTTAGGTCTATAAACTACAACGTGTCTGGTTTGTGTATTCTTTCCTTGAAGAAACCTTGATAAACCTCAATATGCAATACCCTTGTAAAGTGCCGTAGAGTACAAAAAGAAGACTACACAAGTGAAAACCCATGTTCATCTCGTATGGTGGGTCCATTATACCTTCTTGGATAGGTACCTACTTTATTTACCTAAATCCTTAAATGTTAATTTCATTTAACGAAGCCATTTGAATTCATTCAAATGCGATGCTTCGTCTGATGGTAAAGTAAATTCATGATAGCTGACTGAATGATTGACATTACTAAACATCTACTGAATAAATTTTATCATCCAAAAGGATCCTTAAAAATAATTGAAGTCAATTCACGTAAACACGTAAGGTCATTTAGGTAAGTTAGCAAGTCAGACAACATAATATTCTTTTTTAAACTTTCGCGATCACTATTCATATTGAAAATTTTATGGACACAGGATTTCACGGGAGTCTGCCCGCGACCACGGCTGTTGTAACATAGCCGAAACGTCAGTCGGGATAAATAAGGTAAATTACGCGATAAAATCCCGTGTCCATAAAATTTTCAATAGGCAACATATAAATAGGATCTAGGTAATTCAAGTTTGCCCATTCCTGTTTATTAACTGGAATGTTCAGAACCAATTTCTTCACTCTTTCCTTGTCATTGTGATATAACTTTACAGTTATGAGTTACGAGACTTTGGAGATATACGCAGAAGCCCTTTCCTTTCTGAGTAGTTATAGTTACAGCCTCGATTACTATTCTGTTTGCGTTGTTACATTCACTACGTTCACTGTTCTACAGACTTGGCCAGGCCTTAACATTGCCCCAAAAAATAAGTTTGACTTACTTTTTCGTCCATGCATCTGTAAAAGCCCTAATGCCCGGGATACACGAGGCTAGTTTTTCAAGCTAGGATAGCAAGCTAGTTTTTTAGTAAACTATCCTGGCTTACTAACCTGGCTTGGAACATGCTAGTTCTGTTTACATGAGGCTAGTTTATTTTAAGCTAGTATTATTGCAGTGACTGAAGTGACCACACGTCCAAAATGAACTGCATGCGAAAAAAAAAAACACTATTCTATTGAAAAAGTTACTTTGAACTGTTATGGTTCCTTAGCTAAAGGGTGTGAATATGAGGCCCTCTCAATGAAATCCTACTGATACAATCATCGTTAATCCTTTAATTACTTATTACAAATATTACAATTGCAATTTAGATTTTTAGACAACCAAACTGTTTCGCTCGTAAAATAATTCTGTCATTTCAAATGTCAAATCATACATATGCCATCATGACAGTGACGCTGTCATTCTGGCAAGAATGTAAGATAGTTCTATTCTACCAATTTCATTCAGAATACAGACTAAAATAGGCGCACAATAGTAATAATCTAAACAACACGTTACATTCGGCCATCCTACTATGAACGAGTCTCTTCGTTCAGTTTTAGTATCATAAAGGTGGTGCCTGGCCAGCAATACTACTTCACAACAACTTCGTCTGACGACTCGACCACGAATGAAGACCACAGTCGGGCAACCGCGGTAAAAGGTGCACCGCCGTCGATCAGCCAGCAATGTCGCATCGTGCCATGTTCGCTACGAATGCCTCGCCACGATGTCAAGGATCGAGATCGCTCCATACAGTCGCCACCTTAACAGAATAGGTATATTGAATCAACAGAATACTCTCTGTACTGTCGTTACAAGTCAAGGGTACTGCGTAAATTAATTAGTATTACAATCGATTATATATCATAATACTATTGAGCAGTGTTTAAATCAATAGGAACTTCCAATTAATAATAATTATTCCGTTTACAGTTATGCATCGCTATGGTCAAACAAAAATAACAGATCTTTATAAAATTCACCCAGTTATCAAAATCTTATATCAGTCAGACACAATTTTTTTCTAATGAAATCACAGACGTCAATGTTTAAGAAATACATACCAAGAATATTCAAAACATTTAGAAGTCAATTTTTTAAATTAAAATCAGTCGTTTCACCTCTTAGTCCTATAATCAGTTGGCACATAAATGGGGTTAGTAATTTAAAATAATCTCAGCTGGGTGGCTAGTTCGTTTATCGGTCAAACCCATACTTACAACATCCTTTTGTTCTGTAAATAATGTTATTCTTAAATCAGGCATGGATTAAGTCAGATGGCAATAATTGAGCACAATAATTATTTCAGCTGGGTGGTTAGTTTGTTTAATGGTCAAATCCATACTTACGACATCCTTTTGTTCTGAAACAATTCAAAAGGGCGGCAAGTTCATTTGCCAGTGATGCCCTAGTTAATGTCACATAATCATGAAATAAACAATAGTGGGCGGCAAGTTCTTATGCCGGTGATGCCCCAGTTAATATCACATAATCATTAATTAAACAATAATGGGCGGCAAGTTCTTATGCCGGTTATGCCCTCGCTAATAAGTATATGTACTTGTAATAAATAAATAAATAAATATACATACATAATTATTAATGAGTGGCAAGTTCCTATGCCAGTCATCACTTATTCGTGCAAATAGTCAATAATGGGCGGCAAGTTCATATGCCAGTAATGCCCTCGCTAATATGTATATGTACTTATAATAATTAAATAAATAAATGAACATACATAATTTTTAATCAGTGGCAAGTTCATATGCCAGTTATCACTTATTCATGAAAATAATTAATAATGGGCGGCAAGTTCGTATGCCATTAATGCCCTCGCTAACATGTGTGTGTACTTATAATAAATAAATAAAAATAAATAAATATACATACATGCAAGTTCATATGCCAGTCATCACTTATTCAGGAAAACAATCGCAATATTAAATAAAGACAAGTTCCAATGTCAGTACAGTAAGCAAGTAAGTTGGTATAAGCAAGCGGCCAATTCTGGTGACGGAGTCTGTTGGCCGCAAGGCCTCCGTCATGGCTCAAGGACTCATCAAAAGCCGGGTTCGACAATTCAACGCGCCCCGAACGATCAATGAATATGCTCTAACTCCGTGAATATTAAATCGTTATGAAATATTAAATCATTGATGTCAAAGTGAGGCCTACATGATCTTAGGTATTGAATAATCTTTGAATTTTGACTCTTGACTTTCAATCAAGAACGCCTAAGCAAGCTACGCCACGAGCGCTTCACATGTCAATAATGCCCTCGCTTGACTGGCAAGTTGCTGTGCCAGTCAAGCCCTCACAAAGCGAGACACTGGTTCGGCCATCTCTGCATTGGCTGTAGCTCCTGCTACGCCGCGCCTCTTTTCAGTTGTCGCTGCTGTGACCATTTCAAACACACACTCGATTGCGCGGATCACTCACTCGTGTTCTAGAATTAAAACAGTTTTATTTCGCTTCTATTCAAATCCCAAATTTTTTTTTTAATCTAAAAGTCATGGTTGCATGGTTCATGTAGGTATTAAGTAGGCTATTGGATCTGGGTCAGCAATATAAAATAGTTCGACACTTTTAGTTGTCTAATCTAAGTCATCAGGTGTGCGTGCATAAAACCTCATATCATTTCGAAATTCTCTCTAAAATCCAACGGCATTTCAACTCTCTTTTTGTAGCTTGATTTGACAGCGACTAGCGGAGTTTATTTTCTCAAAGTCTTCTCCCATTACTTCTACTCGTCATTTTTGTAGGTACCGAACATTTAATTCACTAATGCAAGTTTAACTTAGATGTATCGACGTGTCGGTTGCCTTGCTCATTAATTCTCTAGTTAAACGGTTCTTAATCCTGCTTGACTAGACAAATTAGAACCTAGATATTTTGTTTAACTGGCTGCCATTCAACAATTTTTTATCAGTATTCATCCTATCCTCATCAATCAATTATCAACACTACTGCCCTAACCCACATAGGTCAGCAAACCATGTTTCTTTTCGCTGCTCCTCTCTTTATCACTTTTTTTTTTCACTACTCACTCATTTCACATTACATATCCGCATTTCCATACCTAGTCCATCTATAATTTTTCTAGCATACTCCACGTGTTTATCTATCTCTATATTCATGTTCAACGCTGATCGTGAAATTTCAACATAATTGTTCATTATTATTCGAAAATAATCATTTGGAAATCTAAAATCGTTTTATCTAAGTAATGTTTTATTCAAAAAGTATACACTGCTCTACTCAACTAGTTCAATCCATCGCACATGGCTTTTTAATCGCTTACGCTTAGGTAAGTACTTGACCTTTTAATTTCAAGATTGAAGCTCAATAATATAATAATAATACAATGTGGAGGTCATCAAGTTAGCATAGTCTACATGGACTAGGTATAGCAAAGTCTTTATCAGCAATATATGTCTAGCTGGCACATTCTAGGTAGTTTACAGCATGGTTCACTATTTAACTAGAATAGGTTCGCGTTTAGACCACTTTCCTTCTCTGTTTTTATAATTGACATTTTCTAGTTTATTTTAATTGTTTTCCAGCTACTAAATTCTTTGTTTGGTCGTTTACATTAAGTTGAAGAATTCCGGTGAATCTGTCAATCTTTGTCTGTATCTGTCAGAAGTAGGTACAATATTATTACCTACTACAATATTATTATCGTTATTTTGTAACAAACTACACTCAATTTAATAAAGTACTTTGTACGAGCTCTTCTACTGTTGTATTTGTCATCTAAGCATTTTACGTCAGCAACCTTATGCAGTCAGTTGGCGTTTGGTAATGAGTCACGTTTCATTATTATTTCAGTATTCATGATTGGAGTGCGGTCTACGAACTAAAGGTGACCACAAGCAGAACTACTTGCCGGCTCACTTAGCTACTCTCTGATTTTCTATCTTCGTATCCCTGTTCTTGACTATTAATGACCGTACAGCTTCATGAACTTGAGCTGTTCCAGAATCTGCTTATTATTATGTAGATGTAGATACTTAACTTTTTTTTTTTTCCGCATTTCGACCACATTAGTGAATTTGCACAAGTAGCTTCCTTAACATTTTTACGGCACATACTTTTCTCTTCTTTACACCATGCTTACTTAACAATTATTCGATCCATTTCTTTTGGTATTACCTATCAACTCTGATAAGCCGTTCTTTGCCTCACACTCATAATCAATGTCACAAATACTCAAGTCACTCAAACTCATGCAATTACAAGTAATGCATATATTTTTTTTTTAATTATTATTTAGTATCATTATTCTTACTTATCAACTTAAATTCCAAACAATCTAAATTATTTAATAATCATTACCATCATTTTTCATTAATATTACTATGTGTTACTACAAGTATACCTATCTATATGCTAATTTCTTCGGACGAAGCCTTCGTCTAATTGTAAATTGTAAATTGTTTAAATTGTAAATTAATTTGTAATTATGATAGAACTTCACATACGGTAAGTTCGTTTAATCATTAATTTCATATCACAAAGTTTACGCTATTGGTTTACTTGTTCTATTGTCATAATACTAATTCCCATTGCATTTTATTTTGTATAAGTAATTTCTTTCACAGAATGTTTCACGGTAGTCACTCACTAAAATCAAGCCAGTGCAGTGGACTCATCCCTTGTGCGCCACTCACAACTTGGATTTAGTCTTATTAGCTTTATGTCTAAGTTTTATAATAATTAATACCCAAAGTAGGTACCTACCTAATTTTTCTACTTAAAGACTTAATTTTTGTTCCTTTGTTCTCTCATAGAAAATATTTTACTTAATCTTATTTATTCATCTTCACAAAATTCTACTTTCCACTATTGACTGCGCTCCTATAATAGCATCATAAATAATTGTGTATTGTGTAGGTACTGGGTACCTACAAATTCCGTTATCCACCGAATTTTGCATTGACGGTTTTCAGAAATAACACATCGTTTCTAAGTCCTCTTCGATGTGATGTAATGCCTACGTCCAACCAACATGAATTGGATATTTTTGATTTACATGATGGCAGGTTTAAAAGATGTAGGTACCTATGTGCATGATATGGTTTAGCTCGCCTTTGTACATGTCCTGTCATTGTGGAATTTTATTGTTCGGTCTTATTTTTCAATAAAGAAAGAATATGTAGGTAGGTATCCATAAAATCTTAGTAGGTAGGTACTGAATTTCTTTTCTAATGTAAGTAGGTATCTATAGTTTTACTTTCACTCAACTCAGTTAATTTAAGTTTTATTCTTGCAACACTAACTCTTATGTTCACATCATTTTGATTACGAATCTAGAATTAGGCAGGTAGGTATTCAGTTTGCAACCATAAATAACGATTGTAATGTTTTGTGATCTCTAATAAAATAACTATCACTCGTTCTTTTCAAAAAGAGTGTGCAGGTACCAATTCATGGTGTGAGTTGTATTTGTCTAGATTCGAATCTATTTGTCTCAGCCTTTTTGATCACAGTAAGTAGGTAGAACCTACTTATCAACGCCAATTCACGACTGAATAAAATCCGGCAGAGAATCTAAGACTAATTTATTCATACTCAGTCTTCCATAATGTATCCATTTCCTATTAATTAATAATTATACCTAAGTACATATATGTATATTTTTGTTTTACTGTAGGTAACACTCATTCGTTTTGGAGCTGAGAGTTGATACTACTTTAGTTTAGGTAAAGTTTTTAGTTCAGAATGAACATTAGTGCATAATAAACGTTCTATGTTTTTTTTTTTAAATGCCAATTCCCTGGCAACTTCAATCATCTTAAATCAATCAAAAATCATTTATTTAGCAAATAAATCATTTTATTTCATTTCATTTCAAAAATCTCAGCCTGAGGAAATCCCTGTCCATAATGGTAGGTACCTATCCCATTTGCTATTCAAGATTATCATTATCCTAGTAATTTCCAAAACTCAAGTTATATACTTTATGTCATAAATGTGATTTACCTATTATTTCATTTTAATGTTTTTTTTTTTTTGTTTTATATGAAGTCTTATCCTATTTCTCTCTCATGGGCTTCCATTCCTTATCTTATCTTAAGCAAGTTTTTACTTCCATTCATTCATAGGTAATTGCTAGTCATGGTCAATAATCATCTAGTAATTCTCAATCTTGAGACAAGATGAACCAAATCTCATCTTAACAGCTCTGCAAGTACCAGGAACCAGGGGTTGCTTGGCCAAGGCATACTGTACTCCTTTCAATATCAGTCTCCACAAAATTATGTAGCACGGTTGGGGAACTCCAAGCTACTATTTGATCACATTTTGTCAAATGTCTCTAAACTAAAACCTCCAAAGCCTTGTCATTAGAAGTGCCGCTTGTTCACTGTGCTACAACATTCAAGAATATTTATTGTCCTTTCATCAGAAGTATTATAATATGAACATGTTCACATAAAGCTCAATCACAATTCAAGTTCATTAAACCTTTTCCATAAAAGTGCAGAACGGTTAATAATACTACATAAAAGTCCCTTATTAATTCCCTTTTTAACCGACTTCCAAAAAGGAGGAGGTTATGTTCTAATCTAATTGTGTTGATTTGATGCAAAAACTTCCATTTACCTTTTAAGTATTTCTAGTTAGTTATCACTAAATTGTTTTTGCTTTTGATAACTTTAAACTTCTAATTAAAATAATTAAATTGATTATTTTATTAATCAAACATCATGTTTCATCATGCATTCTTTCTAGATTCCTATTTATTTATATTCACAAGTTCAACTGGGCAAGGGTTGAGCGAAGAATTCTTGACATCAGTGATGGTGTTACTTATTCTATTGCAGTACTTACCAAATTGCATTTCTCATGTTAGTATAATAATGTAATTTTCTGTAATTTCACTTAGGTATTCTTTTGTTTTCTTATCAAGATTTTAGTTTACCACTAAATAAATGAATCATTGTCACATTGAATATGCTAAGGGAATTTGGTGTCTGACCAGGGCCCCGATTCTACTAATTTAAAACATCAACCATTTAGTTATCATTACCGCTAAGTTTTGCTTCATTTTCCAATGACAGTCATTTGTTTGAAAACATCAACACAACAGAGACACAGGCCACTAGTCGATTAGGAAACAAAACGAAATCCAAGCCTAACCGATGCTGTGCCATGGCTGACAAAAAGCTTGTTAGTGGAATCGACCTCCGAGAATCATCAAGATTTCTTCAATTGCTTATTAGGATCTTTAAAATCATTATGAATGATTGTTTCACTTAACTTTGTTATAGAATATTTATCAATCTTGGTTAACTGTAGGTACCATTCAGTTTATAAAGTTTTATAAGTAAAATAAGTAAGTATTAGACACAGCCACTTTTTCAACCTCTTTATACACCCAATCTATGCTCACCGATTTAGCTGAATAGGTAGGTAAGTGCAGATACTTTGATACCAACTTATCAATACTTATAGTAATCTTCAATACAAGAAAATATCTTGCAACATGCCAAGCAATTTGAGGTAGGTAGTCTAGAGCTTTGCATTGCATTAAATAAGTCTGGTAATGCGAATAGGTATGAATGAACCTTCAGTAATCATAATACCTGAGCAAAGTAAGTATATCACTTGTACATACCTCATTTAATCCAGTTTATTTTACTTACAACCTGAATCGTGTCCGTATTGCGTGGGCTTGCGTGAGTTTTTCCGTCTTCTGAATTGTTATGGTTCCTTAGCTAAAGGGTGTGAATATGAGGCCCTCTCAATGAAATCCTACTGATACAATCATCGTTAATCCTTTAATTACTTATTACAAATATTACAATTGCAATTTAGATTTTTAGACAACCAAACTGTTTCGCTCGTAAAATAATTCTGTCATTTCAAATGTCAAATCATACATATGCCATCATGACAGTGACGCTGTCATTCTGGCAAGAATGTAAGATAGTTCTATTCTACCAATTTCATTCAGAATACAGACTAAAATAGGCGCACAATAGTAATAATCTAAACAACACGTTACAGAACACTGTGCCAATTTCCACTAGAAACTAGCAGATGAATTACAAAACCGGGTATGGACAAGACCATGAATTTTAAGAAGAGATGAACGTGGATCACTCTGCTTTACTTTATTTTATTCATACTGCTTTGGAAGAATTTCGCAATGAAGATTTAGGCGAATATCAGAGTATTTTGCGAATGACAAAATGCGTGGTTACTGTTTACTAGCCAACCCAAAACTAGCTTCGCCGGCCACATGAAGCTAGTACACAAGCCAGGATAGTAAAAACTATCCTGGCTTGTAAACTAGCTTACTAGCTTAGAAATGAAGCTAGTTCTGTCTACACGAAGCTAGAAGTACTAGCTTGCTAGCTTACTAACACTAGCTTGCTATCCTAGCTTGAAAAACTAGCCTCGTGTAACCCGGGCATAACTTCCTTTTAAAAGTACCTAGGTAAATGTTGAGTAATAAGCACCGGCGGTGGAACAAAAGACTACCTAGTAACAACTATAGTCTAAGTATATTAATCTACAAGTTTCATTCAAGATTACCATTTTCCGTTCCGCATTCAAACTATTCTTCCCAATTTTCCATTTTAGTGTTTCGCAGTGTTATGGCCGCGGCTTATGATTATGTTTAGGCCTAAGGCCGTCAGAGCCGATATCCGGCTGGGCTGGCCTTCACATTGGCATACGCAGAGCACGCGCTGATGTAAGTTGACACACTTCTTCATGGCGGAATTAGCCGTGCTTTGCCTTACTTTTTCCGACTTCATCGTTTCTCGTGAGGTGAAAGTGACCTCTCGGCCTAACAAAACTTTGGAGTCAATGCTCATTGCAATATTATTATTACGCTGGCGTAAATATGTATGTATAAATTAGGATAGGACTTGCTATGTAAGTAAATAAGTTGATAATTAATATTTTAAATTTTTCAAATACCTAATATAAGGCTTAACTAATTGGGTATAGTGCAATAGGAAAAAAACATTATCAATTATTTATCACCTAATTGTGTTCGTAGCCTATCAGACATATTCAAATGACCTGCAGTGCGATTCAAAATTCTGTAAATGCATCCGGTTCGATGATTTTCTTCGGAATGTTGACGTTTTTCAGCGAGGAAATGTCACTTTCCGGATTCGGAATACATTCCGAAAAGGTATAAATCGCACTGCTGCTAAGCAAATATTATATAAGATTTATTAATTGTTGTTTCTACATTCTTCCTCGTGGTAACACCATTTAATTGCCATACAAATAACTATGTTTTATGCTATCGTGGTAAGGTATTCCATTTCCATGTTTCAGCCATTAAATGACCATTGGGGTGTACCTAAGTACCTACTTTAAAAAAAATACGTTTTTAAACCTAAAAATATCTTTAACCCCAAACTTAAGTATTCTTATGGATAATGAACTTTGGAAATAATCAAACATGTAGTATGTGCAACAATTATTACAAAAAGTTGTTTCATAAACCCAAATAGTCTGCAATAACAATGAACCATCTAAGTATAAGGGGTGAATTTTAATTAATTATTGTTAACAAACTCAACATAACATAAAGCCTTATCTAAAAAGGCACAATTAAACTTCAATTGTGTGCTTCATCATTAGGCCTTTGTTTAGTAATTAATCCGGTAATGGAAATTCCTTAATATTCCTAATATTAAAATTATATTTGCAATTCATCATTTCAATATCTATCTATTTGACGTTACTTACGTTACGTTTGTATAAATATTGTACATATTTCAATATTATTTAAACGAACTAACAGGACTTTATCGCGTAATTAATTACTTACCTTATTTTAGTCTACCCGTGACCACGAGAGCTGTAACGCACTCGAAACATCAGGAAATAATAAAATAAGGTAAAATTAGGTCTAGCTGGGTACAGATCGCGAAAGTTTAAAATGTGCTATTATTTCAATATCTACATTCTTTTAGAAGAGAATAGAAAAACTCTACACTTAAAAAAAATATAAGATGAAGACAGGACAAAACATTATTTAAGTAATACCTACTTGTAGGCAGTAGGTTAACATAATTTAAATATAAAAAATAATTTAAATTTGCGTAGATAGCAAATTTAAATTATTTTTTATGAATAATTATTCAAACGTTTTAATATAAGTACCTACATGTGTTATTATTATTACTTTCAATCATGTTTTTTATCAGTCGCAAATAACATTGAAATGCAGAGGCACATTGATTATTTTTTTTTTTATCGTGATATGTGGTCAAAAACTAAAGTACTTACCTATGTAAATTAACAGTTTCAGTATTTTCATGCTCATTTTCATTTAATTCAAGGTACTCTATTTGAGTTTCAAAAACTTAAATTACCTATGTGCAACAATTGGTGGCGGACTTCTCGCCTAATAGGTGCTATAGTTTCATCTTAATATACTCGTAGCTATTTAATATCTAAGGGTAACGATTATCTTTTTGTCTACCTATATCATAACCATAAGGAACTGTCTGTTGAAATACGAAGGCACTTACATTCTCAATTGATCTATAAATCATTGTAGTAATACATTCATTAGGCGGTCTTAAATTAATTTGTGTTTTAAAATAGCACCATAATTGTTTCAACAGAATAGCAATAAAAATATCAAACTCATCAAACGTTTCTATCCTTGTTAAACAGATCAGCGGAGCGATACGTGCGAGTGAAATGGCGAGACGTGCGCATCGGCGATCTAGTCCACCTGTCGAACAACGAAGCTGTGCCTGCGGATATGGTGCTGCTGCATTCCTCAAACCCCTTGGGTTTCTGCTTTCTTGACACCTGCAACTTAGACGGAGAGACCAATCTGAAGCAACGGGTCGTTGCACCTGGATTTAAAGAAAAGGTATTTGCTCCATGTATTTTATATTTTGTGAAGTATCAAAGATCATTTTAATTCACAAACCTTTTTTTTATATTAATGCCCTTCTTCTTCTTCTTCTTTCGTATGAGCAAGTGGCCAACTCTGGTGACGGAGTTTTTGGCCGCCTAAAGGCCTCCGTCATGGCTTTGCCCTTTTCTAATACTAGCTTATCTATCTTCTATTCAAAATTATACCTTCACTGCGTTAATTAATTTCACTTAAGTGTTTAATCAGTTGATTTATAAAAAAAATACGATTTGCTAAGTTAATGAAGTGATTGTCTTGGATAGTTCAAGGTTCAAATAACTTCTCGCTGATTACAGACGTGAAGTCATCATGTCCAGTAAAACAATGTCAACGTAATGAAATCTGTGTCTAACTAAAGCCATTTACCAACTCGATGGGCATGACACCGACATTAAGATAGCAAAGTTTATATTGTCCAGAGTAGCGTGGGAAACTTTCTCTAATTCATCTGAATGAACCTTGTTAAATCGTTTGTTTTCTCTTTGCAGCATTTTGAGTTTAACCCAATCAAATTCAGAAGTTCTGTAGAAGTAGAACGGCCGTCGACTAAAATATACCGATTCACCGGCACGATCTCACATCCCAACGGAGCGCGCGTGCCGCTCAACTCAGAAAACCTGCTCCTCAGGGAATGCACGATCAAAAACACAGACTACGTCGAAGGCATCGTCGTGTACGCCGGACACGAGACCAAAGCGATGCTCAACAACGGCGGACCTAGATATAAGTGCTCTAGTTTAGAAAAGAAAATGAACACAGATGTGATATGGTGTGTCTTAGTTCTCCTATTTCTCTGCTGCGCTGGCGCCGTCGGCTGCAAAGTTTGGTTAGATCAATATTTAGTCGGTACTATCATAAACAAACCTCCATTTCTCCCCACAACGAACAGGCCTGCTTATGAAGGGCTACTCATATTCTGGACTTACATAATCGCCCTACAAGTCATGATACCGGTTTCGTTGTACGTCACTATAGAAATGACGAAGCTGTTACAAGTGTATCATATACACCAAGATGTGGAGATGTATGATCCTGAGACGAATATACGAACGGAATGCCGTGCATTGAATATTACTGAAGAGTTGGGGCAGATTAGTTACCTATTTAGCGATAAAACCGGAACACTGACAGAGAACAAGATGGTGTTCAGGCGGTGTACTGTAAACGGAGTGGATTACGACCATCCTCCCGGCCCCTCGTCGGAACCGTCGCCTGATCTACCGCCGATCGTCACTCCTATCACTAAAGTATCGCCTAACAGGCGACTTCTCCAGCATCTTACTGACAACAACGACGCAAATCACACACAGAAGGTAAACAAAACATTTATGAACTTTTTATCGATCGAGCGAGCGAAGCGAGCGAAGATCTTAGTGGCAAGTTAGGCGATTTTGCTTTGTATGTTTGTATGTTTGTATGTTTGTATGTTTGTATGTTTCATTTTTATGTTCTCGCATAACTATCGAACCGCTTATCCAATCTGTATGAAACTTGATAGGTCAATAGGTTGTGCTATGGAAATTTGCTGTGGAGCGTATGAGCGTAATCGATGAAGGGGTTGTAAAGATATGGGGTTCCCAAGGGAGTAATTTTTTTTCAAAGTTACCCAAATATATTGAGTGGGGTGTCATATGAAAGTACTCAACTTATACATTCCAAAATGGTTTTTAGTTTTCTTCTAGGTTCTATAGTTTTTGAAATACAGTCAAAAATAAAAATTAAGGAAACCAATTAACGGAAGTATGGAGAGAGCTCCCGTTTCATAGAGTTTCGATGTATTCGTAGGTCTGGTTAACAGACAATGAGTGTGGCATCGTTGTGGTTTGGTTTGCAATGATTTTTCAGAATCAGAATCAGAATCAGAATCATTTATTCGCAAGAACATATGTGCTTAAAAATAGGTCTTATCTTTATTGTATGCTGTACATTGTATGTCCTACCAAAGTTCGGCATGCAAATATTCTTATTTTATAAAAATCTAAAAAATCAGTCGCGACAGTCTAGAAATTCATCAATTGAGTAAAAACATTTCGATAATAGCCACTTTTTAAGTTTAATATAAAACAAATTTCCATTTAAGCTTTTTATATCTTTCGGTAACTTATTGTAAATTCTAATTGCCATGAAATATGCTTGTTGTTGCGTGCCTGTTAAATTATATTTAGGAGTGTGCAATTTGTTGTTAGATTCATCCCTTAGTTTTCTAGCCCGTAGGTCTTGATTTTTAACAAATAACTCTGAGTGTTGTTTGACAAATTCTGCTTATATAAAGAGGGAAGGGAAAGGATTTTAAATTTTTTGAAGAGTGGTTTGCATGGCTCTATATAATGTGCACCACATAGTGACCGTATACATCTTTTTTGGGCTCTAAATACTCTGTCCCTATCGATGCTGTTACCCCACAATAGTAGTCCATACTGGATAGCTGAACCAACATATCCATGGTATGCACTTGCAGCTACTTCTATAGATGCTATCTCACGTAGTCGTTTTAGTACGTAGGCATATCTACTAAGTCTGTTACACACTCTGTCAATATGAGCTTTCCAGTTCAGATTACTGTCGATATGAATACCAAGAAATTTAGTTGATTTTATGTCTTCAATAGGTGAATTATTATAATTAATGTTAAGTTTAATTGGATTACGTTTTATGGTATGAAATTGCATTAATTTTGTTTTGTCAATATTTACCTTGAGATTATTATTATTAAGCCAATTTATTATGTCAGTTACAGAATTATTTATGTCATCTTCAAAAGTATTAAGGTTAGTACATTTAACAATTACAGTCGTATCGTCAGCGAACAAAATAGTTTCGTTGTTGGTTGCGTCAGGTAGGTCATTTATATATAGTAAAAAAAGTAAAGGTCCGAGAATACTACCTTGGGGCACACCATATTTATTTAGCTTAAAGTCAGAATGATATCTATGGTTTATGTGTTTATTGTCAATACGAATGATTTCTGAACACTGATATCTATTTTTAAGGTAGCTTTCGAACCAGTCATTTGCTGTACCTCTGATTCCATATTTGTAAAGCTTGGCTAGTAATTTTTTGTGATGGACAAAATCAAAGGCCTTGCTCATATCAAAGAATAAAGAAGCAACTGGTGTGCCACTGTCTATGCATTCTGAAACAGATTTTACGAATTTAAAATTTGCTAGGATAGTTGATTTATTTTTTTGAAAGCCATTTTGTTCTTTTTTTATTATGTTGAATTTTTTCAAAAAGCTGTTGAGACGTATAAGCATAGCTTTTTCAAAAATCTTTGAAATTACAGGAATTAAAGCGATGGGGCGATAATTATCAATATTTGTCGTGTCACCTTTTTTAAATAATGGTTTAATGATGGAGAATTTTAAATTGTCAGGAAATATTCCCTGGTTAAAAGAAAGGTTGATAATGTGAGAGAGGGGAATTGATATGAATTTTGATACTTTTTTAATATTTTCTGTTAGGATTTCGTCGTATCCAACCGAGTTTGTGTTGTTTAGAGACATTATTATTTTGGTTACTTCTTCAGGAGTAACTGGACTAAGGAATATAGTGTTGTTACAACTTTGAAAATTGTCGCTAAGTGGTATATTTCGCTCGTTGTCATTAGTGATCGATATGAAATAGTTGTTGAATGCGGATGCTATGTCAGTTGGGTTGGTTAGTATTGAACCTCTATAATTTATTTTGGAGATTTCGCTATTTCCAATTAGTGAGTTTGTTTTAGATTTAATTATATTCCACATAGCTTTTGCTTTATTTTTACTATTTCGAATGTAATTAAGACTACTCAATCTTTGAGATTGCAAAATGCAACGCCTTAGTAGTTTTGAGTATTTTATGTATGTATCTTTGTTTAAGCGTTTATCTACTGATGAGTAGCGGTAAGTGAGGTAGAGACGCCTTTTAGTTGTGCAAGATTTTTTTTATACTCTTAGAAAGCCATTTATTATAGATTTGTTTAGTCTTTATTTTAATAAATAGTTTAGGAAAGCATAGATCGATAAAAAGCTTTAAATAATCATAAAATATAACATAAGCTTTATTTGTGTCGTTTTCTTCAAGGACGTCAGAGAAACTAAGAGCCGAAATACATTCAATAAATTTAAAAATGTTAGATGAGCAATAATCTCGTTTATAGTCAAACCAATATTTTCTAGAGTGTTTTAGGGTCAGGGGAAATTGAAGAGTCTGACCTGTGTTTGTTGCTACTTGATATTTTTTCTTGAGATTGAAAATAAAAGCCGTGTTGGCCGATTGGAAGAGTGCTCGACTTTCGATTCATAGGTCGTAAGTTCAAACCCTGGCCGTGCTCATCAATGGATTTTTCGATTAGAAAAATTTAAATGCGCATTAACACGAGCTCTAAACGGTGAAAGAAAACATCGTGAGGAAACCAGTTAACGTTCTAATAGCGGCGGTGGGCTTGCAACCTGTCACGTATGCAAATGCTAACTCCTGCAAATAGTGGGCTGGGCATGTACCAAAATTATAGAGGGAGGGGGAGGGTAGGGGAAGGGGGAGGGGAGGGTAGGGGAGGGGAGGGGAGAGGAGCGGAGGGGAGGAGAGGGGGAGGGGACGGGTAGGGGGACGGGTAGGGGGACGGGTGGGGGGGAGGGGAGGGGGGTAGGGGAGGGGGAGGGGGTAGGGGGAGGGGGAGGGAATGGATTTTCTCATACATTTCGTATTGAACTGCTATTTTAATAATTTCTCGAACTAAGAGGCCTTCCCTGAGGCGCGGTACGAAGTTCGCGGTGTCAACTATTGAATATAAACACGACACGACTTAATGTATTGCATGCATGCCTATAATCTTTACCATACTGAGGTAGCGCATTAGATATCATTCTGTGGTAAACACTAGAAGGAGCACTTAACGTAGGTATAGGGGTAGTCAGAAACAAGTCCAAATCTAGGCTATCAATACAACGGTGCGCGAGATCTCAGTTCGGGGCGAACTACTAGTTTTATAGAGCCATGTTGGCCGTCTGGGTTAGTGCCTCGAGTTTTGATCCGAAGGTCGTGGGTCCGAACCCGGCCGTTCATCAATGGATTTTTCGTTTCAAACAATTTTTATGCGCATTTAACACAAACTCTAACTAAGCGGTGAAGGAAAACGTCGTGAGGAAACCAGTTAGCTTTCTAATAGCGTCGATGGGCTTCCAACCTGTCATGTATAGAATGTTAACTTCTGCAAAATGTGAGCATGAACCAAATATGTATTTGGACAACCTCTGATTATCTTAGACATCTTTAAATAATCTAAAATACCTAAAGACCTAAGAGAATTTGTCTACCGCACCTTGGGAATACAGTCATGATCATATTTCATTTTATTTTCATTTTTAGGGTTCCGTACCTTAAAAGGTAAAAAAAGGAACCCTTATAAGATCACTTTCTTGTCCGTCTGTCTGTCTGTCTGTCTGTCTGTCCGTGTGTCACCATCGATTATCTCAGGAACGGGTAGAGCTAGCAAGTTGAAATTTATACCATATACTATCTATAGTCCCTATTGTGAGTATAAAAATCAAGGTCCTGAGTCAACACTATAAAAAGATATAGGCAAATTTAGGTTTTCGTGAAAACTTGTGAGTACCAAAACTTACCTTAATTATCAACTTTTTTTATTTTTCGGAATTTTTCCTTTACTTGTGCTGTAAGGCCTTGCTTGTAACCAAAATTGACAATTCTAGGTCAACCGGAAGTACCCTAGAGGTTTTGGGTCGAAAACCTAAATGGTAGTTCCCGTTGACCTAGAATAACGAAATTTGGCAAAAAGCAAGGTCTTATAGCACAAATAAAGGAAAAATTCCAAAAAGTTAAAAAAGTTAAAAATTAAAGGGTGTTCCCATACATACATACATAGTTGACGCCAATTAAAATTGTCCTCCGAGTTGTATGGGCGCTCATACAATTAAGCGGACTAGCTTAATTGGCACCATGGCTAGGTACGGAACCCTCGGCGTACGAGTTCGACTCGCACTTGACCGGTTTTTTATTTTATGTTGGTATATTTACAATATTTGCTTATTCGTCGTTTCCTTTGTTAGGTCCGCGAGTTTCTTCTGATGTTGGCTGCTTGCAACACGGTGGTCGTGAGTCAGCCGCACGTGGACAATATGCAGCTCAGCGTTTCCAATTCGGGCACAGAACAATTCTCGGACGAAAAACCTTCACGCTCCAACGGCACTCTGCGATCTAACGATAAGTAAGCGTTGGTCTTATGAACTAGTGCCTTACCGCAGCTCTACGTGATGTTTTTGTATATTTCTAACACAATAGAGAAGGGCTTTGTCGCTAAGCTACCAATTTTCTCAATTTAACTCTGAACGAAAGAAGTGTGTCAGGATCGTAGCAAGTGGCGATCTGTGGTCTCTGCCTACCCCTATGATGGGATACAGGCGTGAGTTTATGTATGTATGTATGTAACTCTGAACCAACTAGGTGTTGTATTCCACAAATAACCTTCATTGCTAAACGACAGGAATACGAACACTACTAATGTTGTATTATAACTTATTATTTGTTATAGAAATCAGACAATTATATTGTACTATAGTCGTATTGCTCATTATACGGACTAAAATTGAAGGAAAAAATGTCATTTTTCCTTCAATTTTGATTAGTTTTGATACGTTTTATGTCAAAATTGAAGGAAAAATGACATTTTTTCCTTCACTTTAGTCCGTATAATGAGCAATACGACTATAGCTGGCGCCCGCGGCTTCGCCCGCGTGGACTACTATTTTGTTTATCCCTCGGAACCGTGCATTTTTTCGGGATAAAAAGTAGCCTATGTCCTATTCCCGGTCATTATCTATCTATGTTTTAAATTTCAGCCTAATCGGTTCAGTGGTTGTCGAGTTATAGAGGAACAAACACACATCCAAACATCCAAACTTTCGCATTTATATTAGTGTGATTGTTTGCGTTATCGCTGTAGACTGAAAAATGAAATGTATTTTTTGTAACTTCATTATTCTAGTGACCGTAATGAGATTGAAAGCAGAGGTTTGAAGGTCGCTAGCTACGCAAGGACTTGCGCGATACAATTGACGTATGTGCGAGACGAGCGTGCGAATAACCTGATTCATCATATTTACGTGTGAAAACAATACATTTGACACACCATTCTGAGCAGTTTTTTAATTAAAATGCATGAAGTCTACCGATAAATGGAATGATTGCTAGAATGTGTTTAGAATCTACATTTGCTGCTTATTGCCAATAACTGACGTTGTTTCTTGACCATTATTGTTTTGATCAGATTTTGCAATGTTTCATAAAACAACATTGTTGAAACTAAAGAAAATTTTATACGTAATGGAAGTATATTCTTCAGTTTATACTCCCGAAAACAGTGCATTCGAACCATGACTGTCAGATCTTGGAAAGATACATGTTATTATAGGCAAAGCTAAAACGACCATAACACTGACCCCGAACCATAAACTTAATAGTAAAACACTTTCATTCATCAACCGTGTTATGTAAATGTTCGGTATCACCAATTTATAATTCGCATTTTCGATCGGGTTGTGTGACACCTAATACTCGTAGTTTTATTCATGTGTTTATTGCTTCACAGGTATTCACGATTGACTGAGTCAAGATCGACGACCCCATCGCCTCCCCCGTCCACAACGTCGCCTTTGAAGATAAGGTTGCCAAAACTGCCTTTTGGCTCCAAAGATGACAATACCAGCAATGCACCGAGCACCTCGACTGAACCACAAGTAAAGAAGAACGAGCCTTTTGTTTTCTTTCAGGCTTTCAGACCATGATTGGAGAAGTTGAACGTTGCAAGAAATTAATTGTCAATTCTTGATTTTCCGCCGAGTTTTCCGCCCATGTTTTCACTCGCGTGTTATATCGAACTGGATGAAATATGTACGCAATATTTTACTTATTGGGTCCATTTTGTACTGCCGTTATGACGCGATTCAGCCGCAATCATACAAATTAAGTACAATATTTAGGAAAAAGTTACTGATTAGTTTGACATGGCTTAAAAATTTAAAATTTAGGCAACTTACACGGCTTGACCATTGAAAATATAGTAATTATAGTAGTTCAATGGGTTTGAACAACTAATTAAGCCCCTTCTTATTTTACTAAATGATAATTGAAATTTTTAAACTGAGGCGATGCGATGTAGTTTAAAGTATTTTGCGTGATTGTTAGTTAAAATACAGTCTGACAATAAAGGTAAGTAATTATATATTTGAAATGTGATAAACCTATGTCACAGATAACAAATGCTTCGAGCGATACCTAGCTACTCAAGATCGTCTATCTTTGGTTTATTGTAGTTGATTTGATGATAGTTCTTTTTGAGTTTGTAAATAGACCACGCATTAGTCGATACCGTGCGTCATACGAGTACATAGATAGCATTTGTATTACCGAGAACAGTCAAGCCGACATCGACTTATTGATAAATGTTAAGAATCTACCTGCATAACATGTCTACGGAATGCAAATAGTATTATTATACTAAACTGTTATCCCTGTTTGATGAACCAGTTATTGTAATATAACAATATCTCGGAACATCATAATAAATCTTGGGAAACCTTGATTGATACGCAGTTCATAAGTTATCTTAGAGAATAAACCTCCAGTTAGTTGAATAAAAAACGTAATTCCCCAATTCAATTAATTTCACCGATTACGTTATCGCCTTTATTAAACTTAACGTATTGCTGTTGTGATGATAATTAATTTATATTTAAATTGTTATATGACTATGAACGCCAATAAAAGTCTATAAACCTTATCATCGATATGTATCGTTAGACACGCTATGATGGATTAAAACCGTGACATTGTTTTTTAACATAAGGCAGTCATCAAAACATTGTCTTCTCTTTCTCTCCCACATCAATTGCAACATTTCTTTTTTTAAACGGGTTGGAGCACATGTCTAATGTGTGGGCTCACTTTTCCACGATTACAATATTTCCAGTCATTCAAAGCGCGGCGGCGCATTCAACGATATCAATGTATCATGGAACATTTGCTATTAAACTATATTGTGTCTGAATGGAGTAATTATTATAAATAATGCAAGTAATTTTTGACCATCTAATTGTATTACTTTATGTCCTCCAATATAATAAAGGTACCTAAGTTTTTATGATTTTCGCTCAATTATATGGTGTGTAATAACAGTTACACCATCTTGCGTTGTGTTATTCATGAGTAATGCATTACGTTAATTTTCCGCTTTGGTTTTCCTTGTCCAATTGAAAATGACATCTAATTTCCCTGTAAGATAACTGATAAAGTGTAATCTTATGTTTAAATAATGCCTATCTTGAATTTTTAAAGTTCTTATTGACACAGAAACCCAATCTCTGAAACTTGAACTTTGGCGAAACATTAAATTAATGTTATTGTTCAATTTCAACATGTTTTTAAATCTTTGTATGAAAAAATGAGTTAGGAGGAGCAGTAACAGAAGGTTCACTAGGTTAGGTTATCATTTCAAAGAGATGATTTAACCATTAAGGAAAAATTACCACCGGACACGCCCTGCGATGGCCCGTCTGGAAGTCGTTAAATCGACTCCGCACCCAGGTTGGCCGAAGCAGATTTAGGTAACATGTGCGAATGGGGATTTAGGGACCCTTGTTTGGAGCAGACCGTGCCGCACCTGCTGATGTGCCCTCTGTGTCCAAACACCTGCACTAGGGAAGACCTCAACGCAGCCACAGATAGCGTGATTGTAGTGGCCTCCTTTTACTCTAAAAAAAAATTCCGACGAATAAAGAACCTCCTCCTTTTTTTTGAAATCGGTTAAAAAATGTTTTAAAAAGTCGAATTGAAACATCAACACGAAAAGGAGAAGAACAATCATATAAATATTAATTATTTTTGACTAATTATTAGATAGCCAAATTCATCTTAGAACATGGAAAACTTAAAAATCGGACTTGCGAAACGCTCGGTACGCTCGTGCGAGTCATCTTATTTTATTGTATTTTGTTATTTAAAAAGACGCATTGTCTGATAAGCACTAGCCTAGTCATTTGAAGTAAGCTAGTGCTGTGTTCGCCTGTAATTGGCTAATGTATCAGTCTATACCCATATTACCCACATTCAGAGTCCGCACTCAAGCGTAAATCGAGTCTAGAAATCGTGAAAGAGACCTGTCAAAAAATCGATCGAGATGAGACTCAAGTCTGGGAATTTCAAAGGAAAAAAGAATTAGAAAAGCTTCTAAAACTTGCTTGTGGATATGAAAACATCTGTATACATATCCTACCTATCGTCCATGGCATGATCCAATCGATTGGACGAGAGACAAGATGGTGTATGGACACGATTATGAAATATAGACGATAAAATTTAGACGACACCTGTCTCGCCCTTTCTTTCTATCAGGTCAGCTAGTCACTATCACTATCACTACATAGTATAAAACAAAGTCGCTTCCCGCTGTCTGTCCATATGTGTGCTTAGATCTTTAAAACTACGCAACGGATTTATATATAATAGATAGAGTGATTCAGGAGGAAGGTTTATACGTATAATAAATGCATAATATAATTGAGAAACACTGACAATTTTAGAGGTTTCCATGTGATGTGGGATGTGACCCGTGCGAAGCCGGAGCGGGTCGCTAGTAACTAATAAACTAGTGTTGTTCGTTTCCAGATGGCTCGCTACGAAGCAGAGAGTCCAGATGAACTGGCGCTGGCCGAAGCGGCGCTGGCATACGGCTACGAACTACGCAGCCGCGCGCCCGACGAGATCGAGCTCGGAGTCAGAGGCGAACTGTCCAAACTGAAGGTGCTGAGGGTGCAACAGTTCGACAGCAATAGGAAGTGCATGTCGGTGGCTATGCGGAACTCCACTGGACAGGTAAGGATATCCTACAGAACACACTCAGAAGTACAAGGCACGAAATCGCATCCCATTATTTACCTTGTTATCACTTCGGCTATGTTACAACAGGTCACTGGCACTCGAAGACCTCTGCGAAGTTTTAAAAAACATACGAATTAACGAACATTCTCTCTTACAAGTCTGCAGTTATGAAATAAAAAGTAGTCTGATAGATAAGCGTGGAGTAAAAAGAAAGAAAAGAAAATGTAGTATTGAGAAGAGAACGCTTTGATGGTTTGAACAAATCGAGACTGACGAAACAAGTATGAAACGTTGAACTTGAACCAGTTCAAAGATAATCTAAAAATGTCATTGTCAGTTCAAGAGCACCCTTACAGCCATCCAAAAAATGAGGGTTAGGAAAATAAGTAAAGTATGGATTTCAACAGATGGAACTCCTTAGCCGAGGAAGAGTATAAGATGTCTAAAACCAAAAGTTCTGAAAAACATTCCAGTTCGGAGGATCGTTTGTCTAGATTACCAGTTTTTACTGCTATTTTATAGTTTCATAATTAGCTTATGACATGTTGTAGATAGAAAGATACCTGTTATAGCAAATAAAATATTTAAGCTTAGTTTGTTTATCAGTGGTTTGTTTATCGTGGACGCGACGTCAAATCTTTATGGAGATCGTTTTATTTCGGGTTTATATGTATGTTGATTGTTTACAGTACACCATCACCCGCAGAAATTATAATCGACATAGTAATTAACCTTCAGTAATTTCCTCGAGTCATTTCACGCTTTATTTCCTGCGTTCTCCAAGGCTCGTTTAATTCGCCGAGTGTTAATTCCAAAATTTGCAAGCTATGACTCAGTGTGTGACTTTTAATTTCTTGCAAAGGACTTTTACTAAAGAATCGGCTTCTCTGACCTAGTGAAAGTTATCGCGAAATTACATGTTTGCGCCAAACCATGTGACCGGTCTGAATGTAGCTAGAGGCGTTTCCAACCTTTCACCTAATACAATATCACACCTTCAGATAGAACAGGATCATAGCAAGTGGAAGTCCGTGGTCTCTACCTACCCCTGTGGGAAAGAGGCGTGATTTATGTATGTAGATAGAACAGGAGTAAAGGTGTGTCCTCAACCTTGGACACTAATTTGAACGAGTGGATGTGATAAGATTATACTGGTTGGAAAGGTCAGGGTTCTACGTCATTAAAATGTAATCGATGGTTACACACACTTACGTTTCATGCGGTATATCTTTACTACATCTTAATGTGAGTAGGTAAATATTGTTAGACCTAAAACAAAATTCCGAAGTGATATAAAAAGTAATGAGTGAAAAATACAATAAAATCTTTATTATGTAAGCGTTTTCAGGACAATAAAATCAGTACTTATCAAAAAGTACCGGTTTAGCTTATTGATATTGATTGATACGATCTGTCCCAGGTGGTGTTGTACGTAAAAGGCGCTGACAGCACAGTTCTAGGCGCGCTAACACCTATGCGTGCTGGGTCAGCTGAGCTGGCCGCTTACGAGAGAACCCGCACGCTCCTCAGCGAGTACTCCCGCGCGGGTCTTCGTACGCTGGTCTTCGCCAAGCGGAACATGCAGCCGGCGTTATGGGAGGAATGGCTCGCCTCGCACGCTCGAGCCTCGGAAATCGGAGAAGGTAAACTGTCACGCGATTTGTAAATAGTTTGAATTGCTAGCAATTTGTAGGAAATGTACGCTTAAAAAGTATTTTTTTCAATAGTCATATTAGGGAAAAAACTACCTAAATCGTTGTATACAAATGGTCTTAGGAGTCACGTTGCGAGTTACGTTTTTTAAAGTTCAAATTAGGTAAATAAAGGTGTCACCTCATCCCATGTCATAAATCTTTCATAATCTATTTGTCATCGTCATTAAAAGTCACGAGTTTCATAAATTAAATTACTCATTATTCATTGTTATTGTTTATAGTTTCATAAAAGGTTTTCCTGTTTGTCATAAACGTATCCTTACGACCTGCACATCGAGAAAATAATTTGTTCATTCTAGATTTAGTGCCTAGTGTCAAATTTTTTTAGGAGATCCGTTATGTCAGCACTGACCGAATACAATAAAGCAAGGTCAAGGAATTTTTATACTAACGTAACTGGAACGCGCAATGATACAGAAAACGCGGTTCGCTTGAGAGATAAAACTTGGGCGGTGTGTCTCTTTCTAGAGGGTGACCATAATTTATAAACTAAACATTCCTAGTCCCTAAGGGAGTGGATACATTGCGTTTTATGCAGCGCGTTTTTGAGCTGCGCGATTGTATCGATACTAACGCGCGTTCGCAACGCGTTTTTTTCCATAGGAAAGCGAACCGGGAGGGGGGCAGCGCGTTCGCATCGCGTTTGTATCGATACAAACGCGCTGCAAAAAACGCAATGTGTCCACTCCATAAAGGGCCTTTTACATCATTTTCTGATTTAGGTGATGTATAATGCATGGCATGGCATGATTTTTCAATTAAAATACTGATACAATTTTGATCCTTCATTTTGATTCTTGAATCTTGAATCTTGATTCTTGAATCTGAAAACTGAAATCTTAAATCTTGAATCTTTGAAGTGACAGCCGTCAAACTTCAAACGGCCATATCTCGGGAACTACTCGTCCTAGACTCCCCGTTCTTAGTTCAAATGAAAGCTATGACCAAGATCTTCATTTGAAGTGACAGCTGTCAAACTTCAAAGCACCATATCTCGGAAACTATTCGTCCTAGACTCCCCGTTCTCAGTTCAAATGAAAGCTATTGAAGAGATCTTCATTTAAAGTGACAGCTGTCAAACTTCAATCAGCCATATTTCGAAATCTACTCATCCTAGACTCTTCCTTTCATCATTCTCATATTTCCTCATTCTCAGTTCAAATGAAAGCTATGACCAAGATCTACATTTTCAATAACAGCTGTCAATATGACATCTGTCATCTGAAATGTAGATCTTGGTCATAGCTTTCATTTGAACTGAGAATGAGGAGTTTAGGATGAGTAGTTTCCGAGATATGGCCATTTGAAGTTTGACAGCTGTCACTTTAAATGTAGATCTTGGTCATAGCTTTCATTTGAACTAAGAATGAGGATTAAGAATGAGGCATAGTAAGGTTAGGCTGTGGAAAGTGGGTGGTTGGGTGGCTTTAGCGTGAAAATTTTGACGAATCTTTTTTGGTATAGATTGGCGGAGGAGTACTAGATATTTTGAAACTTTCAAAAAAATCTGAATATGGACTTCCGCAAAGTCACGCCTGAATCAATTAACTATCTTAAGAATAAGGAGTCTAGGACGAGTAGTTTCCGAGATATGGCCGTTTAAAGTTTGACAGCTGTCACTTTAAATGAAGATCTTGGTCATAGCTTTCATTTTTACTTTGAACGGGGAGTCTAGGACGAGTAGTTTCCAAGATATGGCCGTTTGAAGTTTGACAGCTGTCACTTCAAATGAAGATCTTGGTCATAGCTTTCATTTGAACTTTGAACGGGGAGTCTAGGACGAGTAGTTTCCGAGATATGGCCGTTTGAAGTTTGACAGCTGTCACTACAAATGAAGATCTTGGTCATAGCTTTCATTTGAACTGGGAACGGGGAGTCTAGGAAGAGTAGTTTCCGAGATATGGCGGTTTGAAGTTTGACAGCTGTCACTTCAAATGAAGATCTTGGTCATAGCTTTCATTTGAACTGAGAACGGGGAGTCTAGGATGAGTAGTTCCCGAGATATGGCCATTTGAAGTTTGACAGCTGTCACTTCAAAGATTCAAGATTCAAGATTTCAGATTCAAGGTTCAAAATTCAAGAATCAAGGATCGAAATCCAGGATCGAAATCCATGATCGAAATCCAAGATCAAAACCAAGGATCGAAATCAAGGATCGAAATCAAAATCGAAATCAAAATCAAGGATCAAAATCAAGGATTGAATTCAAGGATCGAAACCATGGATCGAAATCAAGCGCTGATTTTGTCGAGCGCGATAAGGTAAAAATATCCTGAAATTTAAATGACATGGGCACACTACTAATCCAACAACGAGTGTGAAAGAGACAAAGCTACCAAGAAAGCCTCTCAACAAGACCAACAATCCTTATAACCAAGATTAAATGATAATAGATCGTTGTAAAGTCGTGATAAGGTTCAAAATCCTTTGTACATTAAATGTCAGTCAGCATTCTACTAGTATAAAATTTCTTTGAGCAAGGTATAGGTTGCGTCACGTAAAAAGAACGCTGGAAGAAAGTGGAGGGGTTATTTTTGCGCATGGGTACATTTGCACACGAAAGTACTAGGCCTATTGTTTTTTTTATTGTTTGTTTCTTGCTATGAAAAACCATTTCGTAATTAAAAACTTTTGTGCTCGATGGTATTAAGTAATTTGCCTGATTTTAATTAATTTCTTACCTCGCAGCTTGACAGCCAGCGTTCTTTTAAAAAGTTATATAGGTATGTTAAATAGGTACCTCGCGGGCAACGCCGCGGGCGGAAGCAAAAATATAATAATAATGGTATGTTGTGCTTAGGACGTGAAAAGCGCATCCGCGAGTCTCTAGCTCGCCTAGAGAGTGCGCTGACACTAGTTGGTGCCACAGGAGTTGAGGATCGTCTGCAAGAAGGTGTGCCGCGGACCGTACGAGCTTTACTAGACGCCGGCATAGTGGTGTGGGTGCTGACGGGAGACAAGCCAGAGACTGCCATCAATATCGCGTACTCTGCTGCACTCTTCTCGCAAACTGACAAACTGTTGCATCTCATGTCGCGAGATAAGGTGAGGATAAAGTCGATGTGCTCTTTTCCAGGTAAACTGCCTATACTCTAGCCAAAACTAATGTACAATATTTACTAACATTGTTACAGATCAATCAGCTGATAGCAGGAATAGACCAATCACAGAAAACTGAGATTAAATATGATTGGCACTATTCAAAATGGCCAATCGTAATGAATCTCAGTTTTTTGTGATAGGTCTATTCCTGCTATCAGCTGATTAATCTGTCAGTGCAGTGTTAGTAAATATTGTCCATTGGTTTTGTCTAGAGTACCTATGTCTCACGAGCGCTCGCGCTTAATTTCGTTAATCCATCGACCAGGTAAGCTTATAGTTGGTGGATTGATGAAGCTAACCTTCTGGGCGGTCAATCTAATGGATGAATGATTAGTGGTATTAACTGACCGCCTTTGTCCTTCGGATGGTCGCTAAGCGGTGGCAACAGCCTTCAGGCGTTTACTTTTTGAACTAAGCTTCTTTTAAATTGGTTCAGCAGTTAAAGAGAATTTAAGAGATTTGCAACTTTAATTCAATTTGAATTATCTTGCAACTGAATTTAAAAGAATTTTCCCCCGAAATACATAACTGAAACACGACATTCTTATGACTGCGAGATGACCTGCGGACTTAAAAAGGTCGCTTAAACTGAATCACAATATGAAATGAACAATTATGCCGTCTCTTTTCACTCTCAGTCAATGAAAAGAGATGGCAATAGTTCAATTCCTATATTGCGATTCTGCAATAGCGACTTTTATAGGCCCGATGATAGAGAGAACAACTAGTTCAGTTAGGAGTTTTTCTTGATCAATAACTTCTATAACAGGAGCATGCAGAGTCGACGATCAAAAGCTACCTAGAAGGTGGTCTGGCGGACGAAGGCGCGGGCGTAGTAAGCCGTGCGCTGGTTGTCGACGGTCGAACGCTGACTTACATCCTGGACCGACGCTCGGGGCTAGTGGCCCCCTTCCTCTCGCTCGCTCGTCGATGTTCCGCCGTGCTGTGCTGTCGAGCCACGCCGCTGCAGAAAGCTTACATTGTCAAGGTATACCTACATCTTAGACTTTCAAAATCTAGACTACTTAAGGGTACCCTAAGGCTGAGACTCCACCAAAGCGGAGAGGAGAGGAGATGTGTTTAAACAACGAAAATAATTTCGTTATTCACACGTCTGTATCACGAGATGTGTGAATAACGAAGTTCTATTGGTTCTTTAAACATTTAAACACATCTCCTCTCGTCTCCGCTTTGGTGGAGTCTCAGCCTAAGTCTGGGAAACAAAGGTGCGGTGGCTAAATAAATTTAGAGAGCAGTCATACATCATGGGCCGTCGCTTCGGTCGGTCGTAGTGCCCTTGTGAACCTTATATTGTAAAGGGATGCTGTTTTAAATGTTTAGCTTTAATCGGGCACTCAAATGTATCTTAAACATGCGTCACTCACATTTGCACGAATACGCGAACTCACAAGTGTAAGGCGGTATTCGCGAATGCCCAGAAGAAGTTTTTCAATTTACAAATTAATATTCGCTATTTAAGCTAAAATAGGTAACTGGATGGACGATTATGGTGTGTAATCTGAGGACACAAAAAAGTGAAGACTTAGGTTTCGGCCCAAATAATGTTAAAAACTCAAGGACCAACTTGAGAGCTTTATTTGGTTGCTCGGTCTCGCGATAATATTTTTTTTTTTACCGGTGCAAAAGAATCAAAACTTTAGATAAGGCAATGTTATGTTTGTAATTAAAAACTTGCAAAATCTCAATAATGACTGGTTTGAAGTCTCTTGTCGTTATAACTTCCTGTGGTTAGCGTGATAATGTACGTATATTTTGCTAGCGTGCATTTGTAAAACCATGATTACTGAATTATAATGCATACATACGTTGGCGTCGTCCCGTTTTGTTTCACGGTAGTCATTCTGTCAAATCTTTACTTACTCTTCAAGCAGTAACTCTTGCACCTTCGATAGTATCTAATGTCAAGAGACGTTTAAATATACATGGACCGTGTGTTATTTATTTTGCAATTCGATGGTATCATATTATTATCTTGCAGGCAGTGAAAGAAGAATTGGGCGTCACTACGTTGGCCATTGGAGATGGCGCCAACGACGTGTCGATGATACAAACTGCTGACGTCGGTGTTGGTTCGTAAACACTATTGTTTTACTAATATCCTTAGAAATTACACCAAAATTATTTAGAGTAAGAGATTTGGTGCTGTTGCATGTTGTGTTGATCTTGTGTAGGTACAATCGTACAACAACGATTTTTTAAATCAATATTAATAGAAAGACCTCTTTACCGATGTTTGTGTAATGGATACTATTAAGACACTTATCTTCATCTCTCAATTGAATTACTATAAACACAGCAATAAACATGAAATTCTTCAAAACGAAGTTATCAGAATTCTTCAATCACCTAATCTACGTTAGTTTAGTACATTTGTAGTGTCACGCGATAAGGTATTTAGACGTTCGATAGCGGTTAATCGCGCTCCGATCAAGTCGCGCCCACTTTACTCGGCTTTCATACACGAAACCAATTGATAGGGAGGTGTGTTTACGTTCAAATACGTTTAACCTTGAAATGTTTCATTACATTTTTAAATATTCATGATTCCAAGATTTGAAATGTAGATTTTTATGACTCAATTGAAATAAATTATGGACATTTTTAATATTTGTTCTTTTATGACTTCGTTGTAATGTTTACTTTCCAGGTAAAGAATTTAGAATGTTTGACGCGATTAAAGTTGTTTGTAATCTGATTTATGAATCTAACAAATAGAACAAAGTAAGTAAAATAGTAGAATTTGTAAAGAGCGGGAGGTCAAATGTTTGTATGAAGTTAGTGTGAAAAAAAAATTGAAACAATTTAAAAAGTTTCTTTCTTTAAATGGCATAATGACAATGTTTTTCAAAGTGCAACCCCTAACTGGGTGAAAATTTTTCACCTTTCAGGATTTTTCAAAAAGGACATGATTATGTATGTAGGTAAAGGAGTGGGCACACTAAGCTTTTCGTACGCGCGTACGACAAACGTTTGCCGAATTTATGTAAACAAGCGTATCACTTCTTCATCACATTTTTTTTGTTGTGTTTATTATTGTAATTCTCTGGACAGGGTTTGTATAAAAAAAATTTGTTTGAAAAATACGAAAAAGTGAATACCTAATACGTTTTGTTCTCCAGGTTTGTCGGGACAAGAGGGAATGCAGGCGGTGATGGCGGCAGATTTCGCGCTATCACGGTTCAAGTTCATCGAGCGGCTGCTCCTGGTGCACGGTCACTGGTGCTACGACCGGCTCGCCAGGATGATCCTATACTTCTTCCTCAAAAATGCCGTTAGTACCCATTTTTAACAGATCATACGTTGAAAGTCAAATACGCATTAGGTCAAATACTCAAAATGACAAGAGGATGTAAGTTTTCGCAATTTCTTTGTGCGTGTTTGAGATTATGTAGGTTTTGACTTTATGCGTATTTGACCTTCATTGTATGATTCTTTTTAACCCCTGACTAAAAAGAGGGGTGTTTGTAGTGTGTATCTGTGTCTCTAATGGGGGTGTGTATCTGTATGTCCGTCTGTGGCATCATAGATCCTGAACGGATGAACCGATTTTAATTATTATTTTTTAGTTCGAAAGGTGTCTTTGTCGAGATTGTACTTAGCTATGTTTCAAATCTGTTCAGCCGTTTGAAGATCATCGACTCTTTTCTAGTTGATGAAGGGTTTTTCATGATTTTTTTATTTAATTGTAATATGCGACGAACAAGTTGTCCAGTGATGTATTGTATAGCTCTGTCTTACTCTTTGGCCTAAAAATTGGTGTCCGCGAGACTTTCAAGGATACTGTAACTTTCTATTAGTGAAAGAGTTTGTGGAATTGGAGTACTAGATTTATTACCTCTTTTCCCGCTGTATTATACTTGGCAAAAGAATTAAAATAAATTCGGTTCTCAAATTCTGTGGAGATCGATCAAGCCGTTCAAAAGCAAAAGAAAAACGAATATCTTTATACCTACATAAAATTCTAATGCGCGTATGTTGCGCATTGGAATGTTATGTATACAGATGTTATTCTTACTGGTATTGTTTAGTTTTGTGGTAACTAAAGTATAAATTCTCTTTCAGACATTTGTGTTCCTAATCTTCTGGTACCAGTTCTACTGCGGCTTCTCTGCCATGGTGATGATCGATCAGATCCACTTAATGGCTTATAACCTCATGTTCACTGCGTTACCTCCTATTGTTATTGGTAAGTCTATTTTAATAAACTTTTTTTTTGGGCTATTGATCACTAAGTTGTATAAATACATCCGTCGGCAAGCCTTAGCCGTTCGTAACAAATCGAATTGCTTAGTTTTTGACGTGATATCGTCTTATAAATCGATGAACGCCGGCTGCACGCACGAAAAAGCATGACTCATTGTCACGTTCCGTTTGAGCCGAGCGTGCAAGCGAGAGCGCGAAACAAGCGATAGAGGCACAATCGTTCATCAATGTTTTCTTATGACGTTATCATGTAAAATTATCATCCGTAAACCGACTTTACTGACAACCATTTTTTTTGTTTGCTATTGTAATAGAATAGCTAGGTACTTTAATACACCTCGTTGGGAACCCACTCAATTATGCAGCAAGCATGCAGACAAACCGTCACGTGGTTTTTGCAATTTTGCTCTTAAACTTTATTTTCTGTATTATATACTTAAATAAATAAGTTTAAAAAAAAATATTTTTTTGGAATATTTTTCTACGTATATTCAGAATGTTACAAACGTTTTATCATTATTTTCCAGGCGCATACGACCGCGTCGCCCCGGCCGCTCTACTAACAGAACGCGCCGGTTTGTACAGCGCGAGTCGCCGCGGGCTCGCCTACCGCGCCCACTCCTACTGGCTAGTGCTCGTCGAATCTCTCTACATCAGCGTAGTCATCTACTTCTGCAACTACTTCGCATATATTGACACCACCGTCGATATCTGGGAATTTGGTGTCTCAACTGTGACTTGCTGTCTCACCGTTATGCTGCTATACGTCGCTATTGAGACTAGGAGCTGGGTAAGTTTATTATTAGTTCAGTCCACTGTACAAATTATTCTTAGATAAACTTTCAGAATTTGTGCGGTCTTCTACAGATTTCTCTTACTCAGTGAAAGCAAATAAAACATGAAAGAATTTTTTTTTTGTAAAGAAATTGTAAAAAATGGCATTGACAAGTTACTCAGTTATTTACTCGTTTAAAAGAATGGCATTTAGCATATTAATTGACTTGACTTTTTAACTAACTTTATTTTCATGCAGCTATTTTTTAAGAAACTCGTAAGTGGGTGTGGGATAGAGAGTGATAACATTTTAATTTATGTGTCTTTGATTTTTAGCAGCACATAATTATAAGTGTGCTAACTTTTTTGTTGACTGTGTTTTCACGTGAGAAGCACAACGCACAAATTGATTTTAGATATAGAACACGTGCTTTTTATATCTGTCGACACTTTTAATGTTTAGGTACCTAAAACAACCTTTGCAAATCTTTGACTACCCCAATTAGGGTCAGACCAATGGGGCTAAAATGTCACTAAGCAATTCCTATTCATAAAAGGAATAACATAGCAGCAATTTTAACCCCCTAGATCCGATGACATAATAATCTTTAGAACGGCTTTGTTCATAACACATCAGATTTTATCTGACACTAGCTGACGCCCGCGGCTTCGCCCGCGTGGACTACTATTTTGTTTATCTCACGGAAACCACGCATTTTTTCGGGATAAAAAGTCTATGTCCTATTCCCGGTCATTATCTATCTATGTTTCAAATTTCAGCCAAATCGGTTCAGTAGTTATGGAGATACGTGGTAACAAACATTCACACACACACACGGTCTTTCGCCTTTATAATATTAGTAGGATATAGTAGGATATGCATTTTTTTTAACCGACTTCCAAAAAGGAGAAGGTTCTATGTTCGGCTGTATGTATGTTTTTTTTTTATCTCGTAGTGCAGTCTTAATGGATTACTCTTCATCAGACGGTGATCCACCTACTGGCGCTGACGGGATCTCTGATCGCGTTCTTTATCCTGACGCTGATGTACCAGTCCATCTGCGTGTCTTGCTTCAATCTTCCGTCGACGTACCGCGTGATGCATTACGCTATCGCCGACCCTGTCTACTGGCTGGTGTTGGTGCTAAGCACGGTGCTTTCTCTCACGCCTAGGTAACTATTGTCTACAACAGTTTACAACGATCAATGTCACCGGAGACAGAGATCGCATGATCGGCGTGCGATCACTTGAACTCGTTGCATCTACCGCAGGCAGTGGTAAAACATACACGGGCAGCCAATTGTTAGAGAGAACGCATGCGTTCAGATCGCATCGGCGGCAAGGATCGGTCGCTGTGGGTAAAGGCCTTTACATAAACCATCAATGCAATTGATAGCTAAACTATTGAGGAAGGTTGTAGGCTACTTTTCATCATCATTATCATTTTACCTTCACTATGGGGCCAACGCCGCGAAAACGCTCTTCTTCGTCGTGTCGATGATACAAATATGACTAGAGCTTACGCTCCCAATACTTTGCCACAGCTATTGCTGTTTCAGTGCTTCAGTGTTTTCAGCGCTGCTAGTTGTACATATGTGGTAAGATGCTAAGGGAGTGGACACACTGCGTTTTTCGCGTTTGTATCGATACAAACGCGATTCGAACGCGATGCGAACGCACTACCCTCCCGGTTCGCTTTTGTATGGAAACAAAACGCACAGTTCAAAAACGCGTTGCAGAAAACGCTGTGTGACCACTCCCTAAGACAGAGAGTGTTTGATGCAGGTTGGCGTATCATGCGATCCGCAACTCCATGCGGCCCGGCACGCTGCGGCGCGCGGTGGTGGCGCGGCGCCGCGCGCGTCTGCCCTACGCCGCGCACTACCGGACCGACCGAGCCGCAGCACACGTCTACAGGTACAATACAACACTGTAGCGACATCTATAGTCCGGCAAAAACGGGTAGACACGGCAACTAAAATTTCAGTACTTTGGAAACCCTTTCTCTACTAATCTATGGTAAAGTACAGGTTTCTTGTCTATGGTACAGGTGCCGAAGACGTCAGTCAGAAGTAATAATTTACTTCTAAAAGATAATTTATCTATTTCGCGTATTTAGCTTGCACAGTGGCGCTTCCATTTATTTCTATTATTTTGTGTCGGACTATACCTGTCGCTAGATGAACTACATAGACATGCTACGCACTACGAGCTTCAGCGAAGATGGCGCCACACAACATCAGAATGTCTAGATCGCGCTAACGAAGTTTTCGCCGGCGATAGACATAGGACTAACCGATAACAACTGTCGGTCGAAAGACCACGGGCAAGTGGGCCAGATGGGCCGGCCCGTTGCAGAGGAACCACCTACTCTGCCTTTGGGGAACGATTCCACCATGTTCCCCAAAAACTACAATACAGTTGTCACAATGGATCTAGGCATTCGTGAAGTTAGGCTTTTCGCTGCGTAGTAGATTTTTTTTAACACTATAAAGTTAAAAATCACAGGCATTCAAGGTCTTGAACATCTTCAAGACCTTGAGGGCTTGTAATTTTTAATTAAAAAATTTTAAATTGTAAATTATTTTCTCAGGATACCTTTATGTTTATGTTTCCAAATGTTATTTCCCGCAGGCCGACTGACGAAGATGGATTGGAACGCGCGCAGTCCGACGTGACGGCGATCACTTGACGGGGCGCGTTCTTTGCGCTCGCTCTTCTATGGTGCTCCCCAGGTGAACGCATCACCAAAGTTTACCTCGACCCGTTTACATTTACCTAGGCTGTGATCCGTTAGAACTAATCTTATTTAAATGTAGTGTATCGCTATAGAGCGGGACCAATCGAGTTGAATGTGCTCAGATTGTGATGGGCGAGCTTTAACTACTTCCAATTTGGGAACAATGAGTGGATTTGTCGAGTTGGATCGTACCCACTGTATCAGGTGACTTTCGAAATTTAGATGTAGTTTAATATCACTTAGAAATGATTTACATCATGCTTCTCTGTTTATCCGTAATAGAAGTGTTATTTAGGGGCTAGATGGCGCTTTGTCAAATGTCCAGCAATATTTATTTATTTATTTACTAAAGTAAATTACTAAAGATCTTTCAGAAACTCAGGTTCTTATATTACTTTTAATACTTATGAAACATTTGATATCCTATTCTTGATAATTGCAATACAAAAATAAACACCAATTTAATTTAAACATTTTTGAAAATAGACTAATTTGGTTGTTTGTTTGTTTTGGTGATTGTTCTTACTTTCCTTTATCATAATTAAATATAAGGCTCCTGTACAAGTCGATCAGAGTCCCCTATAGTACTTACAGTACCATTTTATCATTCCGCACTTCTACTAATAAATAATACTACTGTTATGCAGTAACCATTTGATAAACAAAATGTACTGACTTGTGATACTGGTGCCTCATTCGATAGTTTAATTATATTAAATTGGAATGAAATTCATCAGATTTCTATAGCATGAATTTAACTTAGGGCTATGAAACATCATTATCATTCTGCTTAATAGGTTTTGATTACTCTATTTTTAGTTTTTTCTGACAAAGTTTCTACCCTTGATTATAAAAGTTTTCTAATAAACGTTAACGTAAGTATTTCGCACCCCTAGATGAAAACTCCGATTACTCAAAATGTGCCCAAATGGAGTTTAGTTGCGTTTTCGAATTCCGAAACTATACCTTCAAGGGTTTTGTTCAAATTTCATAAACTTTACGTTTTTCATAGTCTGTCATAGATTTTTAAATCAGTTTTTTGTTATTTCTGAAAAAGTAGGTTTTTCGAGTTACCAGGGTTTTCGTCTAGGGGTGCGATTTGTATTTTTATGTTGCATGAAGTATGCTAATCATTTCAAAATAATTATGTAAAATAATAGGAATTCTGTCTAGTCGTTAGTGTGCGCCCACCACACGAGTGTTCCGAATGATCTGCCAACTTGCGGTACTGCTCCTCGTAACTTATTGTAATATTGTTGTGTATTATACTATAATACTACATTGTGCTCTGAGCATAGACTTTAAACAGGTATAAGTATTTCTACAAGTTAATAGTATGTTTGTCTAAAGTGCCTTTTTATTACAAAAATATGGGTTTGTGTTCTTCTCTAAGTATTCATACTTCGGTATAAAATAATATGTAGGTACCTATATTTTTAACCTGTTGCGATAGATGTTTAGCGACATTAAGAATAAATAATTTCATCTACAATAAAACAGCTACTGATTTTGTTTAAATTTAAATCTGTTGATGAACATCATTGATTTGTTATTAAGTGAAATATATTTGAAATAAATTTTATCGAATAAGTACCCGAATTTCCTTAATTAGAAACTGTCCATTACGGATATAGCTCGTATTAACATTTCACTTGAGTCAGGTGTGGACTGACAATATCTGCATCGACTAATATAGAAAATATACTTAAATTTATATTGTATCAAATATTTTTGTAGATTTGTGATGTAAATTGGCTTCCGTTGATCAACACTACATTATAGCGAGAACCGTTGCCTTGCCCTAAACTGCCCGATTCTAGGGCGACTTGCGACGTATAGAGAAATACATGAGCCGTTTAGTTGCAAAATAAATAAAGAAACATCCAAGATTTTGTTAAAATAAAAAAACACTTCTATGTTTTTGTTATATTTGTAAAATACTGTTGATAACAGCGCACGAATTTTATCAGTTCTGTAGCTATTGTGCTTCATGTGTTGTTTCCACATAAAGCCTTACAGAATGTGTTTTGGTAGTGCCTTGCTCGGCGCGTGTATTTCTCCTACGATGAAGTCTTATGATTCCTAAAAGATTTCACTATTTTTACTATTGTACTGTTTCTAGTTAGTAAATAGACGAATATATATTTCTATACTTATGAGAGAAAGTAATTGTTACATGTACAGTTAGGCTATTTTTTTATGAAAATATCTTTGTGTAAATAACTGTATATTCTAAGACTGTTGTTTATTTTAGAGCTTTTAATTCGTTTCAAAGTAATTGTGTTATATCGTGAGAACTGTTGAATCGTGTATTTTCCAGTCATCTGTAAAGCTGGAAACATACTTGGACGGGGCTGACAGCCTGAATAGCGACTGAATAACCAGCTGAATAAGTACTTATCTGGATAAAGAATGAATGTGCACAGTTCTATGTTCACTGTACATTATCTGAATGTCCTTGGACATTCGGATGTCCGATGGCAATCTGGTCAACTCAAGGAATTTAGTTACGTAGTTTATGAATTCCTTGGGCCAACTGGATGTTTTTGTCAGCCGAAGCGTCCACGGACGGTGCATGCACACACATATCAGCGGGCTTAGAAAGGTCGCTATTGCAGAATCGCAATATGAAATTAACTATAATGCCGTCTCTTTTCAGTCTCAGTCATTGAAAAGAAATGGCATTATAGTTCATTTCATATTGCGATTCTGCAATAGCGACCTTTTTGAGCCCGCAGTTCCAGCTGTCAGCTGCAGCTTAAGGACGCGTGCGTGCGATAGTTTGTGTCCAGCTTAACACGCGAGGTTCTTTGAATTTGTATTGTTCTAAATATTTTTTTATTATATTGTGTCTTGCCATAATGAAACTGTAGTTGTTTTTAACTTTTAGTACAAGTTAACTTCTCGTAGCTTTGTTGCAATTCTGTAGTTGTTATTGCGTTTCCGGCACGTACTGCGCGGACAATACAGGCGAAGAGATCTAACTAGGAGTAACGAATGCGCACTGTGAGCAGACAACGCATAGAAACTAGCATTTGATCTTTGTAAGGAATGATAATTGAATGAATAAAGCCAATTGTTTGGGGGCCATCTTACATGTTAATTAGTACGAGTCTTATTGGCGTTTATAACAATTATGTACCTAGATGTATTTTAATCTTGAGAATTGAAATACTAGTCTTCTATTCTACGCTAATGTTCGTTAAATCGTGTAGGTGTCTTTCTGCAGATCTTCCTTTGTGAACTAAAGTATTAATTGCATGTTATTAGATGACAATGCGGTGTTGCTTCTCCATTTCGTCCTTCGACCAAACAAAACTACTCAAACAACAAAGTCCTTGTAAACTAATATTTTGAACTATCTGCAATATTATTGTAATTGATGCATTTCAGAATTAAGCCTAGTACGGCACCGCAATTTGTTACATAATTGGTCGAAGTTTTTATTTATTTTTACTCAGTTGTGCATTTACATTTTGTGATATTGTCTCAAAAGTATCTTATTTGAGATAACAGAGAAGCAAACACAGCAATGACTAGAAAATACATTCGTATTTATGTGTTGTTTATAAATAATAACAAAATATTTAATTTCATTAAATGGGTGTTTTATTTATCTACTTAGCATTATAAAACATAAAAAAGACAACAATAACACATTCCACAAGCCCTATTTAGCTCTGTTTATGTGTACGGTAACATTGACATTCTGTGCAACATTTTATAATCTAATTCTAGAATCTAGACTCTTTAGACCGGGTATGTAAAGCAGGTGGCCATATTATGTGCAGTGTACGTATGTACCTACGTATATTTAAGTATACATCATAAAATCAAGTTACAAAAATAATTAACGTGAAGAGATGTAAATTTTGAACCTTCAGATTCGTTTGAAAAAATACAGGAAAAGATAAATGAGCACATAAACTGTCTTTTTTAACCATCGCGATCAGAACACTTATAAATAAGTAAGTACCTATATAAAAATGTGTAATGTAATGACTATTGTATTATTTTAGCATCAGCTCAAATGTAACTTATCGCTTCGTTTCTCGCTGTGTTCTACACAGATATTTATCTATAATATAATCTTGTTTATGCAGGGTGGAAAAAATCAATGGGCCTTGAAGAGGAACCACTTTAAATCCTTAGGGAAATATTATTTACTTAAAGGAAACATTCCTTTATTATTTAAAAGAAATAATACTGTATTCAAAGATTTTCTAAAATTCGCTTGCCTCACCCGGGAATCGAACTAGCTAAAAAAATTAACATTCGCTATTTTATTCCACTAGTGACTAGTGGAATAAAAAATCGTTAATTTTATTTTTTGAATTTTTAGCTTGTTTGGTTCCCGCCCGGGTGAGGCAAGCGAACTTTAAAAAATCTTTGAATGCAGTTTTGTTTCTTTTTATTAAAAATCAAGGAATGTTTCCTGTAAGTAAAATAATATATCTAATGAATTTAGGCTGAGCGCACACTTATCGGCGCCTATAACTCGAAGTACTGCCAGATTCGGTCGAATCGGACGATTCGACGCGGGCAGATGTGCGAGGTTTCATACGATTTCATATAAAGAATTCTAAAATTCGTTTCGGTAGATTCGTTCGGCTAGGATAGGTGTGCGGCCACCTTTAAAGTGGTGTCCTTTCAGGGCCTATTGATTATTTCCATCCTGTATATCCAACAAAAGGTAAACTTAACCGTACAATTGTACTTTCAACCAAATTAATAAAATAAGTAAAAAAAATATCATCAACAATAACAATCTATTTAGATGTTAAGCGTTATTCTCTACCACTTTGAGTGTCAATGCTATTCACAAAAAAAGTCCCGCGGAATTTTGCGAAACTAACGAAAACCCTAAAGTTAATGATAAAATTATTGTTCTCACATAGTTACATTATTACAAGGCGCCACTCTAAAGGGACTTCTTTCGTGAAATTGACTAGCGAAAAATTTCGAGCGTAATATTGCCTGGTAGTCCACGTACTTTAAATTATAATGCATGTATCTTTTTGCTTGCCGCTTGCTTTCCTCTGGTGTACCTAGGCGAAATGCGCGATTATCTGTTTAGTTTTGAACTGTAGGAATACCGTATGCCTACCTAGTCGGTTTCAGGTACGCGCAGCGGTAGCGCAAAACAATTATAACTGAATAGGTCTTTAAAAATAATATACTCTAAATCACAGTAATTTCAATATGGCATTAGGAATATCCATGGTTGGATCATTGACTAATACTATGTCGAATTTATTTAGATAGTTGTCGAGGTTTGCCTCCGTGTTCCGTCCTAGGAATCCAACTTTAATGACGACGTCGCAATGGTCCATACCTTCAGCCATGCCAGCATCGCCGATGTTATCACCCATAAGTATGACATTGCTGCGTTCCTTGACCATTTCATAAAATTCTGTATTCTTGATTGCTGCTTCGTTTTTGTTGTAAGTGTGTATAACTTCACCCTTAATTCCTACAATATTGTCTTCTTTATCCATCGCCAAGAAGTTCGACACAACCTTGAAGGAAATAAAAGTGATCAAAATTGAATCCACTTAATGTAGATATTTTAAGAGCTGTGTTGGTAGAGTGCAGTGTTACTAATTTTTAATCAGAGGATTATGGGTTTGAATTCTGGCAGTGTAGGTATTAATGGATTTTTGGTTTTGAAAAACATGTAATTATTAAATAATACAAGTCATATGCAAATAAGAAAAACAATGTGAGGAGGATGTGTGAGGAAATGTCGGGAAAAGAAAAGAAAAAGTACTTAAGTTATAAAATCTCATATTTAATCAAGCATTGTAAGGAAACTAGTAAAGTTGTACCAGATTCTTACAAGCAGCTAGTGGCTTGCGATCCTTCACATTTTATGGAATACTAACTGCAAAATGGGGCTAATAATTCAAACTTGTGCAGAAAGCACACTGCACTAACCTAATCTAAATAACAAACTTGAGAGTTTAAAGGGTCAAATGCAGGTACTGCCAAAATTATAGTATTATTAGACGGTTAAAAAAAATAGAGTTCAAATCTTAAGGCTGGTTTGCCAAAGGTGATTAGGTACTTCATAGGAGAGAAAAGTGAAACATACCTTTACATTAGGCAGCAAAAAGTTAACAGATTCTAGAGCAGCTACCACTGACTCGCCGAGCCCAGCTGAAAACACCAAAACGGGCACTTCCTTTTCTTCGCTCCATAATATCAAATTTTGCACTCCCTCCCTGTAAAAGACAAATATTTAAGTCATTGTTCTTATGGCATGCAGCAGATGTTACCGGCCCAATCCCGTTTAAGCAACAATAATATAAAACAGAATATTTGCCTGCATTGGTAGGTTTTAGCACAGCCTGCATAAGTTAAAAGGCTGTGAAACCTGAACCTTACCTAAAACTGTCTGCCATTTTGTGCGCAACTTCCTGCAACTCATGTCTTGGAAATTTAATGCCTCTGTGAAATAACAGCGGAGGTTAGCAGTATTCCTGGGATTACTATAGGATTATATGTACAGAAATATTAAACTTACTTGAGCATAGCATGTACTGCAACATACCAATCGATCATGTGCTTGATTTTTTCCTCAGTCTTCATGTTGGGGTCACATTCTATTGGCTTGTAGATAGCTGCGAGTCTGTTGTCTTCATCTTTGTAGTGTTGCGGGACCGATGGACAGTCTCTGAACATTCCTAAAAAGGTTTTAAAATTAGCAAATTTTTGGTATGTTTGGGTGATCAGAGATTTTTATAATCAATATCTATTCTGACTCACCAAAACTAGTGAGAACTGGGGTCCCGTTATCCAAAGAATGCTTTGTAAGAGTGTGATCAAAATCAGTTACTATTTGTAAGTTGCGATAACCATCTTTGATTAATTTGTTCATTTTCTCTAGGAGCTCTTCTTCATTTCTTAGTTGGACGGTACTCTTCTTCAATTCAGGAATATCCTGGATACTAGACAGTAATTTCATATCTGAAATAGTTATACAAAAGGCTGAACTTTATGTACATTAAACATTTGAAAGTTTGAATGCATTTAGATAATAAGTACAACAATAAAGTATATTGAGACTTATTTATTTTAGCTAACAAGCTTTGATTATAAACAGAAGGTTTATAATCAAAGGTAAAGAAAGCAATAAACACTAATTTTCACATGGAACATTTTTCAAATTTACTTGATGTTTGATGTTAACCGAAGGCTTGTTTTGTTACACAGCAACAATACGTATATAATAATCGAACGTATTGTTCAACAAAACACTTTGTAATGTAATTTAAATAGAAAGAAGAAAACTCCCACACGATCCTATCCAAACAATCAATCCAATAAAACACACTGCTGCACTGTGCACTGACTTTTTTTTTTTTTTTTTCTTCATTTTGGCTTCGCACGGTTGTGCATTCAGCCAGTGTCAAGTAATTAAATAAACTTCAAGTTTATAGATAAATAACATATATAAATACATATTACAATACATAAATATAATATCCCACCCCTCCCCTTGTGCCCTTGTGCCTCAGTAGGTAAAGATGTGGGGCTTTACTGAAACATCGACACGGACTTTTTGGGAGAACTTGAAAAGCAATGTTATCCAATTTTGTTTCACTTCCCTACACTTATGCACGTTCACGAACACTTAACGGTTAATAATCCACCATTATTACACATTAACATTCGAAGAAACACAAGTTTTAGAAAATAAAATAAAAATGAAACTTGACTTCTCAAATTCCCGCCAAAAAAAGCCGTGCACTGACTTCTGACTGATTGATGCTGACATTGACATAACAGTTGACACCAACCCAAGACAGATAGCTGAATAAGTGGATTGTGCGTAGACAGATTGTTCTTCGGCTTCGATGCCACAGATTAGGTAGAGATACTACGTATCAGATGGAAATGTCAGGAACATTTTAGTGATGTATTAGAGGATGGAGGGACCATGTCTCCCAGCAGCAAATGAAGTATCCAGGGGGTTTGTAAAAGTCTTCAAGCGATTGTAGAACTTATTAGAAAATTTGTAAAACCTCTAGAAAAAAAGTTATAGCACATTTTGTATGGTCCCTCAGTTCTCTCATTGAATTTTCCAGATCTCGGAAAGTATATTGAAACTGAAGATAACGTGACTACAGACCTTTTGTAAAAAGTTTCCCACGACTAATTAACTGAAAACCAGGTCACGAAGTCATTTCTACAAAAAGATATAACGTAAAAACTGTGGTCCCTCAATCCTCCAAAGCATTTTTGTAAATATCTCTCATTTAAATCAAAATAACCAGCTCTCTACCATTGTAAAAGTTTGTAAAAGTGCTATAGACATTTGTAAAAATAAAAAGAAGCAATAATACTGTCACGATTCCGAGATAGACGCGGTTTTGTATGGTCCCTCAATCCTCACTTTAAACAATTGGGAATAACTTTTTGTAAAAAGGAGTAATAGAAAAATAAACCTGCTCACCTTTTAGTAAATTTTTTTTACAAACGGATAGCAAAGTTACATTTGGGATCAACGATATATTTGCTGAGTTATTCAATAAAAACTAATCCTATGATAGTAGTGTGACCACACATTTAAACAATTAAGGAAAAGTACAATGTACGTTAGTATGTACCATGGACCTATTAAAGATATAGACTACCAGTTAGCGTGCCCCCAAAAGGGACAAAAAATTAAGTGTATCCACGTTTCGTAGTACACATATATTGTGTAATAATCGGTAACTATGAAGTAACTTAACTAGGGTATACTAATCATTGACTCTATTAATCCTTATTCTAATCTGTTAAATTCTAATATTCAATTAATCACCTTATTGTATCTATTATTGTCAATAATTGAACAACATTATTGCAGTGACGTTTGCATGTGTAATTGAGGTGCCACACAGTTTATGTTTAAGTACCAAGGTATTTGTATTTTATTTTATTTTATTTGAATGTACAAGTGCACACCTTGATGCAACTGTTAAATAAATAGATACTTAAATAATATGAACTTCATAAATATAAATAAATGGTACCTAATGCCATGTTTATTTGTATTTCCGGTTCATCAGTAACCTGAGTGAGTATTGAAATTTCCTTCACATGCTCTCAACATCTACATTGTTTTCCTATATTACTAACCTACTAATGTCGAGGACAGAGCACGAGTATAATTAATGATTTAACGAATTTACCTGTACGTGAAGTTCTATCATAATTATACGATGGGCTCCGTCCGAAGAAATTAGTAGGGTAACACCCACCCTCCCTGTTAACCCAAGCCGTTGCGGAAATATCCTCTAAACGTAATGATGAACAAATGGCTGAGCTCAAACAGGAAACATGGGCTGAGTGGGGGTTAATCGGAAACTTTGAAAAAATAAAAGACTCTGTGTTGCCATTTACGGCAACATTTTATTTTATTCTATTTTATTTTCTAAACTAAAGTACTGAAGTGGAATCACTTACGCGATACTACATTGTGTTCATATATTACTAACCTACTAAGGTAAGTTCGTTTAATCATAATTTTCTTTTAGACAAGTATGGAATGGACCCAAGTAGTCTGAATAAATAAATATATTATTATTAATATTTACAAAGTACTTACTGTTTTTGTTTTACTTAGTAAAACAAAAACATTGTGGGTAGGTACGTACATACCAACTTACATGTACTTTTCCCTTTGATTAATTATATGTCTAGATCATAGGTTCTCAACGTGGGCGATAACGCCCCCCTGTGGGCGTTTGAGACTTTCAGGGGGGCAGTAGAAGACCTAGAGAAAATTGGGGGCGTTGAGACGAAGCAGGGGGGCGATAATGTAATCTAAAATAGGCAAAACAAAACACCCTAATCCAGTGGTCGTCAAAGTGTGGCCCGCGGACGGTATTGGTGCAGCCCGTGGCCAAGCAAACAATTTTGATAGATAATAGATAATGATGATAGATAATGATGCTACCACGTTAGAGAAAATTTTGTGCCGACCCAACCTAGTTGGAAAAGGGTAAGGAAATGATGATGATGAATGATACTACCTACGTTGCTACAATAACAATTATAATTGATTATAAGACTTCGAGATAGGGAAGGTCGCTTTGTTTGCTTGGTTTGGAGCTCGCTTTTCTCGCATCTAGCTTCATGAGTAGGTATAATACGAGCAAATTGAGTTATGTCTGACCTCAGAATAGAAACCGACAATCAGCGAGCCTTTCTATGAGCACCGCAAACAAAATCAAGTGTCACATGTTACATTTGTCTTAAAAAATTTGGCTCGCTGCGCTCGCATTTATTGTGAATAAAGTGAGTTAAGTCTAACCATAGAATATGAACCGATAAGCAGCGAGTTTTTCCTTTGAACAACGCAAACAAAATCAAGTGTTACATGTTGCATTTGTCTTAAAAAATTCGGCTCGCTTCGCTCGCATTTAACTTCATGGGTAATGTATATTGTGAGTAAAGTGAGTAAAGTCTAACCACAGAATAAGCACCAATAAGCAGCGAGATTTTTTTTTGATCACCGCAAACAAAATCAAGTGTCACAATGTTGCATTTGTCTTAAAAAATTCGGCTCGCTTCGCTCGCATTTAACTTCATGGGTAAGGTATATTGTGAGTAAAGTCTAACCACAGAATAAGCACCGATAAGCAGCGAAATTTTTTTTGATCACTGCAAACAAAATCAAATATCACAATGTTGCATTTGTGTTAAAAAATTGGGCTCGCTTCGCTCGCATTTCACTTCATAAGTAAGGTATAATGCGAGTAAAGTGAGTAAAGTCTAACCACAGAATATGAACCGATAAGCTAGCATTTCTTAGAAAACGCCAAAAATAAATCAAATGTCACGTATTGTATTTGACTTACAAAAATTTGGCTCGCTTCGCTCGCTTGGTTTGAAGCTCAATTCACTCTCATTTTAACTTCATGAGTAGGAGTTATATTGCGAGAAAAGTGAGTTATTTCAGATCGCAGAATAGGAACTGATAAGCAGCGAGTCTTCGAGCCCCGTAAACTTATGATAAGGTTCAAGTTAGTTGGTACCTTGGATTTTAACCCCTTTAGGAATTTCGAAAAATCGTCAACTAAATAATTCAAGAGTTTAAGTTAAAGAAGTAATAGCCACTCTGCTCCAAAAAGGTGTTTAAAATTCGCGACAGTTGGTAAGAAAAATAAAAAGTAGGTAAGATAGCGCCCCCAACCCCCCCCCCCCGCTATCTTACCTACTTTTTATTTTTTGGGGGGCTCTAGAAAAAAAAATATTTTCAAAGTGGGTGGTGGGGAAAATAAGGTTGAGAATCTATGGTCTACTAGATGGACTCTTTCGCTTCAATCGCAACAAGAACAACAGGCCAGCTTTGAAACGCTAGTGTGCGTATTTCGCACACAAGTATGCAAATCTTCTATTGTCTATACAAGTGCTTTGCGTCACCTGTCAACATTGTCATCCATTTTTAGTGATACCAGCTCTTGAAAATTTCCCATAAAATAGGGGAAAATATGTTATGATTTCGAGGTGTCTCTATTTGTTTCAAATTTTTTGCGGTCAATACTGGTTTTTGTTTACTTAATTTTTCTTGTAAGTATTTGATCCTTGGTTTCGATTCTGGATTTCGATCCTTGATTTAAATCCTTGAATCTTGAATCTTGAATTTGAAATCTTGAATCTTTGAAGTGACAGCTGTCAAAGTTCAATCCGCCATATCTCATTAATTACTCGTCCTAGACTCCCCGTTCTCAGTTCAAATGAAAGCTATGACCAAGATCTTCATTTGAACTGACAGCTGTCAAACTTAAAACGGCCATATCTCGGAAACTACTCGTCCTAGACTCCCCGTTCTCAGTTCAAATGAAAGCTATGACCAAGATCTTCATTTTAAGTGACAGCTGTCAAAATGACATCTGTCATCTGAAATGTAGATCTTGGTCATAGCTTTCATTTGAACTGAGAACGGTGAGTCTAGGACGAGTAGTTTCCGAGATATGGCCGTTTTAAGCTTTGAACTGACAGCTGTCAAACTTAAAACGGTCATATCTCGGAAACTATTCGTCCTAGACTCACCGTTCTCAGTTCAAATGAAAGCTATGACCAAGATCTACATTTCAGATGACAGATGTTATTTTGACAGCTGTCACTTAAAATGAAGATCTTGGTCATAGCTTTCATTTGAAATGAGAACGGGGAGTCTAGGACGAGTAGTTTCCGAGATATGACCGTTTTAAGCTTTGAACTGACAGCTGTCAAACTTAAAACGGTCATATCTCGGAAACTATTCGTCCTAGACTCACCGTTCTCAGTTCAAATGAAAGCTATGACCAAGATCTACATTTCAGATGACAGATGTCATTTTGACAGCTGTCACTTAAAACGAAGATCTTGGTCATAGCTTTCATTTGAACTGAGAACGGGGAGTCTAGGACGAGTACAGTCCGTTCACAGTTATTTTACCTCTAGCCGTCATGTTGGCCAACCTGGGCGTAGGAACAAATTTGCTATGACCTTGTAAAGTTTGTTCCTACGCCCAGGTTGGCCAACATGACGGCTAGAGGTAAAATAACTGTGAACGGACTGTAGTTTCCGAGATATAGCCGTTTTAAGTTTGACAGCTGTCAGTTCAAATTAAGATCTTGGTCATAGCTTTCATTTGAACTGAGAACGGGGAGTCTAGGACGAGTAATTCATGAGATATGGTGGTTTGAAGTTTGACAGCTGTCACTTCAAAGATTCAAGATTCAAGATTTCAGATTCAAGATTCAAGAATCAAGGATTGAAATCAAGGATCGAAATCAAGGATCAAAATCAAGATCGAAATCCAGGATCGTAACCAAGGATCGAAATCAAGGATCGAATTCAAGGATCGAAACCAAGGATCGAAATCAAGCGCTGATTTTGTCGAGCGCGATAAGGTAAAAATATCCTGAAATATCAATGACTTAGGCACACTACTAATCCAACAACGAGTGTGAAAGAGACAAAGCTACCAAGAAAGCCTCTCAACAAGACCAACAATCCTTATAACCAAGATTAAATTATAATAGATCGTTGTAAAGTCGTGATAAGGTTCAAAGTCCCTTTTACATTAAAGTCGACTTAACCATCCTGTTTGTATATAAAATCCTTGGATTCAACACTTTTTTTTATTTGCTCACGCGCTCTCACATGGGTAAAATCAAAGAATAATTATGGCAACCCTCCTAAAACATGTTAGGATAAAATTACAAAGTTTGATTTTCTAGTTTTCATAACTTATAGTTATTTATAGTTTACTTACCGATGCTATGTAAGTTCCTTATTTATTTTTAGTCGTCCTTTGTAATTCCTGCACACTTTGATGGCACAAATCGCCATTTTTGTTTGCCGCCAAATTCATGTTTACAGTACAACGACCTTAGCGCGACTGAATGAGCGAAACGAACGAGTCAACCAACAGTTGGTTGATCTTTTTGTTGGCGTTTTGACGCTCGAAATCGGGGTCTAGACATCTAGTTCGTCCAAGACTTTTCCTTAATTGTTTAAATGTGTGGTCACACTACTATCATAGGATTAGTTTTTATTGAATAACTCAGCAAATATATCGTTGATCCCAAATGTAACTTTGCTATCCGTTTGTAAAAAAAATTTACTAAAAGGTGAGCAGGTTTATTTTTCTATTACTCCTTTTTACAAAAAGTTATTCCCAATTGTTTAAAGTGAGGATTGAGGGACCATACAAAACCGCGTCTATCTCGGAATCGTGACAGTATTATTGCTTCTTTTTATTTTTACAAATGTCTATAGCACTTTTACAAACTTTTACAATGGTAGAGAGCTGGTTATTTTGATTTAAATGAGAGATATTTACAAAAATGCTTTGGAGGATTGAGGGACCACAGTTTTTACGTTATATCTTTTTGTAGAAATGACTTCGTGACCTGGTTTTCAGTTAATTAGTCGTGGGAAACTTTTTACAAAAGGTCTGTAGTCACGTTATCTTCAGTTTCAATATACTTTCCGAGATCTGGAAAATTCAATGAGAGAACTGAGGGACCATACAAAATGTGCTATAACTTTTTTTCTAGAGGTTTTACAAATTTTCTAATAAGTTCTACAATCGCTTGAAGACTTTTACAAACCCCCTGGATACTTCATTTGCTGCTGGGAGACATGGTCCCTCCATCCTCTAATACATTTTTAGTGTAGACTTGTGTTCACAGAATAGATAGATGTTACTCGCTCCTGATTGGCTATTAGAAAACGATGTATGACGTTTCTTTTTTTTTTTCTGCTACACCGGCACCGAGCAGAATTGTCATTCTACCAAACAAATTAATTTGGTAGGATTGCTTTTTTCATTCAATATTTCTAAGGCATTGATCTCAATGTGTACTATTGAGATCAATGCCATAGTAGATGTCAGTGGCCTAAGGGAAAGAAGGTGTTGTTGATAGAAAACAACGAAACATAGTTATTCATTTATTATTATTTTTTTTAATTTTTTCTTAACACTACATAATAGGTATAAAGTCGCTTCCCGCTGTCTGTCCCTATGTAAAAAAAACAGCATCAAAATCCGTTGCGTAGTTTTAAAGATTTAAGCAATCAATGCTTAGATCTTTAAAACTACGCAACAGATTTTGATGCGGTTTTTTTAATAGATAGAGTAATTCAACAGGAAGGATAATACATGCATAATAAAGTATCTAGAGAAACACTGATAAATCTTAGGTTTCTGTGATGTGTGATGTGACCAGTGCGAAGCCGGGGCGGGTCATAAAGGCCTCAAAATGTCTGTGACACACTTGGCATCTTGAAATCTCGTTCGGAAAGCTAGCACATACACAGCCCTGTAATTTGGGGGGGGAGGGGGGGCGGGGGGAGGGGGGGGGGGAGGGGTAGACCCCCCCCTGGTGGGAGGGGTCAAAGAAAGCTAGTAGTTTATGAGAAAAAGAGAAATGAAAATTTGAGGTTAAGTTTACTAAAAAAGAGGAAACAGTCCAATAATTTGGTGTTTTTGAGGGGTAGGGGAAGGGGGATGGGAGGTCCACCCCCCCGCCGTACCACTCCTAAGCTGAGAAATTGTATAATAAAATAGTAAAGTAGAGATATGGCAGACTAGTACTCTGGCGCTTCGGCGGCCGCTACCGCGGCACACTCGCTACGCTCGCTCGCCTCGCGCGCGGTGGTCACTACTCAAACCTAACCTAACCAACTGAGTCGAGGTAGGACAGACTAGTACTCTGGCGCTTCGGCGGCCGCTACCGCGGCACACTCGCTACGCTCGCTCGCCTCGCGCGCGGTGGTCACTACTCAAACCTAACCTAACCAACTGAGTCGAGGTAGGGCAGACTAGTACTCTGGCGCTTCGGCGGCCGCTACCGCGGCACACTCGCTACGCTCGCTCGCCTCGCGCGCGGTGGTCACTACTCAAACCTAACCTAACCAACTGAGTCGAGGTAGGGCAGACTAGTACTCTGGCGCTTCGGCGGCCGCTACCGTTACAAAAAAAAAATGTTTACAGTATATCTTGACATTGACAACTCGAAATTCCGCGCTTTTTATTGACACTGACAATCAAAATGGCGTACATCGTGTATATTTACGTCAAAAACGTCCAATCAAGTGTCAGAGATGCGTTCAGTAACTGACCACAGCCAAAACATTTCAAATAATTTCAAAATATTTCGAAACTTTAAAAATTAATATCTGAAAAACTATAAGTCATCTGTGATTAAAACTTTTGCAGAAAGACTTCTTAGGTAAATACCTTTCTACCATAAAATTACGGCTGGCCAAATATTGGGCTGTGTATGCGCCGATCAGCCTCTCGTTCAAACTCACGTTTCTCAACAAATCACTGCATAAACAATCGAGCCACTTTTTGAGTCTGATTACACTACACACTGGGAATATGGAATACAGCGGCCTTTCGCAAATTTGTACAACCTGGTACAACACAACACATAAAATACATCGTAGGTACTGAAGGTACAAACCGTTTGCAGCTAATAAGGAACAGAAATAGGCGGGGAAAATCAACAAACTAAATACACAATGATCGTTAGACATTAGACCGCAGAGCACCGACTACCCACATCCACAGAGATACCTACCCTCAAAGATCTCAATCATTCATTGACATTGACATTATCATCAAAATAGCAACTCATTCGGAATCGGAAGAGTTGAGGAGCGGAGAACGAAATGTCGTACACAAGGAATTTCCATACTACGTACCCGGAACGCTGACTGAGACAGAAAACAAGGTCCGCTTGAAATAAAACTTGGGCGCTGTGTCTCTTTCTTTTTGCTACTGTGTGAAAGAGACAAAGCACCCAAGAAAGCCTCTCAACAAGACCAACAATCCTTATAACCAAGATTAAATGATAATAGATCGTTGTTTGCTCGTGATAAGGTTCAAAATCCTTTGTACATTAAATGTCAGTCAGCATTCTACTATGTATACAATTTCTTTGGTCGTACATCGTTTTCTAATCAAAGCACAGATTATATACAAGTCCAAGCTTCTGACTAGGAACATTTCTACCCGTGTTCGATGCTCGATCGAAGCGAAACGAAAGGTGGTTGTGGGACTAAGAATTCAGCACCTCGAAGTTGTGGGAAGATTGATTTGAATAGTGTGGGTGGTGTGCACAGAACACTATTGGTGATGTGTGCGATGATGATGATGTTATGTAGGTAGAGCCCAAGAAGATTCTAAACTACGTAACTGGAGTTCTTACTGACATTTAATGTACAAAAGATTTTGAACCTTATCGCGACTGGACAACGATCTATTATCATTTAATCTTGGTTATAAGGATTGTTGGTCTTCTTGAGAGGCTTTCTTGGGTGCTTTGTCTCTTTCACACTCGTTGTTGGATTAGTAGTGTGCCCATGTCATTTAAATTTCAGGATATTTTTACCTTATCGCGCACGACAAAATCAGCGCTTGATTTCGATCCATGGTTTCGATCCTTGAATTAGATCCTTGAATTAGATCCTTGATTTTGATCCTTGATTTTGATTTCGATCCTTGATTTCGATCCTTGGTTTCGATCTTGGATTTCGATCCTTGATTCTTGAATTTTGAACCTTGAATCTGAAATCTTGAATCTTGAATCTTTGAAGTGACAGCTGTCAAACTTCAAATGACCATATCTCGGGAACTACTCGTCCTAGACTCCCCGTTCCCAGTTCAAATGAAAGCTAAGACCAAGATCTTCATTTGAAGTGACAGCTGTCAAACTTCAAACGGCCATATCATGGAAACTACTCGTCCTAGACTCCCCGTTCCCAGTTCAAATGAAAGCTATGACCAAGATCTTCATTTGATGTGACAGCTGTCAAACTTCAAACCGCCATATCTCGAAAACTACTTGTCCTAGACTCCCCGTTCTCAGTTCAAATGAAAGCTATGACCAAGATCTTCATTTGAAGTGACAGCTGTCAAACTTCAAACGGCCATATCTTGGAAACTACTCGTCCTAGACTCCCCGTTCCCAGTTCAAATGAAAGCTATGACCAAGATCTTCATTTGAAGTGACAGCTGTCAAACTTCAAACCGCCATATCTCGAAAACTACTTGTCCTAGACTCCCCGTTCTCAGTTCAAATGAAAGCTATGACCAAGATCTTCATTTGAAGTGACAGCTGTCAAACTTCAAATGGCCATATCTTGGAAACTACTCGTCCTAGACTCCCCGTTCTTAGTTCAAATGAAAGCTATGACTAAGATCTACATTTCAGATGACAGATGTCATTTTGACAGCTGTCACTTTAAATGTAGATCTTGGTCATAGCTTTCATTTGAACTGAGAACGGGGAGTCTAGGACAAGTAGTTTTCGAGATATGGCGGTTTGAAGTTTGACAGCTGTCACTTCAAATGAAGATCTTGGTCATAGCTTTCATTTGAACTGAGAACGGGGAGTCTAGGACGAGTAGTTCCCGAGATATGGCCATTTGAAGTTTGACAGCTGTCACTTCAAATGAAGATCTTGGTCTTAGCTTTCATTTGAACTGGGAACGGGGAGTCTAGGACAAGTAGTTTTCGAGATATGGTGGTTTGAAGTTTGACAGCTGTCACTTCAAATGAAGATCTTGGTCATAGCTTTCATTTGAACTGGGAACGGGGAGTCTAGGACGAGTAGTTCCCGAGATATGGTCATTTGAAGTTTGACAGCTGTCACTTCAAAGATTCAAGATTCAAGATTTCAGATTCAAGAATCAAGATTCAAGATTCAAGAATCAAAATGAAGGATCAAAATTGTATCAGTATTTTAATTCAAAAATCATGCCCTGAAACATCACGTAAATCAGAAAATGATGGAAAAGGCCCCATAAGGACTAGGAATGTTTAGTTTATGGTCACCCTTTAGAAAGAGACACGCCGCCCAAGTTTTATCTCTCAAGCGGACCTTGTTTTCTGTCTCAGTCAGCATTCCAGGTACGTAGTATAGAAATTCCTTGGTAGAGCCACATAATAAATAGGTACTTATTTACAGAAGCCTAACCCCGCATCCACACGTTGGGGCCAACGTTGGCCCCAACGTCTCTCACCAACGTGTGGAGCTGAACAAAATAGCTTGGCCCCAACGTTGGGGCCAACGTTGGGAGTTGGCCGTGCCGTGTCGGTTTTATCAAAGGAAGTTGGCGCGCCAACGTTGGGGATCCGTCCACACGTTGGCGCTATGCTCAGTCCCGTTTCGACGCGCATCGTGAGCGCACGTGTCGACTGACGAGCGAGAATGTCATCGTATTCCTTATTTATTGTGTTTGTAGAACTATCGGGCTGAAATTTTGCACACTTATAGATTCTCGGTGACAATGAAATATTATGGTATCAACAAGCTGATCTGATGATGGAGTCAAGAGCTGTTCAACAGAACTCCTCAGTAAATAAACCGATTGAGTTGAAACTCGGCATATTTGTCAAGTTCTGACTACAATGTAATAATATGGTAACAGCGAGCTGATCTGATGATGGAGTCTACTATTTTTTTTTTTATGTTACGGGAACCGTGCAATTTTTTGGGATAAAAAGTAGCCTATGTCCTATTTCCGGTTATTATCTATCTAGATTTTAAATTTCACCCATATCGGTTATGTGGTTGTCGTGTTATAGAGGAACAAACATACATCCAAACATCCAAACTTTCGCATTTTTATTATAGTGTGTTATGTGAAGTGTGATAGTGACATAACGTGATGTGATTGCGATAAAATTGGTATTCAGTAATGTAAAATCACTTAGAGAAATTTCAATTTCTGTATCGGACGCGCAGACATCGGACGTCTGCACGTTGGCTCTGACGGAACAAGACTGGTGTATCGCCAACGTGTGGATGGTTCACGAAATCTTGGCGCCAACGTTGGGACCAACGTTGGTCCCAACGTATGGAGCCGGCGTAACTTCGCACATTTACGCCGGCTCCATACGTTGGGACCAACGTTGGTCCCAACGTTGGGGCCAAGATTTCGTGAACCATCCACACGTTGGCGATACACCAGTCTTGTTCCGTCAGAGCCAACGTGCAGACGTCCGATGTCTGCGCGTCCGATACAGAAATTGAAATTTCTCTAAGTGATTTTACATTACTGAATACCAATTTTATCACAATCACATCACATCATGTCACTATCACACTTCACACAACACACTATATTATAAATGCGAAAGTTTGGATGTTTGGATGTATGTTTGTTCCTCTATAACACGACAACCACTTAACCGATATGGGTGATATTTAAAATATAGATAGATAATAACCGGAAATAGGACATAGGCTACTTTTTATCCCAAAAAATTTCACGGTTCCCGTAACATAAAAAAAAATAATAGACTCCATCATCAGATCAGCTCGCTGTCACCGTATTATTGCATTGTAGTCAGAACTTGACAAATATGCCGAGTTTCAACTCAATCGGCTTATTTACTGAGGAGTTCTGTTGAACAGCTCTTGACTCCATCATCAGATCAGCTTGTTGATACCATAATATTTCATTGTCACCGAGAATCTATAAGTGTGCAAAATTTCAGCCCGATAGTCCTACAAACACAATAAATAAGGAATACGATGACATTCTCGCTCGTCAGTCGACACGTGCGCTCACGATGCGCGTCGAAACGGGACTGAGCATAGCGCCAACGTGTGGACGGATCCCCAACGTTGGCGCGCCAACTTCCTTTGATAAAACCGACACGGCACGGCCAAGCCCCAACGTTGGCCCCAACGTTGGCGCCAAGCTATTTTGTCAGCACCACACGTAGATTGGGACCAACGTTGGCCCCAACGTGTGGATGCGGGGTTATGTAAATAGCGACTCTTGCTGCGTGCGCAACAAAGTGCAATTCAGCTCGCGTAAGCTACATTGCAACTAACATTGGTTTGCATATAGGTACTCGCCAAGCGTGGTGTGGACGGTAACACTCGCCTTCGCTCGCACTGGCTTAGGCTGGCCCAGCGTGTTTGCAGTTAGCACCAATAAAGAACGCGGCTGCCGCCGCCGAGCCGAGCCAACTTGAGTGAGCGGCATGTGGAAACCCTACCTGCCAAGGCCCGGCCGGGCGGGCCCGCCAATACCTATTTATTCTAAGATAGATTCTCGTACATTGAAAGGCAGACTTATAATAAAACGCAAACTGAAAATACTCAATGGTATAATTCATAATTGAAACATTTTTTTCTTCATTTTTGAGATGCTGGTTACAACTTAGGTAAGTATACAAAGATAGAATAAAATACATTTTACAAAATAAGAAGGAAGTCCAAATTATACCGACAAAACATAAAAGTCGCGTGCACATTGATCAACCTGGAACCATAGCACAAATAAATTCTTCTATAGCCCGAAATGTACGAAATGTAAAAAGCTACTACCATGGACTAAATTCCATGCTAGTACCTACCTAATTTGTTAGCCTTTAGACCAGCAATGCAAATAGCTATTTTGTTTATGAATCACATAAATAGATGTCTTCCACCACGTAACGCGACATTGGTATAATGGCAGCCACCCACGATTATTCTATCGTCCTTCCGATTGGATCCAATCGATCGTTTCCAATCGGCCGATCCACATCCACACACGGTCCATTCGGCATGATCAAACTGGCAGTATCCAATCGATTGGACAATAGAATTGATCGTGGGTGGCCGCCATAAGGTAAGCAATAAACGCAAATTAAACATGGTAGCATTTCTTTATAGAAATTAGACGCAAAATTTCTTAAAAATTCAAACTTACAAATGCATCATAACTCTTGAACTGATTTGCTAAAAGCGCAGTTTAAAAGAAGTTATTACAGGAAATAAGTTTTTAAACTGTATTTATTAATATAAAGCTTACCTACTGGTTGGGTGAATTTCTAGCGATAGAGATACTTCCATATTTCTTTGCGTTCACTGAAGGTAAGCGGAAATTTCGTATTACTAAAACTAAAAGCAGAGGCAGAGTGGTAATGGTAAATTAAAATAAATAATTCGGACCAAATAGAGAACTGATAAATACCTAATCATAGGTTTCGCCTACTGCCATTTGGACTTTAAAACCGAATATGTAAATCTATACAACTTTTCAACATGCAGTCTGCCTGCGGGGCTAAAGTTAGCTAAAGTAGAATCAGAATCTGAATTGCGCTATAGGCTGTCTCTTTTCATGAGAGTTACAAGAACAAAACGTAATACGAATCGTATTATTATGATTCTGCTTTATTGGCCCTTTTAGCCCCGATGACCATATTCCGCCGAGTCACATTTCCGCAGGTTCCTTCAATAAATTGGACGCTTAATAACTAAATAACATACATGGATCCTATTTTGAGGTCAATGTAAGATTTACAAGGACTAAACATAATATTTATGTAGGTACTTATGTACTATTTTACTCTGTATTTTTAGAATGGTTTCAATTACTACAGTCATTTAACATTATCGTTAATCGAACTTATGTGATGAATCCCTTTTTGAAACATAATACCTTTTATTCAAAGAACGTTAATGTGTTGATGTCTCACAAACATTTGGACACGAATGAATCGCAACCAATAAGTTTATTGGTTGCGTTAATAGTTATGTAAGTGCCTAATTTAACTGGATCAATTAATAGAAACTAAGTTAGACATGTTTCAAACTTTTTAAGGCAGTCAAAACCTTTGAACTCTATATTAAATAAACTATGATTTATTACAAAAGCTAAGCAATTACATAGTGAACAGTATAAATTAATTTACATAACAAAATAGGTAACACATTATAGTGTGACCACACTGGTCATAGTGCCATTGACAAAAACAAAATTTAAACATATTTGTTCTATGTGTCTATTGCTACGTTTTGTGCACTAATATGACCAGTGTGGCACCATTCAGATTACTTATAATTATAACTTTGTCTGTTGTTAGATCGTCAATCGTCGATACGCCGTTTCTTTGAAGTTTTCTTCTTTTCCATAGCTTCCATTCTCATGTCTTCCAAATCTTCCATTATACCTGGAATTGGAGGTTATATGTATACTTATTCATTAGTAAAATGGACTGGTTTTCAGTGGCCGGCCCATAGTAGGTACCTACAAGATTGTATAACGCGCATTCGCGATAGCACATTTTCACCAAATGTCAAAACATGCCTTGCCTACCAGAGTATAGATCTTTGCTCATGTAGGTACTCACTTTAAATGTACTGTACTCAACCAATCTTCATGAAATTTTGCATACACGTTTATCAGTTGTTCAATAAAAGGACACAGCAAAGGGTACCTTTCATCCTTAAAAAAATATTGTTCCCAAAGGATCTACATTAACGCGAGCGAAGCTATAAGCAAAAGTTAGCTTTTGCTTTAGATTAGAGCTAAATAAGGGATTTCTTACTTCCTTACTCCGCTGTAGAGGCGTAACGAATATAATTTACTTCAAATACATAAAGATCAATCACATCTACCTAAATCATCTGAACAAAGCAACACGAAAAATAACTCAAAGCTTACCAATCTTTTTGCTCATAAACTCCTCGCGCTGTTGTCGTGCAAAACTTGACTCCATGTTCGGATCATCATCGTCATCCACATCCCGATATCTGAAATAACATGTTTACAAAGCGTTATCTTAGAAATAAAGCATGTTTTTTGAATATGAACGAAAAATAACATACCTGGTTTTGTCATAGCCAAATATTTCTTTGATGTGTTTCGAATAGTCCATGTCCACATCACCGTCGTCAATAAAGTCATCCATCTCTGAATCATATTCAGACTCCGAATCCACAACGCGACCTAAAAATAAACACATTAGATAACTCTGTTGCAGGACAGGGCTACAAGGAAAATTTGGGAGTAGCTTTCTCCCAAAATACTTACGATTTGGCTTCCTTTTATCGTCAGGTTGTGATTGTCGTTTGACGGAAGTTGGTATCCGCGCTCCATTCTTATTGGCCGCGTCTGACCCCCCTTTCTTCAAGGAATTAACATGTTTGTCGAAATCAAATGAGTTAGAAATTGTAGGTTTACTGGGGCCAGCCTGAGGTTTTTTATCATCAGGCCTCTTTGAAGGCACTTTACTTTCAGGGAAGCGTTTATCATTCTCTGGTTTTCCGACACCATTCTGAGCTCTCGCTCTAATGGCAGCTTCCTTGTCTCTTATAGCATTCTTCAACTGTTGGTCCCTATTTAATTTTGGCACTACTTTTTCCTGAGAGCTATGACTATTAGAATTCTTACTGCCTAGTTTCTTATCATTCGAATTTTTATCTATCCTATAAGTGTTCTGACTCTTTAAATCTATGTTCTTCTTTGCAGTCTCACTGGAAGTTTGTTTTTTATCTAAATATTTATCTGATCTTTCATTTTCTAATTTTGATTTAGTTTTCTCCAATCTTTCTCTATCTTTGTTAAGCCTTTCAATATCTCTTTCGATCCGCTCTCTCTCTGCTTTCAATCGGTCTAACTTATTCCTATCTGTCTTGTCTCTGTCCAATTTCTCCTTCTCTAATCTACTTCTTTCTCTATCTATTCTCTCTTTTTCTTGTCTAGCTCTATCTTTTTCTCTTTGTATCTTCTCAGCTTTATCTCTGTCAGAGGGCCTGGGACTGTTGTTTCTGTCGCCGGTGCTACTATTTAGTTTTGGTATACGACCAAAACCACTTGGTTCTGTTTTTCTTTCTCTCTCAAATGGTTTATCTTCCTTTTGTGTTTCTTTTTGTGCTATAAGAAGAAATTTTCTGTTAGTTTGAAACTGATTGCTATTTTTATCAGTACAAAGCATGATTTCGTTGCTAGCACGTACGCAACGCTACAGTAAGTGTTAATTAACCAACAAGGCTGTTGATTCAACTGAACAAACATTTTATATCAAAATCAACTTACGCTTTCTTCCACCCGCTTTCTCGACATCCAATCGCTCCTGCCTCCTCTGTCTTCTAGCCATTTCCTCTTCATACTCTTGCTTCTGCCTCTTTGTCATAAGCCGTTCTCCATCTTTAGGTTTATCTTCCGTCTTTTTCTTCTCAACTTCAAGAGGCTCACTCTTCTTCTGTTCAGCCAGTTTCAGCAGTTGGTTGAAGTCTATCGGCGGTGGCATCGGCTTACGGTTCTTAGGTTTATCAGACTTATGCTTTTCATCTCTCTTTTCTTTCTCAGGCTCATATCTAGTAGGGGGACTTTCATCACGACCTGAATCACAAAAATCGTCGTTTTATTTATTTCAATACCTGCTTAAAATGTGTAGAATGAGGATCAATCAGTCATCAGATGCTTTATAAAAGAATTGTAGTATGTTATTGTGATATTTAGATACAAAGTACATTAGGCTGCCTCCTTAGACCTTTCTCACTGGGATTGAGCTATGCGCCAATTCTGTAGGAGATTTTTTGGCATTATGTTATCCTTAAATACACTCTGAATATTATAATAATTAAACTAAGTGATAAACAGGATTTCTAGATCATTAATTGAAGACCTCCATCAGGGCTTAACAACTATACTATTGTCAAGACAAGACAAACACATAGAATAGTGTAGTTGGCTACTATCCTTGATAAAAAAAAAATTCTTGAAACTTTTGGATCTGAAATGAAAAACACTTAAAACTAGCAGCGCCCTCGCGACAGTAAAAAAAGAATGCGGAAAAGTTTGTTGGTTTGAACGTGCTAATCTCTGGAACTACCAATTGAATATTTTTTTTTTTTGCATTTGATAGCTCATTTTTTCTTAAATTAAATGGCTGGTGAAACCGCAGGGCACAACAAGTTAATTAAATAAGATGTCAAATACCCTCAGCTTTCTTTTCTACATTGGTTCTTCGCCTCCTCTTGTGTGGAACTGGTTCGTCTTCATGCTGCAATGCTTGTTTTACTCTCTCTCTAGTGCCATTTAAGTCCTTCTTCACAGCATTGCCTGTCATCAAAACATATTCATTTCTTATTCTTAAGTAGATAAGTAAAATAGATGTACACACAAAGAATTATTATTTTAGCATGAAACTAAGTGGTTGTGTCAGAAAATTTCTGAAGAGCATTATGTGCATAATTGATGGGGTTGTAAAGATATTCAGTTCCCAAGAGTTAAAAAGAAATAAGAGTTATACAAATATACAAATATTAAATATATTGAGTGTCATAATCAAAGGACTTTATAATGTTTTACATTCCAAAATGGTTTTTACTTTTATTCGAGGAAGTATTAGTTTTGAAATACGACAAAATAAGAAAACTTAAAAACCATTGTAACAAGAGCTCCCGTTTGTTAAAGTTTTATGTCTTCATAGATCAGGTTAGACTGGATATTTGGAAGATAACAATGGTATTGTTGCGATTTGCAGTGATTTTGGTTACTATGTGTTGTTGTTTCTTGATAAAGATTAAAAATAGTAGCAGAAAATTAACAAATAAAACAATAAAATTAAACATGACATTAATGTGTTGGTATTGCATGCATGCCAGTACAGTAGGTATCGTGCACACTAATATTATAAATACGAAAGTTTGGATGTTTAGATGTTTGGATGTATGTTTGTTCCTCTATAACTCGACAACCACTGAACTGATTTGCCTGAAATTTAAAATTTAGATAGATAATAACCGGGAATAGGACATAGGGTACTTTTTATCCTGAAAAAATGCACATGGGATAAACAAAATAGTAGTCCACGCGGGCAAAGCCACGGGCGTCATCTAGTATTTGCTACTGCACTAACAGTAGGTAGACATAATTGTAGTTACATTACAACTCAGAAGTAGCAGACAAATGTATAGGGGTAGTCAGAACCAAGTCCAAATAGGTATAAGCCGTCAACAGCGTGAGATCTTAGTTCTGAGCAAACTACTAGTATATTGTGTGGTAAATGTGCATTGGATAAAATGTAAACAAAAACATGGTGGATATTAATGGACTAATATAAAATGTTACATACTACTTGAGGGGAATTTCGGCTCATCTGGTATCTTGCTGTATTTTTGCATCATTTTAGCATATATGGCTGCAGCTTCCTGTGATTCATAACCATAGTCGTCTTGGTCTGGCTGGTCCGGCCCAGTCAGTGTGACAGCAGTATTATCCCGATCATAAGCATCATCTAACACAGACTTGTTAGCAGACTTGAACACTTTTAGAGATTTTTTTATTTTATTCATTAATTTAGGATCTCGCATTGCTAAAAGTTCGTCACGTTTCCGGTTGTTGTCTAACTTTTTCTGTTTTTCTTCCTCATCTTTTTTGGCCAGAAATTTTTGTATGTTTGCAGAGAGTTTATCTCTCTGCTTTTGTTCCTTTTTTGGCGGATCGAACCGTGCCTTGTAGTACGAACTTTCCTGAAACATTCGAAAGTTATCTATAGTTAAAACCCATCACATAGGCAGCACGCATTTACGATTTTAACTTGGTAAATAAATTCTCGAAGTTTATACCACTTTACTTGTACTTCAGCAAATAATTAGATAGAGAAAACCACGAACGAAACTCACAGATGACTTGTGTTGTTGATTTCGTTGAGCAGCCAAAAGGGTCTCGCGAAACTCCATCTTTCTGATTTTATGATAGATTTTAGCGTAAAACCACTAAATTCGTAATAACATTGCAAGATTTTCACAAATTAATAACGATATATCACAAAATACGTGTCAGAAATCACTACGATACACGACCCCACCATTTTCTGGAAACATACTGAGCTGAGACTTTAGTGATGTACTCGTACTCTATTCGAATGTAACAAATGTTCACAAATAGTAACAATCGTAAGAATATTTTGGTAACACTAAAAAATTACAGCTTTCGATGTGTATATAATTATCTGTCAACTAAACATACTCAGGGTATTTGAAAAATTGGAATAATACTATATTTCCGATTTATATATCGGTAACGGTTAATATTCGGATGTCAAAACTAAAATTATTTATTCCTTCTCAGTACTATCATCTACTCTATCAATCATTAATTTCATTTCAAGTTGATTTAAAGTGAATGAAATGAAGTGTTCTGCTGAGACCGAGTCCAAAAGAGACGTAGAGTAAGATTCAGCACTCAAGTCCTACGGCAAAAGTAAGAACTAATTGTTTTATTTACTTTACTAAGCTCTTTTAGTCAAGGTTGTTCAGTTGTTTTGGTGTGTAAAGCTAACGAACGTACAAACTATCATAATTATTATTGTTTAAGCCTTATTTGGACAATTAGTATTTTTTTACATAACCTAGTTCCACGATAGCAGTGCTGCGTCTATCGGACTTGCTGACAGTGCTGGCTGAATCCAACTCTAGTGCGAGATATCTCTCTCTCTCTATCTAAACCATAGACGAGCTAGCTAGATTGTTGTCATTGTCATTGTTGCTTGGGCACACGACGCGACGTTTTCTGAAGTATCGATACATATCGATAGAGATCTGCCGGGGCAGAGCGTTGAAAAAAACTCAGTGTGCCCACGTCCTTATTGTTGTGATGAATGAATGGCTGACGTGACGTTTGCGTCTCTGGTCTGGTTTGACATTGACAGTTGCCAATGTTGACATTGACACTATTGACGTAACAGATCATTCCGTTTCCTTTTTTTCGAGTTCTTTTGTAAAACTTGACGGGAGACGAAAATATGGTTCGTGAAATTTATTGCGAATTATATCTAAAAATATCGCTGTAATCTTCTATAAAATACTCAATAGTTGTTACGTTTTATACTTTATTTGTGAAAAATGAGTGTTTGTGTGTTAGATTTCCTGAAACTTCGACACTTCGTCAATTGTATTCATGTGATGTTGTTTTCCTTCAGGCCACATCAAAGAAGAAGACCAGGAAGTTGAGAGGACACGTGAGCCATGGTCACGGTCGTATTGGTAAGTTACTATGATATAAAGACCCTAGAACTAAGATTTTGCTTTCATAATACAATCCTAACCTCATTGTAAATAAGCGGTAAGCCGATCCTGGATTCTTGCTGGAGTCTTCTATTCGGTTTATCCTGGAGATTTTATTGATTGTGATTAGATATTTGAATCGTCTGTTGAATTTTTTGAATGTATTGTTCACAACTTTGTCCGTCCTGAAATAATTTATTTCCATACAATCCACCGGTTTCCAAAAATTATTTATTTTAGTAGGTAGGTAAGTAAATTACATAAATAAAATGTAAATGTTTTCAGGAAAGCACCGTAAGCATCCCGGAGGTCGTGGTAACGCTGGTGGCGAGCACCACCACAGAATTAACATGGACAAGTACCACCCTGGGTACTTCGGCAAGGTGAATATTTCAATCTGTCTATAGTTCTATAATATTTAATGTAATCCTGAAAATACATATAAATTATTAAAGCTGCAAAATCTTACTACTGCTGCCCTGATTCAAAGACCAAAATCTGGCATTTATATTAGAGTACCTACCTACCTACCTACCAAAATTGATTCTCAAACTTCGAAACACATGTGAAAGTATTACTAGTATCTTGGTAATAAGTTTAGTAAACCCACAAACAAGATCAAATCAAAAACATCTTATTGTTTTCAGCTCGGTATGAGAAACTACCACCAGAGGAAAAACAAGGAGTTCTGCCCAGTCTTGAACTTGGACAAACTGTGGACCCTGGTGTCTGAACAAGCAAGGCTCAAGTATGCCACTGCTACTGATGGCAAGGTCCCTGTTATCAACATTGTCAAGGCTGTAAGTACCTACCTACTTTTATATTATTTACAGGTAGTAAAATATACACATAGAATCACTATAAATTACATCTAATTGTAATATAAGTTTGTAGTGTTTCTGTCTGTGGCATCGTAGCTCCTGAATGGATGAACTGATTTGGTTTAGTTTTTTTTAAAGGTGTCTTCGTCAAGAGAGTTCTTAAACGAAAATCTGATGAGCCATTTGAAGATCATCAGCTATTTTCTAGGGATATGTTGGGGGTTTTTTTTATTAAATTTTAATTGTCATCTCACAGACAAGTAGAAATATTAAGGTGAAATTCATACTAAAACCAGCCAGCCAGAGTTAAAGTTTTTAAAACCTTGAAAAATCAGTTTATTTCATTATGCTCCCACTCCCACATCCCACTGAGATCACGAGAGTGGGAGCATAATGGAATAAGCCGAAAAATCAAGCTAACTAATTTTTTAAAAAAATAAACCTCCAGCCTACCTCAATTTTGTAGAATATCTATCTATAATATAAATACTACCAAATTACGTGACACAAGTATAGAAAAATTAATGAAAATTAATTTTTTTACCCTCAAAATGATAGATTTTGTACTTTTATTTATTTGCCTTATTTGTTTCAATAAATGTTAGAAGTATGAAATTTAGTACCTACAGAACTCTGGAAAGTCACACCTTTATCCTTCCTAGAGCAGCTACATCTACATGATTTTATTTTCATTTGAAAAATATACCCTTCATAGAAAGTTTTTCCTTTCTTGTTAGAAAAGTAAAAATTTACATGCTTGTTTTTTTTTCAGGGTTACTACAAATTATTAGGCAAAGGCAAACTTCCCAAGCAACCTGTCATAGTGAAAGCTAAATTCTTCTCAAAGACAGCTGAGGAGAAGATCAAGGCCGCTGGTGGTGTGTGCGTCTTGTCTGCTTAATTTAGGAGTAAAATAAAAACATAAAAATCAAATTGTTTTTTGTTCTTGAAAGACTCGCACCTGAATACTGATATGCTACTTAGTTAAGTGGTGATTATCATTGACATAAACTAATTTTTGTATACGATTCTGAAGAGTAAGAACTTCTGAAATATTTATGTAGCATTTAGTATTCAGGCATCAGTGCTTCATTCACTGTCTCAAGGCAGAGAGCAGTACCTCAAATTATAAGATTTTTATGTGTAGGTTTTATTATTTAACTGAGAAATCCTTTATCATTCCAATGAGTATTTCTCATTTCTACTAAACAAAAAACGAAACATGATCAACTGGGGATAGTCGTAATCGTATTTCGTTTTTTTAACTACGCTAGTAACAATACTCTCAATCTGGTCTTTTGTAAATTAAAGGGGTAGTCAGAGGTGTGTTCTAATACATGTTTGGTACATGCATGCCTTTTGTAAAATGTTAGCATTTCAATGTTGGCAAGCCAATTGCCTCTATTAGAAAGCTCACAAGTTTCCTCAATAGTTGGTTCACTGTTCAGACCTCGTGTAATTTTTTCTAACCGAAAAAAACCTATTGATGCACGGCCGGGATTCCCATCCACAACCTTTGAATGGAAAGTCGAGACACTATCACATTCTGCCAGCGCGGCTATATTTTCATACAGAATTTTTATAAAAACGTAATGGGGGATGTAAAAAAGAAAGTACCATGTTTCTAACTTTTTCATGTTTATTAACTTTAAAGTCTTGTAATCATAGGCCTGAAGCTAATGTGTTGTTAGGTAGGTACTGATAACTTTACCATAGTTTTACTAAACCTAGTACAGTTTTGAAAATGGGTCTGAATTTGAACACCTACACAGTAGATAGCGTTGTATTGTTGATAAAAATTTAATTTTTGTCTCATTCAGGTAAATGCCTGCATCTTTGATCTAGCTAGCTAGTACCACTAGATACTACGACACTGAAGGGAAAAGCCATAAAAATAATGGAGTAATCTAATAACTACACACAAGAAAGATTATAAGTCTTATACATACTAGCAGTTAGTAGGAGATCAATATAAGCATCATGATTTTGTTAAAAATAAAATATTTTATAAAATGTAATGTTACTACATAAAATGGATTTGGATAAAATTACAAATCCAAATTATCATGATGATTGATTCGAGTTTTCAGCTGATTGCTTTTTAGTTATGATTAGGTGCGCCCATGTGCATATATTGTGACATGTGCTGGCCTTATATCAGCAAATGGCTCCTGTTGAGTTTGGGTCTGCACAGAGTCTGAAGGCCGAGCCTGCTTTGCCTTCTTTCGAGCTGCATCACTCTCAGCATAATACATTCCAAGCCTAGTCTTGATTGCGGCTAAGGCAGCACCATTGATCTCATCATGGAATATATTTGTGTAGCGCCATTGCTTCACAGTGGGTCCCCTTTTACGTTCCTTCTTAACTTTTCCATCAATCTCAACTTCAATTAACTCTGTGTTGAATCTTGTGTTATCAATAGCTATCATAGTGTTTTGAGCTTCTGGTTTTGCTTGTAGCACAATGTAGGCTGTAGTGGGCTGTGCAGGCCTTGGTGCAGTTTGCAAGAGGATGCCCATGCTCTGACCACTGTTTGGGGTTTGATAAAAATTTGTAGCACCAGAAGGCAATGCAGTCTGGTATTGATTTTGAAAATAATTTTCAGCAATATTCACCAGTTGGCCGCTACCAGGGTAGGCGACAGGAGCAAATGTTTCTTGAGGTGGAGGTTGATGTGTTTCAGGTTCACTCGGCTGAACCAAATCCAAACTTCTCTTAGATTTGGGCATTGTTGCAGATATATTTTCAGGATCATAGGTCTTAATATAGTCCTTCCACATTTTTGAAATGTTTATTTCTAAGCCAGCAATTTTGTCTAGCCTTATGAAGTCCTTGAGGCGGTGAGTGTGGACAATAGAGTAGATGTGGTTTTTTATTTGCTCTACAATTCCTGTAGGTAGGCGTACCTCACCAGATCTACGATGGCTGTTCTTGCCACGGTTGTCGCTAGGAAACATAACACCATCATCCATTTTCTTGCACAGGACTCTGACCTTCCTCTCAGTAATTGCATGAATGTTTTTAAAGGCTGTTTGACAAACTTGAGTCTCCCTTCCTTTGACTCTGATGAAGTATTCAAATGTGCATGTTCTTCTACTGCTTGATTTAACTCTCTTCCTTTTCACATCCACTTGCCTCATCAAACCGAATAAATACGCGTTTTGCTCATCATGAGTTTTCATGGAGTAGAAACCTTGAAAGGTTTTGAGTCTTATTTCTTCAGGCACCTTCTGGAAGCACCGGCGCCTGCAGTTGCAATCGGAGCCTGGTTGTTTGGGCGGTACTACTTTTCCATTGGCATTTATGTATTCCAGCCCCGCAATCCGAAGGCGCTTTTGCTTTTGTTTGTGCCATTCTGAAAAAACATTCATTGAATAAAATAAACTAAAAAAATTCCAGGGCAAAAATGTTTTTATTTTTTCAAAGATGTACCTAGCTTCGTTTATTAGCGTAGGTAAGGTAAAGTTTATACATACCTATGTATTTGAATAATTGGTAATATGAAATATGAGAATCTACATTTAGGATTTCACATCCACTATTTTATTTCGTCTACTTGCTAGAAAACGCTAAATCCGTGTAAATAAACAAAAGCAAGTGAGGTCGTTGGTCGAAATCTTGACAACAGAAAAGTAATAAGGTAGTAAGAGGCAATTATTTTTGAAGACTTCTGTGGCGCATCTTCAATTACAATGTAACGCCATAAATTTAAAGTGTTCTCACTTACTGAAGAGATTCTAGAGTCAGAAATTTAAACATTACCTTCTGGGTTTCTGGTTCGTCTTTTAACAACTTTCCCATTTTTGTTGAGCTTCACTTTGCGTTCACTGCTTGAGACATCCGCCATTTTAGTACGGAGCTACATTATTCCACAAGCCTACATCCAAACCATCGTAACTACCGCAGCGCCGAAATAAGCAATAACCAAACCTATAGGTACTATACGTATAAAATAAACGCAATCAATGGAAAAACAGACAAAACCGTTCACAGCCCGCCTAGAACGGATTTATTATTTATATTTTTTATTTTTTGTTTTTTTTTTTATTTGAGTTGAGGTGGTTTATTGGGAGTACAGGTAGAATAAGATCCGTGTTACAGCGTAAAAATATAAAAAAAAGAATTGCACATTACATCCATGCTTGACATTTGACAATGACATGACTTGACTTTGAATACGTCGCGCGCGATGTGCGTTCCATAGATAAAGAATCTTTCTAGAGTCTCCTCGAGACGCCGACTCTATTATAGTCAGCATGGCGGGTCGCGTTTTCGCGCGAAAATTTAATGGCGGCTCCTCACTTGGCGTATCGTGTTCGTGTATTTGCATTATTTGTCCAAATACAGCAATGTGTAGACGGTCTATTTGATTGTATTTGCTTTATTTGCACGAATATGGCAAACAACGCAAATAGCAAATTTGCCCGTACAAGTCCATGTGTGGATGACGTATTTGACGGTATTTGAAATATTTGATTATTTGAAGGCAAACACAACAATATCGACTCACGAATACGCTAAGCCAAGTGAGGAGCCGCCATAACACGGTAGATTAAAAGTAATTTTTATGGCACTAACCAGTTTAAAAAAATATTTATAAATATTTTAGTGGTTTATTAACACTCTAGAATTCATTTAACCGTTGCGTTGTCCCGCCCCCTCCCACCGATTATGACGCCGGGTGCCCTTTTTTTTTTTTTAACCCAGTAAAAATCCTTTATGGATACCACCCGCCCCGGGGGGAGCGGAGTGATTATGTGGAAGTCTCCGCCAGAGTGGCGGCATACCCACTAAAAAGTCTGGGGGGTTCCCTCTTTACGCCATAGTGCCGGGGCTATGGGTACGCTTTCGCATACTTCCACGGCCCCGACGGCGTTGGCCCTGAGAAGGGCCCTCTCTCGGTTGACGTAAAAATGTCCCGCCACATCCTCTCCGTGAGAGGAGAGGGGGGGCGCGCAGAACCTCAGCACGCGCCCCACCTCATGGGGGCCATACGCGGACGGTTACACCCCCCGGTGCCACCGCCGCGGCCACACCACCGCTGCGGGAAGGGTTTACGAGCGTACACCTCCGCAATACCTGCCCGCAGCATCAATTTTTATTGAGGTTTTCTTCCTCGCGGCCCGGGCAACGCCAGCCTAGGCCCTCGGTCCCACTAGGGCCCCTACTAGAGCCCATACTCAGTGTGGGATAACGAAAAACGCCAGCTGCGGGAAGGGTTTACCAGCGACACCTCCGCTATACCTGCCCGCAGCGTCAATTTTTTACCGAGGTTTTCTTCCTCATGACAGCATCCCCCTTTCTGCCAGGCATACTCGGGGGAGCTTGCCCTCAATAAAACCCCCCCCAGCAACGGCTCATGCCCAACCCAACAACCATCACCCCCCCATTCCAACAACCCCCCCGACCCTCCCAACCCCCCCAAAACACCCCAGCCAACCCCCTTTCCCCTCCCCCCTGTGGCCTTAGCTAAGTCTATTTAGGAAAATAGACTAGCAAGACCACAACCCAACTTGACCCGCCCTTCCAAGCCTATCCCACCGACACGTCCTGAAAAGGACGATGTCGGCGCCTGTGGTTTCTGTTGCGTCTATTTCAGAATGAAATAGACCAATAACAGGCGGCACCTCGTGAAGGACCACAGACTTGCCTTGGGGATCATCACGACTGTTGCGCTCTCCCCCAAGACCAAACGCCTCCTTACCCGCGAACCCCTGCGGCGTAAGGACGGCCCCGAGTTTCTCCAAAACCGGAGCTAGGCAGAACCAACTATTAATGGAGAAACCCTGGGCCTGTATTCTATTAAATGACAACCGCTTTGGTTTTGGTTCGAACTCTTAAATGTCAGCCATTTGGTGAAATAGTAGAATAGCTTTTCAAGAATTTGTACTGCCAAAGTTCAAAACCTCACCACAACTGAGTCGTTTATTATTAGTAGTCATGGAAACAGTCGCTTTAGTTGAGGTTTTGGTTGAGGTTGATAAAAAGTTCCGTACCGGAATCGACGCCCTGGACCCGCCCATGACGCCGGGTGCCCTTTTTTTTTTTTTTTTTAACCCAGTAAAAATCCTTTATGGATACCACCCGCCCCGGGGGGAGCGGAGTGGTTATGTGGGAGTCTCCGCCAGAGTGGCGGCATACCCACTAAAAAGTCTGGGGGGTTCCCTCTTTACGCCATAGTGCCGGGGCTATGGGTACGCTTTCGCATTCTTCCACGGCCCCGACGGCGTTGGCCCTGAGAAGGGCCCCCTCTCGGTTGACGTAAAAACGTCCCGCCACATCCTCTCCGTGAGAGGAGAGGGGGGGCGCGCAGAACCTCAGCACGCGCCCCACCTCATGGGGGCCATACGCGGACGGTTACACCCCCCGGTGCCACCGCCGCGGCCACACCACCGCTGCGGGAAGGGTTTACGAGCGTACACCTCCGCAATACCTGCCCGCAGCATCAATTTTTATTGAGGTTTTCTTCCTCGCGGCCCGGGCAACGCCAGCCTAGGCCCTCGGTCCCACTAGGGCCCCGGTAAACAGGGCCCCTACTAGAGCCCATACTCAGTGTGGGATAACGAGATACGCCAGCTGCGGGAAGGGTTTACCAGCGACACCTCCGCTATACCTGCCCGCAGCGTCAATTTTTTACCGAGGTTTTCTTCCTCATGACAGCATCCCCCTTTCTGCCAGGCATACTCGGGGGAGCTTGCCCTCAATAAAACCCCCCCCAGCAACGGCTCATGCCCGACCCAACAACCATCACCCCCCCATTCCAACAACCCCCCCGACCCTCCCAACCCCCCCAAAACACCCCAGCCAACCCCCTTTCCCCTCCCCCCTGTGACCTTAGCTAAGTCTATTTAGGAAAATAGACTAGCAAGACCACAACCCAAACTTGACCCGCCCTCCCAAGCCTATCCCACCGACACGTCCTCAAAAGGACGATGTCGGCGCCTGTGGTTTCTGTTGCGTCTATTTCCGAATGAAATAGACCAATAACAGGCGGCACCTCGTGAAGGAAGTAACCACAGACTTGCCTTGGGGATCATCACGACTGTTGCGCTCTCCCCCAAGACCAAACGCCTCCTTACCCGCGAACCCCTGCGGCGTAAGGACGGCCCCGAGTTTCTCCAAGACCGGAGCTAGGCAGAACCAACTATTAATGGAGAAACCCTGGACCCGCCCAACGCCGGGTGCCCTACCCTAACCCAACCTAACCTGCCTAGAACACTTTTTGAAAAACGGTGTAGTACCCTATTATTTTTGGGCTCAATTTAAAAAGTGATAAAAAAAAAATTAAAACAAATAGCAGAACAGATAATATTTACGTACAAGTAGGTAGGTATGCTTTCTTTCTTTCTCTTTCTTTCTGTACATACCTAATTAATTACCTACTATCTTCCTACTATAGGTAGAAAATTTTCACCAGATTTATGAATTTTAAAGTTTTTTTAACGAGTGTTTTTTTAATGTTTCACGTTTCAGTTAATAAATCAATAGGTAGGTAGGGTAGGTACCTACCTATTGCGTATCTATACCTAAACTCACAGAATTCAGACTGTGCCTACACTACACCATGGCAGACCAATGGCAGTGAAAAAACAAACGAAATGTGACCTAAAACAAAAATGGCACCGAATCCATCAATTCATTCTAACAATGATGGGTGGGGGATGGGGACTAGGTGTAGGTGTAGGGCACGAAACGACAAAATAATGGCTGTCCTCAGTTCACCAATTTATCATTTTGGGTGTTATCTCGTGTCTGGCGGCTTCCGAGATAGCGAACTTTTACTTTGCGATCGCTTACAACTTGTTTATTAAACTTTGCCTTTGACAAGTTCATTTCGATCTTTGGGTTTGATTTCCTTTTTCTCCGCTTCATGGTCCAGATTCAATTAGCGGGGACATCTTTATAATTATTACCTAGGTATGATAAAAGGCATTATATACAGGGTGTCCCAGAATGTGACTAAGCTAAGCAAAAGCTACGCAAACAAATTGGAAGTAACTTTCAAAGAAGCACAGTAGGTACCTACCTATGTCTACCGGGTGAGTTTTTTTTTCAGGGCCACTTAAGGGAATTCTGAAACCGTAAGAGTTATCGAAATGTCGTGTTAGGAGTTACGTATTAGTAAAAGGTGTAGGCGTATAGTCAGATACATTTATTTATTAATTTCTTATCAAACAAAGAAGCTAAAAATGCAAAAAATAATAAGTACTTAAGGACCTAATTCAAAACTCACATTTTCACAAAAACTTAAAAAAACTATTTTTTAAAACTAGGAACTACAAAATCCGTAACTCCTAACATGACTTTTCGATACCTAACTACCACGTTTTCAGACTCTAAATGGCCCTGAAAAAAAAATCTCATTCTGCATCTATATCTAGACCCACCTCTACGTACCTACTTACCTAGTGTTTTGTCCGAGGCGGGTCATGTGAGTCCAATTAAGTAGGTATATTAAATACGTAGGTACCTATGTCTACATTATACACCGTTAATTCTGGGTCAGTTTAAAGCCAGCACCCACTGCTTTTATTACTTAATTGTATTCGTGTCGTTGGTTTAGTTTTTTAATTTGATAATTATTTCATAGGAAACTGAATAGTTGAAAAGATTAACAAAAGTGAGATAAACACTTGGTGAGGTGTTTTCGGCGCGCAGAGCCAATGACCTCGTAGACTCTACGCCGTAGTCGCTGGCTGAGAGTAGCTCTACGCCGTAGCAAACAGCTGTGATGTGAATGTGTGATAGATATGATGTGAATGACCGCGTCCACGGTGGCCGAGTCAAGCCGACAAACGAATATTACTACTACTATCGGTTCTCATATTATCGAGTATATTTCGTGTTATTATTAATTGCAAAAAAATAGATCTCATATTTATTATTATTTTTGAGTAAGGTTATCGATATAGATTATGTAGGCGCCGGCTTTAAACTGACTAAAAATAAATAGAAATGGCCATACCGATTTTGTATGGGAGGTTGGTGCCTTTTTTTTTGCCATCAACCAAACAATAATAACAAACAAAAATAATAACTATAACAAACAATATTTGTGAGCACAGTATGCAGCTTAACTCAGCCAGGACCGAGTTACACAGGGTGAGTTTTTCAAGAGTGCCTCTAGGGTGAAATCTGAAACTATTAGCAATATTTATTTTAGCGAAAAACACTCAAAGAAGTCTCATAAGCGATTTTGATAAAAAGAAAACTTATGAAAGATGTTTAAAGTTAAGGCTCCGCGCAGACAGAGAGCGTTCTGCGTTCCGCGTTCTGCGTTCTGCGTTCGTCCGTTCTGCGTTCTGCGTTCTAGCTCACACAGGAGCCGTTCAAGACATTTGCGTTCTATTTCGCGACTTTCTCTGCACGTGAAACATGTCTCTCGAAAGTTCATCTTCCGAAGATGAAGCCTTGCTTTTGTGGAGTCTAGAGGAGTCAAAAAAAAGAAGAAAATATTGGGTACACCCTATCAACACGAAACGAGATAATATGGGAGAATTTAGTATTCTTATCCCCGAGCTGCTTCAAGATGAAGAGAGATTTTATATTTATTTTAGAATGTCAATAAATAGCTTCAATGAGTTACATGACTATGTAAAATCTGAAATAGAAAAACAAGATACCAATTGGAGAAAAGCTATATCTACAAAAGAAAGGCTGGCGGTATTTTTAAGGTATGCAGTGTTTATTTTTTAAGTAGCAAAAAAAAGATAACAGTATTTTGGTACAAAAATTACAAATCAGTTAATGAGCTTGCCATTGCCTCATAGAACTCGGTTGCATTTTGTGAAGTTGAATCCGACAGTATTCGAGAAGGTATTCCGTCGGACTCAGATGATGCCTGCAACGACGGGCTGGATTGAAAAGCACCGACAAAATCTGATCTACTTGCAACTGATGGTGGTGCCATTTGAGTACCACTGGAACTTTCACTTCCGTTTTCTAGTTCGTATCGGGCAAACAAAGTCGCTATTTCTAATTTAATCATACTCTGTGTTCTCTTCGGGAATTTCTTGAAAGATTGGGCATAGCTCAAAAAAAAATGATCCGCTTCATCAAATTTAATCTTTTGCTCATTTTTTTTACGAAGGTAATCTAATACTGTATTAGTTGGCTCATCATTATTATTTGCCCTCCTCTTTCTTACTACAGACCGAGGATTTTCTGCCAGTGTAGTTTCAGAATTTTGCGACTCATTACGAGAAAAATTTTGGTCAGCTTCTGTGCTCGAATCCTGGTTCTCTTGTCTTCTTGAATTCGGGTTGTCTTCTGTGGTATTTGATTGAGAATTAGAGTTCACGTTAGTTTCAGTTTGTCTATTTTTATTGAAATCATCTAAAAATCTCAGCAATTCAGCCCATGGCCAATTTTTATACTTTTTGTATGCTTGACCCGAGGAAACTGCAATACTTTTCTTATGCTTGGCGTAGTTATCCTTCAGCGCTTTCCACTTCGAACTCCAGAAAACACCTATAAAAAAATATATGTTTCAGATACCTTGCGACAGGAGACAGCTACAAAACCATTGGTCACTCATACCGTATGGGATTTACAACTGTTGGTACAATAGTCAAAGAAGTGAGTCAGGCGATTTGGAAAGTTTTACAGCCCATTTATATGCCTTTCCCTACAGAAGAAACATGGAAGCAATCTGAAATTGGATTTAATGAGAAATTGAGATTTCCAAACTGTATTGGTAGTATAGACGGAAAGCATGTCGCCATAAAGTGTCCATCTAATACTGGAACGTTACATTTCTGCTATAAGCAAAAGTTTTCCATAGTTTTGCTCGCTATAGTTGATCCAAACTACAAATTTATTTTTATTGACGTGGGTAGCTATGGAAAAGAAAGTGATAGTACAATTTTTCAAAGGTCTCCTTTCTATCAAAAGCTTGTTAACAATCAACTGAACATTCCTGGACCGAAGCCCTTACCGGGCAGACATAATCCAATGCCTCATGTATTTATAGGTGATGGCGGTTTTAAACTAGAAACATTTTTAATGAGACCTTTCCCTACTGATGTCGAGGATCAAAGAAAGCGAATTTTTAATCAAAGACTTAGTAGTGCAAGACGTATAGTTGAGAGTACCTTCGGTATTTTCTCAAAAATGGAGATCAATTCTAAAAACATTTGAAATAGACGTAGCGTAGACACTACGGTACATGTAGTTAAGGCAGCATGTTGCTTGCATAATTATCTCAAAGAAAAAGGTGAACTACAAATCAATGACGAAGATAGTGAGCAAAATGCTCATGCCTTCAGATCATTAGTGCCAACAAATAGCAGAACCAACTTAGCTGCATATGCAGTTCGCGAAGAGTTCATTTCCTATTTTAACCAACCCCGCGCCGATTTGTAGTTCATCTTTTCTATCTAATAAATTGGATGACCCTATGAAAAAAAAAAAATCATTACCTACCCTCAACTCGAAAAAATATTATAAGTAACGTACAACTTACATAAAAATAAATAAATACAGCTTAGGTTTTTTTTGAGAATCACCCCACCTGTTTTTTACCTTTGTATTTCTTAGTAAATAAATATTAAAGGGTCTTCCTTACGAAAGATAAACAACGTCCTGTCTTTATTTGTGGATAGTGACGAATAGAGACAGGACGTTGTTTAATCAGTGTTCAACTTTAAACATCTTTCATAAGTAAGGGGGAAAGAGTCTAAAATTTCTTTTTGTAAAACAAAATCTGGTGGGGGCGCCCGCTTGATCTCATCAACTGACCAATAACTGTTACCTGCCCCCTTTTATTTCAAGTACCTAGGTAAGTAATAAAACAACATAATATCAGTACCTACTTACCTATTTTCATTGCCTTTAGAATTGAAAAAAGTTTTTTGGCAGCCTCCATTGGCTCCATTGTATTGACCTCACAAATCCGTGTACAATGTGGGTAGGTAGGTACCTACCCTACTTGTACTTCCATTAAGCAAACTTGTAAAGTTTCTTGTGCAAATTTATTCATGACTTGGCCAAATATTTGATTGATTACCGTCTGAAGCAATTCCTCGCTCCCGATAAACTTGTAAGTACTTCATTAGCGGAAAAAAAGACTCTTGTTTGAGCTTTAACAATATTTTTATAAGAAACAAGTAACGCTTTATAACCACAGATGATAGATAAACTTTTCAGTTCAAAGAAGCAAATACTAGAGAAAAAAGAACAATAAATTATTGAAGAGCCACAACTTTCCATCTTAGTCTGCGCACCTGCCGCGCATTTCGGCCGCCATAAAGTTTGCACGACACTCTACCTATGCACTGTAATCTTATCTTCTTCTATAGGAATACGTGACCAGCGATGTAAGAATCTATTCATTATACTTACTTAGAATAAAAATTAGATATTTGGCGAATTTGAAAGAGACGCAAATAATTTTCAAAAAGTTGCATGCGGCTAGCGAGGAGGCTGTTTGCTGACCCTGGTAAAATATTACTTACATCATTATTATTTTTAGACATCGGGGGCCTTACTTATGAAAGATGTTTATTTATAGTGAAACACTGGTTAAACAACGTCCTGTCTTTATTTGTGGATAGTGACAAACAGAGACAGGGCGTTGTTCAACCAGTGTTCAACTTTAAACATCTTTCTTAAGTAAGGGGGCGGCAGTGCAGCCGTATAGTGACGGTCTTCGCCTTTTAAGAATGTTATGTTATGATTCGGGAGTGTTGAAATCCGGCGGAAGTGATTTGCTCTTTTTGATCGAAACTGGAGTGTGAAAGTGAGTGCAATATTTCAAACACGAAGATTGATTTCTTTACATGCGATGAAAATCAAAATAAATAGAATGTTTGTTCAATGTTGTTTTCGATAAGTATTCACTTTTTACCTAGTAAGTAGTTAAGAAAGTTATTTTCCAAAATTCTTGCGTTGAGTTAGGATCAAAAAAAAATGCAAATTCCAGAATGAATTTTCTTTTGAGTTTATTAGAAATGAATACTGAAATTTAGTGCTTAGATACTGAAAGTAAGTTTTCGCAGCCGTACACTTTTTAACCCGTTTGAGTTCAAAAAGTAAAGTGCAACGTATACAAAGAAGTTCTCAACATAGATGTTTAATCAGCTGTTAAAAATTAATGAGTCTGGTTTGAAGCCTTTAGGGAATTTATATTTTTACATAAAAGCTTTTGCTTATCAGAAGCCACATTATTAAAAAGTTTCCAGTGCAAAAAATATCCAAAACAACACAAGACTGGCCTCCCAGCTCATTGGTATTTGTTGCTCTGCCTTCTGTTCTGCGTTGAAAGTCGTGGGTTCGATTCCCATCCAGGACAAACATTTGAATAAGTAATGAACATAGATGTTTGTTCTGGGTGTTATAAAGTACGAGTATATCGTCGTAGTTAGGCATATATTTACAAAAACATATACCTACTTACCTAGGTACTTAATTATTTGTTCAGTTATTATATCTAATTCTCATAGTATGTTTGGGGCTAGATGGCGCTGTGTGAAATGTCCACCAAAAAGGTAAGAAATTAATAAAAAAATCGATCAGTGTTAATTCATTTTTATTGTAATTTCTGAAACTTTTTTCAGTCATTACTTTCTTTTGCAGTTGACTGTAGCTACTCTACTAATATTTAATAAACTATCTAAGCATTAAGCACCTATTTCAAGTGATCATTAGTTATTCTCAGGCAGGTGGTACTTGGCTCCGAGCGAGAGCCAGCCTGTCACACCCATCCACGCTTGGCTCGGACACCATGCTTGGTTTCCCGGGAAATATTCATCGTCACTTAACGTGGGTAGGAAATACAGTGGTTTTGCTTTGATTTTTCGACAGCTGGTTGTCATGTAAAGGTAACAGTTAAGTAAATGTAAGTTAAGTACAGTAAAACCAGAAAAAATATGGTTTTCGGGAAACGTCGGAAACCGCATACCTAAATTACAAAAACGAATGACGAAAAGTCATTTGGAAATGAAAATTACTCATAATTTCCACTTTATCGCAAACAAGTATCAAGAAAAGCAAATAGTTGCAAGCCGTGCGAGCTGCGCTGATAAGTCGTATTCTGTTTTGTGGAATCATACACTGCTGCCGGACATTTTCGGAAAACACGAAAATAACCGATGTCCATTCTAAAGCTTGAAGTAGGTATTGTACAGATTGTTAATTTTTTGAAATCTAATTTTAATGTTATAATAAGTACCTAAGTATATTTCTTTTTTTTTGTTTGTTTAGTGTTTCTTTTTGTGTACCATTCGTCACGATTGTCGTTTCTTAGGGAGTGTCCACATTGCGTTTTTTGCAGCGCGTTTGTATCGATACAAACGCGATTCGAACGCGATGCGAACGCGCAGCCCCCCGCGCAGCCCCTCCCGGTTCGCTTTTGTATGGAAAAATACGCGTTGCGAACGCGCGTTTGTATCGATACAAACGCGCGTTCGCAACGCGTAGCAAAAACGCGCTTCAGAAAACGCAATGTGGACACTCCCTTAGAGAGTTTTTCACCTGCGCAATAAACTTCATAAAAGCTGTTTACACAGCTCATATACCTACCTAACATGAGTGCTTAACATCGCTTGATAGTGATACTGAGCCACTTTAAAATACTTAAAACATTTTTGGAACATAGGCACTCATACGTTTGTTCCGAAAGCTCGCCTAAAATGTTAAGCTTTATGGAAACAGGCATCAGGCTAGTAAGGACTCTGAGGTGCGGCTCTTCCATTAACGGACGGATTATGAAGCCAAACACAGATATAACTACTAATCTCCACACCTAGTCCTACATTCCTTACACGCTACGGGTATTTTTGCTTCTTTCATGCTGCGTGATGCTGCTACGAAAATTTTCTCCATGGTTATACTTAATAATATACCTAGTATGTTGAATGTACATTCCTACATGCTGTTTATCAATAAGTAAGAAAGTTTATTGAAAGATTTTTTAAAATCAGAATCTTGCCACACGATCTTCAGCTATTTTAGTCACATTGCCTGCCTGACTGGATGGAATATACGGATAATTTGGACAAGTTGGTTGTTGTAGGGAAAGTAGATGGAGAAAAAGCCTAGGGCCGATCACCAAGTCGTTTAGTGTGATCAAGTCACTATCGTTACTGGTCTACTCGTTGCGTTGTCACCGCTCTGAGAGAAGCCGACAAGGCTACGAAGAACTTTCAAGAATTCGACCTTCGGTAATGAACGACCAAAACGATTTAAAAAATAAAATAACACCTAACACAGATTTACATTTATATTGCACATTCAAGACCACAAAATCTAATAAAAGAGCTTTAGCTCTAGTTCATCAGGTATTAAAAAAGAAAAAGCAAGTAGGATTAAAAAGAAAAAGCAAGTAGGTATTCAATATTTTTTTATTTTGGTGCTTTAGTGACAAGTGAGATTTTTCCAGTCGTTCGTTTCTTGCTTTTTTCTTCAAGTACTTTTTTCTCGTAGGTATGCACAGTCAATGCTGGCAGCGGGAATACTGTTGATGATATTGCCAATAGATCTGTAACAAGAAAAACTAGTGATAATTATATTTATAATAAGTAGATTATTACCTGAGAATGTTGCCTGTAATCTATTTTAAGATCTGGTGGTGTATGAAATAAAAGTAAACTAGGTAAGTAAGTACCTAAGACAGATAAATAAACGGAAAAGCTGGATTAAGTATAAGAAAGTATTTAGAAATAAAATATGTAGGTAGATAAGTACATCCATTTTATAACTAACTGTACGAAATATCGATATGAGAGCTCAGTTCTAAAAGTATCTAGCAATGGTTATTATGAGATTTAGGTGAGATAAAAGTAATGAAAAGTACTTAAACATACTAAATCATCTAAGATGTGTAATCGGAGGTGCTTTTGGGCTTTTGGGAGTACCTCATGACACGAGTAGGTACCTACTACCTATATTATGGTATCGCTAAGAATTCGCAATTCGCCACATCTGACACCACTTGACTCTTGACCGTGGCATGCTGCGCGCAAGGCCTTCTACTTTTTCTATAATATGAGTGCAAGCAAATAGCAGTCTAATATTGAAAAGTTGTGAGCAATTTAAGAACTGGTTTTGACTGTCTAGTTTAGAATTATTTATTTTGATATTTTTTGTTATTTAAGATTAGATACCTACTAGCTTATATCCGTGGCTTCTGTCAAGCGGTCTCAACATACGTAAATAGAATCTAATAAAATAATATTAGCAATACTTATTCATTAAAACAATTTGTAAAAATAAAAAACAACCTATGACACTCATCTCACTCGTGGATTTTTCGTTTGAAATTGGATAAGAAATAATTAAAATTACGAAGATTATTTCTTTAGTGTAGAATGATATACATATATTCGTTGAAAATACAAATAAAACATACTAAGTAAATATATTATATTGTTGTATTTTGAATCAATTTTATAAATTAAAAATGACTGCATACCTATTCAGAATACAAGTTGATCAATGTGACCACCCCGTATGCTACAAGATTTACCGGATTACCTTCCCATGGGTATTGTCAAGGAGTTTTCCGTGTACAAACTCTACCTTATTTCAATATTTAAGGAATCTCTATAGGTAGGTAATATGACAAAAAGCTTATTGACCTCGTAAGGTGCGTCCAAAAATGCTAATTTGTTATACTAATGTCTACCGGTTTTGCATAAGCTCTTCTTGTTTGAATTCATTTAATAATAAATAATGTTAATGCGTGTTGAATTTTGTTAAAAGAATATAAGCTAGAATTGCTAATTTTATAAACGATTCACTTTTCTAGGATTTAGGACAAAGACAATTAATGATTTTGTGCATTCCCAAACTTCATACAAAAACCTTTGGTAGAACTTGGAGAGTGTATTGTTTTTGAAGTTGTTACAAACTGTCTTAACTAAACCCGAAAACTAAAATAGAGAACCCAAGGTTCTAACCCCATAGGTCAACCTATCAAATTTATAGATAGGTTCGGATTATTAATGATTTTGATTGTGACCATCAACAAACTGTAAAGTTTGTATCTTGCCGCATATTAGGTAAAACGGGCATCAGTGCATAATAAAAGACAAAACAATCATGAATTTAAAAGGAAAAGAGATAACTTTTGTTGAAACCGAGATCAATAAAAAGGCCTTGCAACCTCGGTAAAATGTTCCGAAAATTACCAGTTGATTTTTACTTTTTTGGTAATAATCGATGAGGAAGCATATTCTGATTTCTGAAGGCCATATCCTGAAAATAGAAACGGGATTTAGTTGACATTTTAGACGTCTGTTTATACAAACTTTCCTGTTATATTACGTACCTAGGTTGTGAGCATATACTGATATTACCTAGGTTGTGAGCCCAACTCGTGTGTTTGAAATAAATGAATACAAAAATAAAGAAATTTCGTAGAGATAGTAGAGTCAAGTAAATACGCAATACTTTGTTTGCAAATAAGTAGGTAGTGAAGGTGAGGTAGGTTGCAAGTGTTAAATGAAATATGCTTCTATAAGTAATTTCGTCTTTATGCTAATAAGAAAAAGGTATAAAACTGTATAATACGATTCGATAGTGCGCCATATTTACTATCAAGGTTGCAACTACCTGTCGCTGGCGCTGGAGTGAAATGTGCAATATTAATGATATTGTTACTTTGATTTTGCGTTCCATAGCCAGATTAGTGATACAATAATGTAAGAAAATCAAAAGTTGTTATTACCTACTTATTAGCAGTAGGTATTTTATTTAGGAATGTAGTTTAGCCACATAGGAATACCACTCTTTTGAAACTACCCTTCAGTGACGTCAATGGGTTGAGCTGGGTTAGTAAAATCAAAATGGTTTTTCATGAGTCTTTAAAAACTTTAGATAAGTAAGGTACTTAATTAAAACGTTAGTTAAAATAAAAAAAAACATAATTTTAGTATTCTGAGTTATAAAAATGGGACCTCACCAGGTTTAAGAACATTGTCATCGTCTCGTCGGTACAACATCCCGGACGTCCACGCAAAAAGATATCCGCACAACACGAAAACCAACGACAGATTCATCTTCTTTATGGCACGTATAATACAGGATCACAGACACGAGAGATATTTCAACCTGTATTTATTCGACACAGTTGAGTGTCGCGGGCGCTCTCGAGCAGGCTCGAATAAAGTATTGAACGTATCGGTGACATTCTCGATACGGCCGGCTGGCATTGGGAGCTCGGAAATCTAATATGAATACGCTTTTGGTAAATACGGTCTAGAGTCGCAGGCGTGTACCGTTCGTCGGGATCACGAAACATACCGTATGTAAACACTATGAGACATGCGCCTAATAAAATCGAGATATGCGAATTTCTCAGGTGCATTTCGTTGCTTTCGGCTACAGCGGAGCTTTTCTAAGCGAAAGAGTACCAATAGGGCCGTATCAATATATTTGCATATTGGGTGCTACCGACATGTGGAACCTGGCAACTTTGAATTTCGACGCTTCAATGAGCTTTCTTTTCGTCTCGAAACTTTCAGAATGTTTTCGTACAATTGAATACCATCTTGCATTGTATGTAAGAAATAACCGTTTTTAGGGTTCCGTACTCCTGACAAGGAACCCTTATAGTTTCGTCATGTCCGTCTATCAGTCTGTCTGTCCGTCTGTCTTAGGTTTTGCTAAGATACCGTTAGTACTAGAAAGCTGTAATTTAGTAGGGGGGTGTGTGTATATCAACAATTACACCGACAAATTGGTAAAATAAAATTTAGGAAAATATTTTTTTAAGGAAGCTCTACCCTACATGTGATTATACTATTTTTCGATTTAATGCTCCATTTACGAATTATTAAACTTTAAAGTGCAAATTTTTGTTCCAGTAGGGCGTCCCCCCCCCCCCTCCAAAATCTAAGCTGCTGGCTTGAAAAATCTGGGAAAATTCATGATGATAGTGAATTTCATGAACTTTAAAGGAAAATTATAGCGGTTAAGATAACTTTATTAGTTGAGCAGTAATAGTCGTTGAACTTTCGTGTTGGATAATTTTGTACCAAATACAAAATCCTTACAACAAATCCTAAGTGACTAAGATGAAGTAAGTAGTTGCTTTGTTGTTGATTAATACTACGGAACCCTACACTGTGCCTGGCCCGACACGCACTTGGCCGGTTTTTTATTTTCCATATAAGCTAAAGCCAGTTTCCAAATTGGTAAGCAACTAATGTAGCTGGTGAGATCATGTTTGGTTGTGAGTCATTGCGTAGGCGTAAAGATGACACTACAGGTTCAAAAATCTTACTTCCGATAACAACTACACTTCGGTTGACATAGTTCGGTATTCAAATTCAAATCCAATAATTATTTATTCAGTTGGACCTCCTGGGATCACTAGAAACATAACTTGTTAATCTTTCGCGATTTGTTAACATAATGATAAATATTATTACGGGATTACCTACCTAATAAATAAAAGGTAAAATAAAGGGTACGCGATAAAATCCTGTAAAAATATTTACCTATCATTATATTTCACTATGAAACGTCTTATGAGCTAGGTGATTCTACTCCTGTTAGTTCGTGACCGACACTTTGAAGAATCAGGGCAACAAACACGGTATGGGGCCTAGCTTTCTTTTCGATGATCCATCCTTTTAAATAGTCAAGTTCCAGTGGGGAGCCAGTCGAACAAAGAGTGGTTCGTCAAAGTCGTCAAAAAAAGTACTTACAAGAGATTAACACCTCAACCAAAATTCGCCTGGCATCATACGCTACCTTGGTTAACTTAGGTGGTACTTAGCTATTAAGTAGGTACTTAAAAGTAGGTATGACAAAACTAAGCAAGATAGCAAACACATATAGGTAATAATATATTATTATTAATGTCTGCCATATGGCTTTGTTCAAGTTAGAGTTGTTGAAATTATTTTATTATCAGTGCTCGGTCCAGTCCACTAGATAGATAAGCACAATACGGACCCTAACAAAGATCCTTTTCGCAGACGATTCTAATATTACAATAGGGTAAACCCAAAATATTTCCGATTTAGCATCACGACCCGGGCCCCGAGTTACTCGAAATTTCTCAGATAATATCTGTGCGTACAGGTGCAAATTACAGCCCTGTGGGGTATAAGGCCCTTTATATTACGTCTCGCGGCCATTCCAGGATGAACCCCACAAAATTTACTTGGTTATATTCTACACATTTTTTGACAAAATAGCTGACATGGGAAATAATCTACATGGAGATTTTCACAGCCATGCAGCCTAGAGAAAATTTAGATCGGATTTTATTAAATTGGTGGCTGTCATTTTTGCCAACAATGGAATGGTACCTTACTGTATTCACAAGTTGTCTAAATTATACTATACAATCGGTATAATACCGAAATGCAAATATTAAATGCCTCGTTCGAATAGGGGCTCAATGCTTTCTATTTCAGGGCTCGTTTCGCGAATGTAGACAAGAACCACTTCAAAATGAAAAGCGGAACGTTTTAACAGGCGCGCGTGTGGAGCGGTGGCAAATCGTTTTACATAATGGAATCCTCGTTTAACTGTGACTCATACTGTAAATACCTCAGACAGGAAGAAAAACTCTACGTTCGCAAAGAGTTTACTTGCATAAGAGGAATGGAAGTAGGGTACAAAGTTTTATTTGAAACCGTTGACTTCAAGATATTTTATGAGCGAACGTTGTAGGTTAAAAAGTTGCCAGGTACCTTGCCTAATCTCTAAACAATATTCACGTTCGAAAAGTTACGTGCATGTTTTCAGAAATGCCTGTTTATTTTATGGCAGTGCCTCTTGAAGTACTTGCTTAACTTGAACCGATTGTGGTTTGAATTTCCAACCTGGATGCTTCGGAGTTACTAAGTTATAGTCTAACTTAAGTAAATACTAAATGTTGTAAACGACCGTGAAACCAATTATAACTGCATAGTTATACTATGCATCGTCAACAAAATAGAGAAAAATTCAATAAGCCAAAACTAAGAAAAACGGCCAATGTAAGTGCAAGATGAATCATCCCTCATCTTTTAATATTCGGAACCCTAACCACATGTCGCTCTACTTGACCGACCAGCCTACACGCGGGAGAGAACGATCGAGGATGTTTTGATTGTATTATGTACCTACGTTTTTATCATAAGAGACGTTTTGAGCGAGTGGGACGATACCTCAATTATTAATTAGGAGGTAGAACAATTAAATCCCGGCCGTGTGTTGGATGTTTCGTTACGAAAAACATTGATATAAAATTTAATACTTACCTAACTAACTTTTTAAGATATAAGTACCAGGTAAATAGCTTTTAGCGATAAGGTCGGCCATTGATACACTTTTTTAATTAAGGCTTATTTTACTTTTATGTTTTTATGGTGTAGGTACAATAAAGTTATATTCTATTCTATTCAAAATTTTTACAATAAAATTCTAAGTTGAGAATCTACCGTATTTTACTTGGTTGAATGTCATATATTTTATTACTATTGCTAAATTTTGTAAATTGGAGTAAAAGAGATTGATAGCTTTTCTTGTGAAAAGTCTTTGATAAATGCACAAAGTGTTCTTACTTTGTCAATGTGCGTCGTCGTTGACGAGAGACGGATGCCCACGGCGCTTTTGCCTTTGATCTTCGTAAGCTGTGTCTAAATTTTCTGAGATACAACCTAGGTCATCGTCACTGACACCAATGGGTAATGAAGAAATAAATGATTATAACACTCATTAACACAATTTTATCAAAGTCGGTAAGTGTCAAAACAACCGTGTTTCTTATGACTTTCAACAAATCTGTAACTAAACCCGAAAAAAAAAAATTAGCACCTACTTATAGTAAAACTTTGTTGATTGTATAGCGACTGCTTGTAGCTGAACCGATTTTGAAGAAATATGGTATTGTACCTATAAATAAATGTATAATTTGGATTGGATGGCTTGTTCGGGTGGTTTTTATTAAGTACAATCGCCTTCTACAATCAAAATCAAGAATTGATTCAAACATAACTATTAATACTACTTATAGTTTTCTTTGCAGCTGCACCTTGTATAAGGGCAGTAAAACCAGGAAAAGAATGCGTTTCGGATAACATCGGAAACAATCGTATAAAATTACAAAAACGATTGACGAAAAGTCATTTGGAAATGAAAATTACTCATAATTTCAACTTTATTGCAAACAAATAAATATCATTGTCCATTTTAAGAAAAGCAAATTAGCTGCAAGCTGTGCGAGCTGCGCTGATAATGACGTGCACTTCTGTCGCATTCTGTTTTGTGGAATCATACACTGCTGTCGGACATATTCGGGAAACACGAGAATAACCGAGGTCCTATATAAAGCTTGAAGTACTGTACTTACCTTGAAAATGTGGTCACTTCTCGTTATAGTTACGAAGCTTACTTACATTTTACAATTTTATAACCTACTTTGTTTACTTCGCTAATATAATTTCTGTAACTTTTGGGTTGGAAAATTAACATGTTTCATACCTATATATAATATTATGTAGGTATGACCCATAAAAACCAAGCATAATAGCGTGCGTGGTGTAAGCTTTCACGAGAATTTATAAGCCTTTTAACTTGAATATTAACAGCTTGTTTATTACTTAATGCAGTCTATTTTTGCCTCCATGTACCTAAGTGGAGGATGACTATGTCTATCATGAAATATAATAATAGGCAATTATTATAGGAAATTCATTCTGAAGGAAAAATACATGTCAAAAAACTAAAGTTGCTTTTAGTCCAGTAAAAATACCCATGCAAAAATTCCCAGAAAGCTGAAAATTATTTACTAAATCTAGTCATCTAGAGAATTATTGAGGAAATATTTTCTTCCTCAAGGTCCCAATTCCATCGAATTCTTTCTGCTAATTATACAAAGTAAGCAAAAAAGTATTATTTCAATAAACATAAAAACCAACAAAATACCAGCTATTAGTCATAAGAGCAACAAAGAAACGTACTGAATGGTGCAGTGACACTTAAGTCGAAGTTTCAGGGATACCGGAAGTGGAACAAACGGCACGCATATCACGGAATCTTGAACGCATTACCTAAGGTTTGTGGCGTTTCATATCCATTCGAGTCGATCAGCTACAACCGCCTCCATTCTGGGTGTTACTTCGCTGACACACGATAAAGGCAGCTAAGCATGCTACCAAATCAAATGTAACTTAGTATTCACGGCATAATATAATTTAAAAAAATAATCATTCTAACTAACTGTATGCTACGATCCTACAGGGACGTAACCAATTTATTAAAAAGTGTAATAAGAAGGCTATTCAGAATTAGTTTTAGAATTTCATGATTTTCTCCTTTTCTTTCGCTTTGAAAACACAATTAGTGAACATTCATCTATTCATCTTCTATACCTAAGAGCTTAACCTGACTGACTGACTGATTCATCATCGCCAAGGCGAAACCGCTGAAGCTAGAAAGCTGAAATTAGTTAGGTAGTCCTAAAAACTACCCACTAAGAAAGGATTTTTCTAAATTCAATCCCTAAGGGGTGAAAAGGGATGAAAACGTTTGTATGAAACTTTTTAACGCGTAGTGCGATTTGCTTGAAACTCAGTACGATTATTTTTTAGAATCATCAGTCAATCCGAAGGTTGAGTTCGAATCCCGGCCATGCATCAACATTGCTCTAAGTGGTGATGGAAAACTTCGTAAAGACTAGATAACTTTCTAATAACGGCGATGGGCCTGCAACTTGTCACGCTTGAAATGCTTCTGTATCAAAAAGATCTTGAATGCATAATAAGATCTGAGAAAATGTCTATCACGCCTTGATGCAGTCGTGATCATAATGTACTTATTTATTTTTATAAATCTAATCAGTTAAATCTATATGTATACAATTTTAGCATGTCGTAGGAACAGAACAATACTTCTGGGAGAACTTTATTTTCTTCATTTTTACAATTTTTTATTTTTTTAAATAGTGAAACGTAAAACTGCCGTTTTGCTGTAAAAAGATCGCCTGAATATCGCACTGCCTCTCTCTTTTTAGAAAAAAATACAATAATTCATTCCACTTGGATTTTCGGTGCCTGGTTTAAGTGTAGGTCCAGCTTACGTAATATTATGTTTATTGGAACTCTGCATTCTGGCAGTGCCCAAAGCTAGCAAGAATAACAACGGCCACAAATTAATTTACTTTTATTCAAAAACCGAGTTCTCTTTACAAGTATTTTCTTTTAGTAGTGATCGATAAGGATGGTTTAAAGCCCTGGCATTTGTTTAGGGAATACGCTCGACCTAATTGATACTAGGTAGGATAGGCTAGAATTCAGTAATCAACAACTTACCTACTTATTTTATTAAAACTTCAGAAGTACCTACCTACTTAAAACAAAATCTTTTTTTTTATCAAAATTCTAGCTCAGACCCGAAAATGACTATTTTTAATGTGATAATGTACTAAAAACTTTATTAACCTGTTAACCTACTTGCATTGCTGATAGTGCATATTGCCATAGAGATAGTATCTTCATCTGGGGCTCGCTCTCTTGCACTGCCATAATATTTGCTGACACTTGTTCGCTCTCCCGTGGGGCCTTTACTGTTTCTAGTTTATATATATTTTTTTTCGCTCCATTTTTTAAGTCTCTCGAATTAATAAAAGTCCAACTGTCTTTTTTAATTTTATTTAACTATGCTGACCAAACTCACTAGAGTGTAGTTTCCAAAAACAAAAGAGCGCTCTAGCGAGCCTGGTCGATGCACTAAGTTTTTATGCATAAGACCGTAGGACTTTTATTTTATTAAATTCATGATAACTAACCAAGAAAAGTAGAGAAGATTTTTAAATCCACATCGAAACAAAACAGGACCCCAAAGCAAAATTCTTTCAGATCTTAGATGTAACGGCCAACATAGTTTCTAACTTCCATTTACTATTCAGTGGTTCATATAGCTCTTTTCCATGGGGGAAAGAATACAAGGCATATAACAAGCTTGTAATATACATGGCAAGACTATTGTGCTTTGCGCAGCTCAGTATTATCCTAAGCTGCACATAAATACCTAATCTAATAGACTGAAACAGCATTCCCCGAAGTACTATTTGTCTGGAGATAACAACATAACGAATTGGGTTCTAGCTTCAGCGTACCTTATACTAATTAGGTAGGTACTGTGTTACGCTCTAGGGTATATTTTGAACTGGCAAGCACTATGAAAACGTTGGTAATTGGTATGAATTGTTACTTTACTAGGGATTTGGGTTGAGTGATTCAAATCAAATTGTATTCACATGTTAATCTTTACTGTAAAACTAATTTTATGAATTACTAGCTGTCCCGGAAAACTTCTTATCTCTTCAAGCATAAATGGAGAGAATCATAAAAGTAGAGAAGCATGTATAAAGAGAAGCAGAGAAGCATGGATGGAGAGAAGCATGGAAGGAGAGAAGCACAGAAGGGGAGAAGCATATGTGGAGAGAAGCAGGGAAGCATGGAAGAGAGATATACAAACAAACTCTTTAGTCATAATCACAACACAATCAGAGTGCACTGGTTTTATGGTTGCTTAAATAGCTTATCGAATTCTAATACTTTCCAATAATATTTTGTATGTAATCATAAATTCTGTCACATTTTTAACATAAATAACATACTTTCTTCATTTTCGGCTCAATATCTGGATTCCATTACATGTTAACCGCTGAATATGCATCGTGTGCGAAACTTGGTCCCTGATATTTCAGTCCCACAGGACACCTTCATCCTTATATTCAATAACGTTTGGCAGTCGGGCCCGTCCTTTCAGACACTCTGCGCTTACTTACAGCGGCCATAACACCCTCTCATGTAATCTTGTACCTACTTACTGGTACTTCATAAGTATCTGTGGCATCAGTGATACATTTACCCTCTCTAATAGATGAGTTGGATCAGTGGTATGCTCCGACTTCCGATCGGAAGGTTGTGAACTAGAATCCCGGCCGTGGATTCTCTTTGTTCAGGAATTTTGAGCGTACGATCTTCACGATGAAAGGAAACATCGAAAATAAACACGCAAGCAATCTAATAAGCGTCGATGGTCTTACAACCTTTTACGAATGGAGGCTAATATGTACCTACGACAAAATCTGGGCATGTGAAAAAAGTTTATAAGTAGGTAGGTACTTACATTATTAATAATGTACTTACATTATTAAAGGAGTACTATAATGGACTAAGAGCAAGATACATCTTTTCGTGTTGTTGCCAACAGCAATTTAAAATGTAATTGATATCAATAAAAACAAAAACTACAAAGCCTTTCACCGCTGCATTGTGAACATCGCTTTCAATTAGATTCACTAACGTTTATAGCCCTGAACCAAACAGAAATAAGGAAACTGTTATCGGTAGCAGCACAAGCGTTTTATCTTCACATTATCATCATTGTTTGGGCTGTTATCCCTCCTCAAATGACCACTACCTACAATAACGAACATTTGCCGCTACGAGGAAAATCATCATAACGTTATGTTTAACTCGACGTACTAATGGAACACGCTGTCCTTGTTATTTCTCTAACAGATGGACATTCTTTCTTATTGCATTTATTTATTGAAGTTTATACTTACAACTACCGAGAAAATTACCGAGAAAACGTTGGAGGGACGATCTCGATGCCTTTGAGGAGACTTGGTGGGAAATCTCGAAGAACAGAGATGGTTGGAGAGATGTGGGGGAGACCTTTGCCCAGCAGTGGGACGACATAGGTTAAATAAATAAAAAAATACTTACAACTACATGTAAGTTATGTAAGTAATTTTATTAGCTCTGGACCTCGTATACTGAAAACAAAGAGAACAGACAAGAAAACAAACCCCTTGTCTTTTGTCGGAAAGATTAAAATCAAAAGCATTCAAAGGAAAATGCGGGTGAAGCCATCATGTCAAACGATATCGAGTTCTTAAAGTAATTAAAACAACAAAGCTAAGGATCGTAGTCTTTCTTAGTATATGTAGTTGGTAATAAACATAAGTTCTAAACTGACTGCCCCTATCGGTAAGCTTGCTTAGCTAAGTTCCTTCTAGATGTCTACCTATCTCATCACACGAGATCATTATACTAGAGTGTGCACACAACACATGTTCACATGTGCACCATTGTGTGACCCCTTATATAATTTCAACAATCGAAAGTTTCCAAGCAGCTTTGTTAATGTGATTTGCTAAGATAACAAAAGATAAGATATGGGAATAAATTCATATTTCTCAAATTCATATTTGAACGAGTCTTGCCAAGTATAAAAAATCTTAAACTGTTGAAGATCCTTATCCTGTTTTTGTAGTGATCTATACAAATATAATACAAATACAAATATATTTATTACCAGACATTTTACAATTAACAAAAATCATAGATTAGGTACTTAGATCTTGTTTTGTCTTCATCCTTTCGTCGAAACATTAATGTGTTTTTAATTAAAATAAAGAATTTCAACGCTGTTTTGTTTTAAGTATTGTTAATATTGTTAAAAAGCAATTAGAGTTTATTATTTATTACTATTATACTTCATCGCACATTAACTTGCTAATTCGCGAAGGCGCGAAAAGTTTAATTTATAGAACGTAGCTCTTGCGGCGATACTTACAAAGTATCAGCTCTTATGTAGCCGGTATTTTCTCGGATACGTAGGTACCTACTACGGGAAGAATATTCACCTAAAAAGTCATATTTATTGCAGTTTTTGTGTTGTTTGTTTACTTATATAAGTATTTGTTTTCTAAGCGTTCATTAATCTGAAAATTCCGACACTTGAAAAGGTGAGTAAGTTGGGGTTGGGGGTAGTACATCGCTACGCATGTCATGGTATAGCTATATTGTGTTGGGTATACAATGTGTTATTGACCACTGCGAATCAAACCATCTCGGAATGTATTCCGAATTCGGCAATTGACGTTTCTTCGCTGAAAAAACGTCAACTTACCGAAGAAAATCATCGAATCGGTTGCATTTTCAGAAGTCTGAATCGCACTGCTGAATAATAATAAACTACTGAATGATAATAACTAAATAAACTGCATAATAATATACTTACTTATAACAGAAAAATACTAATAAACTTTCGTTCGGAAAATGTCGTTTGAAAAATGATTACCTAATTAACGAATGACCAATTTTCTTGTTCTGTAGGTCAGAAAGCGAAGCCTGAAATAAAACATCCGTTTGAAAAGTTATCCTACATTCGGCATTTATATGTAGGTACCTACCTATACTTATACTTAGTCTAATATTTAATTATATTTTGTCTCGAATAAATCCAGTTGCTTCTAAGCTTTCAAGTCTTTAGTTTAATATTTTTAATTTCTGCAAAAAGCAAAAGCTACGGGAGTTAAATTAACTTTGTTCGGAAATTGCGCAAGATCGGAAATCGACGTTCATTCAATACTTATAAAACAACTATAGTTAAACTTTAGTAATCAAAAATTGAAAAGATGAGCTCGACGCAGCAAAAGTTCCATTTTATCGCTCAGAAAGAGGTTTCGTAAAACATTTTTTACAGTTTAAGACGTTACCCAGAGCTAAAATTAGCACATCGATGAGTGCAACTTCAAATATTGTTTCTAGATACGTTAAAATAAAGATGAATTTAGAATGCGTTCGGCCGCGGCACTTACGATAGCTGCTCGCTCCGAAACACGACAAAAATTCAGTTTTATTTTAGACTAGCGGACGCCGGCGGCTTCGCCCGCGAGTACTACTATTTTTCTTATCCCACGGGAACCCTGCAATTTTTCGGGATAAAAAGTAGCCATGTCCTATTCCCGGTTATTATCTATCTACATTCCAAATTTCATCAAAATCGGTTTAGTAGTTATGGAGATACGTGGCAACAAACATTCACACACACACACACACACACGGACTTTCGCCTTTATAATATTAGTAGGATAGGATTTCTCATCACTTTATAAACCAATCGGCAAAAGTAATCGGCAATTATGTCAATTATTAAATGACCCATCCAATGGTGTAACCCAAAAACATAAATAAAATCAACTTTAGAAGAATATGAAGATTTATCTTATTTTTAGTGGTTTTTTCGTAGATTTATTATGAAGCAAATATGACGTTAAATAAAAATATTAAACGACAAATTACAAGATAAAATGTTAAAGATACATGTTGGTTTTTCAGTTACTTTCCACTTACTTTATTAATCAGGGAAATACAGTGTTTGGCTCAATTGTTTGGTACGGCCGTCGACCCATGCTTGCTGGTTAGATACGCATTCACTCAAAGCACACCTTATCCCATACATTTTATGACTGAGAAATGTAAATAGTAAGATGTGGCGGGCCTGGGATCTTGGACTATAAAGTTGTATGATGTTCCGCTCGGTTTTAGACAACTGAGCGATTGCAATAATTGTAAGCTTTGTAAACTAGTAACTGGCAGATGTAAAACCAAGTGACTGCCGGCCTACTGACTGAGAAACATGGCCGAATGTTAGCATGCCTATTTATTTTTCATTTTTATTGTTTTTGACACCGTTTTTTTCAAATGTAGACTGAAACTCTAGAATGTGGAGCATTTATTCATAAAATTTGAAAAAAAAAATTTTTTTACGTTACATAAATCGCCGTCCCCGGAGAACAAAATGATAACTACAAAAACGTAACTTTTCAGGAGGAGCAAAAAACATGTTTTCGTTAATAACTTCACAAATACTGGACGTAGACAGATGATTGTTAGCTTTAAGCAATACTGATTTTTTATCCATTCGGAATGTTTTAATGACACACGCGTAAGAAATACCAAAATAGAGATATTTAAAAAATAAGAAGTTAGTCAAAATCAATCACCGTCTAATTTCTATAATGTCGATTATCATTTTATTCCTCGTATTTTCTAGGCAAAACCTAATATTGTACCACTATTCTATCATGTTATTCGACGCTTTACCAGGGTGGAAGCGATTATGATAATAGTGTATTATACGAAATGCAAGGACGAGTTGTGACGAGAATAAAATAATAACATGCGGTTATCATTATTTAGACAAATATTTTTCACGAGAACATAATGATAATGATTGTTTGTCATATTAACAGGTGTAAATACAATTTGATAAGATTATAGTACAACTTTATTCTTGTAACTTCAGGCATGGGTCGAATCGTGGAATAGTATTGTAATATTTTGTAACTTCGCGAATAACTGTATGAAAGTTACGAAAAAAATTGAGCAGATGTATTAGCACCCAAAGATTACAAATATGGCATAACACTAAAACTAAGATAATGGCAGTTATCATTTTGTTCCCCGGGGACGGCGAAATTACCTTTACTTGTTACGCCAACATTTAGAGAATTTCGGCCCCGAACTGGACTGGACTGGACCACAGTAACGCAAGCAATTTAGGAACGATAGAAATAAAAATAAAAAGAACCGACCACAGACAACAGACGGGCATAAAATTCCTGCTTTGCTACGCTTTTAATTAATGTAAAAACTTGCGCGAAGTTTGTTTTTTTTAGCTCATTTTAATGTTAATAAATTAATTAATGGTAAAGATAAATTAAATGTGAATTAAAACAATTTGGCGTGTTATACGCCGCAAGAAAGGCATTCTGAATTTAAATTATCATTTCTCATGATTTGTTTTTGCATGTGCTCATTATAATAAACCACGTAATAAACTAACTTCATTCAACAGTAACGACATCCAAGGAACATCCAGAAACAATGATTGAAAATGTGTCTGTCTACTAACTGTAACGTCGTATCTAGAATAGTATATTTCAGTACAAGTTCGGAAAGGCTGTCATTGCAAAGAGTTCCGACAAATGTTTACCCGAGCCGAGGCGCAGCCGAAGGCGAGGGTTGACAGTCGGAACAAGTTGCAATGACGGTTCCGAACGTGTACTGAACGACTATTTTTAATACAGTTGCGAAAAAATGAAGCAATTTAATTGAAAAAAATCTCTTCTTATATTCTACGGTTGGCGGTTATTAGAAAATTATTAGAAAATGGCGCCAACCGTAGAATATACAAGGAATTTCTATACTACGTACCTGGAACGCTGACTGAGACAGAAAACAAGGTCCGCTTGAAATAAAACTTGGGCGGTGTGTCTCTTTCTTTTTGCAACTGTGTGAAAGAGACAAAGCACCCAAGAAAGCCTCTCAACAAGACCAACAATCCTTATAACCAAGATTAAATGATAATAGATCGTTGTTCAGTCGCGATAAGGTTCAAAATCCTTTGTACATTAAATGTCAGTTAGCACTCCAGTTACGTAGTTTAGAATCTTCTTGAGAATATAAGAAGAGATTTTTTTTCACCGATTCTGGTAGGCAAAGGGAACTATGCCCATACAGCCAAGTCTTCAGTAGAATTTTTTTATTGATATGAAATGAAAATGAAATTTAATGAGATGAAATGAAATGAAACCTAACCTAACTCATTCAATCAAATCATTAAATCTGATATAGAAACAAATTATTAGCTTCTTTTTAGAAATATACGTATTTGCATGAATCATAAAAACTTATATGATTTTTTTTTAGTAAAAACTTCATGGTTGGTTTTTCTTTTTAATAGACATTATTTTGACAGTTGGGAAAGAGAACGCACGAGTGCGGGAAAGGTAAAAAAAAAGCACGAGTGTGTAATAGCCCACTTCCCGAACGCTATACGTCCCTGCAATACGCCACTTTTTGAGCAACTGTATTAAAAAGAATCTTTGCAATAGGTAGATATTTCCAAATCCCATCCAAAATTATTTTACTTCTTTAACAAAAATCTTAAAAGTCGTTTCACGAAATAATTCAACCAAAAAAACTTTAATATCGGGTCTCTAGATTCTATCAAAATAATATAAGCTGGTTTATATTGTCGCAAAAAATAAAGTGGCTGTCACACGCTCAAAACCCTTTGTGAAAGATTTGTGCGGAGATTGTGCTTGTACGGCTTCTCGAAAATACGAGTCGGCTATTGTATCTACTATACCGACAGACTTACTTTCCACTATATAGCAGTTACATTTTTATTCATGAACAATAAAACAGTGGCATATGGGGCATTTCACGTGAAGCGGACAACTTAAAAAAATGAAAATCGTTCATATTGGGCATATTTCTACTTCTAGGGGATATGAACAAGTACATCTAATTTTTTTTTTAATTTGAGGTTTGGTTATCAAGCTATGGGATTCTATAGAATTCACTTGATTGGCGAAAGGGTTTCTCTAAAACTTAATTTTCTTATTTATTCATATTATAATAAACTAATAATTGTGGTGATTTGTTTAGAAAATTTACCGTTCTTTTTGATTTTTTAATCAGATTCCAAGTTTGAATTTTTTTTCTAGTGTTAAACCGGATGTAAATATTTCAAATTCTTTTCTCAATAACTTCGACCATTTTATTTTTAATTTTTTTTACGTCAATATGAAGCTTAACATTTATATTTTTTACCATAAAAATTGCAAAATGGGATCTAAAGTAGTATAGGAAATAAATCAATCTGAGTACGTGAAGGTTACTCCGAACGTGATACCTTTCGCTTGGTAAAGCCAAAGAAGGATATAATAGGATTATATTATTTATTATTATATATTATAGGATTATATGCATTGTAATATGTATTTGTGTATCTATTACCTTGAAATATACAGGGTGGAAAAAATGAATGGGCCCTGGAGGGAAACTACTTTAAATCCTTAAGATAGAGGATTTTACTTAAAAGAAACATTCCTTTATTTTTAAAAAGAAGGATACAGGTATTAGGATTATATTATTTATTATTATATATTATAGGATTATATGCATTGTAATGTGTATTTGTGTATCTATTAACTTGAAATATACAGGGTGGAAAAAATGAATGGGCCCTGGAGGAAAACTACTTTAAATCCTTAAGCTAGAGGATTTTACTCAAAGGAAACATTCCTTTATTTTTAAAAAGAAACATACCTAACTGCATTCAAAGATTTTGTAAAATTAGCTTGCTTAACCCGGGTATCGAACCAGCTAAAAATTCAAAAAATAAACACTCGCTATTTGATTCAACTAGTCGATACATTCAATGTTAGAGATAAAATTTCTCAAAGAAACATGAGGTCTTACACTCGTCTGTCGTACAAGATATCCATGAAATCTAATATTTAGTACACAAGGGCTTTAATTGCAATTTAGCTCTACATTGGAATGGAGAGAGACATCCAGCAGTGCGATTCATACTTTCTCGGAATGTATTCCGAATTCGGAAAATAACGTGTCTTCCCTGAAAACACTTTAAATTCTCGAAGAAAATCTTCGAATCGGATGCTTTTTCGGAAATCTGAATCGTACTTCAGATAGACAAATACCGTCTAGAAAAGTTTTGCCCGAATAATAAAAATGAATGAAAAAAATAGTGAAAATTAATGTAGATTTCATGATATTATTTATTTCTAAAACCAAATGTTTGTTATAAACATTTTATCCTGACATTAATCCTTTCGATTAGTAGAATTAAATAGCGAGGTTTGTTTTTTGAATTTTTAGCTGGTTCGATACCCGGGTTAAGCAAGCTAATTTTACAAAATCTTTGAATGCAGTTAGGTATGTTTCTTTTTAAAAATAAAGGAATGTTTCCTTTGAGTAAAGTGGATTTAAAGTAGTTTTCCTCCAGGGCCCGTTCATTTTTTTCACCCTGTATATTTCAAGTTAATAGATACACAAATACATATTACAATGCATATAATCCTATAATATATAATAATAAATAATATAATCCTAATACCTATATCCTTCTTTTTAAAAATAAAGGAATGTTTCTTTTAAGTAAAATCCTCTACCTTAAGGATTTAAAGTAGTTTCCCTCCAGGGCCCATTCATTTTTTCCACCCTGTATATTTCAAGTTAATAGATACACAAATACATATTACAATGCATATAATCCTATAATATATAATAACAAATAATGTAATCCTATTATATCCTTCTTTTGCTTTACCAAGCGAAAGGTATCACGTTCGGAGTAACCTTCACGTACTCAGATTGATTTATTTCCTATACTACTTTAGATCCCATTTTGCAATTTTTATGGTAAAAAATATAAATGTTAAGCTTCGTATTGACGTAAAAAAAATTAAAAATAAAATGGTCGAAGTTATTGAGAAAAGAATTTGAAATATTTACATCCGGTTTAACACTAGAAAAAAATTCAAACTTGGAATCTGATTAAAAAATCAAAAAGAACGGTAAATTTCCTAAACAAATCACCACAATTATTAATTTATTATAATATGAATAAATATGAAAATTAAGTTTTAAATAAACCCTTTCGCCAATCAAGTGAATTCTATAGAATCTCATAGCTTGATAACCAAACCTCAAATTAAAAAAAAAATTAAATGTACTTGTTCATATCCCCTAGAAGTAGAAATATGCCCAATATGAACGATTTTCAGAACCTCACTTTTTTTAAGTTGTCCGCTTCACGTGAAATGCCCCATATGAGTCAAGGTTCATTTTGCGTTCACCTACTTTTTTATTCTTGCAGGATACTTACCTGCATTTTGATTATTTTGAGCGAATTATATGTGAATAAAGGGAGGTTGCCTTGTTTGCTAGCTAGATCGTTGTTTGTTTTTTGTTTTCCATTGGAAACAGTGCTCTAGTGAACTTGTAACGGCGCACTAGTTTGACACAATTTGTAATTTTATAGGAATCATGTTTACAGAGGCGCCCGCGCCGGTTAATTCATTTGCATGGAACCAGATAATTCGCTTTGTAGGAATTTACATCTTGCTTGTCGTAGTAGCTCTGGGAGTCACTCGGTAAATCGCTCACTCGGCAACAGTGAGCACTGATCAGCGTTTGTATGAATGACCGCACAAAGATTTGCGCTTATTCTAAACGAGATGAGTATTTACTCAGCATTTAATGTAACTTTAGAGTTTCCAAAACTCGAACAAAGCAACTTCTCCTAATAAACTACAAAGGCTCGTATCAAATTACAACCTTTCGGCTCGAAGGTGTATTTAAATTTCACAGAAATACTTCTACCTAAGGAGTTTAAAATATGTTGAAGTTCTAGCTGTCCAGTGAAAACAACTAAGAATCTTCATAATAATGATGGTCTTTGGAATTGGGGAGAGTCTTGTTTTCAGTATCGGACTAGATTTCTTTGTGAAAAGATTTCTCATAATGTTAAGTTATGTTATGTTGTAACAACAATCTGTACGTGACATTCTCTCCCTAATTGGTATCCACACGTAATCACCACGTCTACCTACTGTAAGTTTGCTATAGTTTTTGTGACACTAAACAATATGTTTTTCTACTAATGAGAGTCATTAGTAACTTCGATGGTATCTGAGTGCGACAGGATTTGGGGCTGTCTGGTCATTCATGTTGGTGAGCTAACATAATCTATTGTCTTCCATTATTAGCTGGAAGCTTGTATGAATCGTTCGTGGTAGCTTGCCAAGTCGTTCTTGACAGATCAATTATGTAATGTGACGTTCAGCATAGTTTAAAAAGAGATGGACTTCCAGTGATATTTAACAACTGTGCTATGGAGAGTACATCGATATTTCTTGTTATTTTGTTAAAAACACTAGTCAAATTCTGTTACCAGATAGGTCATTCGAAAATTATTGAAATAATAAAAAAACTTTCAAAACACATAACCCTCCTTTTGGGCTTCGCCATAGTCGGATAAAAAGTAGCGTTGTATGCGGTAACCATAAGTTTGATAACCCTAACCTAGCACCGAATACTGATCAACAAGACAGAGGCGCCAACATAGCTGCATCATGTTTTGTTTTGTTTTAGTCTATTGTGTGGCCAAACTTCCTATCTCCGCTTCTTGGCACTTTGTTGTTGCATTGTTACATTCGTTGCTTAGCGGTAATTGAATTGTTGTGTTCGATCAAAGTTTCGGCGACCATATTGTTGGGGAGAGCCGGAGAAACAATATGCATTTAATTATATACCGTCCTGTCCGTTCACAAATAACTCTTGACAGTTCATTTAACTAAAAGTCAACGAATTTAAAAGGTAAAAATAGATAAGTACCTATTTTATAAGTAAGTACTTACACAAGCTTTACTAACTATAGGGCAAGTAGAGTTGTAAAATTATTGCCAAAAGAAGGTGGATTTCATTCGAAATCACCAAGATTTATTTTAATAACTGTGTAAATAATCTATTTCATACTCTTTTATCGCGTTGTTTTATGATTCTAACAATGATTGTAATAAACCGAAGTGATTGCAAAGGCATTAAAATGATGAAAGTTAGTCAAAGAAGTGAATTATATCTGAGACGTGAAAAACTACAGAGTTAACTTGGTAGTGTTAGGTGGAGACACGTAGTGACCCTAATCACGGCTTAACATGTTTTTCCGACTTGGTGCTTCAAACTTATTTCAGGCTAAGCTCTGAATCCAGACACTAATACTTTATGTGAGCTTTTCGTGACCTTGCTATCTTATCATTAAAGTTCATTTTCATCCGAGGTCAGGACATCTACAAAAGTTACACAACGGGATACAACGTTTTAAAATTACTTCATCAAAGAGTGAAATTATTAGCATATCGTTAAAGAAGAAAAAAATCTGTCCGGAAAATTCAGGAAAAACTGAAAGAAATATGGACTTGACATGACAAAAACTGTCAAGTCAGGTAGTACAATATAATAAGTTTACTCATGTACAGTAAAACTAGAAAAAGAATGAGTTTCGGAAAACATCGGAAACGATCGCATAAAATTACAATTACGCAATCGCAATTGACGAAAAGTCAGTTTGGTCTTGACAAAATTGGAAATAAAAATGACTCATAGTTTCAACTTTATCGCTAACAAATAAATATCAATGTAATTTTTAAGAAAAGTAAATTAGTTGCAAGCCGTGCGAGCTGCGCAGCTAACGACATGCACTTCTGTCACAATTCGTCATAATTCGGAAAACAAGAAAATAATCTATGTCCATTATAAGGGTGCTGCCACATTATCACGTCTCTACCCCGTCGCATAGCATGACCGTAGCAACACCGTCCCGGCAAAAATGATATTCTTTGTATTGAAATGTACCGGACGCCCCACACCAGACCGTTCCCACACCGTCGCGTGTCCTGCCCTGCCATGGCCGTCTTGTCAATCTCCGGCCGCCATGATTATTTTGCTGACACGTAGGGTTGCAACACCTAATATTATATTTAATATAAGTCTAATATTATTTGAATCCTAAATAATATATTTTTGGGGGAAAAATATATTAGGCGAAGATCTTAGTGGCAACTTGGGCGATTTTATGTTGTTTGTTAGTAGATGTGTTTCAAAAAATTTTCCGGGATAAAAAGTAGCCTATGTCCTATTTACGGTTATTTTCTATCTATATTTTAAATTTCAGCCAAATCGGTTCAAACACATCCAAACATCCATCTAACCACCCAAACATCAATCCATCCATCCAAACATCCAAACTTTTTAATTTATAATATTAGTGTGATGTGATAGTGTGATGGCTTTGACCCTTTCTTCTGACTTACAAATTTTGCTCTTAGAGTTGCCGCAAAACTATAATACCCTAGCCTAGAGCTAAAATTAGCACATCGATGAGTGCAACTTCAAAATATATTTGTCTTAGCTTTGTTAAACTAAAGATAAATTTAGAATGCGTCCGGCCGCGGCGCTTATGACAGCTGCTCGCTCCGAAACACGACAAAAATGCAGTTTTTTGGAGCTTTCTCATCCCTAATAACAACCAATCGAAAAAGTGAACGGAATTTATGTCATTAATTGAATGACCTATCCGATGGTGCAAACCAAAAACATAAATTACCTACACCAACTTCAGAAGCAAATGAAGATTTATCTTATTTTTAGTGATTTTCGTTGATTTATTATGAAGTAAATATGACGTTAAATAAAAATTAAAACTAAAATTAAACGGTATATTCCAAGATAAAATGTTAGAGATGCATGTTGGCTTTTCAGTTATTTTCCACTTTATTTATCGAGGGTTTATACAGGGAAATTCGGTGTTTGGCTCAGGGAACGCCCTTAAAGCAGACTCAACAAAACCATGGTAAGCTGTCATATGTGAATGTAGACTTAAACTTGTAGGGGTAGTCAGACAGAAGCAAGGAAACTTTTATTTTTCAATCACATTTTTTATTAAGTAAAATCTACTATTTATTTGTAGGTTCCTACAAACTCCTTTATTCGAAAAAAAAGTGGCAACCCTACTGAGACAGTCGCATGCATGTCAGGTCGAGTTGACACTCGACTGACGTCCGCTGACAAATAACAATTTTAAAAATATAGGCTGAGTTCACATTGCATCTCTAAAATTGAAAATTGACAACCTTGTACGAGTTGATGTACGAGTAGAAAAATTTAAATTCCATACACAGGGTGGAAAAAATGAATGGGCCCCGGAGGGAAACTACTTTAAATCCTTAAGATACAGTATTTTACTTAAAGGAAACATTCTTTTATTTTTAAAAAGAAACGAGTAGAAAAGAGTGTTGTCGAGACGTATTTAAAAATAAGTTTTTGAGAATAAAAAAGTTATTGTATTGTTCAGTTATTCAGTTATTTATTTACTACAGATTTAAATTATCATTGCAGATAAACATCCAATGCGATAATTTAGATAGGTACTTTTGGAAATGAACATCTACTATGAATACTTACATTGTACGGTCCGCACACCCTGGATAAAGGATAGTTCATAGTCTAATATCAGTAAAACTCTGAGATAAATTTTAACTGATATATTGTAAGAAAACTTATGATATTGATGACTTATGTTATGATACTTATACAAAATACTTACAAAATACAGACGGACGGGCATAACGAAACTATTAGGTTTCTTGACAACGGAACCCTAAAAAGTAGTATTAGTTGATGAACTGAAATATTTTGTTTTTGAGTTTCCCAACTCGTTCTATCTAGTACATTTTTTTTAGTACGTAAGAAACTGAGTGCAGACACCCCTTTATATTTTAATCCCCGCCCATCTGTCAATACACATATTAGTAGCGTAGCCAGGTCAGCCCCTAGGGGCCGCTTTTCGGCCGTTGAAAGGCTTAGGCGGCCTTTTGATGGGAGCGGCCCCTAAACGGCCTATATGCATCTAGTTACCTTTTCCTATTTTTATTAGGTAGGTACTTACCTAATCATAATTCAAAAAAACTAATTCGGATTGTAAGTACAGGGGGTCTAAAGTGGCCACTTTTGATGAAAAATCAGATGTTTCATAGATGCTTCATCTATGAAACATCTATGAAACATCTAATTTTTCATCAAATGCTTCATAAATGCTTCATATATGCTTCATATATGAAGCATCGATGAAGCATCTATGAAACATCTATGAAGCATTTCACAAAACATCTTTTTTGACAGATCTATGTGCGAGGTTAAATTTATTTTTAGAAAGTAAATAGGTTGAATGGAAAACGGATGGCTGAATGCCAAACCCGTGCGAAGCAAAATTTAAGAAAAAAAAAACCTCAGACCCGCTCCCGCGACAATTCACCTTTTTTATTTATTCGTGTGCCTCAAAAATATTTCCATATGTCCATCACAAGGAATTTCTATACTACGTACCTGGAACGCTGACTGAGAAAGAAAACAAGGTCCGCTTGAAATAAAACTTGGGCGGTGTGTCTCTTTCTTTTTGCAACTGTGTGAAAGAGACAAAGCACCCAAGAAAGCCTCTCAACAAGACCAACAATCCTTATAACCAAGATTAAATGATAATAGATCGTTGTTCAGTCGCGATAAGGTTCAAAATCCTTTGTACATTAAATGTCAGTTAGCACTCCAGTTACGTAGTTTAGAATCATCTTGGTCCATCAGGGTGGCGCAGTGCAATCATTTCTATAAAAAACTAAGTAGGTAACCTATTTACTTTCTAAAAATAAATTTAACCTCGCACATAGATCTGTCAAAAAAGATGTTTTGTGAAATGCTTCATATATGAAGCATCTATGAAACATCTATGAAGCATCGATGAAGCATCGATGCTTCATAGATGAAGCATATATGAAGCATTTATGAAGGATTTGATGAAAAGTCAGATGTTTCATAGATGAAGCATCTATGAAACATCTGATTTTTCATCAAAAGTGGCCACTTTAGACCCCCAGGTAAGTACATAGATAATGAGATACTGCGTTTAAAAAACCGGTCAAGTGCGAGTCGAACTCGTACGCCGAGGGTTCCGTACCTAGCCATGGTGCCAATTACCTAAGCTAGTCCGCTTAATTGTATGAGCGCCCATACAACTCGGAGGACAATTTTAATTGGCGTCAACTTTGTATGTAGGTATGGGAACACCCTTTAATTTTCAACTTTTTTAACTTTTTGGAATTTTTCCTTTATTTGTGCTATAAGACCTTGCTTTTTGCCAAATTTCGTTATTCTAGGTCAACGGGAACTACCATTTAGGTTTTCGACCCAAAACCTCTAGGGTACTTCCGGTTGACCTAGAATTGTCAATTTTGGTTACAAGCAAGGTCTTCCAGCACAAGTAAAGGAAAAATTCCGAAAAATAAAAAAAGTTGAAAATTAAGGTAAGTTTTGGTACTCACAAGTTTTCACGAAAACCTAAATTTGCCTATATCTTTTTATAGTGTTGATTCAGGACCTTGATTTTTATACTCACAATAGGGACTATAGACTTTAGCATATGGTATAAATTTCAACTTGCTAGCTCTACCCGTTCCTGAGATAATCGATGGTGACACACGGACAGACGGACAGACGGACAGACGGACAGACAGACGGACAGACAGACGGACAAGAAAGTGATCTTATAAGGGTTCCTTTTTTTACCTTTTAAGGTACGGAACCCTAAAAATATAAAAAATAAAAAAATATAAATAAAAGGTAAAAAAAAAAATTATGTCCACCCGTGCGAAGCCGGGACGGGCCGCTAGTACCTAATATTTTTCCCTACGAAAATCACCCCAAAGGATTTGTCCACCAATAATTCTTCCTTGACCCGATAAATACCTACCCCAAATTTGAATTGGAAAACCCCCCCATCTAGCATAACTTAATGCGTTCCGCACGTTATGTGACATTATCAAACGTCAAAATCCCATCGGGTACAATACTGCCCTCTCGAAATCAAAATGTAGTAACAGCAAAAACACGATTTCGAGAAAACTGATGAAGCTACAATCAATTAAAATATTCAGAAGAGGTTACATATTAATAAAACCTTGAATGTGGAGTGAAAGTACACCATAATCTATAGGTACCAATCAATAATAAAGCGTAAAAGTTTGTTTGTTAATTTGTTTGAACATTGAACACGCTAATCTCAGGAACTATCAGTCGGATTTGAAAATTTATTTCTGCATTTGATAGCTAAACTCTGTGAGGAAGGATATAGGCTACTTTTTATCATCATCATGATCACCATATACCATCATTATGGGGGCAACGCTACGATGGCACTGCTAGTAAACTATATTTCTTAACGTTTTTACTTTATTTTTTCTTCAAAACATAACAGTTATAGCCAATTTATAGTCTAGTAGCCTAGTAGAGTGATATATCCCCTATTATTGCAATTAGTTTTCTTGTGAAATCCGTTCAAAACACATTATTATTAACGCAGTAAATTTTCTTACTACTGCGTTTTCGATCATTTTTTCTGTCATTTTACTAACTAAAATGTGGTATTATTGTAAGAATACTACAGTTTAAATGTGAAATAATTAATAATTTAACAGTAATTTCACGCACTCTGCTGTGCGACCAGATGGAATAGCGGTTGCAACACCCGGTTGAAATACTCCTGCGTGTGTCCGGGTTCGGCTTCAAATCCTATAACGACTATGGATTTTTTTAATCAATTTATTTTTTATTTTTTATTTCACAACGAACCGTGTGAAATATGTATTTTAGTGTGGTTTAGCTTGTAAACGCTCCATATTTACAAAAAAATTGAGTGATAAGTTTTAAAATGGGCTTTCAGAATAATTGTGTATTTAGCATAAAACCAACAAAATGTCTATTACTGTGGTATAGGCTCGGGTGGGCAGATTACGCTTCGCAAAACGGTTATGCGACGGTCCTAGTATGATACGGTCTTACTGTGTAAGGTGCTATTTTCGTGACGGGCTCGGTTATGGCTCGGCCCGCTTATGATATGACGCAATGTGTCACCACCTTTAAGGTGGTGAAGTAGGTACTGTACTACTACTAGTTTAAACTAGTAGTTCGCCCCGAACTGAGATCTCGCGCACCGTAGATGGCTTACATTTGGACTTTCTTCTGACTACCCCTATAATTTCAAGTGCTACTACTGCCGAGTATGCCTATTGCGCTAGCTCTTCATAGTAAAAAATGCTAGCATGCATGCAATACATAATGTCGTGTCTAATATTTCATTTATTTCATATTTATGAATTCTCGTCGTATTTCTAAAAGTATAGATACGTCCTAGAATAAAAATAATAACTTTTTTGGAATGTACAAATAAAGACCTTTCATTTGACACCCCACTCAATATATTTGTTTACTTAACTTTTTTTACCCCAATTATTTTCTTTATCAAAAATTTTTTTATCATGAAAATAAATCAAGTAGCATCTAAAATCATTGCAAACCAAACCGCAACGATGCCACTCTCTTTTTAAGACCGACCAGTCAATGAGCTACGAAGACATCGAAACTCTATGAAACGGGAGCTCTTGCAGCTCTGGTTTCGTAGTTTTTGTTCTTTGGTCGTATTTCAAAAACTATACATCCTAGATTAAAAATAAAAACCATTTTGGAATGTACAAAATAAACCCTTTCGTATGACACCCCACTCAATATATTTGTGTAACTTTCATAATTTTTTACCCCCTTGGGAACCTAATATCTTCACAACCCCTTCATCGATTAAGCTCATATGCTCCACCGTAAATTTCCTTACCACAACCTATTGACCTACCAAGTTTCATGCAGATTGGATGAACGGTTCGACAGTTATGCTCGAACAACAATTCGTGAAACATACAAACATACAAACATACAAACATACAAACATACAAACATACAAAGCAAAATCGCCCAACTTACCACTAAGATCTTCGCTCGCTTCGCTCGCTCGATCGATAAAAGGACATCACAACACAAGACATCGTAGACTGGTTTTTGCTGAAGGCTGAAATCGGTTTGTTAGTATTATTTATAATGATTTCATGATCATAAATATAGGATGATAATCCTTCATTACATCATAATATTACATTAATCAAGCTAAAAGCTAAATATAGCCAAACCATCGGTAGGTGAAATAAATCCAATTATTGCAAATGCACCAGAGACCTCGCGAGGTCTGCTGCCCACATCCACCATACCCTCATTTATCATAGGATTTAGTTAATCTTCGTGTATCTAAATTATTTTTATTCGTCCCTGCGGGCAAATAGTGTCCATTTGCGGGATTCGGGATACACATACACAGGGCTGACGTTACACAAATATACGGTTATAGTCACGTTACTGGCTGGAAACTATTTGGTAAGGTACATTAAAGATTCTGACTTTTATTTTTTACGCAGCTTCTATTCGGTTCTATAAAATTACTACTATTACTATATTTATATGAGTACATAATGTAATACGAGTAACAACCAAAATAATAGGTACTGTTACCTCAAAAAGTGCCTGTGTACAACTAAGGCAGTTTTTTAAACGGTATATCAAAACTAACTTGAAAAAAAAATATGAACTGGGTATTTTCTGGACTAGCTCATAGGTTATTATTTGAACGTTTATCAAGCGTGCGGAAACGTGAGCGGAAGCTAGTCGATAATAAATTCACAACCTCTACAGACAACTAGCTGCGACCCGCGGTATCACTCGAATGGAGAATCCCACGGGAGCTGATCACTTTCTGAGATATAAAACCATAGAGCACATAACTACCTTCTAACTCGCAAAGACTTCAGTTAACCCGTGATCATGGCGCATGCAACTGCGTCGAAATATCGTGAAGCAACAAAATTCAATGGTAATTATCCCGTTGATAATAATATTTATAAAACCATAGAAGTCGTCTGTGGCTTTGCCCACGTGGGAACCGTTGAAAATATAAAATTTTCCGGGAATAAAAGTAGCCTAAACTATGTTCTTCCTCAGGGTTCAATCTATACCATTTTTTTTTAATCCGTCTAGCCGTTTAGGCATGAAAGCGTTAGTTACTTTTGCATTTATAATACTAGCTTCCGCAAGCAGCTTCGTTCGCGTGGTTTTCGGATAAAAATAAGCCTATGTGCTATGCCCGGTCATTATCTATCTATTATTAAATTTGAACCAAATCCGTTCAGTGGTTCTCGAGCTATAAAGGAACAATCATACATCCATCCATTCAAACATCCAAACTTACGCATTTATAATAAAGTGTGATTAGAAAAGATTTAGAAATAGTGTAACATTCTTTTTAGAATTAGATTAAAAGTCACATCTCCACCGATCGAAGACTAAGTTCTGATTTCTAAGATCGTGTTTTGCGTTTTTTCATCGCAAACAAAATCCTACTGGCATTGGCATGAAGTCGGCTAAAAGGTACAGGAAAAATAGTCGGGCGACAAGGAAACATCCTTACCGTTACTACCTCATGACATAAAACAAGGTAATATAATTAATAACGGACAGAAGTTGGACGAACTACATGTTTTTGTCCTTATTGCTATTTTGTTGGTCGTATTGGAAAACTTCCAATGATATTAATTGACAAGGTAAGCTAGGATCGTGTAGGATGGTACCATTTATCCGAAGTCTTTACAAAGCCTACGCAAGCGAATGAGCGTGATTGTGTTAACATTATGTTACGTGCTCTTTTTGGCAGACAACGTTGGATAAATACACTATGTAAATACAAAAATCGAAAATGTGTGCAGATAACAGTGTTTTCATGTTATCTCGTTGATTCAACACGTTTGGTATGTTTGCAAGGGAAGTGAGGGGGAGTCGAGTTTTGTTATGCCCTGAAAACAGTTTGTAATTATTTAATTTTTTAAACACTTGTTTGTGGTCACTTGATGGCATAGACTAGAGTTTAAGAAACAATCTAATGAGTTCAGGGTCTAGCTATTCAATGTGCTCAGGCGTGAAATCACGATAGGAATTGAACTATATGCCGTCTCTTTTCACTTTCAGTCAGTGAAAAGAGACGGCATGTAGTTCAATTCCTATTGTGATTTTACTATAGCGACCTTTTTAACCCCGCAGGAATGAACAGGAATGAACAGGAGTTCTTTAAGGTTTGTTGTAATAAGCTTCGTACAATGTATTCACAATCAAGACGCTCTATATTCAGTGGCCGCGCAGTACTCTAATCGAATTAAAAATCAAGCACTGTTTTGAAGTAAAAGGGTCCGCAAAACTTACTAAGAACCCAATTCATTTAGAATACCAATTCCATTTGAACAACAGACCTCATTTTGTAGAATTTGGTTACAAAACGACTGTGACAACGACAAGAATTAGACCGCGTACAAAAATAAATGCGGAAAAACAAAAGAGCATACAAAGTTAGCGGGCGAGGGAGAAAAACTTGGACAATTTAGCTTTGGGACGTGAAAACAGAGAAAACTATGTGTAGGTGTTCAGTAGAGCGTCTCTTGTGTTTGACAATAGGTACATTACATCCATACATTAAAGTATCATGTTATATTTGTGAAAACGTAAATGCAACGTGCTCAAAATGGTGATACAGGAAAACATTCTTTGTTTTTCGGTGGGAAAATGCTTTATTATTGTTTGCCGCAGCTTGGGAAGAGAAGAAGGGGTATGTTGGGCTCTCAAGTTACGGCATACTGACTAAAAACTGATGCTCAGATGCCCCTTCACTTACTCACCTCAATGCCGATGTTTCGTCAGACCATTCATTATCAGATGAGTGTTCTGACGCTGCTCCGGTACTTGACAGAGTCGCGGGGTCCCGGTTAAATTCTATCGCGGGTAGAGGAAAACATCCTGGCATAACTTGCAGCTTAGTCAGCTACATAATTATTGGTGGATAACACTGGTTTGAGGATTATGTTGCTGGAAAAGCCCACTCTATCTAAACATTGCCCTGGGTGAAGTACCTGGGTCAGCGTCCCGTTCGTTGGCATAGATTGCGCCCTGATGCTGTTGATTTATAAAAAAAATATTATGGAATCGATATATTATGTTTATGTACCTACCTATAACTTTTTTGTTCTGCTTTTGTTTTCTCGATCCAAACTCAACTAGTTTGTTAGTAGCTTTTTAGCTTCTAATAATATTTTAATTTTGTAAGATAAAGTGCTCATAACTTTTGACTTTGCAGTGAATAATTTCAGTGATTAGTTGGTAATCCAATAAAAGTTCTTAGGCGTTCATATTAAAGCGCCTAAGAACGTCTACGAAGTTCGTAGCCACTCTACGAAATTGCTACGAACATTTACTTGCTATTTCATAATCAGACTTGCTCATAATAAAACGTTCTTGTACCAAGTTTATTCAGCCTTACTTCACCCCCGGTCGGGTGGATTATGATCGATTGCAATAATAAAAACTGTTGCCGCAGTCTTCATTATTTATTTTCACACCTCGGAGCCGTCGTGTCGGAAGCATTTTTCATGCAAATATAGCAGCCAACGGCGATGAAAATAAAATGACGTCTAGGGACGGAGATTCATAAAGAATTAGTTGAAGCCCGGAGCAACTTGGGGATCGAGCGTGACAAACACCGTTTTATAGCTAAGATTACTTATAGACTGGAACTCCAAGTTCGAATCACATATTGGTTTTTTTGGTTTGTATTGTGTTTGAAATTTTTAGAATAATTGTTTGAATTTTTTTCTCGCGTTAATGTGTTTTTTTTTTTGTATACCTACTTAGGTATATTGTGAAATTCTGTATTATGTGTGCTATTTTCGTAAATGTATGTCTATGTGTATGTATATCTTATACAAATAGAAGACTTTCTAAACAATGTTTAAGATTAAAAATTCTTAAGATTAATATAACGAGTCCCAAAATTAATAAAGCTCTGCTATGATATTTCACAAATTGAATGTAGTAGTATTTTTAGACGCTGTTTATATTCTTTACATTTATTTATTCGCTTCTTTATAGCAGAGGCGTATTTTAAGATTCAGCGCCCTAGGCCAGTAAGGTTTGCCGCCCCCTGCAAATATTTGTATCGGACTTGAAACTTGGTTTGCACTCTGCTCGCAATATAGTCATGAAGCTTATAATAAGCGTGAATAAGTGATTTTTTTTAAGACAACAACAGACACTTGATTTTGCTTACGGTTCTCAAAGAAATGGTTGGCTGCTGGTAGGTACCTATTCTATGTGCGAGCGAAGCGAGCCGAATTTTTTTATGACAAATGCAACATGTGACACTTGATTTTGCTTACGGTTCTCAAAGAAAAGGTTGGCTGCTTGTCGGTTCCTATTCTATATGCGAGCGAAGCGAGCCGAATTTTTTTATGACAAACGCAACATGTGATACTCAAAGAAATCGTCTCGAGGATTTATTCCCAGAATACCAATTTATTGTAACGAATTATCCCTTCGAGCTTAAAAGAAAACCTACGTTTCCTGTCAAATGAAAATCTCTGAAAATGGCCAGTCAGTAAAACGATAGTCTTGATGTCCAAAACTTTACAACCAAATAAGTTTTGGTTTTTGTTCCTCGCTCTCAATCTCAACCAAATAAGTTTTAGCTTTTGTTTTTTTTTAATTTCTTCGGGCATATAAGGATACAAAGAAAGGCGCATGAAACTGAAAGCACGGGGTGGCGCAAGCCCCCCTCTCTCTCAACCAAATAAGTTTTACCGTTTTTTTTTCGGTAGGCTTTTTTTTTAATTTCTTCTGGCATGTAAAGACAAAAAGAAAGGCTCATGAAGCTGAGAGCGAGGGGCGGCGCAAGCCGCCCATCGCCAACCAAATTTTAGTTATTGTTAATCAGGTAAGCTTTTTTTAAAATTTCTTTTGGCATTATAAGGCCAAAAAGAAAGGCGCAAGCTGAGAGGCTGAGAGGCGGCTTGCGCCGCCCCTCGTAGCCTGCCGCCCCGGGCCATAGCCCTCTTGGCCTAAGGGTAAATACGCCCCTGCTTTATAGGTTTGATACCACAGTTAACTAAATTTTAGCCCTAAACATCTATTCTAGGTTATTTATTAAAAAAAATTATGAAAGGAATTATCAAATCAAATAAACATTTTTTTTAAGTACCTATGCGAAACAAAGGTAAAAAAACAAATGACATGTAAATAATATGTACAGCCTTGAAACTTTTTCTCAGCATGTAAAAATATAAGTCAAAATAGGAGTCAAATTAATAAATTTTGACTTCAAACCTGTATTTTCAGGTAGGTAAGTACTTATGTCAAAATACTAAACTGTCAGGTATGTACGACTATAAACAAGTTCATTTCAGCTTACATGAATTACTTCCTTTCACCGTGACTCAATATGATTGGTTTGACTCAAGATCTTCATGTTTGGTTAAATTAATGACTACTCTAATGTTACCTGTCTAGAGGCTTTCAGACTGTTATAGATGCACGAGGTAATAGTTGGTCGTTCCCATTATATCCATTAGGTAGTAGTTGCCTACGATTTGTTTCAGCTGCTGCGCGCTCACAAACGTAGCGTCCATTTATATTGCTGCGAGAAAGACACGAGACAGGGATCATCAAGACGGTATACTATATGTTCAGAAAGTAAATTCTTGTAATAAAATAAAATTAGTAGATAATAAAAATATACCTACAGGCCGGGCCGCACCACAATATTTTCACAAAAAATGTTGCGCTGCGGCCCGTCGCACAGTGTGGGATTTGACGTGATTTTCGGACATGGTCTTTTTATTGCAGGATTCGTTAGTATTAACGATTTAAAACGTTAGAGTAGAACTCCCGTGTTTCAGTTAAGTTTAGTTTCAGAGATGTGAATTTTTGAAAATACCTATATTTTTTGTGCCAAAAAATTTTAAAGTGTTGGTGCGCCTACATTATAGGATTATTTAATAATTTGATTTCTGTATACCTAAGAATGTCTCAAGCTTCAATTTTAAAAATTATTTTGAATCTTCTATATGCTGTAAAACTCGAGTAATTAATTATTTTATGTTTTTGGTTTTTATTTTTTTACTCCTAAATTAGGTCTTAGTAGCACATAATTTCTTCATAACACATAGCCCCAGATCGTAAGCAACAATATGGTAAAAAAACGGAAAGCTAATCTCGCGTGGATTGGAAGTTACAGTGACTTAAGTTTTTTCGTTATGGTTGTCACAAATATTTAGTCAAATTTTGAACGCTTTTGGCCGAAAATTTAAAAAAATTGATAGAGCTGAAAATCTTAGTGATACCGTGCCTGTGGATATTTATTTACCCCTGCAGGGTAATTTTTTTTTTTTTTGGGTAATAGAACGAAACGAGGTATTTATGAAAAACAGATTTATTTATTAATATAAATGTAGATCATGCTATTTTCCACAAAATTTGCCTCTTATTCTTTTTCCTAAAATTCACCATTTCTGAGATATAGCGATTCTAAATGTAAAAAAAGTGTTATCCTCAATAATATGCACAATAATATATTGTAATTGAGAATAGCATAATCTAAAGATCGTTGTAAACGATCTAAAGGAAAATTAAAAAAAAATAAGTTCCTTTATTTTTGGCAAAAAAATTATGATTCAAAAAGTGACAACCCCGACTGTAAAGTTTTCGGCAAAAACGTTATTATTTAATAACTTCCAATCCACGCGAGATTAGCTTTCCGTTTTTTTACCACATTGTTGCTTACGATCTGGGGCTATGTGTTATGAAGAAATTATGTGCTACTAAGACCTAATTTAGGAGTAAAAAAATAAAAACCAAAAACATAAAATAATTAATTACTCGAGTTTTACAGCATATAGAAGATTCAAAATAATTTTTGAAATTGAAGCTTGAGACATTCTTAGGTATACAGAAATCAAATTATTAAATAATCCTATAATGTAGGCGCACCAACACTTTAAAATTTTTTGGCACAAAAAATATAGGTATTTTCAAAAATTCACATCTCTGAAACTAAACTTAACTGAAACACGGGAGTTCTACTCTAACGTTTTAAATCGTTAATACTAACGAATCCTGCAATAAAAAGACCATGTCCGAAAATCACGACAAATCCCACACTGTGCGTCGTGGCTATAGCATGGTGTGAATCTATTTATATTGTTTAGTTTATAGTTTAAAAAATACCTAACAGTAATTTAATTTTTCATAACTTATTCACTGTACACCCAAATATACGAAAACTGCAGGATCTCAAAGTAATAAATAAAAAAACAATATTTACACTTGTATCCACAACGTCCCGGTGCGGGATCTGCTGATCCCGCATGAAGCATGAAGTTGCATTTGTAGGTTTATTTTTGTGAGCGCATTTGAATTATGACTGACTCAAAGCCAGGTGGAAGACTTTAAGCAATGTGTTTTGTTCTACTTTTGCCGCTTTAGCTAGGGCCTCTTAAAGTCACAGTTATACTGCAACTACTTTGAATCATGTAGAGCTAAAGATCTCTACAACGATTGTTAGATAGCTCAATTGATCCAGGTTAGAGTTAATTGCAAGCATGCCCAAGCAGCATTGCCACACATTATCCATCGAGGCATTAAGACGAATAAACTCAAAACACAAATAAACTTTCAAACAACAAAAAGGTTACAAAACTTTTAGAGTACATTTGGGTACTTGTATTTATACAAAGCGCTTAAAAATGATAAATAGATTAAACTCAACTGTTGAGCATTTTCAGGGGTCGACGATACCTCAGGGGATAATATTAATGGGCATCAAACTTTATACGACTGTCGGCAAGTTATAGAATGATAGCGTATTCGTAAAGACTCATGTAGTTTGGTTCGTATGGTAACTGAATTTAAAAGTTTTTATTGTATCTTGGAGATGATTGTTATAATTTCCTAATTTTATAATCGGTGTAGCGACATCTACCACCTGTCGCTAGATGAACTACAGAAAACATGCTACGCACTACAGATGGCGCCACGCTCGACATCAACGACTCATATCTGAGTTTCTTAAGGATAACGAGCTTCCAAGCTACTCCAAAGCAACTTCTACTGCAAAAAGAAGAACACGCTGGACAGTATCAGACCTCAGACCAGATTGCAGGCTAAAGGAGCAACGGAATCACACGCAACATCGGAATAACATCGGAATTCCCTAGATCTCGCAAGCGGAGTTTCTACCGAGTTGAAGCTTGTATACAACTATCCGATATCAACTGTAGGTCGAAAGACCACGGGTAAGTGGGCCAGATGGGCCGACCCGTTGCAGAGGAACCACCCACTCTGCCTTTGGGGAACTATTCCACCCTGTTCCCCAAAACTGGTGACCCCGACGTGATCCAGCCGTCGACTACCTCGGACGACTCCTGCCGCAACCCGACGACTGGAACTCTCAACACGCAGCACCTTCAGCGCCATCATCATCATCAGCAGCGAGCATACCAACCTTCGTCTCTCTCTCTCTCAAGCCTACCTTCCGGACCAGCAGCTTCTCACCACACCAGCAATCTTCAGCCTCCAGCCTCCGCAGTTCCATCGCAAGCCGCCCCGACTTCCTGGTTCTGCAGGCTCTCCGCTCCTCGATACGCTTCGTGGAGATATCTCAACCGCAGCATCGTCTGGGTATCTCATCCCGACTCACCGTGGACTTCACCCAGAGCACTGCACCGCACGCCGAATCGTCCCGACTCACCGTGGACACGTCTCGACTCACCGTAGACGCACTCGGCGCACCGCGTCGTCCCGACTCACTGTGGACACGTCTCGACTCACCGTAGACGCACCCGACGCACCTCTCCGTCCCGACTCACCGTGGACAGACATCGTCTCGACTCACCGCAGACGCATCCGACGCATCGCTTCGTCCCGACTCACCGTGGACACGTCTCGACTCACCGTAGACGCACCGATGCACCGCTTCGTCCCGACTCACCGTGGACACGTACAATGCTGGTGACAAGATCATATCGACCTTCGGTCTGGAAAGGGAGTGATGTAGCGACATCTACCACCTGTCGCTAGATGAACTACAGAAAACATGCTACGCACTACAGATGGCGCCACGCTCGACATCAACGACTCATATCTGAGTTTCTTAAGGATAACGAGCTTCCAAGCTACTCCAAAGCAACTTCTACTGCAAAAAGAAGAACACGCTGGACAGTATCAGACCTCAGACCAGATTGCAGGCTAAAGGAGCAACGGAATCACACGCAACATCGGAATAACATCGGAATTCCCTAGATCTCGCAAGCGGAGTTTCTACCGAGTTGAAGCTTGTATACAACTATCCGATATCAACTGTAGGTCGAAAGACCACGGGTAAGTGGGCCAGATGGGCCGACCCGTTGCAGAGGAACCACCCACTCTGCCTTTGGGGAACTATTCCACCCTGTTCCCCAAAATCGGAAATTGGAGTGTACGTTTGTCTCAATCACGTCTTGCACCAAAAACAATTTAGATAAGACTTAGAATATAAATAGTTCATGACCTGGAATATAATAAATTGTACAAAAACTGAGAGTTCTCTATATTTAGCCGAAATTAAAAATAAACAATACTTAGACAATCACTCGAAACTAGTAAAGTACATTTATTCACGGCAACTATTACTTATTTACATAACTTTATAAAATACCTACAATAAGAACCAGTTGAGCCACCTAAGGAGCGTTGAAAGATCTCTAAGTAGTTCAAGTAATCCAAGCCACTGCCAGTCGGAAGCGTACCCATGACACTGGCAGCATTACCGCGCTGGATGGCAATGCTGATCCGTTGAACTAAAAAAAAAACCAAAAACTAGGGTAAATCATGTAACTGGCCAAATTGATATTGTTATATTTGCTTTGTATGTCCTTGAAGTGTTATGTTTATAGTGTAATCCTAAATAAGTATATTGAATAACAAAGTTTTCATCAGTGTATTTGTTTTTTTTTTGCACCAGCCGAAGGGGGCCGTTTAAGCATAGCCATTACTAATTGAAGATGAATGCTGGAAAATAAACTTATTATAACCCCAGTGCGTGGGCCATGCATCTTTTTTACTGGACCACATAAAACCTTTTACGCCTCACCGGACTAAATTCATGACCATAGATGGTAAGTAATATAAGTGGTTTCCTGTTCGAGTTCTCCAGACGAAGTGTTGACGTGAAAATGGGCGTTGTGTGCCTGTGTCGAAAGTTCTCACGCTTTACGTGCTCAATTTTCTACTTTTTACTACCAACAACATTGATATTAAATACCCCAGATATGTTACGTTCATAGTTACGGAAGTTTAAAATCTGGTAGCACTGGTATACATATCGATATAGTGCACACTATGTTGACAAGGTCTGCAAATTGTTTTTGTTGTTTTTTTTTAATTCACTACTTATACGTCACAAACAGCGTCTAGGTCGTCGCCCTGCTTGACGCGGACTAAAGATAAGACGTCACAATTGGGACGTTTCCGGGACTTCACATTGCGCGCGCTAAAAACATAGGTAAGTATCTATTAAATTTCATTGACTATGAAGACATTTGGATGAAGACGTATGGCACATTTTATGAGGAAAATTTTCTGAAGAAACCTGTTGTATAATATTTACTGCTAAGCTATCGTGATAAAAATCGGAAGAAAGGTCAAAGATGACTGATGGTACAAACAACGGCAAAAAATTAAAGTCCAATACCTAAACAAAGTATACCTACTTGCCAATAGGAGGAGACCTATTCCCAGCAGCATGTAGGTTAACAAAAAAAACTGATTCATATTCTGATCGATTAATTAATTATGTTTAAAGATCTGAGTAAGTAGGTATAGTTCCAAATTCTTTTGAGTAAAAAAACCATGAAATCTATTTTGACGCTGATTGTACTTGAACCAGTACTTTTTTTAAGTAAGTATCTGCTCTCTGAGATTATTTCAGTAATTAGCCTTACTTAACTAGATAATACAATGTATGTGATTCGGTGGTAGATTCGATTCAACGCAGGTACACAAAATAAATAAATTCATAATTCTTAGCTACATAATATTTTTTATCTTCGATGTGAAACTCCATGGATTTGCCAATTCCCAAACTTTTTATTTTTGAAACCAGAGGACTAAATAAAAGCTTAGTTAGAGCGTTGCTCTCGTATCTATGGTATGCTTTGAGGTTTAAAAATTTTCAAATTTGTTTACAACTACAGCCAGTTCGTGACTTCCGAAGTCACTACAACGAACTTAAATTCACTTTTGAATTCCCTCTGCTTAGTTCAAAGGTAACTTAGTTTCAGACGTCTTACAATTTCGACGTCTCTTTATAAAAGACGCTAGTACGAATTTATGCGGCAGTTTTATTCGAGGTGTATTTTTAGAGATCAAGAAAGGTGATTTCTTGATAAAAACAACATTGATCTTGATATTTCATAAAATATTCTTTTGTTTTCACCAACATACCATGCGTCGGTTAATTTCAAGGAAAATACTCCTTACTTTCAAAGCAAATAGAAACTTGTAACACCAAGGATAGCGCCCCTTTATTACATGACAACCAGCAGAGTAGGTGTGTTAGCTAGACTCATTTCGATGGAATTGCTCTAATACCTGTGGTAATTCCCGCGAAGCGCTGCGGAGAGTGTTTGCCAATTAAAGCGGAAGACCGCTCTAATCGGCAGGCACTCATAAGCTTACCGCTTGATTTTCGGTAATGGGGTCACAATGCTTTCATCTGTTTGTTACACAGACTGCTTTCACTGAATGGTTCATTAGTAAGTACGAGGTATTACCAAACTCTGCTCTCAGCGTTCATGTCGCGAATGATCATAAATCGCAAGTCAATTTCGACGGTAAAGAAAATGTGATTAAAGTAAATCAGGCCAATTTCAATGAGTGCTGGGTAGTCTATCTGCATTTTTTATTCTTATTGGCTGTAAAATCTTACGTTAGCTCGGTAAAAATCTAGAATGACATCGTATTTGATTGAATATTTATCTATAGGTTCCTTAGGTTGTAGGTAGGTAGCTTAATGACGTAATACACCGTTTGTCATTCATGACAAATTAGCAACTCAACCCCAGTTTAGTAATGTTAGTGAATTTTAGGAGAATATTAGTGAGGATTTAAGTATTAGTAGATATTATTTTAGTACGAAAATACTACATGTTGTTGCTCTACGGTGGTGTCTTAAAATCCACTGGCGCTTTGTGCCAAGCCGACACGAGCGAAAACCGACTTCACTCGATTCTCTAAGTCTAAATAAATGAATGTAAGTATCTCTTTCCTATTTCATAATGTAATTTTTGAGACGATTATGGATTACAAGGAGACCGACTTTATGCTGACCAATACATTATCTCAGGATGTCAGAAGGCAAAATAGTACCTATTGTCTCTGAGGTCATCTTCATAATAATTGAGTCGGACGGATAGCTATATCAACCTAATTCACCTGAAAGATATGATCATACATTAGGAATCTACTCAGTCACAGGTTTCATGACGGTGAAGAAAAACTATCGTGAGAAAACCCGTGGATTAGTCAGGTCCACACGTAATGTCCTTGTCTTTTCCGAGGTAGAGACTGATTAAGCTAAGGTTTTAGGTTCTGGACATATCTAACTCCTACAGGGTTGACTCCAGACACAGTCAATGAACTAGAAAGATGTAAACGCCTAAGTTTAATATCGATGACTTACGAATTTCTTACAACAATTTTTTTGTCTTATTTTTTAAAATAAGACAGTGATTCTAATCTCCGGCATAGAAATATTACTTTTGCATGCCTGATTTGTCTAAAACAAATGCCTCGGGCAACGAAACCTACGCCTACCTGGCGGCTTATTGAAAATCGTACGATTAGCATAATAATATAGAAGAAATTTTGTAGCCATTGCCGAATTGTTAAGTTAGACTTTTTTATAATTACTCTTCGTTTTTGCTTGGTTAAAGTTTCATTCATGCAAGCAAAAACTTGAGTAGGTATGCTATATTTATTGGTGAAATCTATACCCATATTATAATTGTGAAAGTGTATTTGTTTGTTTGTTTGTTTGTCCTGCTTTCACGTCCAAACAGAGAGGGATTGAAGTGATTTTTTGTGTGGAGGGCTGATAGTTGGAGGGCTGGAGAGTGACATGGGCTACTTTTTATCCCGAAAACGATTCACAACACAATCCAAGTTAGTAATAAGTAATTACGCGTTTACAGTGGACATCATCTCTCAAAAATATCAAAAGCATGGATTGTTTATTCACATTTTATGTTTACTTAATCAAAATCTCATGATCTGTGCCAGTAAAACATCGTCTCATAAAAATGTTACATAAGTATAAATTTAAATAAGGAAAATGGACGACATACCCCGCATTTAAGTGGCGGGAAATCTTACAATCAACCCAAAGCAACAATCGCGAACACATTGTAAACGTATTTCTCGTCTGAGAGCCGACCGCTCGTGTCACTTGCTCTCAGCCTCTCCATTACTCATAACAAAAAGGAAAAGAAAAGAATAAACAAAGCTTACAAAAGAAAAAATGGCTACACTTACGAGGTTCACAACTATAATGCTAAGGTATGGAGGATAGCGTTTCCAGCCGCTTCTATGATATGCTTGGTTTCGAAAAATGTGAGCAGGTACTCTCGTACATTAAAGTGAACGTAGACATGTGTGAAACGGAGATAAATGTCCGCGAGAACGGACACAGAAATGTCCAAGATTTTCTAGTGCTACAGGCCGCATTTTCTTCAGGAATTTTTCAATTTGCCCCTTGAGAGAATAAGAGTTGAAAGTTATTTGTTGCGATACAGAGGCTGTTACTCCATCTCAAATTGAACGAAGTTAACATGGTAGGTAAGTAAATGCTGTTTCAGGTTGACCTAGTTCGTGAAACTGAATACAGCTGAAGCGTGTGCATCGTTCCAGGACCCCCGACTCGATGAAAAAAAGTAAGTATACTTAAGTAGGTACCTTAAGTAATACTGTATATTTTTCCGACACACAAAATATTTTTCGCAAATTCCAAGAATAAATAAATACGTCAGGACAAACGTACAAAGGAATAAAATACCTGTTTAGATCTTAATTGCTTGAATGTTGCATCAAATAACATGCATACCACGCTTGGCTTTTCGTTCTAAAATGCCAGTTATTACATTTTCCAACATGATAAATAATAAAAGCGGAAATTAAATTCGTCAGCGTGTTTATTTATTCCCATGGCTCTGGGGACTGAGCGGGACGTAGCGAGTCCATTTTGAAACTTTCGCAGTGCCGCATTTAAGAAACTATATTGGCAGGTTTGAAATTTAAAAGAAAGTGTTGCTTACTATTTATTGAAGATTGAATTATTGAAATTCGTAATGGAAAACTTAGTTAAGATATTAAATTTAATGTATTTTATTACCTACCTATATTAAATTTATATATTTTTAGAGAGCTTAATTCGGTATAGCAAAAATAATTACATAAGTATAATAATTTTATACAAAAAACTTATAACTTATACTTAGACAATTTCAATTTTATCGTCAGAAAGATCATAAACAATTCAGTGAAAGTATAGTGGTAAGTATAATACCGGATTGCTTTAGGTACCTACTGTTTAAAACAAAATTAGAATTCTTTATCTTTAAATCCGCTTATTCCAATTTGTCCTCCTAGCTGTCCGCCTAGGAGGACAAATTGGACAAAAATATTCCAAATAGTTCGCCTGACCAGGTGAACTATTTGGACATGCAGATTTTATTCCAAATAGTACTCCTATGAATTTTACGGTACACTCATGGTCCGAAACGTTAGGACGTTTCGCCGACAGGCCTTTACTGCTACAGAATGTACACCGACACGACGATAAACGTTTAGCTAAAGCAAATCTACAGCTCTTGTCAAAAATGACAGCTAATGTCAAAAATGACAGCCCATGTCAAAAATGACAGATATGCGAAAATGACAGTTAATGTCAAAAAATGACAGTTAATGTCAAAAAATGACAATTAAGGTATAAAATGACACTAGATTCAAAAATGACAGATTATGTCAAATTGACATATTATATTAAATAGACAGATTGGCCATATCTCGAAAACCACTTATCCTAGACTCTCCGTCCCCGGTTCAAATGAAAGCTATGACCAAGATCTACATTTTCAATGACAGCTGTCAAACTTCAAACGGCCATATCTCGGAAACTACTCGACCTAGACTCTCCGTTCTCGGTTCAAAGGAAAGCTATGACGGAGAACTACATTTTCAATGACAGCTGTCAAACTTCAAACGGCCATATCTCGAAAACTACTCGACCTAGACTCTCCGTTCTCGGTTCAAATGAAAGCTATGACGGAGATCTACATTTTCAATGACAGCTGTCAAACTTCAAACGGCCATATCTCGAAAACTACTCGACCTAGACTCTCCGTTCTCGGTTCAAATGAAAGCTATGACGGAGATCTACATTTAAAGTGACAGCTGTCAAAATGACACCTGTCATCTGAAATGTAGATCTTGGTCATAGCTTTCATATGAACTGAGAAAGAAGACTCTAGGACGAGTATTTTCCGAGATATGGCCGTTTGAAGTTTGACAGCTGTCATTGAAAATGTAGTTCTCCGTCATAGCTTTCATTTGAACCGAGAACGGAGAGTCTAGGTCGAGTAGTTTCCGAGATATGGCCGTTTGAAGTTTGACAGCTGTCATTGAAAATGTAGTTCTCCGTCATAGCTTTCATTTGAACCGAGAACGGAGAGTCTAGGTCGAGTAGTTTCCGAGATATGGCCGTTTGAAGTTTGACAGCTGTCATTGAAAATGTAGATCTTGGTCATAGCTTTCATTTGAACCGGGAACGGAGAGTCTAGGATAAGTGGGTTTCGAGATATGGCCAATCTGTCAATTTAATATAATATGTCAATTTGACATAATCTGTCATTTTTGAATCTAGTGTCATTTTCTACCTTAATTGTCATTTTTTGACATTAACTGTCATTTTTTGACATGAACTATCATTTTTTGACACTAACTGTCATTTTTTGACATTAACTGTCATTTTCGCATATCAGTCATTTTTGACATGAGCTGTCATTTTTTACATTAGCTGTAGATATGCTTTAGCTCAACGTTTATCGTCGTGTCGGTGTACATTCTGTAGCAGCAAAGGCCTGTCGGCGAAACGTCCTAACGTTTCGGACCATGAGTGTACCGTAAAATTCATAGGAGTACTATTTGGAATAAAATCTGCATGTCCAAATAGTTCACCTGGTCAGGCGAACTATTTGGAATATTTTTGTCCTATTTGTCCTCCTAGGCGGACAAATAGGAGGACAAATTGGAATAAGCGTTTAAATCCGACCCTGACTTAAAATAATAGCCGAGTAATCTGTCGCTATTCGGATGTCAAGAGTGAAATCAGGATAAAAAGAATTTTCGTGTAACAACTAAACGAGAGAATTCATTGTTATCTCGACGGGATACGATTTGAATGTGAAAACGGCCGAACTCATGACAGACAAGCATTTCATTACAGTTTCGTATCTGGAACCCTTTTATTGCAAAGTTGGGAAACTGGTCAATCGTTTTCCTGCCATTTCTTATGCCACTTATATGTAAAGTACAGATCTCTTTTAACCGACTTCAAAAAAGGAGGAGGTTCTCAATTCATCTGAATCTTTTTTTTTCCCGATTCGAATACCTACTCGAAGATGCGTGAACTAATTTGGAAAATTATTTTTTTTTTGCTAGTGTAGGTAAGTATGTTTTTACAGCCAATCGGCATACGGCCGTATCCATGTGGGGTAGGTAGGCCTTGGGGACCTATCACTATCAGACAAAGAGCGGTCACACGGTCAAGCGTTCAAGCGGTCAGTTTTGCGTTTTTTGTATTCTATTACGTTACATAGATATACCTACTCACACAGGAGGCATTCTGACTGCGGCGGTCAAGTAGAACAGCGGGGTTCGTGAGCAATTGCACGCTCGAACGCAGAACGCTGGACCGCGTGACCGCTCTCTGTCTGATAGGTTCATTGAAACGGAACGCACGCGCTTACTTTAAACATTTAGATTTCTGCTCAGTTTCATACAAGGCACATTATATTTATTCTCTTAATAGTCGAGCCGACGACAATTTCATATTATTTAGTACCTACCTGCCTAATGTCTGTGGCAAAGTCTTAAAAAGTGGACTCATTTATCGTCGCAATCTTGGCAGCAATTACTGTTAATACAACTTACAAGTGGTTTATTTAGCCCACCTAGCTAGTTTTTGTATTTTTTTTCACGAGAGAAAAATTATTTTGGATCTTTTTTGATATTTAAAAGTCGTTTAAAATTTCAGTATAATATGTAAAGAATTCAATTAACATCTCAGAAAAGGGTCTTCAGGAAGTTTTATGGATGTGTTGTGAGAATGCTGAGTAGTAGAGAATATGACTTGCACTAACATTTGGAAGTCAAGCAATATGCTGTAATTTCGGTGTAATGACCATCCCGCCCTACACCCCTAGCGAGGGTGGCGTTTATACTCGTACTAACACTGATAAATACATTATCTGTACAGAAAGATCCGAGAAGAGGACTCTACGGTTCAAACTATGGCTTAAATGATTTTTTTTTCATTTATTTATTTATTTGTAGGAAAACCAACAGCAGAATATTACATGAAGATTAGCTAAATAGCAACATAATGTTAATGAAAGGTTTTCACGAGGTTTAAATGATTAATTAACATTAAAATACTTTATAGGTAAATAATATCAATAACTGATAATTTATTAGTAGGTACAAAATGTACATAGGCAACTTAATGAATAAACAGATTCACTAAATCAAAACTCAATTACCTAATTAATTTCACATTTCATCAGTCATGTTTAACTTTCAACGTTTCTAGTAAAACGTACTACAAATACAATGTACATATGATAATAATAAACTCGGAAGAATAAGCTAGGTTATAGGTAGGTTGGGTACCTAATAGCGCACCTATGTGCGGCTGTGAATAACAAATTGTATCCGCGACAGGTATTTGAAGAGGTACAGCAGACACTACATTTATACCTATGACCGTTTTCCTGTAAGTAGTACTTGTGTTCTGTATATAGGAAAACGTCTTTTCTTCTATTCTAGACATACCTAATTTAAACAAACTAACGGGACTTTCTATATTTTTTCTATTTTAGATTTATACATCACTAGCGACCCGTCCCGGCTTCGCACAACACACATAGAAACCTCTAAAGTTACCAGTGTTTCTCTACTATTTATGTATGTATATACATTTAAATTTTTCTCTCGAATCACTCTAGCTATTTAAAAAGACCGCATCAAAATCCGTTGCGTAGTTTTAAAAATCTAAGTACACATAGGGATAGACAGCGGGAAGCGACTTTGTTTTATACTATGTCATAGAATAGATAATAATACTACTATGTAGTGATGATAGTGATTAGGAGACAACCAATGAAATGAGAGCCTGGATAGATAGATAGATAGATATTTTATTCATCAACACAATACATTTGTCTGTTAAATAGTGTCTTAAAGCCTATGTTAGGTTTGACTACATAATCTGGAACATCTCTGTAATGGAGAGATGGACTTTCCCACCACCTAAATCATTATCTCACCGTTATCAGCGTTATCATAACTAACCATTTAATAATGATTTTCCTTCACTGTGCATTGATGCACAGCCGGTATTCTAGCTCACAACCTTCAACCTTCACAATTCGTTTTTTTTTTGACGTGTTACGCTGTTAGTACACCGACGCATTCGCATGCGGCAGCGACGTTCGCATCGCATTGCGATGCGAAACTCTGATGCCAATCGGCTGCGTCGGTGTAACAGCCATTTCGCAGTTGCTTGCGAAACAATACAGACAAGGATGCAACTATTTCATCTAGCTATATGATAGAGCGAGACATAACACATGCGAAACATTGCCATACAACTTACAGTTTTTTCGTCGATTCGCTGTCGCATGCGAATGCGTCGGTGTACTAACAGCGTTAGCATCTTATAAATCGATGAACACCGGCTGCATGCACGAAAAAGTGTCACGCTCCGCGAGCGAGAGCGCGGAACAAGCGATAGAGAGGCACGATCGGTGTTAAACCTATATTTGATTGTGAACCCATAGTCTTAGTAAGATACTTAGATAAATAGTTAGACAAATCAAAACTAGATTGCGCTATATGTACGGTGTACAATCGGCCTAAGCGTTCGTTTCGTTAACACGTAAAATTATCGTCCGTAAACCAACTTTACAGAAAGCCATTTTTTTTGTTCTTTAAGATATGTATAAACGTGACGTGCTAAGTATAGGTAGGTTTTGTAGTCATGTTAATTTAGTCGCAACCCTTTTACGGAACGTCGAATTATTTTAATTATATTACCTACTTCCTCTGTTTCGGGTGTTTATACAGGACTCGTAAACAAGTTAAGGTGTTTTGCTTTTTCACAATTTCCATTACGCGAATTAAGTTATTCTAATTGACTTCATTAAATTGTCTAGTTACTTTTAATAAGACGTACCTAATTTAATTTGAGCCTTATCAATTTGTCGACAATGGAACCGTTCAAGGCTCTCTGTATAAATCTCAAATATTTATTGTAATTACAAACTCGCAAATAATTAAATCGAACCAGTGATTAAATTGGAACTGCGCTAAAATATATCGCAGCTTATTGGGACATTATACGCAACGCTGAAATATATTTATGGCCTCTTAACTTATTGGAGCTGAGGTACGAGAAGCTATTTTGAAGTTTGCACCTGAGCCTCTCGCAGCTTGACAACTTTGTAGCTGCTATAGTTATCATCATCATCCACACTACTTGAACCTTATGTCCTCAGTTTTAGTTCCTACTATGGTCTGACTCTATTGTTCAACTTCTGAGCCTCTAAATACCTACATTATGTCGCTTCACTTCACTCTCTTAGCTCGCAACGCAACGTTCCACACATACCTACATGTTGGCTATAAATTATGTGCATGTTTCATACATAAAGGTATTAATATCTATTCAATAGAATGGTTGATCTTGTACAAAAAAAAAAGCTATTCTTGATCACGATACTTACTCAAGAAGGCATGCTTGGGATTCATTGAATTTAGCCTTGGGCTTCAAGTGGGAGTAACGAATAAATAAAACATTTTGGGAATAGTTTGTGGAAACATGTTTTTGGCGATAGTTTTCTAATATTATTTTCTAAAAAAATGAAGTAACGAAGTTGTCATTTTACTTTTTGTGATTTCGTCGTGATGGGTGTAAAATGCAATATAAAGAAAGTCTAGAACTTAGCAACATAGCTGTAAACAATCGATACCATGGTATCTGAAAACCCAGTGCAGGACCAAATATTTTCAGATTGTATGAACTAGGTAACTATAGAGGATTAAAATGCCACTAGTTGCATACACTAAGAAGTGTTTTAAGACCTTGTGCAATTGCGAGCTCTTTCCACGCCTGCCATGTCGCAGAAGTCGAATTTGAATAAAGCATCATAAATGTTATTATTTTCCCGAGAATGTCCGATGAAGACCCACAGGCGTATCCTGACACCGGACAGCTTAATGGCTTCTCGCACAGATTTACTGAGATTATCCGTTACTGGATTAACGACCCACAACTAATAAGGTTGGTTTGCATATTGTAAACACCAGAATTTATCTATATTTTACAACATTTTCACAACTTAGATGTAGGTAATCTTAGAGAAACAAGCAATTTATTCAAAAATAAAAAAACCCGGCTGAACTGAAAAGTTGGAAACAGCATTATCTTATCAATCACAAAACAAAATTAAATTACAATTTTATTATTATGTAGGTATCTAGGGTTCGATGCCGTACGCATTTTCCTAAACGTTGTTGTCACAGTTGACACACAGATGGCTCAGTGAGTACCTAAATTAAATGCGTAAGATATTTCTTAAATATGAGATATCTCCTAAATGGCTAAACCAATTTCGATGCAGTTTGTTCTAAACGTTGCGTGTGACTAAATAGAAAGTTTTAGTTTGCGTTTTGGTTAGCAATTCTATTTAGGGCGAAAAATAGATTTTCAAAAATTTTGAGACTCGATTTAGTCTTCAAAGATGTCATGTTAGATTTTAAAAAAAATTATATTTGATATCAGTCCACCAACCTCTTGATTTTGACATGGATTTTGATATGATAGCGTGATTTTCATTTTGAAAATTCACACATTGTTGCATTTTTTAGCCGCACTATTTGATTTATCAAAATAAAAAGTATCCTAGAGCACAATCGAGATGGAGATGATTCTAACGATACCTCATTCATCAAAATCCATCCAGCCGTTTAGGAGAAACGTGGTAATAAAGAATATTACATACATACCCACATAGAAACGCGCGATCTACATAACCCGGGTGACTTGACAGTCAGCCGGGTAAAAAATAGATAAAAAGAATTATTATTTTACTCTCAAAACTTTCGAGTGATGTACTTCACATTACCTATACATATAATAATATAGTGATACGAATGTAAGTAAGGTAAAATCAGTCATTAGTAATCTAGAAAATTGATTAAGTATACCAGTAAATCAGTTTTGCATCCAAAACGCTTTATGTTGATAGAAAGGAATTTATTGGGGAATTATGGACGGTCCTATGGTTGTTGCGAACATGTTTCACCGCATGATTTGAACGTTTCACCTGATGGATAGCAATGATGAGATCTGTACGCTATGGTGCACGTGCCTGGCCTCATTCCGTTTGCCTTGATGTAGTAATTCTAACTATTCAGATGGTTACTGGCTCCTTTAGAGAGATTGATTCATGAGTGCAATGGCATACAGACTTGCATTCCATGACATTAATAGATCATTCAGGATTCCTAATCAATTGAAATTTTATTCCGATGCTAAAAGGATGTTAAAAGGAAATTATCATTGCCTATAGAGTTCATTTTAAGATGTAAAAAGATCATGAACATTTCATGCGGTCGCTTATGTAGGTATAAATAATGTTTTCTTAGGATATTGGCTGAAATAAGAAAAGGTATCTGACCTTTAACTATAAAATAACAATGCTTATAGTATCCGTAGGTATATCTCTATGAGAAGCGCTCTGAATGAAATAATAACAGAATTTTGTTCGGAAGTCTAGTTTGGCGATTTTACCAACGAAGGGTAGGTACCCGACGGGCCGAGTGTGTTCAGTCAAACAATGTTCTGCAATTTTCTATTTCAAGAATCGTCTAATGCTTAGTTATATAAAATCTCGGACGGATAACATCATTACTTTGAATAAAGGATTAATTTGTTAAAAATTCGTTACAATGATTTAACTAACCTCTATGAATAGGTACCTACCTTTTATATGTATAACTCATAATATAGGTGTTGTGAGTATGTCAATATCCGGGGGTTCGAGCTCTGCTCGGGTGAAAATAGAGAAAATGTATTTTCCCAGCTAAGAGACTAGCTAGATCGATTTTTCGCCCCCGTACAAATTTTATCGAAAGCACGCAGCACGCAGCTGTCGTAAGCGTCGCAGCCGAACGCATTCTAAATTCATCTTCGACGCTAAGACAAATATTTGAAGTTGCACTCATCAATGTGCTAATTTTAATACTACGATGGTAGTAGGTATACTGCTAGACAACCAGAAAACGAAGGAATAACTTAACGCTGGGAGCCTGAAGTATTTAAATTTTGAAAACACACTTGCGTGTCCGTATGGGGTAATGAAATGAATTATTTTAATGAAGGCTTGTTTAGCTTACCTGCCCGTTGCGTGCTACCTTCGTTACAGTGCTCACAGCGCCACCCCGGTCTGTTTTTTTAGATTGCTTCCATTAGTTTACACCCTGCATGACTTTATATGACAATCGAGCTGACGCTAAATCCATTGATAATTAGGACGAAAAATAATATTGACGTGTCAAAGTGGTCTACCTACCTACATGATCATAATGAATAAATAAAATCCTTGTCTTTGACTTTGTTTCGTTAAAAAAAAAAGTAATAAATTAAAACTGTAAAGTGACGTGATAGGTACCTATTATACTTGACCAAGTTAATAAAGTTAACAATCGATGTAATATGTATTTACACACATCAAAAAAGTTTGCGATCGGTTTGAAAACAGAACATACTATTTTTTTATATGTTGAAATATTATTAAAATATATAATTAGGATAATGAATTGTTGTTAAAAGTACAATGTTTGGGGCTAGACTAGATGACGCTGTGTGAAATGTCCAGCTTTATTTATTTATTTGACTGCTTTCTTCCGGCATTCAAGTCGATTGAATAGAATAGAAATAAGTTTTATTTTCGTCACTATAGGTACGGTACATAAAAAATGTTATATTACAGTGACAAGAAAATAGGGCTACCCCTCAGCATTTGCTCCAGCAGCGCCAAGGCTGTTAGATCGCTGGTTTTCAGTGGCGCCGAAATGAGTATGATTGTAACCCGAACTTCATATAGAATTTTGCGTCAATAGGCTACAACTCTACAACCTTACTTATTTAGTTATACGACACTATTGTGTAGCTCTTCTTATTCTTTCTTATTCTTATTTACGATTTTTACCGTGTGTTCGTAGTAATGCAGATGAAGCTACGATTGGACTCAAATAGTTTGTAAAACTGTTTAGAGAGATTTGCAATCGATTTTACTCCTAAGTAGGTATTGCCTACCGCTGTTCAATAAAACAAGTTTATTCGTTGTTGGTGAACTACCTTTAACTAGGTAGTTAAATTTTTAATTGGCTTCGAAATCTGCTACACAATAAATGTAAAGAGTACCTTGGGCGAAATACCACAGCTTTGCTGCCCAAAAAAGTTTTACCTCGTATTCACCAAACAGGCGGTACTGTACGGATTCCTACTAGTTTTTCAATGCAACATAAACAGGTGAATAACTTCAGAATAACTTTGCTAGCCTAGGAACAGCACCAAAGTGTTTATAGAGAAAAACATCCATTTTACCCCTATTCGTTGGTGTTTGTGCAATTTTTACTGGAGTCCAGGCTACCCGGGGGAATTTAGTAAATGCTGTAGCTCTATCTGCTGATAATAACACTTTATTTTCAGTTTTACTGGAATATGTCGATTACATTAATGAAAACAATTTGTTTGGATTGAAATGCCGCTTTTTACAAGTTTTGTATACCTAAGTAGTATTAAAAATGCGTAAGTGCCTAAAGTAAATATACTTAGTTAAAAAGTAAGTATGTTCCTAATTGAAATTAAATAGAGGTCTGAAAAAAACATAAATACTTACTTGATAATAAAATATGCATAGCAACATCCTTTATTGCTGCTAAAACCCAAACTGAGAGTAGCTTTGCTAGATTCAAATATAGGTAGTACTACCTACCCTAACTACATAATTTATTTCATACAATTTTGACGTTTAGTTAGTTTCTTTGTTATTTTGAAAAATGATTGGTATTTCGACTGGAATGGCATGGTTTACAAAACATGGAGCAGAAGCGGATTTTTTTGGAATAATGTGGGGCGAACGTGAAACAACTCAACTTTTGGTGTGTCATGGCGGCTCCTCACTTGGCGTATCGTGTTCGTGTATTTGCATTATTTGTCCAAATACAGCAATGTGATGGCGGCTCCTCACTTGGCGTATCGTGTTCGTGTATTTGCATTATTTGTCCAAATACAGCAATGTGTAGACGGTCTATTTGATTGTATTTGCTTTATTTGCACGAATATGGCAAACAACGCAAATAGCAAATTTTCCCGTACAAGTCCATGTGTGGATGACGTATTTGACGGTATTTGAAATATTTGATTATTTGAAGGCAAACACAACAATATCGACTCACGAATACGCTAAGCCAAGTGAGGAGCCGCCATGACGGTCTATTTGATTGTATTTGCTTTATTGGCACGAATATGGCAAACAACGCAAATAGCAAATTTGCCCGTACGTACAAGTCCATGTGTGGATGACGTATTTGACGGTATTTGAAAAATTTGATTATTTGAAGGCAAACACAACAATATCGACTCCCGAATACGCTAAGCCAAGTGAGGAGCCGCCATCAAAATAGTAAAGAAATACTACGGTTCATAATGTTTCATAGCTGACCAGCGAATTGTGAGTGAGACTTTCTTACAGTGGAAATAACCGGCACTTGCGAACATCTGCCGCAAGGAGAGTGTGACCGAAGACAGTACCAATTACAGAGCGTGGATATCTGAGGGTTTGTCTTATTGCAGAATGTAGATGTGTAGTACTAGAAAAAGTGACCGTCATAAATATTTTTAAAAACGATATTGATTGGTGACGGACTGTGGAAATATCTACTATAAAATGTTGACATTATACTATACTATTATTGTACTATCGCATCCGATGGGTAAAATTATTTAAACGTCATTTCTTTTTAGGTACTGCTCCAGTCGTATATGAAGTGTTTTTTTTTATACCTAATGGTGGTTATTGAGATCATCTAACTAACCCAATCTAGAATAATAAAATGGCTTAGTTAATTTAATTAATATCTATTCAAAGTAATAACTTGGAACGTAGTAATAATAATTTCAGTACCTAGCTGTTGGTTCTGATTTTTTATGTTATTCTTTCGGACGGACCGTGCCCTAAAATAACACTGACTTGTAGATACGCCTACCGACTTTCAATTTATTTACACAGACTCAGCTTAAAAACTTCAAACATCCAAACCACACCAACACATTCTGTGATTGTGCTAAACACTTCTTTTACATCTTGGTTTAAGCTCCAATGAATGTAGTTGCAAATGTTGCGACGAAAGAACAGGGATTCTATTCTGCTAAATTTACGAGTAAGTATCTACTCAAACAAACCGATTCGAAGAAAGTAGTGATTGTGTGTGATATAGTGAGGGGTTAAATTAAAGAATCCGGTGTTCGGTAAGTGCTATACGGACCAGTTCCTCACTGACCTCATTTTTATTCGACAATAGCCGAATTACTGTATTACATTATTGTCTGCTAACGACCGGCCGGCCGCCGGACGCACTTCGGATCGAGGTTTAAAAAGGGTTGAGTGGTTTTGCACAGTTGTTGGATAAAACGACCATTTGAATAAACCTTGTGGATGCCTACAGCAATTAAACGATAACCACGTGCTTGAATTTATTAAAGCTGAAATTCATTGTTATTGGCTGAAATTAGTGAGTTTGTTTTCTTATACTTACACCGAAAAATATTCAATTTTATTCACACAATACCCGAAATCCAAATAGCACAGTTACATACCTAATGCCGTACATTTATAATGGATCTTTAAAAATCTTAGTATCGGCACGATGGTCATTATGGAAATTTATTTAAAACGTACGGCTGACTTTGAAGAATGGAGAGAGGTTCCGTTCGGCCCTGATAAGTGACCGCAACACGTGCACGTACTTCCATAATTTATTTCGCACCTGGCCCGAAGACCTGAATCCTGAAATACGACTTCAGGCAAAAACACAAGGCATACATTTAATATGACTTTTCTAGGTTACGAACTTTTGTATTATAAGTTTGTTTTTATATAAGAGTATCTCGCGGCGCAGAAAATGTGTGACCGGTTATGTGATTGACACAAACTATCAAACTTTTTCATTAGAATGAACAGCAGGTTGGTCGACATCCACTTAGATCTACCAAATATATCAAAATATTATGTGGAGAGGAGTCACTTGTTCGAATTTTTAAAGTAATTAGTGAAAAATACTACTTCCACATTGTACTTTACGTAAGATTAAGGTTCTAAGAAAGAATAGAGTAAGAAATTAGTGAAAGTGAAATTAAATTACACTACGGACCCACCATACCCTTAGCCATACCCCTGGGGGTAGGGTGGGACGAAACCATAACACTATAGTATCATTCTAAGTCCTTTTGAAAACAAGAAGGAATAAATCGTGCTCTTCTCTTCTCGCGGCATTGCCGCCGCTGTGATGGTTGATGATGATGATGAAAAGTAGCCTAATAACCTTCCTCAAGAGTTGAGCTACTATTATTTATTCTGTGGTAGATATCAAATACCTACAGAAATATTTTTTCAAATCCGACTTAAATCGATACTAAACTAAAATCGGTAGTTCTTGGGATTCGCGCGTTCAAACAAATAAACTCTTCCGCTTTATATATATTAGTATAGTAGGTATATAAGTATGATAAAGAAGTATAGATAGATACCTACATATAAAATCGACACTGTCAGGTAATCCGACATACATCCGTAGGTAATTTAATGTTATACGGTATGGATAAACTCCCGCCTTAGGCATTTTCAAAGGATCTTGTATGCCTAAAAAAGATCTGAAAGAATGTATACTTACCCTTGGATTCAGTTGTGATCCAATTGTGGTAATCATAAACCAATGTACCTACTAAGGAAGTTATTTTTTTTTTTAAGTAAGTACCTAGAGTGAACGCAGTAGAAATGCGTGCGTTGCGAATTGCGAAGTACCTTATGTGTGAACTGAAAGAAGATGTAGCGATGAGAAAGGGTAGGTATGTTAAAAAGGTTCGGTCAAGTAGAGAAGATGAATGAAATAAAATTGACGAAACAGTACCTACATAAGGCGAATGTGAATGGGACCGTCGTCGGTCGGAAGGAGAAGACCTAGGCGCACATTCCTGGACCAAATTGTCGAATTATTGAAAAAAGGCAAGGTCAAGAGTACCTTAAAACGACGAGCTTGCATGAAGAAATTGATGAGAGTGAATGAAGTAAAAGAAGTGTGTCAGGAACGTAGCAAATAGAGATCTGTGGTTGCCGCCTACCCCTATGTTGGGAAACAGGCGTGATTTTAGCTAGGTATGTATGTATGTTTTTTTTTTTTCAAAATAATGAAGGCTCTGAAAGTTTCCACAGCTAATTTGATCCAAAACTTCAAATAAATTAAAAAAAAAAAAAAAACTACCACTAGTTGAAATTTTGAAATAAGTTATGAATATTCTCGGTTTTGGAGGTAATTCAGTTAGAGCATGCGCGATGGGGATCACAGTTGTGTGCGCGCGTAACACGCAGTAATGGGCTTGATGCTGTTCAGTCCACACTCATTTCTCCCAGGGATCCATTTTCAGCTCGGGAGGATTCGCGCGCGATTTTACGAAAATACTTTCTACAGAAACTTCGTGGTAGTGTTGAATATAGGATTGTAATTGTGATTAATATTTAATGTGTTTCTGAGCAATGGATGTTAAGAACAATTTACATATAGGTAAGGTTGTATTATTAATGAGACATGCATGACACTCATGCACACGATATTTTTTTTACTTTATTGAGCAGTAAGTACCTACTCGTACTCTGTTTCTGTGCAGTTAAAACAAACTATGTTCTTTTTGTTTTGCTTGTAGTCAATTTGTTTCGTTTAAAAGTTGTAATAGTATGAATAAAACGTGGCTATTGAATAAAGCAAGGATGTTTTCTTGTGAAATAGACTCTTTATTTTAAACATGAATATTTTTCAGGTCATTTGGATCAATTATAAATTATTGGTTTTAACCACACTGTAATGGCTGATCTTAGCTGCCGGTATCCGATCTCCTGGGGGCGTACCACCAAGTCTTAGAGCAATGTCAAAACAAGCTTAAAACAGACTACTGCTTTAGGAATGGCATTCGTTTGTTGTCATGTTTCAAGCTTGTTTTAACATTGCTCTAAGAGTTCATGGTACGGCTACTGTACATTTGAAGTTGTTGCTGGAAGTTCAAGTTGTTTTTTGGCACAATTATTTATTATTTTCATTGTGCCCTTGAAATCGGCGGGAAGCCGGCACGCCCACACTGTACACAATACAACAACGCGGAGCCGTCACATGCGAGAGGGTTGCCTCGCTTTGTTCCGGATTAAGTGGTTCATTTCAGCATGTTAACCTTTGGCTTGGTACATACCACGGATTAGTAGCTTTAACCCGCTAAAATTACGTATGCAAGAGTTCATTAAGTTTGCTCTTGATAAGTAGGTAATACTCGCATCATCCTGCGGTACAAAGATTTTAGCTAAGCTTATCCTTAGTGAGCTACCTTTCGAAAGATATCTCATCACATAAAGTTATTTGAATCTGAAAACCAAATACTTAATACATTTCGTTTCAAAAGTTTAATAAAGGTTCGTCCAATGGCTTTGGAAAATAAAAGCGCTCTTAAAAGGAAATTAAAAGATGTAAATGATAGACCAAATGAGGTGGGGATTTGCTTTCATTCTGCTCGGTCATTTTCGCAGAATGCCGTTTATTATTTGGTTATAATAAACTACCTAGTTCCTTCGGTGTGCTTGCATTTCTCAGCTTCGTTAGTAAATAATTTAGATCGCTTAACATAAACGACACAAAATATGCTTCAATCTAAAAACAGCTACTTAATATTGTAACGTGTTTCTTATGAGAAAAGCACTTACTAATTCTGATACGCCTTTAATATAAATTTCATTATGAAAGGCCTTGGTAGGGTAGTTCAGGTTTTAATATTCCGGCGCAAAATTAAATCGGCCGTCATCTGGTTATTGCAAGCCCGCCCTAAGTAACATATCGTAAGGGAGCTAATATGACCCGATTTAACGCATTTGCCCGTTTCCAAATATAAATTTTCAAACCTCTACGGAAATATTCGTCATATTACATCATCATCATTCATAGCGTAGTGTCACACACAGGAGTCCTAGTTTGTGCTGTCTTTTTGGAAAACCAGTCGAATTCAGGTACATGACTGTTATGTAAGTAAATGTAAGCAAGCTCACAACTCTGTACTCTGACACGGATATTCTTTACAATGTTCAGGCACTTCAGATCTTTCAAAAATGTTCAAAGGGTAGTCAGAGGCAATTCCGAATATATGACTGGCTCATGCCTATATTTGCAAGTAATTAGCACTCCACGTGAAATATTGTTAGAATCATGACTGGTTTCTTATAGGTAGGATTATGTTTTCCTTCATCGTTAAGAGCTCGTGTTAATGCGCAACATTTCTTATATAAATAACCGTTGGTATATATGGCTGGGTTTTTTAGTCGCATACTTCGAATCGATGTTCCTCTTCCTACCAAAGCGTACCTACACTAAGGGCTAATTTTTCAATCGATAAATAACTTTTATCTGAGGAATAAATATGGCGTTATGACATATTTTCAATACAATATCTGTCAAATCGCATATTTATTTCCTCAGATAAAAGTTATCTAGGTATTGAAAAATCAGCCCTAAGTCAATGAAACTAAGTCACTGAGTAAACTATATCAATATAATAAAGCGAAAGAGTTTGCTTGTTTTTTTGTTTGGATGCGCTAATCTCTGGAACTACCAGTCGATTTTGAAAAATTCTTACGCCGCGAGGGCGCAGCTAGTATATTATAATTTTTATGTAATGGTGAATAATCAGTTTATTTAGATGACATGGTCAAAATAAAATTCCTTTTCAAAATGCGTAAGAACCTGTTTCTTGTGTTTGCTCAATAAATAGGATTTATCTGAACTGTATATCTTTCATAACATCAGTCGCCGTGAGATGGGCAGATGATATAGCCATCATCGTGCGACGCACTCGTACTAGCCTGGTAAATAACGTACAGCGTGACATAAACAAAGCCCATATACATCCAGTACAGCTGATGACAGTTCTCTGTAATTTACAAAAAAACTACTCTTTGCTAAATTGACGAATTATTATGAATAATGTGGTACTTTTTAAACTTTTGCACACATTTTTAAAAACGTTTGACCTCGACGTTTTGGATGATATTACAGCAATCGTGGTAGTAGTCTAATTTTTATACGAACAACTTACCATTTGTAATATTCTTTATTTACGTAGGTAATACATAGAAAGGTAGAGTTCTAGATGCTTTCCGCAAGAAGCGTGTTCCAATTTGCATGCACAACGCAGAGCTTTAGGTGGTTGTATCATACGAATAGCGTTAATTAAGCGAAGATGCTTGTTTATGAGCGGTTGTTGAGTGTGTTGCCTCAATAGATGTTCGTCACGAACTTATCGACGTAGCCTCTGACTTGGAAAACAATTTGAACGAACCAAATGATCTCTGTTTACACCATTCAGTGTAACTTAGCAGATAGCTTCGTATTTCTAAGAGTTATGCCACGCAAAGTTGTAGTAAAACTAGATACTTCTGCTTTCGAGTCATTGCACAAGGTTTCTATCCATTTCAAATAGGTGGGGGTAATCCACAACATTATTTAATCAGGTCATGAGATTGGAGCTTTGCTAGGCCAGCCGAATACAGATGTTGTTATTCTTTACACCCACTCAAACAGTATACTTGACTCCACTGCTAAGTGTAGTAAAGAGGGTTCCATCTGCCTTAGGGGACACAGATGGGGCCACCGTTTTTTACTTGAATTTTTAAACAGCATCTTGTTAGCTCTTAGCTCTCCTGCTAATGGAGGTAGATATTTTCATTATTGATCTAACTAAACCTATTTTTATTTACAGTTCCTTATACTGATCATAATCAGATTCATTTCTTGATTAACTGTAAACTCGAATGTCAATTTGTCCTTTATCAACGCAATTTTGTTTCAGATTTTGAAGATTCAGTTCGAAATCAGTGAAAATGTTTGAAGACAATGAAGTGTCGTATTGTGTGACTGGCTAAAAGCGTAAGATGTAAAATGTTGTGGAGGATCCGCTCGAGGCCGGGTCATGGTCTGTCCTTGTGGGCGTTGCTGCTGGGACTCCTCTCCACTGAAGGTATGGAAATTTGAATCTAGTCATAGCCATAGCTCCGACTTAGTTTATTATAAGGGTAACTGAAATACCTATGTTTTTTTTTCTTCTGGTACTGTAAGTAATTGTTTCAACTTCTGAATAGCTACTGGAAGCCAGTTTTGTTATTTCTTGATGATGTGAAGTTGGTTTAAGAATCCTCTTTGTAGTAGATTATTTATGAGTATATAATCAACCAGTAGAGGGAAGGGAGACCTTTGCCCAGCAGTGGGACTGTACAATAATAGCTGACCCGAACACGTTGTCCTATCAAGTTTTCGAGTTTATACATTTTTTTCTTTCCTATTTGGACTATTATGACAAGTAAAAAGCAATATTCAGCAATATTAGTCAAATTGCTCTATCATATATCGTCTATCTATAATCGTTCTCAATGTTATACGCGAACAGCATTTCATTTTTAACCACCGATGAAAAAGAGGGGTGTTATAAGTTTGTACCTATTGTGTATTTGTCTGTCTGTGGCATCATAGCTCCTGAACGGATGAACCGATTTTCATTATTATTTTTTTTTGTTTGAACGGTGTCTTTGTCGAAAGTGTTCTTAGTTATGTTTCATGTTTAGCCATTTGAAAATCATCAGCTCTTTTATATAGTTTTTTAGCTGTCCCGTGTTTTCGTTAGCACGATCTAGCAGCTTAGTAACGATGTTATTTTCAAAGCAAATTTTGAAATAACACTGTGCCAGAAATAGGCCAGATTGTTTATTCAAAGAAATACAATTGTATAGCAGTTCCTTTGCTTCTCACTTTACCAAAGCAAAATGAAACCTTTGAGCGATAACTTGAACTGAAGCTTGCAAATTATCGTATCTGCAACTTTTTCAAGATGCAAAACTGAACTTTGATACTGCGTTGTCGCAAAAAAACATAATTTTGTTAATTTACCTAATCTATGGCCTTTATAAGGTATTGGTCTATGGCCTACAGAGGTATATACTCAATAATTAAGTCCGCAGTGCGTTGCAGTCGCCCCGAGAACCGTCGGTACTTGAAACCCTTCGGTCAAAAATCATTCATGGAAGTTTCGTGACAAGCCGTCGGATATCTCACCATAAACCAGCTAATTATCACTTTATAACGAGATTTAATCTTCTAAACTAAACCCTCAGACTCAACCCCGCCTTCTTACTGATTTTATCCACCACCTTCTCGGTATTCGCAATTTCGCATTAAAATAGACGCGCGACACTGCGTGGTAGGCACCTCAGCTCGAAAGAACGAGCTCTCTTCAGTCGGCGCAGTACCGCATCGGTTCCGGCTGGAAGGCTATCGTTTCTTCTGCTCAACCTCGATAAAAAAACAGCCTCAGCAGCCCTCCCTCCACATCATAAAGCTCTTATCGAGGAACCCCAGCAGGCATTCAATGCATTGTTTTAATTATTTACATGAATAAATCTTTTGCGCAGAATAGAATAGAGGCGAATGGCAAAAGCGAAGAGAGGCCTATGCGTAGCAGTGGGAAAAGAAAGAGATAAAGATGATAATACTTAAATTTTTAGAGCATTAATGTAATATTTTCAAGCTATATTAACCTTATGAACTGTAGGGGTTGCAGATAGGGTACTAGCCTTATATCAGATAGTCCTTTAGTTAGTCCTTGCTCCTTAATGGACACCCATAGCCAAGGATGCTTAAATTCTTTCCATTATATTCCTACCCGTTCAGAAACACCCTTACAAAACCATTACATACAGTATAGCTAAGTGTAATTTTAAAGCCCTTTCTGTGTGTAATGTTTGCATAACTTCACCGAGTCTTACTTTTACTTAATTTACGAAATGAGTTGCTTAAAGAGACGTTTCCTAAAAGGTTAACAGGAAACTTGATTATGTATGCGAATCGCAAATTTACATTTCATTGACGCGTGTTACACAGTTTTATCAAATTGGGTTGTAACTTCGGAGCATTTGAGTTAGTCTCCGGGCGACCGGGCTTTGCGGGTGATACCTTCCGCTAACGATAATCCACGGCTTTAGGCAGACATCTCAAATCTTCGCTTCGAAACGAAGTTCAGCTATAGGTACACAAAAACCACCTATCTAAATATTCAAAACAAAAAAAACGGGAACAGCTCATGAATTTATTCTCAGATTTCCCAGGCTTTCCTACCAGATGTACCTACTTACTTTAATATCATACAATATCATCAAAAACGCTGTAGCGTAGCTTGAGAGGTTCTTGATGAGCGGTCACAATTTGGATGCGTGACCGCAAGTGGCATTAACAGCTGAGCGCTTCCGTGCTTCGGAGGGCACGCTTAATTGTCGGTCTAGGTTTTTAAGTGGCTTAGCCATGATGAAGGCCTTTTGACGGCCTGAAGTGTCCGTCACAAGAGTTGGCCACTACCTCAAACGAACTTACTAGGGTAGGTTGGTGTAAGATCGCGCGGTCGGTAAGATTGCGCATACCTCATTACTCGGCAACGGTGGGCCACACGCGGCCAACTTCAGTTGTGTTTTCATTACTAAGTAAGATAATAACCACTCCCAGAAAATAACCGAATTCAATGTAAAAACAGCGAGTCTAGGTGGATTCAAAGGTTTTATGACCTTCTGATCTAATATTTTGTAATTTTGCAATCATAACTGACAAAAACTGTGACGGAATCACACTGTTTTTCTTCTTGTTTTACTTTAAGTTACCATCAAACTGTTGACTTTTGACAACGTAATTCAATAACTTTTTAATAGATGGTAGCACGATCTCGATAAATGAAAAAATGCCCAGATGTGTAAGTTTGCGCACACCGGGAATGTGTAAGATTGCGCGCGTAATCTTACACGCTATTTATTATTATTTATCTTTAAGACCTAGAAAATTGATTCTTATAATAAATATTAATTGTTTCATTATTTTTAAATAAATAGATTTCCTGTTTTTGTTATAAAATGTCATGAAGACCACGAAAATCTAATCTAGAATTACGTTTGCCTTCGGTCATCGAAGCTGCACGTAAACGCATCAACGATGGAGAAATCAAGAGAAGGGTGGTTGTCTTTAGAGATGGCTGAGTCAAAGCTAAGGTACCGCTTGCAGCAAGAACAATATGCTACAAAACTGGGTAGATACGACCCTACATTTATCCCTGAAATCTGGAGGTGTGGAGGATGCACGGAAGTCTTCAAAGAACCTCTTGTGGAAGACTGGGTTGAGTGCGTCAAGTGCCAGGTGTGGTGGCACAAAACATTGAACCGATTACATTGGTTTCTGTCTACTTAAATATGATTTATGCAAATAATTGACCTGCGCAATCTTATCGCCCTTAATGCGCAATGTTACACATAGGGGTGTGTAATATTGCGCAAGTGTCGACCTCTGATTATTTGTGATTTAAGTGAAAAGTGATTGTATTTGCTCAATAATGATTATTAAAAATTGTTAACAAATAATTAAGGATAAAAAATTAATAAAGAACCCCGTGATTAATCCATTTGTTTTATTATTATGGCCGACTGATTGAAAACTGCGCAAACTTACACCAACCTACCCTATCTTCAAACCTCGCTTATAATCTAACGGTTTCCTCGCGATGTACTCGATCAGAAAGATGTTTTTGTTGTAGTTTGTCGTTTTAAAATGAGAAGGCGGTAGACTGTTTTATATAAGCAGCTAAACATATACTCACCCATTCCTAAACACGTAGTAAACGAATGTACAACAATATCGAGCGTGGTGTGCTCGCGTGCAAGTGTCTCTCTACTTTGGAGAACGAAATTGGCGTGAAGTTACTTTATTTACATAACCGTGAATACAATAACGTGCTCGAGCGCGCACATCATTTGTGCCAATAGAGACTTTACAATCACCTATTCTTACATTTTCTTCGAACGATAGGGATTATTTAGAAAAAAGAGTAGGGTATTCGAAGGCGGTTTATACCACCGGTGTTTGCCATATAATTTTAATGAAGTATAACATTAGTGTTTTTTGTTTGTAAATGTTGTACCTTGTTCCGGCGCTTCACTAGCGCGCCTGCGGCTTTTCACTAGTACGCCAGAATGTGTGGAGCCACCCCGTCGCCCGCGCACCGCCGGTGAACTCCCCCGCTCCACATTGACAGAGACGACGCCATTACAACCATACGTGTGTGCCTTTATTCGCAATTTAATTCTAATGTACGCGAGTCCCAACCATTATTTTGTAGAACACAAGCATTCAATACAAAGTTTAATCAAATTGGAGTCAGATTATTTATTCACCTACCACGAAAAGGAACATGGTGACCCCGACGTGATCGAGCAAAATTCTACGCAGTTACAACGGACACGCTACGCCATTTTGAAGCATCGACCCTGTGCATCGACCGTTGTACCCAAAACGAAAGATCGATATTGCAACGGACTTGTATCAATCCAGGACGGTGTTACAAACGTGTTGCCGAGGAACCGTAAAGTTTTGCAAACAGTCACTACGTATTGGAGAGAAGAGAAGAGGACAAAATTGCCAACAAAGCCGCCCTTGTATCAAGCAGCCAGGAAAGCCAGCCGTGCCGTGACGATATTCCCGACAACGCAGCTCAGCGCCTCAGCCCAGCTTTACAAGGGAAGTGCCCATTCTTTTCCTACAATTACCTATTCCTCTCTTTTCTACTATCTGCTAAATCTCTGTCTTTCTACAATCCATAACGTTAAGCTTATTTCGTGCAGCACATTTTCTTTGCCACGCAAGCTTCAAACGCAATTTTCAAACATTTTTTTTGTGCATACTTCTGCAATTTATTCATCCATCCTTTGCAACTAGCATCTATTTTACTATTATATCGTGAAATAATCACGAGCTACATCTTTCCGTTGCCTATTTTGAGTGCAAAGCTAGTACAAAAGACAAGTACTTATCATTTCAAATAGGTACCTACTCAAATACTCATTGTCTTTTTGCATTTATTTATTCTTTGCCTTTCTATCCATCACATCTATTCGATTAGCACATCAATTTCTAATTTTCTAATCCCACAACTTGCCCACAACAATTAAAAATAAAATAACGCAACACATTTTAATATTTTTCCGTTTCTTTGCATTCCAGCGACATAGCAATCGCCCTACAGCTGATCGCCTGAGGTCATTGCCCGCTACATCCATTGTTCTTGCCGAGCGGCAACCAGCTGATCGCTTAAAGACAACATTTTGGGGTGCATGCATAAGCCGGATAAAAGCTACGTATAGTTATTTTATTTACAAACATTTTATTTTTCTTTATTTATTGTTGTGTCAAGCATGGAACCAAGGCCAAAGTCACCTACGGGAAACATAAGTTTAAATGTTCCATCGCTAAGTAATTTGAAGGATTTAAATACAAAACGTAGTTCAGTTAAAGGCCGAATTACGAAGTTTAAAAATTATTTGAATACTTTTCTCACTGCTGATTCAGTAACTGCAACCGATCTGTGTATGTTGACGCAGAGATACGATAGGTTTAAAGACTTATCTTTTTGTTTTGATGAGTTGCAATCTCAAATAGAATTACTAAATTCTTCTAGTTTAGATGATGAAATTGACATTCGTGAAGAATTTGAATTAGAATTCTCTTCGTTAATTGCACAGTGCAAGTTGTTTATCGAGAAACATCGCGAGAAATCATCACCAGAAGATGGTAATTCATCAAAATCGAGTTGTAGTCATACATGTCAGAACAATAACAATGTAAGCTTCAAATTACCTATCATAAAAATTGCACCTTTCGATGGAACATACTCTAAATGGCTTGAGTTCAGGGATACATTTACTTCACTCATTCATGGCAACAACAAGATCGAATCAATACATAAATTCCACTACTTAAATTCTTATCTCGAGAAGGAAGCTTCCAATGTCATCAGCAATTTAGAAGTCAGTGCTGTGAACTATGAGGAGGCTTGGCGACTTCTTTGCGAGAGGTACAACAACGAAAAACAACTAATCAATAATCACTTGAATTCTTTGTTGAATATACAGCCTGTGCCTCGAGATTCAGCGAAAGATTTACGAGCTTTAGTTGATCACATCTCTAAAAACTTGCGTGCTTTGGGCACACTGGGCGAACCAACTGAGCATTGGGATTCTTTGGTCATTCATTTGGTTTCAGCCAAGCTCGACGCAGGTTCTAGTTTCAAATGGGAAGAACATAAAAATACTTTCGATAAAAGCCCGTCTTTAAAAGATTTTTTCCAATTTCTGAATTCTCGAGCAAACATTTTAGAATCCGTTCGCAATAATAAGATTGAGAAACAAGTCCATCCAGCCCATGCATACTCTCGCAAGTTTGAAAAGTCTAACGCAAACTCATGTGTGGTTTCAGCTGCCAGTACCAACGTTCCAGTTTGCATCTTATGTAATGGCAGTCATCGCATATACGATTGTGCTTCGTTCCTGGGAAAAGGTGTTGAAGAAAGGATAGCTGAGGTCATGCGGCTGAGGCTGTGCATGAACTGTCTTCGTAAGGGACACTCTTCTCACCAATGCAGGTTGGGCCCTTGTTCTAAATGTAAGAAAAGGCATAATTCATTATTGCATAGGATTTCTTCTCAGGCTGTAAACATATCCAATGTGCAAACCTCTCAAGTAGATAATTCAGTGAGCGAACAGAAATCTGATGATAATGTAGTTAGTATGTCTGTTACCAATAATAGTAGTGTGTTACTATCAACCGCGCTGGTTGATTTATACAATCCAAATACAAACGAACATCTTACAGTTCGAGCCTTGCTAGACAGCGGAAGTCAGTCTTCTCTAATAACGGATAGGTTGAAAACCAAATTACAACTGACTTCTCAGCCAACCGAGGTCGATATTGTAGGTGTAGGCAATATTCATGCATCCAACGCAATACATAGATGTATTGTCAAGTTGAAATCGAAAACAAGTAGTTTCGAATCTTCATTATCATGTCTAGTACTGCCAGAAATCTCAGGTAGGTTACCTAACAAGTCTATAGATATTTCACAAATAAACTTACCACAGAATATCAGATTGGCCGATCCAACGTTTCATCGTACCGCGCCAGTAGACTTGCTATTGGGTGCAGACATGTTTTGGTATCTTATTGAATCGGAGCAAATCTATCTTGGCCCCAACCAGCCAGTAGCTCGTAAGTCTAAGCTAGGTTGGATATTGGCAGGCCCAATTTTTACAGTTGATGAATTCAAAAATAAATCAATAAGATGCAATCACATATCCATTCAATCCAGTCATGATTCTATTTCGAATGAATCGTTAGATGAAAGTCTCACAAAATTCTGGGAATTAGAGCAAATTCCTATGCCAACTAGCTTACAAACTGAAGAGGAAATTTTATGTGAGGCTCATTTCGTCAAAAATACATACAGAAATGAAGAAGGCAGGTTTTGTGTAACATTACCCCTCATTTCCGAACCTGATTGCTTAGGTAATTCAATAAAACAGGCTAAGAGACAATTTTTAGCTACCGAGAAACGTCTAACAAAAAATCCAGAGCTTAAACAGTTATATTCTAACTTTATAAAAGAATATTCTGAACTAGGTCATTTATCAGAAATTAGCCAGGTGCCAGAACCGTCATATTTTATACCGCATCATGCAGTCTACAAGCCAAATAGCGAATCAACCGCTCTAAGAGTTGTTTTCAATGGCAATGCAAAATCGACATCATCCTATTCCATCAATGATTTACAAATGGTAGGTCCACATATTCAGGATAACTTGTTCAACATTTTGTTAAGATTCAGGCAGTATACTTATGTAATTTCAGGGGACATAGAGAAAATGTACAGACAGGTAGAGATGCAAGAAAATCATCGCAATTTGCAAATCATATTATGGCGCGATTCTGCATCTGAACAACTTAGGCTTCTGAGATTGAACACAGTCACATATGGCTATACTAGCTCAAGCTTTTTAAGCACACGCTGTTTGTGGCAGATAGGCGATGAATGTGGCGACACTAAAATAAAAGAAATCATTCAAAAAGACTTCCTGGTCGACTAGCTAACTGCTTCAAGATGAACACATTTATATCTAAAGCAAACAAATATACATAAATAACATTTACTAATTTTACAGCCTCTGCCTTTTCTATCAGTGATAAGAAAAGGTCCGGCGAAGTCGACACCGGTAGTAGCAAATGGGAAACCTGGATTTACTCGCTCTTTTGGTAACATACCCATCATTGGAGCAGATGTGTTACCACTGGCCCTTCTACACACAACACACTGCCTAGCCGTGGTGCGAGCTAGATCTCTGCCACCTATTGGCCATACTATTTCTCTGATTGATGACAACAGAAGCTGAGGACCAGCGTGAAGAAGTCGAAGATGCTCCTGTTGGAATAATAACTTAGCAAGTTTGTGTTTTGCATGTAGTAGCATGGGGTGACGTTTATCATATGAGTAATTAGAGTTGTCTAAACGCCCTCCAACTCGTATAATATTACTTTCGGATTCCAAGAATGGGCTTAGCGATAGAATATTGCTCTTGGAATTAAGCGACTTGTGTGAACGTAGAATGTTCAATTCCTTTTGAAAGGATTCCTCCTGTGACAATTTCACTAAATATTTAAAAGAATTCGAAAGTTCTTCAGGCTGTAAAATACCAATGCGCTTGCTACTTGATTTTTTACAATTATTGATAAATCTTAAAATGTATGCAAATGTGCGTTGCAAAAAACTTAATTTTGAATACCTATCAAAATCTATAATAGTCTGGTTTGTACCTACCTCGCCACTCATGGCTACGTTTATTTTTATTTCAGGCAAATCGTTCAGATTATTGGATGAATTATTTTTAAATGTAGAGGGCCATTCTGACTCAGGCTCTCTTAGAAATGTTGGTCCGTTCCACCATAAATCACATTCCTTGATTTTACTTGCGTCCAGCAGACCGCGTGTGGCTAGATCCGCTGGGTTCTGGTCGGTCGGAACGTGACGCCAAACATTGTGTTCTGTAAGCTCTAAAATTGCACTTACTCTGTTAGCTACAAAAGTTTTTAATTTGTCGTACCTCATACCTAGCCAGGATAGAGCTATAGTGGAGTCCGTCCAAAATACCTTGCGCTGAATGACACATCGCAGAGCGCGACATACGGCGGCCGAGAGTTGAGCTCCAAGCAAACACGCACATAGTTCTAGCCGAGGTATCGTCGTCGGCTTCACGGAAGCTACTCTAGCCTTGGCACATAGAAGACGAATAGTGACGTCACCCTGCTCGTTCACGGATTTTACAAAAACAGTGGTGGCCATTGCAGCAAAGGACGCGTCGCAAAATACATGTAGTTCTGTATACACAGATGACTTACATAGCGCATGCCTAGGTATGCTAAGAGTACGAAGGTATTTTAAATTATCGACAAAATTGTTCCAATGTTCCCGTATTTGATCTGGCACTGGTTGATCCCAGTCCAACTTTTCAAGCCATAATTTCTGAATAAGAATTTTAGGTATAATTGTTAGTAAGCTCAATAAACCGAATGGATCAAATATTTTACAGGAATCGGATAATATAGTTCGTTTTGTTGGAGATTCCGTTCTGTTTTCATAGTTACACGGAAAATGAATAATATCAGCATTAGGATTCCATCCAACACCTAATGTATGAGAAGATGAACTTATAGTTAAATTGCTTTGATTGCCTTGAGTGTGATTTTCTAAGACAGACGGTAAGTTAGATCGATACTTACGTAGATTGAAACAACCTGCGCGCAATGCAGCTTCGACAGACTGCTTAATAAATAATAATTCGTCACCGTCGTCACTTCCGGTCAAGAGATCATCGACCAGGAAGTCTTTTTGAATGATTTCTTTTATTTTAGTGTCGGCACACTCATCGCCTATCTGCCACAAACAGCGTGTGCTTAGAAAGCTTGAGCTAGTATAGCCATATGTGACTGTATTCAATCTCAGAAGCCTAAGTTGTTCAGATGCAGAATCGCACCATAATATGATTTGCAAATTGCGATGATTTTCTTGCATCTCTACCTGTCTGTACATTTTCTCTATGTCCCCTGAAATTACATAAGTATACTGCCTGAATCTTAACAAAATGTTGAACAAGTTATCCTGAATATGTGGACCTACCATTTGTAAATCATTGATGGAATAGGATGATGTCGATTTTGCATTGCCATTGAAAACAACTCTTAGAGCGGTTGATTCGCTATTTGGCTTGTAGACTGCATGATGCGGTATAAAATATGACGGTTCTGGCACCTGGCTAATTTCTGATAAATGACCTAGTTCAGAATATTCTTTTATAAAGTTAGAATATAACTGTTTAAGCTCTGGATTTTTTGTTAGACGTTTCTCGGTAGCTAAAAATTGTCTCTTAGCCTGTTTTATTGAATTACCTAAGCAATCAGGTTCGGAAATGAGGGGTAATGTTACACAAAACCTGCCTTCTTCATTTCTGTATGTATTTTTGACGAAATGAGCCTCACATAAAATTTCCTCTTCAGTTTGTAAGCTAGTTGGCATAGGAATTTGCTCTAATTCCCAGAATTTTGTGAGACTTTCATCTAACGATTCATTCGAAATAGAATCATGACTGGATTGAATGGATATGTGATTGCATCTTATTGATTTATTTTTGAATTCATCAACTGTAAAAATTGGGCCTGCCAATATCCAACCTAGCTTAGACTTACGAGCTATTGGCTGGTTGGGGCCAAGAAATATTTGCTCTGACTCAATAAGATACCAAAACATGTCAGCACCCAATAGCAAGTCTACTGGCGCGGTACGATGAAACGTTGGATCGGCCAATCTGATATTCTGTGGTAAGTTTATTTGTAAAATATCTATAGACTTGTTAGGTAACCTACCTGAGATTTCTGGCAGTACTAGACATGATAATGAAGATTCGAAGCTACTTGTTTTCGATTTCAACTTGACAATACATCTATGTATTGCGTTGGATGCATGAATATTGCCTACACCTACAATATCGACCTCGGTTGGCTGAGAAGTCAGTTGTAATTTGGTTTTCAACCTATCCGTTATTAGAGAAGACTGACTTCCGCTGTCTAGCAAGGCTCGAACTGTAAGATGTTCGTTTGTATTTGGATTGTATAAATCAACCAGCGCGGTTGATAGTAACACACTACTATTATTGGTAACAGACATACTAACTACATTATCATCAGATTTCTGTTCGCTCACTGAATTATCTACTTGAGAGGTTTGCACATTGGATATGTTTACAGCCTGAGAAGAAATCCTATGCAATAATGAATTATGCCTTTTCTTACATTTAGAACAAGGGCCCAACCTGCATTGGTGAGAAGAGTGTCCCTTACGAAGACAGTTCATGCACAGCCCCAGCCGCATGACCTCAGCTATCCTTTCTTCAACACCTTTTCCCAGGAACGAAGCACAATCGTATATGCGATGACTGCCATTACATAAGATGCAAACTGGAACGTTGGTACTGGCAGCTGAAACCACACATGAGTTTGTGTTAGACTTTTCAAACTTACGAGAGTATGCATGGGCTGGATGGACTTGTTTCTCAATCTTATTATTGCGAACGGATTCTAAAATGTTTGCTCGAGAATTCAGAAATTGGAAAAAATCTTTTAAAGACGGGCTTTTATCGAAAGTATTTTTATGTTCTTCCCATTTGAAACTAGAACCTGCGTCGAGCTTGGCTGAAACCAAATGAATGACCAAAGAATCCCAATGCTCAGTTGGTTCGCCCAGTGTGCCCAAAGCACGCAAGTTTTTAGAGATGTGATCAACTAAAGCTCGTAAATCTTTCGCTGAATCTCGAGGCACAGGCTGTATATTTAACAAAGAATTCAAGTGATTATTGATTAGTTGTTTTTCGTTGTTATACCTCTCGCAAAGAAGTCGCCAAGCCTCCTCATAGTTCACAGCACTGACTTCTAAATTGCTGATGACATTGGAAGCTTCCTTCTCGAGATAAGAATTTAAGTAGTGGAATTTATGTATTGATTCGATCTTGTTGTTTCCATGGATGAGTGAAGTAAATGTATCCCTGAACTCAAGCCATTTAGAGTATGTTCCATCGAAAGGTGCAATTTTTATGATAGGTAATTTGAAGCTTACATTGTTATTGTTCTGACATGTATGACTACAACTCGATTTCGATGAATTGCCATCTTCTGGTGATGATTTTTCGCGATGTTTCTCGATAAACAACTTGCACTGTGCAATTAACGAAGAGAATTCTAATTCAAATTCTTCACGAATGTCAATTTCATCATCTAAACTAGAAGAATTTAGTAATTCTATTTGAGATTGCAACTCATCAAAACAAAAAGATAAGTCTTTAAACCTATCGTATCTCTGCGTCAACATACACAGATCGGTTACAGTTACTGAATCAGCTGTGAGAAAAGTATTCAAATAATTTTTAAACTTCGTAATTCGGCCTTTAACTGAACTACGTTTTGTATTTAAATCCTTCAAATTACTTAGCGATGGAACATTTAAACTTATGTTTCCCGTAGGTGACTTTGGCCTTGGTTCCATGATTGACACAACAATAAATAAAGAAAAATAATATTTTTGTAAATAAAATAACTATACGTAGCTTTTATCCGGCTTATGCACCCCAAAATGATGTCTTTAGGCGATCAGCTGGTTGCCGCTTGGCAAGAACAATGGATGTAGCGGGCAATGACCTCAGGCGATCAGCTGTAGGGCGATTGCTATGTCGCTGGAATGCAAAGAAACGGAAAAATATTAAAATGTGTTGCGTTATTTTATTTTTAATAGTTGTGGGCAAGTTGTGGGATTAGAAAATTAGAAATTGACACGTCGTGTCACATTGAATCTTGTATATGTTTATAATATTTGTTGATGATAAATAAATATATAATAGTAAAAAGATTATGATGGTTCGAATTGACAGAGACGACGCCATTACGACAATACGTGTGTGCTCATATTCGTAATTTAATTCTAATGTACGCGAGTCCCAACCATTATTTGTAGAACACAGTCATTCAATATAAAGTTAATCTAAATTGGAGTCAGATTTATTATTCACCTACCACGAAAAGGAACATAATAAAACTATATATATTCAAATTGTCTTCATAATCTAATAATAATTAATTGAAAAATTAACGTAAAATGTAAAACATGTTCCTTTTCGTGGTAGGTGAATGAATAATCTGACTCCAATTTGATTAAACTTTATATTGAATGACTGTGTTCTTTACAAATAATGGTTGGGACTCGCGTACATTAGAATTAATTACGAATATGAGAGCACACACGTATGGTCGTAATGGCGTCGTCTCTGTCAATGTGGAGCGGGGGAGTTCACCGGCGGTGCGCGGGCGACGGGGTGGCTTCATACATTTCGGCGTGCTAGTGAGGAGCCGCAGGCGCGCTAGTGAAGCGCCGGAACATTATCCGGGGCCTTGGAAGCCTTGGCCTCCAAATTGTGGTCATCTGCAGGCTCAAGAAGGGGGCACAGATACTTGACTCCTCGTCGATATGTGCCTGTGGTAGTTTTGACTTCGGCAACTCGAGTTATGCCATCCTTCCCTGGAAAGGTTGAAGTTATGCGCCCGAGCTTCCATTGCATAGGAGGAGAATTGTCATCCTTCAGAAGCACCAAGTCTCCTTCCAGTAGTGGTCTGTTGTGAGTGCGCCACTTGTGTTTCTGCTGCAGTTCGGCTATGTACTCGGTCTGCCACCGTTTCCAAAAATGTTGTCTCAGTTGTTCGAGCCGTTGGAATCGATTCAGTCTGCTCGAACTCAAATCATCTAGATCTGGTGACGGCAGCGACATAAGCGGCCTTCCAATAAGGAAATGCCCTGGGGTTAATGGATTTAGGTCGTTGGGGGAAGAGGATAACGGACAAATGGGTCTGCTGTTGAGGACAGCTTCTATCTGACTAAAGAGGGTTGCCAATTCCTCAAAAGTTAAGTGCGTATTACTAAAGATACGTTTTGCCACGCTTTTAGCTGATTTGACAGCTGATTCCCAAAGACCCCCAAAATGCGGTGCATAAGCCGGTTGAAAATTAAATTTAATACCTTCTCCTGATGTGTAGCCTACAATGTCATCAGCATGAGAGGTAAGAAACTCTCCTATCTCTTTTGAGGCGGCAACAAAGTTGCGTCCATTGTCGCAGTAAATCTCAACTGGGCGGCCTCTACGAGAGATAAAACGACGAAAAGATAAAATAAATGCGTCCTTGGATAGTTCGCTAACTGCTTCAAGATGAACACATTTATATCTAAAGCAAACAAATATACATAAATAACATTTACTAATTTTACAGCCTCTGCCTTTTCTATCAGTGATAAGAAAAGGTCCGGCGAAGTCGACACCGGTAGTAGCAAATGGGAAACCTGGATTTACTCGCTCTTTTGGTAACATACCCATCATTGGAGCAGATGTGTTACCACTGGCCCTTCTACACACAACACACTGCCTAGCCGTGGTGCGAGCTAGATCTCTGCCACCTATTGGCCATACTATTTCTCTGATTGATGACAACAGAAGCTGAGGACCAGCGTGAAGAAGTCGAAGATGCTCCTGTTGGAATAATAACTTAGCAAGTTTGTGTTTTGCATGTAGTAGCATGGGGTGACGTTTATCATATGAGTAATTAGAGTTGTCTAAACGCCCTCCAACTCGTATAATATTACTTTCGGATTCCAAGAATGGGCTTAGCGATAGAATATTGCTCTTAGAATTGAGCGACTTGTGTGAACGTAGAATGTTCAATTCCTTTTGAAAGGATTCCTCCTGTGACAATTTCACTAAGTATTTAAAAGAATTCGAAAGTTCTTCAGGCTGTAAAATACCAATGCGCTTGCTACTTGATTTTTTACAATTATTGATAAATCTTAAAATGTATGCAAATGTGCGTTGCAAAAAACTTAATTTTGAATACCTATCAAAATCTATAATAGTCTGGTTTGTACCTACCTCGCCACTCATGGCTACGTTTATTTTTATTTCAGGCAAATCGTTCAGATTATTGGATGAATTATTTTTAAATGTAGAGGGCCATTCTGACTCAGGCTCTCTTAGAAATGTTGGTCCGTTCCACCATAAATCACATTCCTTGATTTTACTTGCGTCCAGACCGCGTGTAGCTAGATCCGCTGGGTTCTGGTCGGTCGGAACGTGACGCCAAACATTGTGTTCTGTAAGCTCTAAAATTGCACTTACTCTGTTAGCTACAAAAATTTTTAATTTGTCGTACCTCATACCTAGCCAGGATAGAGCTATAGTGGAGTCCGTCCAAAACACCTTACGCTGAATGACACATCGCAGAGCGCGACATACGGCGGCCGCGAGTTGAGCTCCAAGCAAACATGCACATAGTTCTAGCCGAGGTATCGTCGTCGGCTTCACAGAAGCTACTCTAGCCTTGGCACATAGAAGACGAATAGTGACGTCACCCTGCTTGTTCACGGATTTTACAAAAACAGTGGTGGCCATTGCAGCAAAGGACGCGTCGCAAAATACATGTAGTTCTGTATACACAGATGACTTACATAGCGCATGCCTAGGTATGCTAAGAGTACGAAGGTATTTTAAATTATCGACAAAATTGTTCCAATGTTCCCGTATTTGATCTGGCACTGGTTGATCCCAGTCCAACTTTTCAAGCCATAATTTCTGAATAAGAATTTTAGGTATAATTGTTAGTAAGCTCAATAAACCGAATGGATCAAATATTTTACAGGAATCGGATAATATAGTTCGTTTTGTTGGAGATTCCGTTCTGTTTTCATAGTTACACGGAAAATGAATAATATCAGCATTAGGATTCCATCCAACACCTAATGTATGAGAAGATGAACTTATAGTTAAATTGCTTTGATTGCCTTGAGTGTGATTTTCTAAGACAGACGGTAAGTTAGATCGATACTTACGTAGATTGAAACAACCTGCGCGCAATGCAGCTTCGACGGACTGCTTAATAAATAATAATTCGTCACCGTCGTCACTTCCGGTCAAGAGATCATCGACCAGGAAGTCTTTTTGAATGATTTCTTTTATTTTAGTGTCGCCACATTCATCGCCTATCTGCCACAAACAGCGTGTGCTTAAAAAGCTTGAGCTAGTATAGCCATATGTGACTGTGTTCAATCTCAGAAGCCTAAGTTGTTCAGATGCAGAATCGCGCCATAATATGATTTGCAAATTGCGATGATTTTCTTGCATCTCTACCTGTCTGTACATTTTCTCTATGTCCCCTGAAATTACATAAGTATACTGCCTGAATCTTAACAAAATGTTGAACAAGCTATCCTGAATGTGTGGACCTACCATTTGTAAATCATTGATGGAATAGGATGATGTCGATTTTGCATTGCCATTGAAAACAACTCTTAGAGCGGTTGATTCGCTATTTGGCTTGTAGACTGCATGATGCGGTATAAAATATGACGGTTCTGGCACCTGGCTAATTTCTGATAAATGACCTAGTTCAGAATATTCTTTTATAAAGTTAGAATATAACTGTTTAAGCTCTGGATTTTTTGTTAGACGTTTCTCGGTAGCTAAAAATTGTCTCTTAGCCTGTTTTATTGAATTACCTAAGCAATCAGGTTCGGAAATGAGGGGTAATGTTACACAAAACCTGCCTTCTTCATTTCTGTATGTATTTTTGACGAAATGAGCCTCACATAAAATTTCCTCTTCAGTTTGTAAGCTACTTGGCATAGGAATTTGCTCTAATTCCCAGAACTTTGTGAGACTTTCATCTAACGATTCATTCGAAATAGAATCATGACTGGATTGAATGGATATATGATTGCATCTTATTGATTTATTTTTGAATTCATCAACTGTAAAAATTGGGCCTGCCAATATCCAACCTAGCTTAGACTTACGAGCTACTGGCTGGTTGGGGCCAAGATAGATTTGCTCCGATTCAATAAGATACCAAAACATGTCTGCACCCAATAGCAAGTCTACTGGCGCGGTACGATGAAACGTTGGATCGGCCAATCTGATATTCTGTGGTAAGTTTATTTGTGAAATATCTATAGACTTGTTAGGTAACCTACCTGAGATTTCTGGCAGTACTAGACATGATAATGAAGATTCGAAACTACTTGTTTTCGATTTCAACTTGACAATACATCTATGTATTGCGTTGGATGCATGAATATTGCCTACACCTACAATATCGACCTCGGTTGGCTGAGAAGTCAGTTGTAATTTGGTTTTCAACCTATCCGTTATTAGAGAAGACTGACTTCCGCTGTCTAGCAAGGCTCGAACTGTAAGATGTTCGTTTGTATTTGGATTGTATAAATCAACCAGCGCGGTTGATAGTAACACACTACTATTATTGGTAACAGACATACTAACTACATTATCATCAGATTTCTGTTCGCTCACTGAATTATCTACTTGAGAGGTTTGCACATTGGATATGTTTACAGCCTGAGAAGAAATCCTATGCAATAATGAATTATGCCTTTTCTTACATTTAGAACAAGGGCCCAACCTGCATTGGTGAGAAGAGTGTCCCTTACGAAGACAGTTCATGCACAGCCTCAGCCGCATGACCTCAGCTATCCTTTCTTCAACACCTTTTCCCAGGAACGAAGCACAATCGTATATGCGATGACTGCCATTACATAAGATGCAAACTGGAACGTTGGTACTGGCAGCTGAAACCACACATGAGTTTGCGTTAGACTTTTCAAACTTGCGAGAGTATGCATGGGCTGGATGGACTTGTTTCTCAATCTTATTATTGCGAACGGATTCTAAAATGTTTGCTCGAGAATTCAGAAATTGGAAAAAATCTTTTAAAGACGGGCTTTTATCGAAAGTATTTTTATGTTCTTCCCATTTGAAACTAGAACCTGCGTCGAGCTTGGCTGAAACCAAATGAATGACCAAAGAATCCCAATGCTCAGTTGGTTCGCCCAGTGTGCCCAAAGCACGCAAGTTTTTAGAGATGTGATCAACTAAAGCTCGTAAATCTTTCGCTGAATCTCGAGGCACAGGCTGTATATTTAACAAAGAATTCAAGTGATTATTGATTAGTTGTTTTTCGTTGTTATACCTCTCGCAAAGAAGTCGCCAAGCCTCCTCATAGTTCACAGCACTGACTTCTAAATTGCTGATGACATTGGAAGCTTCCTTCTCGAGATAAGAATTTAAATAGTGGAATTTATGTATTGATTCGATCTTGTTGTTTCCATGGATGAGTGAAGTAAATGTATCCCTGAACTCAAGCCATTTAGAGTATGTTCCATCGAAAGGTGCAATTTTTATGATAGGTAATTTGAAGCTTACATTGTTATTGTTCTGACATGTATGACTACAACTCGATTTTGATGAATTACCATCTTCTGTTGATGATTTCTCGCGATGTTTCTCGATAAACAACTTGCACTGTGCAATTAACGAAGAGAATTCTAATTCAAATTCTTCACGAATGTCAATTTCATCATCTAAACTAGAAGAATTTAGTAATTCTATTTGAGATTGCAACTCATCAAAACAAAAAGATAAGTCTTTAAACCTATCGTATCTCTGCGTCAACATACACAGATCGGTTGCAGTTACTGAATCAGCAGTGAGAAAAGTATTCAAATAATTTTTAAACTTCGTAATTCGGCCTTTAACTGAACTACGTTTTGTATTTAAATCCTTCAAATTACTTAGCGATGGAACATTTAAACTTATGTTTCCCGTAGGTGACTTTGGCCTTGGTTCCATGCTTGACACAACAATAAATAAAGAAAAATAAAATGTTTGTAAATAAAATAACTATACGTAGCTTTTATCCGGCTTATGCATGCACCCCAAAATGTTGTCTTTAAGCGATCAGCTGGTTGCCGCTCGGCAAGAACAATGGATGTAGCGGGCAATGACCTCAGGCGATCAGCTGTAGGGCGATTGCTATGTCGCTGGAATGCAAAGAAACGGAAAAATATTAAAATGTGTCACGGTAACAATGTGACACATATGGCTATACTAGCTCAAGCTTTCTAAGCACACGCTGTTTGTGGCAGATAGGCGATGAGTGTGCCGACACTAAAATAAAAGAAATCATTCAAAAAGACTTCCTGGTCGATGATCTCTTGACCGGAAGTGACGACGGTGACGAATTATTATTTATTAAGCAGTCTGTCGAAGCTGCATTGCGCGCAGGTTGTTTCAATCTACGTAAGTATCGATCTAATAAATAACATTGATAACAATATCAATATCACAAATTCAATATTACAGATAAAATAAATGCGTCCTTGGATAGTTCGCTAACTGCTTCAAGATGAACACATTTATATCTAAAGCAAACAAATATACATAAATAACATTTACTAATTTTACAGCCTCTGCCTTTTCTATCAGTGATAAGAAAAGGTCCGGCGAAGTCGACACCGGTAGTAGCAAATGGGAAACCTGGATTTACGAATATTATGATGAAATTAGATTATTATAATATATATTGATATTAGATATACTATCATATATCATACTAATTATAAGGCATAAGCCGGTTGAAAATTAAATTTAATACCTTCTCCTGATGTGTAGCCTACAATGTCATCAGCATGAGAGGTAAGAAACTCTCCTATCTCTTTTGAGGCGGCAACAAAGTTGCGTCCATTGTCGCAGTAAATCTCAACTGGGCGGCCTCTACGAGAGATAAAACGACGAAAAGATAAAATAAATGCGTCCTTGGATAGTTCGCTAACTGCTTCAAGATGAACACATTTATATCTAAAGCAAACAAATATACATAAATAACATTTACTAATTTTACAGCCTCTGCCTTTGCTATCAGTGATAAGAAAAGGTCCGGCGAAGTCGACACCGGTAGTAGCAAATGGGAAACCTGGATTTACTCGCTCTTTTGGTAACATGCCCATCATTGGAGCAGATGTGATTGGCCAGACTTTTTCTCTGATTGATGACAACAGAAGCTGAGGACCAGCGTGAAGAAGTCGAAGATGCTCCTGTTGGAATAATAACTTAGCAAGTTTGTGTTTTGCATGTAGTAGCATGGGGTGACGTTTATCATATGAGTAATTAGAGTTGTCTAAACGCCCTCCAACTCGTATAATATTACTTTCGGATTCCAAGAATGGGCTTAGCGATAGAATATTGCTCTTAGAATTGAGCGACTTGTGTGAACGTAGAATGTTCAATTCCTTTTGAAAGGATTCTTCCTGTGACAATTTCACTAAATATTTAAAAGAATTCGAAAGTTCTTCAGGCTGTAAAATACCAATGCGCTTGCTACTTGATTTTTTACAATTATTGATAAATCTTAAAATGTATGCAAATGTGCGTTGCAAAAAACTTAATTTTGAATACCTATCAAAATCTATAATAGTCTGGTTTGTACCTACCTCGCCACTCATGGCTACGTTTATTTTTATTTCAGGCAAATCGTTCAGATTATTGGATGAATTATTTTTAAATGTAGAGGGCCATTCTGACTCAGGCTCTCTTAGAAATGTTGGTCCGTTCCACCATAAATCACATTCCTTGATTTTACTTGCGTCCAGACCGCGTGTAGCTAGATCCGCTGGGTTCTGGTCGGTCGGAACGTGACGCCAAACATTGTGTTCTGTAAGCTCTAAAATTGCACTTACTCTGTTAGCTACAAAAGTTTTTAATTTGTCGTACCTCATACCTAGCCAGGATAGAGCTATAGTGGAGTCCGTCCAAAACACCTTGCGCTGAATGACACATCGCAGAGCGCGACATACGGCGGCCGAGAGTTGAGCTCCAAGCAAACATGCACATAGTTCTAGCCGAGGTATCGTCGTCGGCTTCACAGAAGCTACTCTAGCCTTGGCACATAGAAGACGAATAGTGACGTCACCCTGCTCGTTCACGGATTTTACAAAAACAGTGGTGGCCATTGCAGCAAAGGACGCGTCGCAAAATACATGTAGTTCTGTATACACAGATGACTTACATAGCGCATGCCTAGGTATGCTAAGAGTACGAAGGTATTTTAAATTATCGACAAAATTGTTCCAATGTTCCCGTATTTGATCTGGCACTGGTTGATCCCAGTCCAACTTTTCGAGCCATAATTTTTGAATAAGAATTTTAGGTATAATTATTAGTAAGCTCAACAAACCGAATGGATCAAATATTTTACAGGAATCGGATAATATAGTTCGTTTTGTTGGAGATTCCGTTCTGTTTTCATAGTTACACGGAAAATGAATAATATCAGCATTAGGATTCCATCCAACACCTAATGTATGAGAAGATGAACTTATAGTTAAATTGGTTTGATTGCCTTGAGTGTGATTTTCTAAGACAGACGGTAAGTTAGATCGATACTTACGTAGATTGAAACAACCTGCGCGCAATGCAGCTTCGACGGACTGCTTAATAAATAATAATTCGTCACCGTCGTCACTTCCGGTCAAGAGATCATCGACCAGGAAGTCTTTTTGAATGATTTCTTTTATTTTAGTGTCGGCACACTCATCGCCTATCTGCCACAAACAGCGTGTGCTTAGAAAGCTTGAGCTAGTATAGCCATATGTGACTGTATTCAATCTCAGAAGCCTAAGTTGTTCAGATGCAGAATCGCGCCATAATATGATTTGCAAATTGCGATGATTTTCTTGCATCTCTACCTGTCTGTACATTTTCTCTATGTCCCCTGAAATTACATAAGTATACTGCCTGAATCTTAACAAAATGTTGAACAAGCTATCCTGAATATGTGGACCTACCATTTGTAAATCATTGATGGAATAGGATGATGTCGATTTTGCATTGCCATTGAAAACAACCCTTAGAGCGGTTGATTCGCTATTTGGCTTGTAGACTGCATGATGCGGTATAAAATATGACGGTTCTGGCACCTGGCTAATTTCTGATAAATGTCCTAGATCTGAATATTCCTTTATGAAGTTAGAATATAACTGTTTAAGCTCTGGATTTTTTGTTAAACGTTTCTCGGTAGCTAAAAATTGACTTTTAGCCTGTTTCATTGAATTATCTAAGCAATCAGGTTCGGAAATAAGGGGTAATGTTACACAAAACCTGCCTTCTTCGTTTCTATATGTATTCTTGACGAAATGAGCCTCACATAAAATTTCCTCTTCAGTTTGTAAGCTACTTGGCATAGGAATTTGCTCCAATTCCCAGAACTTTGTGAGACTTTCATCTAACGATTCATTCGAAATAGAATCATGACTGGATTGAATGGATATGTGATTGCATCTTATTGATTTATTTTTGAATTCATCAACTGTAAAAATTGGGCCTGCCAATATCCAACCTAGCTTAGACTTACGAGCTATTGGCTGGTTGGGGCCAAGAAATATTTGCTCTGACTCAATAAGATACCAAAACATGTCAGCACCCAATAGCAAGTCTACTGGCGCGGTACGATGAAACGTTGGATCGGCCAATCTGATATTCTGTGGTAAGTTTATTTGTAAAATATCTATAGACTTGTTAGGTAACCTACCTGAGATTTCTGGCAGTACTAGACATGATAATGAAGATTCGAAGCTACTTGTTTTCGATTTCAACTTGACAATACATCTATGTATTGCGTTGGATGCATGAATATTGCCTACACCTACAATATCGACCTCGGTTGGCTGAGAAGTCAGTTGTAATTTGGTTTTCAACCTATCCGTTATTAGAGAAGACTGACTTCCGCTGTCTAGCAAGGCTCGAACTGTAAGATGTTCGTTTGTATTTGGATTGTATAAATCAACCAGCGCGGTTGATAGTAACACACTACTATTATTGGTAACAGACATACTAACTACATTATCATCAGATTTCTGTTCGCTCACTGAATTATCTACTTGAGAGGTTTGCACATTGGATATGTTTACAGCCTGAGAAGAAGTCCTATGCAATAATGAATTATGCCTTTTCTTACATTTAGAACAAGGGCCCAACCTGCATTTGTGAGAAGAGTGTCCCTTACGAAGACAGTTCATGCACAGCCCCAGCCGCATGACCTCAGCTATCCTTTCTTCAATACCTTTTCCCAGGAACGAAGCACAATCGTATATGCGATGACTGCCATTACATAAGATGCAAACTGGAACGTTGGTACTGGCAGCTGAAACCACACATGAGTTTGTGTTAGACTTTTCAAACTTACGAGAGTATGAATGGGCTGGATGGACTTGTTTCTCAATCTTATTATTGCGAACGGATTCTAGAATGTTTGCTCGAGAATTCAGAAATTGGAAAAAATCTTTCAAAGATGGGCTTTTATCGAAAGTATTTTTATGTTCTTCCCATTTGAAACTAGAACCTGCGTCGAGCTTGGCTGAAACCAAATGAATGACCAAAGAATCCCAATGCTCAGTTGGTTCGCCTAGTGTGCTCAATGCACGCAAGTTTTTAGAGATGTGATCAACTAAAGCTCGTAAATCTTTCGCTGAATCTCGAGGCACAGGCTGTATATTCAACAAAGAATTCAAGTGGTTATTGATTAGTTGTTTTTCGTTGTTATACCTCTCGCAAAGAAGTCGCCAAGCCTCCTCATAGTTCACAGCACTGACTTCTAAATTGCTGATGACATTGGAAGCTTCCTTCTCGAGATAAGAATTTAAGTAGTGAAATTTATGTATTGATTCGATCTTTTTGTTGCCATGGATGAGTGAAGTAAATGTATCCCTGAACTCAAGCCATTTAGAGTATGTTCCATCGAAAGGTGCAATTTTTATGATAGGTAATTTGAAGCTTACGTTGTTATTGTTCTGACATGTATGACTACAACTCGATTTCGATGAATTACCATCTTCTGGTGATGATTTTTCGTGATGTTGTTTCTCGATAAACAACTTGCACTGTGCAATTAACGAAGAGAATTCCAATTCAAATTCTTCACGGATGTCAATTTCATCATCTAAACTAGAAGAATTTAGTAATTCTATTTGAGTTTGCAACTCATCGAAACAAAAAGATAAGTCTTTAAACCTATCGTATCTCTGCGTCAACATACACAGATCGGTTGCAGTTACTGAATCAGCTGTGAGAAAAGTATTCAAATAATTTTTAAACTTCGTAATTCGGCCTTTAACTGAACTACGTTTTGTATTTAAATCCTTCAAATTACTTAGCGATGGAACATTTAAACTTATGTTTCCCGTAGGTGACTTTGGCCTTGGTTCCATGATTGACACAACAATAAATAAAGAAAAATAATATTTTTGTAAATAAAATAACTATACGTAGCTTTTATCCGGCTTATGCACCCCAAAATGATGTCTTTAGGCGATCAGCTGGTTGCCGCTTGGCAAGAACAATGGATGTAGCGGGCAATGACCTCAGGCGATCAGCTGTAGGGCGATTGCTATGTCGCTGGAATGCAAAGAAACGGAAAAATATTAAAATGTGTTGCGTTATTTTATTTTTAATTGTTGTGGGCAAGTTGTGGGTTTAGAAAATTAGAAATTGATGCGCTAATCGAATAGATGTGATGGATAGAAAGGCAAAGAATAAATAAATGCAAAAAGACAATGAATATTTGAGTAGGTACCTATTTGAAATGATAAGTACTTGTCTTTTTGTACTAGCTTTGCACTCAAAATAGGCAACGGAAAGATGTAGCTCGTGATTATTTCACGATATAATAGTAAAATAGATGCTAGTTGCATAGGATGGATGAATAAATTGCAGAGGTATGCACAAAAAATTGTTTGAAAAATGCGTTTGAAGCTTGCGTGGCAAAGAAAATGTGCTGCACGAAGCTTAACGTTATGGATTGTAGAAAGACAGAGATTTAGTAGATAGTAGAAAAGAGAGGAATAGGTAATTGTAGAAAGGAATGGGCACTTCCCTTGTAAAGCTGGGCTGAGGCGCTGAGCTGCGTTGTCGGGAATATCGTCACGGCACGGCTGGCTTTCCTGGCTGCTTGATACAAGGGCGGCTTTGTTGGTAATTTTTGTCCTCTTCTCTTCTCTCCAATACGTAGTGACTGTTTGCAAAACTTTACGGTTCCTCGGCAACACGTTTGTAACACCGTCCTGGATTGATACAAGTCCGTTGCAATATCGATCTTTCGTTTTGGGAACAACGGTCGATGCACAGGGTCGATGCTTCAAAATGGCGTAGCGTGTCCGTTGTAACTGCGTAGAATTTTGCTCGATCACGTCGGGGTCACCATGTTCCTTTTCGTGGTAGGTGAATGAATAATCTGACTCCAATTTTGATTAACTTTATATTGAATGACTGTGTTCTTTACAAATAATGGTAGGTCCACACATTCAGGATAACTTGTATCAAGCAGCCAGGAAAGCCAGCCGTGCCGTGACGATATTCCCGACAACGCAGCTCAGCGCCTCAGCCCAGCTTTACAAGGGAAGTGCCCATTCCTTTCTACAATTACCTATTCCTCTCTTTTCTACCATCTGCTCCAATGATGGGTATGTTACCAAAAGAGCGAGTAAATCCAGGTTTCCCATTTGCTACTACCGGTGTCGACTTCGCCGGACCTTTTCTTATCACTGATAGGAAAGGCAGAGGCTGTAAAATTAGTAAATGTTATTTATGTATATTTGTTTGCTTTAGATATAAATGTGTTCATCTTGAAGCAGTTAGCGAACTATCCAAGGACGCATTTATTTTATCTTTTCTGACATTAATGTGAATCGTCAATAAAATATTGTCAACATAGAATTAAATTGCGAATAAAGGCACACACGTATGGTTGTAATGGCGTCGTCTCTGTCAAATAACATATTACACAATAGACCACACAGTCGGGGTCACCATGTTCCTTTTCGTGGTAGGTGAATGAATAATCTGACTCCAATTTGATTAAACTTTATATTGAATGACTGTGTTCTTTACAAATAATGGTTGGGACTCGCGTACATTAGAATTAATTACGACCATACGTGTGTGCTCTCATATTCGTAATTAATTCTAATGTACGCGAGTCCCAACCATTATTTGTAAAGAACACAGTCATTCAATATAAAGTTTAATCAAATTGGAGTCAGATTATTCATTCACCTACCACGAAAAGGAACATGGTGACCCCGACGTGATCGAGCAAAATTCTACGCAGTTACAACGGACACGCTACGCCATTTTGAAGCATCGACCCTGTGCATCGACCGTTGTACCCAAAACGAAAGATCGATATTGCAACGGACTTGTATCAATCCAGGACGGTGTTACAAACGTGTTGCCGAGGAACCGTAAAGTTTTGCAAACAGTCACTACGTATTGGAGAGAAGAGAAGAGGACAAAATTGCCAACAAAGCCGCCCTTGTATCAAGCAGCCAGGAAAGCCAGCCGTGCCGTGACGATATTCCCGACAACGCAGCTCAGCGCCTCAGCCCAGCTTTACAAGGGAAGTGCCCATTCTTTTCCTACAATTACCTATTCCTCTCTTTTCTACTATCTGCTAAATCTCTGTCTTTCTACAATCCATAACGTTAAGCTTATTTCGTGCAGCACATTTTCTTACAGTATGCACAATATTACAGTGTGTTGTGTGTAGAAGGGCCAGTGGTAACACATCTGCTCCAATGATGGGTATGTTACCAAAAGAGCGAGTAAATCCAGGTTTCCCATTTGCTACTACCGGTGTCGACTTCGCCGGACCTTTTCTTATCACTGATAGAAAAGGCAGAGGCTGTAAAATTAGTAAATGTTATTTATGTATATTTGTTTGCTTTAGATATAAATGTGTTCATCTTGAAGCAGTTAGCGAACTATCCAAGGACGCATTTATTTTATCTTTTCGTCGTTTTATCTCTCGTAGAGGCCGCCCAGTTGAGATTTACTGCGACAATGGACGCAACTTTGTTGCCGCCTCAAAAGAGATAGGAGAGTTTCTTACCTCTCATGCTGATGACATTGTAGGCTACTCATCAGGAGAAGGTATTAAATTTAATTTTCAACCGGCTTATGCACCGCATTTTGGGGGTCTTTGGGAATCAGCTGTCAAATCAGCTAAAAGCGTGGCAAAACGTATATTTAGTAATACGCATTTAACTTTTGAGGAATTAGCAACCCTCTTTAGTCAGATAGAAGCTTTCCTCAACAGCAGACCCATTTGTCCGTTATCCTCTTCCCCCAACGACCTAAATCCATTAACCCCAGGGCATTTCCTTATTGGAAGGCCGCTTATGTCGCTGCCGTCACCAGATCTAGATGATTTGAGTTCGAGCAGACTGAATCGATTCCAACGGCTCGAACAACTGAGACAACATTTTTGGAAACGGTGGCAGACCGAGTACATAGCCGAACTGCAGCAGAAACACAAGTGGCGCACTCACAACAGACCACTACTGGAAGGAGACTTGGTGCTTCTGAAGGATGACAATTCTCCTCCTATGCAATGGAAGCTCGGGCGCATAACTTCAACCTTTCCAGGGAAGGATGGCATAACTCGAGTTGCCGAAGTCAAAACTACCACAGGCACATATCGACGAGGAGTCAAGTATCTGTGCCCCCTTCTTGAGCCTGCAGATGACCACAATTTGGAATCCAAGGCTTCCAAGGCCCCGGATAATGTTCCGGCGCTTCACTAGCGCGCCTGCGGCTTTTCACTAGTACGCCAGAATGTGTGGAGCCACCCCGTCGCCCGCGCACCGCCGGTGAACTCCCCCGCTCCACATTGACAGAGACGACGCCATTACGACAATACGTGTGTGCTCATATTCGTAATTTAATTCTAATGTACGCGAGTCCCAACCATTATTTGTAAAGAACACAGTCATTCAATATAAAGTTTAATCAAATTGGAGTCAGATTATTCATTCACCTACCACGAAAAGGAACATGGTGACCCCGACGTGATCAAATTCGTGAACATTGCGTATATAAGGTCGAATATTATTGTGTTCAATATTACAAATAATAATCAATCTAATTCAAATTCTTCACGAATGTCAATTTCATCATCTAAACTAGAAGAATTTAGTAATTCTATTTGAGATTGCAACTCATCAAAACAAAAAGATAAGTCTTTAAACCTATCGTATCTCTGCGTCAACATACACAGATCGGTTACAGTTACTGAATCAGCTGTGAGAAAAGTATTCAAATAATTTTTAAACTTCGTAATTCGGCCTTTAACTGAACTACGTTTTGTATTTAAATCCTTCAAATTACTTAGCGATGGAACATTTAAACTTATGTTTCCCGTAGGTGACTTTGGCCTTGGTTCCATGATTGACACAACAATAAATAAAGAAAAATAATATTTTTGTAAATAAAATAACTATACGTAGCTTTTATCCGGCTTATGCACCCCAAAATGATGTCTTTAGGCGATCAGCTGGTTGCCGCTTGGCAAGAACAATGGATGTAGCGGGCAATGACCTCAGGCGATCAGCTGTAGGGCGATTGCTATGTCGCTGGAATGCAAAGAAACGGAAAAATATTAAAATGTGTTGCGTTATTTTATTTTTAATAGTTGTGGGCAAGTTGTGGGATTAGAAAATTAGAAATTGACACGTCGTGTCACATTGAATCTTGTATATGTTTATAATATTTGTTGATGATAAATAAATATATAATAGTAAAAAGATTATGATGGTTCGAATTGACAGAGACGACGCCATTACGACAATACGTGTGTGCTCATATTCGTAATTTAATTCTAATGTACGCGAGTCCCAACCATTATTTGTAGAACACAGTCATTCAATATAAAGTTAATCTAAATTGGAGTCAGATTTATTATTCACCTACCACGAAAAGGAACATAATAAAACTATATATATTCAAATTGTCTTCATAATCTAATAATAATTAATTGAAAAATTAACGTAAAATGTAAAACATGTTCCTTTTCGTGGTAGGTGAATGAATAATCTGACTCCAATTTGATTAAACTTTATATTGAATGACTGTGTTCTTTACAAATAATGGTTGGGACTCGCGTACATTAGAATTAATTACGAATATGAGAGCACACACGTATGGTCGTAATGGCGTCGTCTCTGTCAATGTGGAGCGGGGGAGTTCACCGGCGGTGCGCGGGCGACGGGGTGGCTTCATACATTTCGGCGTGCTAGTGAGGAGCCGCAGGCGCGCTAGTGAAGCGCCGGAACATTATCCGGGGCCTTGGAAGCCTTGGCCTCCAAATTGTGGTCATCTGCAGGCTCAAGAAGGGGGCACAGATACTTGACTCCTCGTCGATATGTGCCTGTGGTAGTTTTGACTTCGGCAACTCGAGTTATGCCATCCTTCCCTGGAAAGGTTGAAGTTATGCGCCCGAGCTTCCATTGCATAGGAGGAGAATTGTCATCCTTCAGAAGCACCAAGTCTCCTTCCAGTAGTGGTCTGTTGTGAGTGCGCCACTTGTGTTTCTGCTGCAGTTCGGCTATGTACTCGGTCTGCCACCGTTTCCAAAAATGTTGTCTCAGTTGTTCGAGCCGTTGGAATCGATTCAGTCTGCTCGAACTCAAATCATCTAGATCTGGTGACGGCAGCGACATAAGCGGCCTTCCAATAAGGAAATGCCCTGGGGTTAATGGATTTAGGTCGTTGGGGGAAGAGGATAACGGACAAATGGGTCTGCTGTTGAGGACAGCTTCTATCTGACTAAAGAGGGTTGCCAATTCCTCAAAAGTTAAGTGCGTATTACTAAAGATACGTTTTGCCACGCTTTTAGCTGATTTGACAGCTGATTCCCAAAGACCCCCAAAATGCGGTGCATAAGCCGGTTGAAAATTAAATTTAATACCTTCTCCTGATGTGTAGCCTACAATGTCATCAGCATGAGAGGTAAGAAACTCTCCTATCTCTTTTGAGGCGGCAACAAAGTTGCGTCCATTGTCGCAGTAAATCTCAACTGGGCGGCCTCTACGAGAGATAAAACGACGAAAAGATAAAATAAATGCGTCCTTGGATAGTTCGCTAACTGCTTCAAGATGAACACATTTATATCTAAAGCAAACAAATATACATAAATAACATTTACTAATTTTACAGCCTCTGCCTTTTCTATCAGTGATAAGAAAAGGTCCGGCGAAGTCGACACCGGTAGTAGCAAATGGGAAACCTGGATTTACTCGCTCTTTTGGTAACATACCCATCATTGGAGCAGATGTGTTACCACTGGCCCTTCTACACACAACACACTGCCTAGCCGTGGTGCGAGCTAGATCTCTGCCACCTATTGGCCATACTATTTCTCTGATTGATGACAACAGAAGCTGAGGACCAGCGTGAAGAAGTCGAAGATGCTCCTGTTGGAATAATAACTTAGCAAGTTTGTGTTTTGCATGTAGTAGCATGGGGTGACGTTTATCATATGAGTAATTAGAGTTGTCTAAACGCCCTCCAACTCGTATAATATTACTTTCGGATTCCAAGAATGGGCTTAGCGATAGAATATTGCTCTTAGAATTGAGCGACTTGTGTGAACGTAGAATGTTCAATTCCTTTTGAAAGGATTCCTCCTGTGACAATTTCACTAAGTATTTAAAAGAATTCGAAAGTTCTTCAGGCTGTAAAATACCAATGCGCTTGCTACTTGATTTTTTACAATTATTGATAAATCTTAAAATGTATGCAAATGTGCGTTGCAAAAAACTTAATTTTGAATACCTATCAAAATCTATAATAGTCTGGTTTGTACCTACCTCGCCACTCATGGCTACGTTTATTTTTATTTCAGGCAAATCGTTCAGATTATTGGATGAATTATTTTTAAATGTAGAGGGCCATTCTGACTCAGGCTCTCTTAGAAATGTTGGTCCGTTCCACCATAAATCACATTCCTTGATTTTACTTGCGTCCAGACCGCGTGTAGCTAGATCCGCTGGGTTCTGGTCGGTCGGAACGTGACGCCAAACATTGTGTTCTGTAAGCTCTAAAATTGCACTTACTCTGTTAGCTACAAAAATTTTTAATTTGTCGTACCTCATACCTAGCCAGGATAGAGCTATAGTGGAGTCCGTCCAAAACACCTTACGCTGAATGACACATCGCAGAGCGCGACATACGGCGGCCGCGAGTTGAGCTCCAAGCAAACATGCACATAGTTCTAGCCGAGGTATCGTCGTCGGCTTCACAGAAGCTACTCTAGCCTTGGCACATAGAAGACGAATAGTGACGTCACCCTGCTTGTTCACGGATTTTACAAAAACAGTGGTGGCCATTGCAGCAAAGGACGCGTCGCAAAATACATGTAGTTCTGTATACACAGATGACTTACATAGCGCATGCCTAGGTATGCTAAGAGTACGAAGGTATTTTAAATTATCGACAAAATTGTTCCAATGTTCCCGTATTTGATCTGGCACTGGTTGATCCCAGTCCAACTTTTCAAGCCATAATTTCTGAATAAGAATTTTAGGTATAATTGTTAGTAAGCTCAATAAACCGAATGGATCAAATATTTTACAGGAATCGGATAATATAGTTCGTTTTGTTGGAGATTCCGTTCTGTTTTCATAGTTACACGGAAAATGAATAATATCAGCATTAGGATTCCATCCAACACCTAATGTATGAGAAGATGAACTTATAGTTAAATTGCTTTGATTGCCTTGAGTGTGATTTTCTAAGACAGACGGTAAGTTAGATCGATACTTACGTAGATTGAAACAACCTGCGCGCAATGCAGCTTCGACGGACTGCTTAATAAATAATAATTCGTCACCGTCGTCACTTCCGGTCAAGAGATCATCGACCAGGAAGTCTTTTTGAATGATTTCTTTTATTTTAGTGTCGCCACATTCATCGCCTATCTGCCACAAACAGCGTGTGCTTAAAAAGCTTGAGCTAGTATAGCCATATGTGACTGTGTTCAATCTCAGAAGCCTAAGTTGTTCAGATGCAGAATCGCGCCATAATATGATTTGCAAATTGCGATGATTTTCTTGCATCTCTACCTGTCTGTACATTTTCTCTATGTCCCCTGAAATTACATAAGTATACTGCCTGAATCTTAACAAAATGTTGAACAAGCTATCCTGAATGTGTGGACCTACCATTTGTAAATCATTGATGGAATAGGATGATGTCGATTTTGCATTGCCATTGAAAACAACTCTTAGAGCGGTTGATTCGCTATTTGGCTTGTAGACTGCATGATGCGGTATAAAATATGACGGTTCTGGCACCTGGCTAATTTCTGATAAATGACCTAGTTCAGAATATTCTTTTATAAAGTTAGAATATAACTGTTTAAGCTCTGGATTTTTTGTTAGACGTTTCTCGGTAGCTAAAAATTGTCTCTTAGCCTGTTTTATTGAATTACCTAAGCAATCAGGTTCGGAAATGAGGGGTAATGTTACACAAAACCTGCCTTCTTCATTTCTGTATGTATTTTTGACGAAATGAGCCTCACATAAAATTTCCTCTTCAGTTTGTAAGCTACTTGGCATAGGAATTTGCTCTAATTCCCAGAACTTTGTGAGACTTTCATCTAACGATTCATTCGAAATAGAATCATGACTGGATTGAATGGATATATGATTGCATCTTATTGATTTATTTTTGAATTCATCAACTGTAAAAATTGGGCCTGCCAATATCCAACCTAGCTTAGACTTACGAGCTACTGGCTGGTTGGGGCCAAGATAGATTTGCTCCGATTCAATAAGATACCAAAACATGTCTGCACCCAATAGCAAGTCTACTGGCGCGGTACGATGAAACGTTGGATCGGCCAATCTGATATTCTGTGGTAAGTTTATTTGTGAAATATCTATAGACTTGTTAGGTAACCTACCTGAGATTTCTGGCAGTACTAGACATGATAATGAAGATTCGAAACTACTTGTTTTCGATTTCAACTTGACAATACATCTATGTATTGCGTTGGATGCATGAATATTGCCTACACCTACAATATCGACCTCGGTTGGCTGAGAAGTCAGTTGTAATTTGGTTTTCAACCTATCCGTTATTAGAGAAGACTGACTTCCGCTGTCTAGCAAGGCTCGAACTGTAAGATGTTCGTTTGTATTTGGATTGTATAAATCAACCAGCGCGGTTGATAGTAACACACTACTATTATTGGTAACAGACATACTAACTACATTATCATCAGATTTCTGTTCGCTCACTGAATTATCTACTTGAGAGGTTTGCACATTGGATATGTTTACAGCCTGAGAAGAAATCCTATGCAATAATGAATTATGCCTTTTCTTACATTTAGAACAAGGGCCCAACCTGCATTGGTGAGAAGAGTGTCCCTTACGAAGACAGTTCATGCACAGCCTCAGCCGCATGACCTCAGCTATCCTTTCTTCAACACCTTTTCCCAGGAACGAAGCACAATCGTATATGCGATGACTGCCATTACATAAGATGCAAACTGGAACGTTGGTACTGGCAGCTGAAACCACACATGAGTTTGCGTTAGACTTTTCAAACTTGCGAGAGTATGCATGGGCTGGATGGACTTGTTTCTCAATCTTATTATTGCGAACGGATTCTAAAATGTTTGCTCGAGAATTCAGAAATTGGAAAAAATCTTTTAAAGACGGGCTTTTATCGAAAGTATTTTTATGTTCTTCCCATTTGAAACTAGAACCTGCGTCGAGCTTGGCTGAAACCAAATGAATGACCAAAGAATCCCAATGCTCAGTTGGTTCGCCCAGTGTGCCCAAAGCACGCAAGTTTTTAGAGATGTGATCAACTAAAGCTCGTAAATCTTTCGCTGAATCTCGAGGCACAGGCTGTATATTTAACAAAGAATTCAAGTGATTATTGATTAGTTGTTTTTCGTTGTTATACCTCTCGCAAAGAAGTCGCCAAGCCTCCTCATAGTTCACAGCACTGACTTCTAAATTGCTGATGACATTGGAAGCTTCCTTCTCGAGATAAGAATTTAAATAGTGGAATTTATGTATTGATTCGATCTTGTTGTTTCCATGGATGAGTGAAGTAAATGTATCCCTGAACTCAAGCCATTTAGAGTATGTTCCATCGAAAGGTGCAATTTTTATGATAGGTAATTTGAAGCTTACATTGTTATTGTTCTGACATGTATGACTACAACTCGATTTTGATGAATTACCATCTTCTGTTGATGATTTCTCGCGATGTTTCTCGATAAACAACTTGCACTGTGCAATTAACGAAGAGAATTCTAATTCAAATTCTTCACGAATGTCAATTTCATCATCTAAACTAGAAGAATTTAGTAATTCTATTTGAGATTGCAACTCATCAAAACAAAAAGATAAGTCTTTAAACCTATCGTATCTCTGCGTCAACATACACAGATCGGTTGCAGTTACTGAATCAGCAGTGAGAAAAGTATTCAAATAATTTTTAAACTTCGTAATTCGGCCTTTAACTGAACTACGTTTTGTATTTAAATCCTTCAAATTACTTAGCGATGGAACATTTAAACTTATGTTTCCCGTAGGTGACTTTGGCCTTGGTTCCATGCTTGACACAACAATAAATAAAGAAAAATAAAATGTTTGTAAATAAAATAACTATACGTAGCTTTTATCCGGCTTATGCATGCACCCCAAAATGTTGTCTTTAAGCGATCAGCTGGTTGCCGCTCGGCAAGAACAATGGATGTAGCGGGCAATGACCTCAGGCGATCAGCTGTAGGGCGATTGCTATGTCGCTGGAATGCAAAGAAACGGAAAAATATTAAAATGTGTCACGGTAACAATGTGACACATATGGCTATACTAGCTCAAGCTTTCTAAGCACACGCTGTTTGTGGCAGATAGGCGATGAGTGTGCCGACACTAAAATAAAAGAAATCATTCAAAAAGACTTCCTGGTCGATGATCTCTTGACCGGAAGTGACGACGGTGACGAATTATTATTTATTAAGCAGTCTGTCGAAGCTGCATTGCGCGCAGGTTGTTTCAATCTACGTAAGTATCGATCTAATAAATAACATTGATAACAATATCAATATCACAAATTCAATATTACAGATAAAATAAATGCGTCCTTGGATAGTTCGCTAACTGCTTCAAGATGAACACATTTATATCTAAAGCAAACAAATATACATAAATAACATTTACTAATTTTACAGCCTCTGCCTTTTCTATCAGTGATAAGAAAAGGTCCGGCGAAGTCGACACCGGTAGTAGCAAATGGGAAACCTGGATTTACGAATATTATGATGAAATTAGATTATTATAATATATATTGATATTAGATATACTATCATATATCATACTAATTATAAGGCATAAGCCGGTTGAAAATTAAATTTAATACCTTCTCCTGATGTGTAGCCTACAATGTCATCAGCATGAGAGGTAAGAAACTCTCCTATCTCTTTTGAGGCGGCAACAAAGTTGCGTCCATTGTCGCAGTAAATCTCAACTGGGCGGCCTCTACGAGAGATAAAACGACGAAAAGATAAAATAAATGCGTCCTTGGATAGTTCGCTAACTGCTTCAAGATGAACACATTTATATCTAAAGCAAACAAATATACATAAATAACATTTACTAATTTTACAGCCTCTGCCTTTGCTATCAGTGATAAGAAAAGGTCCGGCGAAGTCGACACCGGTAGTAGCAAATGGGAAACCTGGATTTACTCGCTCTTTTGGTAACATGCCCATCATTGGAGCAGATGTGATTGGCCAGACTTTTTCTCTGATTGATGACAACAGAAGCTGAGGACCAGCGTGAAGAAGTCGAAGATGCTCCTGTTGGAATAATAACTTAGCAAGTTTGTGTTTTGCATGTAGTAGCATGGGGTGACGTTTATCATATGAGTAATTAGAGTTGTCTAAACGCCCTCCAACTCGTATAATATTACTTTCGGATTCCAAGAATGGGCTTAGCGATAGAATATTGCTCTTAGAATTGAGCGACTTGTGTGAACGTAGAATGTTCAATTCCTTTTGAAAGGATTCTTCCTGTGACAATTTCACTAAATATTTAAAAGAATTCGAAAGTTCTTCAGGCTGTAAAATACCAATGCGCTTGCTACTTGATTTTTTACAATTATTGATAAATCTTAAAATGTATGCAAATGTGCGTTGCAAAAAACTTAATTTTGAATACCTATCAAAATCTATAATAGTCTGGTTTGTACCTACCTCGCCACTCATGGCTACGTTTATTTTTATTTCAGGCAAATCGTTCAGATTATTGGATGAATTATTTTTAAATGTAGAGGGCCATTCTGACTCAGGCTCTCTTAGAAATGTTGGTCCGTTCCACCATAAATCACATTCCTTGATTTTACTTGCGTCCAGACCGCGTGTAGCTAGATCCGCTGGGTTCTGGTCGGTCGGAACGTGACGCCAAACATTGTGTTCTGTAAGCTCTAAAATTGCACTTACTCTGTTAGCTACAAAAGTTTTTAATTTGTCGTACCTCATACCTAGCCAGGATAGAGCTATAGTGGAGTCCGTCCAAAACACCTTGCGCTGAATGACACATCGCAGAGCGCGACATACGGCGGCCGAGAGTTGAGCTCCAAGCAAACATGCACATAGTTCTAGCCGAGGTATCGTCGTCGGCTTCACAGAAGCTACTCTAGCCTTGGCACATAGAAGACGAATAGTGACGTCACCCTGCTCGTTCACGGATTTTACAAAAACAGTGGTGGCCATTGCAGCAAAGGACGCGTCGCAAAATACATGTAGTTCTGTATACACAGATGACTTACATAGCGCATGCCTAGGTATGCTAAGAGTACGAAGGTATTTTAAATTATCGACAAAATTGTTCCAATGTTCCCGTATTTGATCTGGCACTGGTTGATCCCAGTCCAACTTTTCGAGCCATAATTTTTGAATAAGAATTTTAGGTATAATTATTAGTAAGCTCAACAAACCGAATGGATCAAATATTTTACAGGAATCGGATAATATAGTTCGTTTTGTTGGAGATTCCGTTCTGTTTTCATAGTTACACGGAAAATGAATAATATCAGCATTAGGATTCCATCCAACACCTAATGTATGAGAAGATGAACTTATAGTTAAATTGGTTTGATTGCCTTGAGTGTGATTTTCTAAGACAGACGGTAAGTTAGATCGATACTTACGTAGATTGAAACAACCTGCGCGCAATGCAGCTTCGACGGACTGCTTAATAAATAATAATTCGTCACCGTCGTCACTTCCGGTCAAGAGATCATCGACCAGGAAGTCTTTTTGAATGATTTCTTTTATTTTAGTGTCGGCACACTCATCGCCTATCTGCCACAAACAGCGTGTGCTTAGAAAGCTTGAGCTAGTATAGCCATATGTGACTGTATTCAATCTCAGAAGCCTAAGTTGTTCAGATGCAGAATCGCGCCATAATATGATTTGCAAATTGCGATGATTTTCTTGCATCTCTACCTGTCTGTACATTTTCTCTATGTCCCCTGAAATTACATAAGTATACTGCCTGAATCTTAACAAAATGTTGAACAAGCTATCCTGAATATGTGGACCTACCATTTGTAAATCATTGATGGAATAGGATGATGTCGATTTTGCATTGCCATTGAAAACAACCCTTAGAGCGGTTGATTCGCTATTTGGCTTGTAGACTGCATGATGCGGTATAAAATATGACGGTTCTGGCACCTGGCTAATTTCTGATAAATGTCCTAGATCTGAATATTCCTTTATGAAGTTAGAATATAACTGTTTAAGCTCTGGATTTTTTGTTAAACGTTTCTCGGTAGCTAAAAATTGACTTTTAGCCTGTTTCATTGAATTATCTAAGCAATCAGGTTCGGAAATAAGGGGTAATGTTACACAAAACCTGCCTTCTTCGTTTCTATATGTATTCTTGACGAAATGAGCCTCACATAAAATTTCCTCTTCAGTTTGTAAGCTACTTGGCATAGGAATTTGCTCCAATTCCCAGAACTTTGTGAGACTTTCATCTAACGATTCATTCGAAATAGAATCATGACTGGATTGAATGGATATGTGATTGCATCTTATTGATTTATTTTTGAATTCATCAACTGTAAAAATTGGGCCTGCCAATATCCAACCTAGCTTAGACTTACGAGCTATTGGCTGGTTGGGGCCAAGAAATATTTGCTCTGACTCAATAAGATACCAAAACATGTCAGCACCCAATAGCAAGTCTACTGGCGCGGTACGATGAAACGTTGGATCGGCCAATCTGATATTCTGTGGTAAGTTTATTTGTAAAATATCTATAGACTTGTTAGGTAACCTACCTGAGATTTCTGGCAGTACTAGACATGATAATGAAGATTCGAAGCTACTTGTTTTCGATTTCAACTTGACAATACATCTATGTATTGCGTTGGATGCATGAATATTGCCTACACCTACAATATCGACCTCGGTTGGCTGAGAAGTCAGTTGTAATTTGGTTTTCAACCTATCCGTTATTAGAGAAGACTGACTTCCGCTGTCTAGCAAGGCTCGAACTGTAAGATGTTCGTTTGTATTTGGATTGTATAAATCAACCAGCGCGGTTGATAGTAACACACTACTATTATTGGTAACAGACATACTAACTACATTATCATCAGATTTCTGTTCGCTCACTGAATTATCTACTTGAGAGGTTTGCACATTGGATATGTTTACAGCCTGAGAAGAAGTCCTATGCAATAATGAATTATGCCTTTTCTTACATTTAGAACAAGGGCCCAACCTGCATTTGTGAGAAGAGTGTCCCTTACGAAGACAGTTCATGCACAGCCCCAGCCGCATGACCTCAGCTATCCTTTCTTCAATACCTTTTCCCAGGAACGAAGCACAATCGTATATGCGATGACTGCCATTACATAAGATGCAAACTGGAACGTTGGTACTGGCAGCTGAAACCACACATGAGTTTGTGTTAGACTTTTCAAACTTACGAGAGTATGAATGGGCTGGATGGACTTGTTTCTCAATCTTATTATTGCGAACGGATTCTAGAATGTTTGCTCGAGAATTCAGAAATTGGAAAAAATCTTTCAAAGATGGGCTTTTATCGAAAGTATTTTTATGTTCTTCCCATTTGAAACTAGAACCTGCGTCGAGCTTGGCTGAAACCAAATGAATGACCAAAGAATCCCAATGCTCAGTTGGTTCGCCTAGTGTGCTCAATGCACGCAAGTTTTTAGAGATGTGATCAACTAAAGCTCGTAAATCTTTCGCTGAATCTCGAGGCACAGGCTGTATATTCAACAAAGAATTCAAGTGGTTATTGATTAGTTGTTTTTCGTTGTTATACCTCTCGCAAAGAAGTCGCCAAGCCTCCTCATAGTTCACAGCACTGACTTCTAAATTGCTGATGACATTGGAAGCTTCCTTCTCGAGATAAGAATTTAAGTAGTGAAATTTATGTATTGATTCGATCTTTTTGTTGCCATGGATGAGTGAAGTAAATGTATCCCTGAACTCAAGCCATTTAGAGTATGTTCCATCGAAAGGTGCAATTTTTATGATAGGTAATTTGAAGCTTACGTTGTTATTGTTCTGACATGTATGACTACAACTCGATTTCGATGAATTACCATCTTCTGGTGATGATTTTTCGTGATGTTGTTTCTCGATAAACAACTTGCACTGTGCAATTAACGAAGAGAATTCCAATTCAAATTCTTCACGGATGTCAATTTCATCATCTAAACTAGAAGAATTTAGTAATTCTATTTGAGTTTGCAACTCATCGAAACAAAAAGATAAGTCTTTAAACCTATCGTATCTCTGCGTCAACATACACAGATCGGTTGCAGTTACTGAATCAGCTGTGAGAAAAGTATTCAAATAATTTTTAAACTTCGTAATTCGGCCTTTAACTGAACTACGTTTTGTATTTAAATCCTTCAAATTACTTAGCGATGGAACATTTAAACTTATGTTTCCCGTAGGTGACTTTGGCCTTGGTTCCATGATTGACACAACAATAAATAAAGAAAAATAATATTTTTGTAAATAAAATAACTATACGTAGCTTTTATCCGGCTTATGCACCCCAAAATGATGTCTTTAGGCGATCAGCTGGTTGCCGCTTGGCAAGAACAATGGATGTAGCGGGCAATGACCTCAGGCGATCAGCTGTAGGGCGATTGCTATGTCGCTGGAATGCAAAGAAACGGAAAAATATTAAAATGTGTTGCGTTATTTTATTTTTAATTGTTGTGGGCAAGTTGTGGGTTTAGAAAATTAGAAATTGATGCGCTAATCGAATAGATGTGATGGATAGAAAGGCAAAGAATAAATAAATGCAAAAAGACAATGAATATTTGAGTAGGTACCTATTTGAAATGATAAGTACTTGTCTTTTTGTACTAGCTTTGCACTCAAAATAGGCAACGGAAAGATGTAGCTCGTGATTATTTCACGATATAATAGTAAAATAGATGCTAGTTGCATAGGATGGATGAATAAATTGCAGAGGTATGCACAAAAAATTGTTTGAAAAATGCGTTTGAAGCTTGCGTGGCAAAGAAAATGTGCTGCACGAAGCTTAACGTTATGGATTGTAGAAAGACAGAGATTTAGTAGATAGTAGAAAAGAGAGGAATAGGTAATTGTAGAAAGGAATGGGCACTTCCCTTGTAAAGCTGGGCTGAGGCGCTGAGCTGCGTTGTCGGGAATATCGTCACGGCACGGCTGGCTTTCCTGGCTGCTTGATACAAGGGCGGCTTTGTTGGTAATTTTTGTCCTCTTCTCTTCTCTCCAATACGTAGTGACTGTTTGCAAAACTTTACGGTTCCTCGGCAACACGTTTGTAACACCGTCCTGGATTGATACAAGTCCGTTGCAATATCGATCTTTCGTTTTGGGAACAACGGTCGATGCACAGGGTCGATGCTTCAAAATGGCGTAGCGTGTCCGTTGTAACTGCGTAGAATTTTGCTCGATCACGTCGGGGTCACCATGTTCCTTTTCGTGGTAGGTGAATGAATAATCTGACTCCAATTTTGATTAACTTTATATTGAATGACTGTGTTCTTTACAAATAATGGTAGGTCCACACATTCAGGATAACTTGTATCAAGCAGCCAGGAAAGCCAGCCGTGCCGTGACGATATTCCCGACAACGCAGCTCAGCGCCTCAGCCCAGCTTTACAAGGGAAGTGCCCATTCCTTTCTACAATTACCTATTCCTCTCTTTTCTACCATCTGCTCCAATGATGGGTATGTTACCAAAAGAGCGAGTAAATCCAGGTTTCCCATTTGCTACTACCGGTGTCGACTTCGCCGGACCTTTTCTTATCACTGATAGGAAAGGCAGAGGCTGTAAAATTAGTAAATGTTATTTATGTATATTTGTTTGCTTTAGATATAAATGTGTTCATCTTGAAGCAGTTAGCGAACTATCCAAGGACGCATTTATTTTATCTTTTCTGACATTAATGTGAATCGTCAATAAAATATTGTCAACATAGAATTAAATTGCGAATAAAGGCACACACGTATGGTTGTAATGGCGTCGTCTCTGTCAAATAACATATTACACAATAGACCACACAGTCGGGGTCACCATGTTCCTTTTCGTGGTAGGTGAATGAATAATCTGACTCCAATTTGATTAAACTTTATATTGAATGACTGTGTTCTTTACAAATAATGGTTGGGACTCGCGTACATTAGAATTAATTACGACCATACGTGTGTGCTCTCATATTCGTAATTAATTCTAATGTACGCGAGTCCCAACCATTATTTGTAAAGAACACAGTCATTCAATATAAAGTTTAATCAAATTGGAGTCAGATTATTCATTCACCTACCACGAAAAGGAACATGGTGACCCCGACGTGATCGAGCAAAATTCTACGCAGTTACAACGGACACGCTACGCCATTTTGAAGCATCGACCCTGTGCATCGACCGTTGTACCCAAAACGAAAGATCGATATTGCAACGGACTTGTATCAATCCAGGACGGTGTTACAAACGTGTTGCCGAGGAACCGTAAAGTTTTGCAAACAGTCACTACGTATTGGAGAGAAGAGAAGAGGACAAAATTGCCAACAAAGCCGCCCTTGTATCAAGCAGCCAGGAAAGCCAGCCGTGCCGTGACGATATTCCCGACAACGCAGCTCAGCGCCTCAGCCCAGCTTTACAAGGGAAGTGCCCATTCTTTTCCTACAATTACCTATTCCTCTCTTTTCTACTATCTGCTAAATCTCTGTCTTTCTACAATCCATAACGTTAAGCTTATTTCGTGCAGCACATTTTCTTACAGTATGCACAATATTACAGTGTGTTGTGTGTAGAAGGGCCAGTGGTAACACATCTGCTCCAATGATGGGTATGTTACCAAAAGAGCGAGTAAATCCAGGTTTCCCATTTGCTACTACCGGTGTCGACTTCGCCGGACCTTTTCTTATCACTGATAGAAAAGGCAGAGGCTGTAAAATTAGTAAATGTTATTTATGTATATTTGTTTGCTTTAGATATAAATGTGTTCATCTTGAAGCAGTTAGCGAACTATCCAAGGACGCATTTATTTTATCTTTTCGTCGTTTTATCTCTCGTAGAGGCCGCCCAGTTGAGATTTACTGCGACAATGGACGCAACTTTGTTGCCGCCTCAAAAGAGATAGGAGAGTTTCTTACCTCTCATGCTGATGACATTGTAGGCTACTCATCAGGAGAAGGTATTAAATTTAATTTTCAACCGGCTTATGCACCGCATTTTGGGGGTCTTTGGGAATCAGCTGTCAAATCAGCTAAAAGCGTGGCAAAACGTATATTTAGTAATACGCATTTAACTTTTGAGGAATTAGCAACCCTCTTTAGTCAGATAGAAGCTTTCCTCAACAGCAGACCCATTTGTCCGTTATCCTCTTCCCCCAACGACCTAAATCCATTAACCCCAGGGCATTTCCTTATTGGAAGGCCGCTTATGTCGCTGCCGTCACCAGATCTAGATGATTTGAGTTCGAGCAGACTGAATCGATTCCAACGGCTCGAACAACTGAGACAACATTTTTGGAAACGGTGGCAGACCGAGTACATAGCCGAACTGCAGCAGAAACACAAGTGGCGCACTCACAACAGACCACTACTGGAAGGAGACTTGGTGCTTCTGAAGGATGACAATTCTCCTCCTATGCAATGGAAGCTCGGGCGCATAACTTCAACCTTTCCAGGGAAGGATGGCATAACTCGAGTTGCCGAAGTCAAAACTACCACAGGCACATATCGACGAGGAGTCAAGTATCTGTGCCCCCTTCTTGAGCCTGCAGATGACCACAATTTGGAATCCAAGGCTTCCAAGGCCCCGGATAATGTTCCGGCGCTTCACTAGCGCGCCTGCGGCTTTTCACTAGTACGCCAGAATGTGTGGAGCCACCCCGTCGCCCGCGCACCGCCGGTGAACTCCCCCGCTCCACATTGACAGAGACGACGCCATTACGACAATACGTGTGTGCTCATATTCGTAATTTAATTCTAATGTACGCGAGTCCCAACCATTATTTGTAAAGAACACAGTCATTCAATATAAAGTTTAATCAAATTGGAGTCAGATTATTCATTCACCTACCACGAAAAGGAACATGGTGACCCCGACGTGATCAAATTCGTGAACATTGCGTATATAAGGTCGAATATTATTGTGTTCAATATTACAAATAATAATCAATCTAATTCAAATTCTTCACGAATGTCAATTTCATCATCTAAACTAGAAGAATTTAGTAATTCTATTTGAGATTGCAACTCATCAAAACAAAAAGATAAGTCTTTAAACCTATCGTATCTCTGCGTCAACATACACAGATCGGTTACAGTTACTGAATCAGCTGTGAGAAAAGTATTCAAATAATTTTTAAACTTCGTAATTCGGCCTTTAACTGAACTACGTTTTGTATTTAAATCCTTCAAATTACTTAGCGATGGAACATTTAAACTTATGTTTCCCGTAGGTGACTTTGGCCTTGGTTCCATGATTGACACAACAATAAATAAAGAAAAATAATATTTTTGTAAATAAAATAACTATACGTAGCTTTTATCCGGCTTATGCACCCCAAAATGATGTCTTTAGGCGATCAGCTGGTTGCCGCTTGGCAAGAACAATGGATGTAGCGGGCAATGACCTCAGGCGATCAGCTGTAGGGCGATTGCTATGTCGCTGGAATGCAAAGAAACGGAAAAATATTAAAATGTGTTGCGTTATTTTATTTTTAATAGTTGTGGGCAAGTTGTGGGATTAGAAAATTAGAAATTGACACGTCGTGTCACATTGAATCTTGTATATGTTTATAATATTTGTTGATGATAAATAAATATATAATAGTAAAAAGATTATGATGGTTCGAATTGACAGAGACGACGCCATTACGACAATACGTGTGTGCTCATATTCGTAATTTAATTCTAATGTACGCGAGTCCCAACCATTATTTGTAGAACACAGTCATTCAATATAAAGTTAATCTAAATTGGAGTCAGATTTATTATTCACCTACCACGAAAAGGAACATAATAAAACTATATATATTCAAATTGTCTTCATAATCTAATAATAATTAATTGAAAAATTAACGTAAAATGTAAAACATGTTCCTTTTCGTGGTAGGTGAATGAATAATCTGACTCCAATTTGATTAAACTTTATATTGAATGACTGTGTTCTTTACAAATAATGGTTGGGACTCGCGTACATTAGAATTAATTACGAATATGAGAGCACACACGTATGGTCGTAATGGCGTCGTCTCTGTCAATGTGGAGCGGGGGAGTTCACCGGCGGTGCGCGGGCGACGGGGTGGCTTCATACATTTCGGCGTGCTAGTGAGGAGCCGCAGGCGCGCTAGTGAAGCGCCGGAACATTATCCGGGGCCTTGGAAGCCTTGGCCTCCAAATTGTGGTCATCTGCAGGCTCAAGAAGGGGGCACAGATACTTGACTCCTCGTCGATATGTGCCTGTGGTAGTTTTGACTTCGGCAACTCGAGTTATGCCATCCTTCCCTGGAAAGGTTGAAGTTATGCGCCCGAGCTTCCATTGCATAGGAGGAGAATTGTCATCCTTCAGAAGCACCAAGTCTCCTTCCAGTAGTGGTCTGTTGTGAGTGCGCCACTTGTGTTTCTGCTGCAGTTCGGCTATGTACTCGGTCTGCCACCGTTTCCAAAAATGTTGTCTCAGTTGTTCGAGCCGTTGGAATCGATTCAGTCTGCTCGAACTCAAATCATCTAGATCTGGTGACGGCAGCGACATAAGCGGCCTTCCAATAAGGAAATGCCCTGGGGTTAATGGATTTAGGTCGTTGGGGGAAGAGGATAACGGACAAATGGGTCTGCTGTTGAGGACAGCTTCTATCTGACTAAAGAGGGTTGCCAATTCCTCAAAAGTTAAGTGCGTATTACTAAAGATACGTTTTGCCACGCTTTTAGCTGATTTGACAGCTGATTCCCAAAGACCCCCAAAATGCGGTGCATAAGCCGGTTGAAAATTAAATTTAATACCTTCTCCTGATGTGTAGCCTACAATGTCATCAGCATGAGAGGTAAGAAACTCTCCTATCTCTTTTGAGGCGGCAACAAAGTTGCGTCCATTGTCGCAGTAAATCTCAACTGGGCGGCCTCTACGAGAGATAAAACGACGAAAAGATAAAATAAATGCGTCCTTGGATAGTTCGCTAACTGCTTCAAGATGAACACATTTATATCTAAAGCAAACAAATATACATAAATAACATTTACTAATTTTACAGCCTCTGCCTTTTCTATCAGTGATAAGAAAAGGTCCGGCGAAGTCGACACCGGTAGTAGCAAATGGGAAACCTGGATTTACTCGCTCTTTTGGTAACATACCCATCATTGGAGCAGATGTGTTACCACTGGCCCTTCTACACACAACACACTGCCTAGCCGTGGTGCGAGCTAGATCTCTGCCACCTATTGGCCATACTATTTCTCTGATTGATGACAACAGAAGCTGAGGACCAGCGTGAAGAAGTCGAAGATGCTCCTGTTGGAATAATAACTTAGCAAGTTTGTGTTTTGCATGTAGTAGCATGGGGTGACGTTTATCATATGAGTAATTAGAGTTGTCTAAACGCCCTCCAACTCGTATAATATTACTTTCGGATTCCAAGAATGGGCTTAGCGATAGAATATTGCTCTTAGAATTGAGCGACTTGTGTGAACGTAGAATGTTCAATTCCTTTTGAAAGGATTCCTCCTGTGACAATTTCACTAAGTATTTAAAAGAATTCGAAAGTTCTTCAGGCTGTAAAATACCAATGCGCTTGCTACTTGATTTTTTACAATTATTGATAAATCTTAAAATGTATGCAAATGTGCGTTGCAAAAAACTTAATTTTGAATACCTATCAAAATCTATAATAGTCTGGTTTGTACCTACCTCGCCACTCATGGCTACGTTTATTTTTATTTCAGGCAAATCGTTCAGATTATTGGATGAATTATTTTTAAATGTAGAGGGCCATTCTGACTCAGGCTCTCTTAGAAATGTTGGTCCGTTCCACCATAAATCACATTCCTTGATTTTACTTGCGTCCAGACCGCGTGTAGCTAGATCCGCTGGGTTCTGGTCGGTCGGAACGTGACGCCAAACATTGTGTTCTGTAAGCTCTAAAATTGCACTTACTCTGTTAGCTACAAAAATTTTTAATTTGTCGTACCTCATACCTAGCCAGGATAGAGCTATAGTGGAGTCCGTCCAAAACACCTTACGCTGAATGACACATCGCAGAGCGCGACATACGGCGGCCGCGAGTTGAGCTCCAAGCAAACATGCACATAGTTCTAGCCGAGGTATCGTCGTCGGCTTCACAGAAGCTACTCTAGCCTTGGCACATAGAAGACGAATAGTGACGTCACCCTGCTTGTTCACGGATTTTACAAAAACAGTGGTGGCCATTGCAGCAAAGGACGCGTCGCAAAATACATGTAGTTCTGTATACACAGATGACTTACATAGCGCATGCCTAGGTATGCTAAGAGTACGAAGGTATTTTAAATTATCGACAAAATTGTTCCAATGTTCCCGTATTTGATCTGGCACTGGTTGATCCCAGTCCAACTTTTCAAGCCATAATTTCTGAATAAGAATTTTAGGTATAATTGTTAGTAAGCTCAATAAACCGAATGGATCAAATATTTTACAGGAATCGGATAATATAGTTCGTTTTGTTGGAGATTCCGTTCTGTTTTCATAGTTACACGGAAAATGAATAATATCAGCATTAGGATTCCATCCAACACCTAATGTATGAGAAGATGAACTTATAGTTAAATTGCTTTGATTGCCTTGAGTGTGATTTTCTAAGACAGACGGTAAGTTAGATCGATACTTACGTAGATTGAAACAACCTGCGCGCAATGCAGCTTCGACGGACTGCTTAATAAATAATAATTCGTCACCGTCGTCACTTCCGGTCAAGAGATCATCGACCAGGAAGTCTTTTTGAATGATTTCTTTTATTTTAGTGTCGCCACATTCATCGCCTATCTGCCACAAACAGCGTGTGCTTAAAAAGCTTGAGCTAGTATAGCCATATGTGACTGTGTTCAATCTCAGAAGCCTAAGTTGTTCAGATGCAGAATCGCGCCATAATATGATTTGCAAATTGCGATGATTTTCTTGCATCTCTACCTGTCTGTACATTTTCTCTATGTCCCCTGAAATTACATAAGTATACTGCCTGAATCTTAACAAAATGTTGAACAAGCTATCCTGAATGTGTGGACCTACCATTTGTAAATCATTGATGGAATAGGATGATGTCGATTTTGCATTGCCATTGAAAACAACTCTTAGAGCGGTTGATTCGCTATTTGGCTTGTAGACTGCATGATGCGGTATAAAATATGACGGTTCTGGCACCTGGCTAATTTCTGATAAATGACCTAGTTCAGAATATTCTTTTATAAAGTTAGAATATAACTGTTTAAGCTCTGGATTTTTTGTTAGACGTTTCTCGGTAGCTAAAAATTGTCTCTTAGCCTGTTTTATTGAATTACCTAAGCAATCAGGTTCGGAAATGAGGGGTAATGTTACACAAAACCTGCCTTCTTCATTTCTGTATGTATTTTTGACGAAATGAGCCTCACATAAAATTTCCTCTTCAGTTTGTAAGCTACTTGGCATAGGAATTTGCTCTAATTCCCAGAACTTTGTGAGACTTTCATCTAACGATTCATTCGAAATAGAATCATGACTGGATTGAATGGATATATGATTGCATCTTATTGATTTATTTTTGAATTCATCAACTGTAAAAATTGGGCCTGCCAATATCCAACCTAGCTTAGACTTACGAGCTACTGGCTGGTTGGGGCCAAGATAGATTTGCTCCGATTCAATAAGATACCAAAACATGTCTGCACCCAATAGCAAGTCTACTGGCGCGGTACGATGAAACGTTGGATCGGCCAATCTGATATTCTGTGGTAAGTTTATTTGTGAAATATCTATAGACTTGTTAGGTAACCTACCTGAGATTTCTGGCAGTACTAGACATGATAATGAAGATTCGAAACTACTTGTTTTCGATTTCAACTTGACAATACATCTATGTATTGCGTTGGATGCATGAATATTGCCTACACCTACAATATCGACCTCGGTTGGCTGAGAAGTCAGTTGTAATTTGGTTTTCAACCTATCCGTTATTAGAGAAGACTGACTTCCGCTGTCTAGCAAGGCTCGAACTGTAAGATGTTCGTTTGTATTTGGATTGTATAAATCAACCAGCGCGGTTGATAGTAACACACTACTATTATTGGTAACAGACATACTAACTACATTATCATCAGATTTCTGTTCGCTCACTGAATTATCTACTTGAGAGGTTTGCACATTGGATATGTTTACAGCCTGAGAAGAAATCCTATGCAATAATGAATTATGCCTTTTCTTACATTTAGAACAAGGGCCCAACCTGCATTGGTGAGAAGAGTGTCCCTTACGAAGACAGTTCATGCACAGCCTCAGCCGCATGACCTCAGCTATCCTTTCTTCAACACCTTTTCCCAGGAACGAAGCACAATCGTATATGCGATGACTGCCATTACATAAGATGCAAACTGGAACGTTGGTACTGGCAGCTGAAACCACACATGAGTTTGCGTTAGACTTTTCAAACTTGCGAGAGTATGCATGGGCTGGATGGACTTGTTTCTCAATCTTATTATTGCGAACGGATTCTAAAATGTTTGCTCGAGAATTCAGAAATTGGAAAAAATCTTTTAAAGACGGGCTTTTATCGAAAGTATTTTTATGTTCTTCCCATTTGAAACTAGAACCTGCGTCGAGCTTGGCTGAAACCAAATGAATGACCAAAGAATCCCAATGCTCAGTTGGTTCGCCCAGTGTGCCCAAAGCACGCAAGTTTTTAGAGATGTGATCAACTAAAGCTCGTAAATCTTTCGCTGAATCTCGAGGCACAGGCTGTATATTTAACAAAGAATTCAAGTGATTATTGATTAGTTGTTTTTCGTTGTTATACCTCTCGCAAAGAAGTCGCCAAGCCTCCTCATAGTTCACAGCACTGACTTCTAAATTGCTGATGACATTGGAAGCTTCCTTCTCGAGATAAGAATTTAAATAGTGGAATTTATGTATTGATTCGATCTTGTTGTTTCCATGGATGAGTGAAGTAAATGTATCCCTGAACTCAAGCCATTTAGAGTATGTTCCATCGAAAGGTGCAATTTTTATGATAGGTAATTTGAAGCTTACATTGTTATTGTTCTGACATGTATGACTACAACTCGATTTTGATGAATTACCATCTTCTGTTGATGATTTCTCGCGATGTTTCTCGATAAACAACTTGCACTGTGCAATTAACGAAGAGAATTCTAATTCAAATTCTTCACGAATGTCAATTTCATCATCTAAACTAGAAGAATTTAGTAATTCTATTTGAGATTGCAACTCATCAAAACAAAAAGATAAGTCTTTAAACCTATCGTATCTCTGCGTCAACATACACAGATCGGTTGCAGTTACTGAATCAGCAGTGAGAAAAGTATTCAAATAATTTTTAAACTTCGTAATTCGGCCTTTAACTGAACTACGTTTTGTATTTAAATCCTTCAAATTACTTAGCGATGGAACATTTAAACTTATGTTTCCCGTAGGTGACTTTGGCCTTGGTTCCATGCTTGACACAACAATAAATAAAGAAAAATAAAATGTTTGTAAATAAAATAACTATACGTAGCTTTTATCCGGCTTATGCATGCACCCCAAAATGTTGTCTTTAAGCGATCAGCTGGTTGCCGCTCGGCAAGAACAATGGATGTAGCGGGCAATGACCTCAGGCGATCAGCTGTAGGGCGATTGCTATGTCGCTGGAATGCAAAGAAACGGAAAAATATTAAAATGTGTCACGGTAACAATGTGACACATATGGCTATACTAGCTCAAGCTTTCTAAGCACACGCTGTTTGTGGCAGATAGGCGATGAGTGTGCCGACACTAAAATAAAAGAAATCATTCAAAAAGACTTCCTGGTCGATGATCTCTTGACCGGAAGTGACGACGGTGACGAATTATTATTTATTAAGCAGTCTGTCGAAGCTGCATTGCGCGCAGGTTGTTTCAATCTACGTAAGTATCGATCTAATAAATAACATTGATAACAATATCAATATCACAAATTCAATATTACAGATAAAATAAATGCGTCCTTGGATAGTTCGCTAACTGCTTCAAGATGAACACATTTATATCTAAAGCAAACAAATATACATAAATAACATTTACTAATTTTACAGCCTCTGCCTTTTCTATCAGTGATAAGAAAAGGTCCGGCGAAGTCGACACCGGTAGTAGCAAATGGGAAACCTGGATTTACGAATATTATGATGAAATTAGATTATTATAATATATATTGATATTAGATATACTATCATATATCATACTAATTATAAGGCATAAGCCGGTTGAAAATTAAATTTAATACCTTCTCCTGATGTGTAGCCTACAATGTCATCAGCATGAGAGGTAAGAAACTCTCCTATCTCTTTTGAGGCGGCAACAAAGTTGCGTCCATTGTCGCAGTAAATCTCAACTGGGCGGCCTCTACGAGAGATAAAACGACGAAAAGATAAAATAAATGCGTCCTTGGATAGTTCGCTAACTGCTTCAAGATGAACACATTTATATCTAAAGCAAACAAATATACATAAATAACATTTACTAATTTTACAGCCTCTGCCTTTGCTATCAGTGATAAGAAAAGGTCCGGCGAAGTCGACACCGGTAGTAGCAAATGGGAAACCTGGATTTACTCGCTCTTTTGGTAACATGCCCATCATTGGAGCAGATGTGATTGGCCAGACTTTTTCTCTGATTGATGACAACAGAAGCTGAGGACCAGCGTGAAGAAGTCGAAGATGCTCCTGTTGGAATAATAACTTAGCAAGTTTGTGTTTTGCATGTAGTAGCATGGGGTGACGTTTATCATATGAGTAATTAGAGTTGTCTAAACGCCCTCCAACTCGTATAATATTACTTTCGGATTCCAAGAATGGGCTTAGCGATAGAATATTGCTCTTAGAATTGAGCGACTTGTGTGAACGTAGAATGTTCAATTCCTTTTGAAAGGATTCTTCCTGTGACAATTTCACTAAATATTTAAAAGAATTCGAAAGTTCTTCAGGCTGTAAAATACCAATGCGCTTGCTACTTGATTTTTTACAATTATTGATAAATCTTAAAATGTATGCAAATGTGCGTTGCAAAAAACTTAATTTTGAATACCTATCAAAATCTATAATAGTCTGGTTTGTACCTACCTCGCCACTCATGGCTACGTTTATTTTTATTTCAGGCAAATCGTTCAGATTATTGGATGAATTATTTTTAAATGTAGAGGGCCATTCTGACTCAGGCTCTCTTAGAAATGTTGGTCCGTTCCACCATAAATCACATTCCTTGATTTTACTTGCGTCCAGACCGCGTGTAGCTAGATCCGCTGGGTTCTGGTCGGTCGGAACGTGACGCCAAACATTGTGTTCTGTAAGCTCTAAAATTGCACTTACTCTGTTAGCTACAAAAGTTTTTAATTTGTCGTACCTCATACCTAGCCAGGATAGAGCTATAGTGGAGTCCGTCCAAAACACCTTGCGCTGAATGACACATCGCAGAGCGCGACATACGGCGGCCGAGAGTTGAGCTCCAAGCAAACATGCACATAGTTCTAGCCGAGGTATCGTCGTCGGCTTCACAGAAGCTACTCTAGCCTTGGCACATAGAAGACGAATAGTGACGTCACCCTGCTCGTTCACGGATTTTACAAAAACAGTGGTGGCCATTGCAGCAAAGGACGCGTCGCAAAATACATGTAGTTCTGTATACACAGATGACTTACATAGCGCATGCCTAGGTATGCTAAGAGTACGAAGGTATTTTAAATTATCGACAAAATTGTTCCAATGTTCCCGTATTTGATCTGGCACTGGTTGATCCCAGTCCAACTTTTCGAGCCATAATTTTTGAATAAGAATTTTAGGTATAATTATTAGTAAGCTCAACAAACCGAATGGATCAAATATTTTACAGGAATCGGATAATATAGTTCGTTTTGTTGGAGATTCCGTTCTGTTTTCATAGTTACACGGAAAATGAATAATATCAGCATTAGGATTCCATCCAACACCTAATGTATGAGAAGATGAACTTATAGTTAAATTGGTTTGATTGCCTTGAGTGTGATTTTCTAAGACAGACGGTAAGTTAGATCGATACTTACGTAGATTGAAACAACCTGCGCGCAATGCAGCTTCGACGGACTGCTTAATAAATAATAATTCGTCACCGTCGTCACTTCCGGTCAAGAGATCATCGACCAGGAAGTCTTTTTGAATGATTTCTTTTATTTTAGTGTCGGCACACTCATCGCCTATCTGCCACAAACAGCGTGTGCTTAGAAAGCTTGAGCTAGTATAGCCATATGTGACTGTATTCAATCTCAGAAGCCTAAGTTGTTCAGATGCAGAATCGCGCCATAATATGATTTGCAAATTGCGATGATTTTCTTGCATCTCTACCTGTCTGTACATTTTCTCTATGTCCCCTGAAATTACATAAGTATACTGCCTGAATCTTAACAAAATGTTGAACAAGCTATCCTGAATATGTGGACCTACCATTTGTAAATCATTGATGGAATAGGATGATGTCGATTTTGCATTGCCATTGAAAACAACCCTTAGAGCGGTTGATTCGCTATTTGGCTTGTAGACTGCATGATGCGGTATAAAATATGACGGTTCTGGCACCTGGCTAATTTCTGATAAATGTCCTAGATCTGAATATTCCTTTATGAAGTTAGAATATAACTGTTTAAGCTCTGGATTTTTTGTTAAACGTTTCTCGGTAGCTAAAAATTGACTTTTAGCCTGTTTCATTGAATTATCTAAGCAATCAGGTTCGGAAATAAGGGGTAATGTTACACAAAACCTGCCTTCTTCGTTTCTATATGTATTCTTGACGAAATGAGCCTCACATAAAATTTCCTCTTCAGTTTGTAAGCTACTTGGCATAGGAATTTGCTCCAATTCCCAGAACTTTGTGAGACTTTCATCTAACGATTCATTCGAAATAGAATCATGACTGGATTGAATGGATATGTGATTGCATCTTATTGATTTATTTTTGAATTCATCAACTGTAAAAATTGGGCCTGCCAATATCCAACCTAGCTTAGACTTACGAGCTATTGGCTGGTTGGGGCCAAGAAATATTTGCTCTGACTCAATAAGATACCAAAACATGTCAGCACCCAATAGCAAGTCTACTGGCGCGGTACGATGAAACGTTGGATCGGCCAATCTGATATTCTGTGGTAAGTTTATTTGTAAAATATCTATAGACTTGTTAGGTAACCTACCTGAGATTTCTGGCAGTACTAGACATGATAATGAAGATTCGAAGCTACTTGTTTTCGATTTCAACTTGACAATACATCTATGTATTGCGTTGGATGCATGAATATTGCCTACACCTACAATATCGACCTCGGTTGGCTGAGAAGTCAGTTGTAATTTGGTTTTCAACCTATCCGTTATTAGAGAAGACTGACTTCCGCTGTCTAGCAAGGCTCGAACTGTAAGATGTTCGTTTGTATTTGGATTGTATAAATCAACCAGCGCGGTTGATAGTAACACACTACTATTATTGGTAACAGACATACTAACTACATTATCATCAGATTTCTGTTCGCTCACTGAATTATCTACTTGAGAGGTTTGCACATTGGATATGTTTACAGCCTGAGAAGAAGTCCTATGCAATAATGAATTATGCCTTTTCTTACATTTAGAACAAGGGCCCAACCTGCATTTGTGAGAAGAGTGTCCCTTACGAAGACAGTTCATGCACAGCCCCAGCCGCATGACCTCAGCTATCCTTTCTTCAATACCTTTTCCCAGGAACGAAGCACAATCGTATATGCGATGACTGCCATTACATAAGATGCAAACTGGAACGTTGGTACTGGCAGCTGAAACCACACATGAGTTTGTGTTAGACTTTTCAAACTTACGAGAGTATGAATGGGCTGGATGGACTTGTTTCTCAATCTTATTATTGCGAACGGATTCTAGAATGTTTGCTCGAGAATTCAGAAATTGGAAAAAATCTTTCAAAGATGGGCTTTTATCGAAAGTATTTTTATGTTCTTCCCATTTGAAACTAGAACCTGCGTCGAGCTTGGCTGAAACCAAATGAATGACCAAAGAATCCCAATGCTCAGTTGGTTCGCCTAGTGTGCTCAATGCACGCAAGTTTTTAGAGATGTGATCAACTAAAGCTCGTAAATCTTTCGCTGAATCTCGAGGCACAGGCTGTATATTCAACAAAGAATTCAAGTGGTTATTGATTAGTTGTTTTTCGTTGTTATACCTCTCGCAAAGAAGTCGCCAAGCCTCCTCATAGTTCACAGCACTGACTTCTAAATTGCTGATGACATTGGAAGCTTCCTTCTCGAGATAAGAATTTAAGTAGTGAAATTTATGTATTGATTCGATCTTTTTGTTGCCATGGATGAGTGAAGTAAATGTATCCCTGAACTCAAGCCATTTAGAGTATGTTCCATCGAAAGGTGCAATTTTTATGATAGGTAATTTGAAGCTTACGTTGTTATTGTTCTGACATGTATGACTACAACTCGATTTCGATGAATTACCATCTTCTGGTGATGATTTTTCGTGATGTTGTTTCTCGATAAACAACTTGCACTGTGCAATTAACGAAGAGAATTCCAATTCAAATTCTTCACGGATGTCAATTTCATCATCTAAACTAGAAGAATTTAGTAATTCTATTTGAGTTTGCAACTCATCGAAACAAAAAGATAAGTCTTTAAACCTATCGTATCTCTGCGTCAACATACACAGATCGGTTGCAGTTACTGAATCAGCTGTGAGAAAAGTATTCAAATAATTTTTAAACTTCGTAATTCGGCCTTTAACTGAACTACGTTTTGTATTTAAATCCTTCAAATTACTTAGCGATGGAACATTTAAACTTATGTTTCCCGTAGGTGACTTTGGCCTTGGTTCCATGATTGACACAACAATAAATAAAGAAAAATAATATTTTTGTAAATAAAATAACTATACGTAGCTTTTATCCGGCTTATGCACCCCAAAATGATGTCTTTAGGCGATCAGCTGGTTGCCGCTTGGCAAGAACAATGGATGTAGCGGGCAATGACCTCAGGCGATCAGCTGTAGGGCGATTGCTATGTCGCTGGAATGCAAAGAAACGGAAAAATATTAAAATGTGTTGCGTTATTTTATTTTTAATTGTTGTGGGCAAGTTGTGGGTTTAGAAAATTAGAAATTGATGCGCTAATCGAATAGATGTGATGGATAGAAAGGCAAAGAATAAATAAATGCAAAAAGACAATGAATATTTGAGTAGGTACCTATTTGAAATGATAAGTACTTGTCTTTTTGTACTAGCTTTGCACTCAAAATAGGCAACGGAAAGATGTAGCTCGTGATTATTTCACGATATAATAGTAAAATAGATGCTAGTTGCATAGGATGGATGAATAAATTGCAGAGGTATGCACAAAAAATTGTTTGAAAAATGCGTTTGAAGCTTGCGTGGCAAAGAAAATGTGCTGCACGAAGCTTAACGTTATGGATTGTAGAAAGACAGAGATTTAGTAGATAGTAGAAAAGAGAGGAATAGGTAATTGTAGAAAGGAATGGGCACTTCCCTTGTAAAGCTGGGCTGAGGCGCTGAGCTGCGTTGTCGGGAATATCGTCACGGCACGGCTGGCTTTCCTGGCTGCTTGATACAAGGGCGGCTTTGTTGGTAATTTTTGTCCTCTTCTCTTCTCTCCAATACGTAGTGACTGTTTGCAAAACTTTACGGTTCCTCGGCAACACGTTTGTAACACCGTCCTGGATTGATACAAGTCCGTTGCAATATCGATCTTTCGTTTTGGGAACAACGGTCGATGCACAGGGTCGATGCTTCAAAATGGCGTAGCGTGTCCGTTGTAACTGCGTAGAATTTTGCTCGATCACGTCGGGGTCACCATGTTCCTTTTCGTGGTAGGTGAATGAATAATCTGACTCCAATTTTGATTAACTTTATATTTAATGACTGTGTTCTTTACAAATAATGGTAGGTCCACACATTCAGGATAACTTGTATCAAGCAGCCAGGAAAGCCAGCCGTGCCGTGACGATATTCCCGACAACGCAGCTCAGCGCCTCAGCCCAGCTTTACAAGGGAAGTGCCCATTCCTTTCTACAATTACCTATTCCTCTCTTTTCTACCATCTGCTCCAATGATGGGTATGTTACCAAAAGAGCGAGTAAATCCAGGTTTCCCATTTGCTACTACCGGTGTCGACTTCGCCGGACCTTTTCTTATCACTGATAGGAAAGGCAGAGGCTGTAAAATTAGTAAATGTTATTTATGTATATTTGTTTGCTTTAGATATAAATGTGTTCATCTTGAAGCAGTTAGCGAACTATCCAAGGACGCATTTATTTTATCTTTTCTGACATTAATGTGAATCGTCAATAAAATATTGTCAACATAGAATTAAATTGCGAATAAAGGCACACACGTATGGTTGTAATGGCGTCGTCTCTGTCAAATAACATATTACACAATAGACCACACAGTCGGGGTCACCATGTTCCTTTTCGTGGTAGGTGAATGAATAATCTGACTCCAATTTGATTAAACTTTATATTGAATGACTGTGTTCTTTACAAATAATGGTTGGGACTCGCGTACATTAGAATTAATTACGACCATACGTGTGTGCTCTCATATTCGTAATTAATTCTAATGTACGCGAGTCCCAACCATTATTTGTAAAGAACACAGTCATTCAATATAAAGTTTAATCAAATTGGAGTCAGATTATTCATTCACCTACCACGAAAAGGAACATGGTGACCCCGACGTGATCGAGCAAAATTCTACGCAGTTACAACGGACACGCTACGCCATTTTGAAGCATCGACCCTGTGCATCGACCGTTGTACCCAAAACGAAAGATCGATATTGCAACGGACTTGTATCAATCCAGGACGGTGTTACAAACGTGTTGCCGAGGAACCGTAAAGTTTTGCAAACAGTCACTACGTATTGGAGAGAAGAGAAGAGGACAAAATTGCCAACAAAGCCGCCCTTGTATCAAGCAGCCAGGAAAGCCAGCCGTGCCGTGACGATATTCCCGACAACGCAGCTCAGCGCCTCAGCCCAGCTTTACAAGGGAAGTGCCCATTCTTTTCCTACAATTACCTATTCCTCTCTTTTCTACTATCTGCTAAATCTCTGTCTTTCTACAATCCATAACGTTAAGCTTATTTCGTGCAGCACATTTTCTTACAGTATGCACAATATTACAGTGTGTTGTGTGTAGAAGGGCCAGTGGTAACACATCTGCTCCAATGATGGGTATGTTACCAAAAGAGCGAGTAAATCCAGGTTTCCCATTTGCTACTACCGGTGTCGACTTCGCCGGACCTTTTCTTATCACTGATAGAAAAGGCAGAGGCTGTAAAATTAGTAAATGTTATTTATGTATATTTGTTTGCTTTAGATATAAATGTGTTCATCTTGAAGCAGTTAGCGAACTATCCAAGGACGCATTTATTTTATCTTTTCGTCGTTTTATCTCTCGTAGAGGCCGCCCAGTTGAGATTTACTGCGACAATGGACGCAACTTTGTTGCCGCCTCAAAAGAGATAGGAGAGTTTCTTACCTCTCATGCTGATGACATTGTAGGCTACTCATCAGGAGAAGGTATTAAATTTAATTTTCAACCGGCTTATGCACCGCATTTTGGGGGTCTTTGGGAATCAGCTGTCAAATCAGCTAAAAGCGTGGCAAAACGTATATTTAGTAATACGCATTTAACTTTTGAGGAATTAGCAACCCTCTTTAGTCAGATAGAAGCTTTCCTCAACAGCAGACCCATTTGTCCGTTATCCTCTTCCCCCAACGACCTAAATCCATTAACCCCAGGGCATTTCCTTATTGGAAGGCCGCTTATGTCGCTGCCGTCACCAGATCTAGATGATTTGAGTTCGAGCAGACTGAATCGATTCCAACGGCTCGAACAACTGAGACAACATTTTTGGAAACGGTGGCAGACCGAGTACATAGCCGAACTGCAGCAGAAACACAAGTGGCGCACTCACAACAGACCACTACTGGAAGGAGACTTGGTGCTTCTGAAGGATGACAATTCTCCTCCTATGCAATGGAAGCTCGGGCGCATAACTTCAACCTTTCCAGGGAAGGATGGCATAACTCGAGTTGCCGAAGTCAAAACTACCACAGGCACATATCGACGAGGAGTCAAGTATCTGTGCCCCCTTCTTGAGCCTGCAGATGACCACAATTTGGAATCCAAGGCTTCCAAGGCCCCGGATAATGTTCCGGCGCTGAAGTGGCTCCAAATTGTGGTCATCTGCAGGCTCAAGAAGGGGGCACAGATACTTGACTCCTCGTCGATATGTGCCTGTGGTAGTTTTGACTTCGGCAACTCGAGTTATGCCATCCTTCCCTGGAAAGGTTGAAGTTATGCGCCCGAGCTTCCATTGCATAGGAGGAGAGTTTTCATCCTTCAGAAGCACCAAGTCTCCTTCCAGTAGTGGTCTATTGTGAGTGCGCCACTTGTGTTTCTGCTGCAGTTCGGCTATGTACTCGGTCTGCCACCGTTTCCAAAAATGTTGTCTCAGTTGTTCGAGCCGTTGGAATCGATTCAGTCTGCTCGAACTCAAATCATCTAGATCTGGTGACGGCAGCGACATAAGCGGCCTTCCAATAAGGAAATGCCCTGGGGTTAATGGATTTAGGTCGTTGGGGGAAGAGGATAACGGACAAATGGGTCTGCTGTTGAGGACAGCTTCTATCTGACTAAAGAGGGTTGCCAATTCCTCAAAAGTTAAGTGCGTATTACTAAAGATACGTTTTGCCACGCTTTTAGCTGATTTGACAGCTGATTCCCAAAGACCCCCAAAATGCGGTGCATAAGCCGGTTGAAAATTAAATTTAATACCTTCTCCTGATGTGTAGCCTACAATGTCATCAGCATGAGAGGTAAGAAACTCTCCTATCTCTTTTGAGGCGGCAACAAAGTTGCGTCCATTGTCGCAGTAAATCTCAACTGGGCGGCCTCTACGAGAGATAAAACGACGAAAAGATAAAATAAATGCGTCCTTGGATAGTTCGCTAACTGCTTCAAGATGAACACATTTATATCTAAAGCAAACAAATATACATAAATAACATTTACTAATTTTACAGCCTCTGCCTTTTCTATCAGTGATAAGAAAAGGTCCGGCGAAGTCGACACCGGTAGTAGCAAATGGGAAACCTGGATTTACTCGCTCTTTTGGTAACATACCCATCATTGGAGCAGATGTGTTACCACTGGCCCTTCTACACACAACACACTGCCTAGCCGTGGTGCGAGCTAGATCTCTGCCACCTATTGGCCATACTATTTCTCTGATTGATGACAACAGAAGCTGAGGACCAGCGTGAAGAAGTCGAAGATGCTCCTGTTGAAATAACAACTTAGCAAGTTTGTGTTTTGCATGTAGTAGCATGGGGTGACGTTTATCATATGAGTAATTAGAGTTGTCTAAACGCCCTCCAACTCGTATAATATTACTTTCGGATTCCAAGAATGGGCTTAGCGATAGAATATTGCTCTTAGAATTGAGCGACTTGTGTGAACGTAGAATGTTCAATTCCTTTTGAAAGGATTCCTCCTGTGACAATTTCACTAAGTATTTAAAAGAATTCGAAAGTTCTTCAGGCTGTAAAATACCAATGCGCTTGCTACTTGATTTTTTACAATTATTGATAAATCTTAAAATGTATGCAAATGTGCGTTGCAAAAAACTTAATTTTGAATACCTATCAAAATCTATAATAGTCTGGTTTGTACCTACCTCGCCACTCATGGCTACGTTTATTTTTATTTCAGGCAAATCGTTCAGATTATTGGATGAATTATTTTTAAATGTAGAGGGCCATTCTGACTCAGGCTCTCTTAGAAATGTTGGTCCGTTCCACCATAAATCACATTCCTTGATTTTACTTGCGTCCAGACCGCGTGTAGCTAGATCCGCTGGGTTCTGGTCGGTCGGAACGTGACGCCAAACATTGTGTTCTGTAAGCTCTAAAATTGCACTTACTCTGTTAGCTACAAAAATTTTTAATTTGTCGTACCTCATACCTAGCCAGGATAGAGCTATAGTGGAGTCCGTCCAAAACACCTTACGCTGAATGACACATCGCAGAGCGCGACATACGGCGGCCGCGAGTTGAGCTCCAAGCAAACATGCACATAGTTCTAGCCGAGGTATCGTCGTCGGCTTCACAGAAGCTACTCTAGCCTTGGCACATAGAAGACGAATAGTGACGTCACCCTGCTTGTTCACGGATTTTACAAAAACAGTGGTGGCCATTGCAGCAAAGGACGCGTCGCAAAATACATGTAGTTCTGTATACACAGATGACTTACATAGCGCATGCCTAGGTATGCTAAGAGTACGAAGGTATTTTAAATTATCGACAAAATTGTTCCAATGTTCCCGTATTTGATCTGGCACTGGTTGATCCCAGTCCAACTTTTCAAGCCATAATTTCTGAATAAGAATTTTAGGTATAATTGTTAGTAAGCTCAATAAACCGAATGGATCAAATATTTTACAGGAATCGGATAATATAGTTCGTTTTGTTGGAGATTCCGTTCTGTTTTCATAGTTACACGGAAAATGAATAATATCAGCATTAGGATTCCATCCAACACCTAATGTATGAGAAGATGAACTTATAGTTAAATTGCTTTGATTGCCTTGAGTGTGATTTTCTAAGACAGACGGTAAGTTAGATCGATACTTACGTAGATTGAAACAACCTGCGCGCAATGCAGCTTCGACGGACTGCTTAATAAATAATAATTCGTCACCGTCGTCACTTCCGGTCAAGAGATCATCGACCAGGAAGTCTTTTTGAATGATTTCTTTTATTTTAGTGTCGCCACATTCATCGCCTATCTGCCACAAACAGCGTGTGCTTAAAAAGCTTGAGCTAGTATAGCCATATGTGACTGTGTTCAATCTCAGAAGCCTAAGTTGTTCAGATGCAGAATCGCGCCATAATATGATTTGCAAATTGCGATGATTTTCTTGCATCTCTACCTGTCTGTACATTTTCTCTATGTCCCCTGAAATTACATAAGTATACTGCCTGAATCTTAACAAAATGTTGAACAAGCTATCCTGAATGTGTGGACCTACCATTTGTAAATCATTGATGGAATAGGATGATGTCGATTTTGCATTGCCATTGAAAACAACTCTTAGAGCGGTTGATTCGCTATTTGGCTTGTAGACTGCATGATGCGGTATAAAATATGACGGTTCTGGTACCTGGCTAATTTCTGATAAATGTCCTAGATCTGAATATTCCTTTATAAAGTTAGAATATAACTGTTTAAGCTCTGGATTTTTTGTTAGACGTTTCTCGGTAGCTAAAAATTGTCTTTTAGCCTGTTTCATTGAATTACCTAAGCAATCAGGTTCGGAAGTAAGGGGTAATGTTACACAAAACCTACCTTCTTCATTTCTGTATGTATTTTTGACGAAATGAGCCTCACATAAAATTTCCTCTTCAGTTTGTAAGCTACTTGGCATAGGAATTTGCTCCAATTCCCAGAACTTTGTGAGACTTTCATCTAACGATTCATTCGAAATAGAATCATGACTGGATTGAATGGATATATGATTGCATCTTATTGATTTATTTTTGAATTCATCAACTGTAAAAATTGGGCCTGCCAATATCCAACCTAGCTTAGACTTACGAGCTACTGGCTGGTTGGGGCCAAGATAGATTTGCTCCGATTCAATAAGATACCAAAACATGTCTGCACCCAATAGCAAGTCTACTGGCGCGGTACGATGAAACGTTGGATCGGCCAATCTGATATTCTGTGGTAAGTTTATTTGTGAAATATCTATAGACTTGTTAGGTAACCTACCTGAGATTTCTGGCAGTACTAGACATGATAATGAAGATTCGAAGCTACTTGTTTTCGATTTCAACTTGACAATACATCTATGTATTGCGTTGGATGCATGAATATTGCCTACACCTACAATATCGACCTCGGTTGGCTGAGAAGTCAGTTGTAATTTGGTTTTCAACCTATCCGTTATTAGAGAAGACTGACTTCCGCTGTCTAGCAAGGCTCGAACTGTAAGATGTTCGTTTGTATTTGGATTGTATAAATCAACCAGCGCGGTTGATAGTAACACACTACTATTATTGGTAACAGACATACTAACTACATTATCATCAGATTTCTGTTCGCTCACTGAATTATCTACTTGAGAGGTTTGCACATTGGATATGTTTACAGCCTGAGAAGAAATCCTATGCAATAATGAATTATGCCTTTTCTTACATTTAGAACAAGGGCCCAACCTGCATTGGTGAGAAGAGTGTCCCTTACGAAGACAGTTCATGCACAGCCTCAGCCGCATGACCTCAGCTATCCTTTCTTCAACACCTTTTCCCAGGAACGAAGCACAATCGTATATGCGATGACTGCCATTACATAAGATGCAAACTGGAACGTTGGTACTGGCAGCTGAAACCACACATGAGTTTGTGTTAGACTTTTCAAACTTGCGAGAGTATGCATGGGCTGGATGGACTTGTTTCTCAGTCTTGTTATTGCGAACGGATTCTAGAATGTTTGCTCGAGAATTCAGAAATTGGAAAAAATCTTTTAAAGACGGGCTTTTATCGAAAATATTTTTATGTTCTTCCCATTTGAAACTAGAACCTGCGTCGAGCTTGGCTGAAACCAAATGAATGACCAAAGAATCCCAATGCTCAGTTGGTTCGCCCAGTGTGCCCAAAGCACGCAAGTTTTTAGAGATGTGATCAACTAAAGCTCGTAAATCTTTCGCTGAATCTCGAGGCACAGGCTGTATATTTAACAAAGAATTCAAGTGATTATTGATTAGTTGTTTTTCGTTGTTATACCTCTCGCAAAGAAGTCGCCAAGCCTCCTCATAGTTCACAGCACTGACTTCTAAATTGCTGATGACATTGGAAGCTTCCTTCTCGAGATAAGAATTTAAGTAGTGGAATTTATGTAACCTAACCTAAGGCTACCAAATTGTAGTATTCAAGTTGTAGTTTTAACCTTGTTCCTTTTCGTGGTAGGTGAATAAATAATCTGACTCCAATTTGATTAAACTTTGTATTGAATGCTTGTGTTCTACAAAATAATGGTTGGGACTCGCGTACATTAGAATTAAATTGCGAATAAAGGCACACACGTATGGTTGTAATGGCGTCGTCTCTGTCAATGTGGAGCGGGGGAGTTCACCGGCGGTGCGCGGGCGACGGGGTGGCTCCACACATTTCGGCGTGTCAGTGAAGAGCCGCAGGCGCGCTAGTGAAGCGCCGGAACATTATCCGGGGCCTTGGAAGCCTTGGATTCCAAATTGTGGTCATCTGCAGGCTCAAGAAGGGGGCAAAGATACTTGACTGCTCGTCGGTAAGTGCCTGTGGTAGTTTTGACTTCGGCAACTCGAATTATGCCATCCTTCCCTGGAAAGGTTGAAGTTATGCGCCCTAGCTTCCATTGCATAGGAGGAGAATTGTCATCCTTCAGAAGCACCAAGTCTCCTTCCAGTAGTGGTCTGTTGTGAGTGCGCCACTTGTGTTTCTGCTGCAGTTCGGCTATGTACTCGGTCTGCCACCGTTTCCAAAAATGTTGTCTCAGTTGTTCGAGCCGTTGGAATCGATTCAATCTGCTCGAACTCAAATCTTCTAGATCTGGTGACGGCAGCGACATAAGCGGCCTTCCAATAAGGAAATGCCCTGGGATTAATGGATTTAGGTCGTTGGGGGAAGAGGATAACGGACAAATGGGTCTGCTGTTGAGGACAGCTTCTATCTGATTAAAGAGGGTTGCCAATTCCTCAAAAGTTAAGTGCGTATTACTAAAGATACGTTTTGCCACGCTTTTAGCTGATTTGACAGCTGATTCCCAAAGACCCCCAAAATGCGGTGCATAAGCCGGTTGAAAATTAAATTTGATACCTTTTCCTGATGTGTAGCCTACAATGTCATCAGCATGAGAGGTAAGAAACTCTCCTATCTCTTTTGAGGCGGCAACAAAGTTGCGTCCATTGTCGCAGTACATCTCAACTGGGCGGCCTATACGAGAGATAAAATGACGAAAAGATAAAATAAATGCGTCCTTGGATAGTTCGCTAACTGCTTCAAGATGGACACACTTATATCTAAAGCAAACAAATATACATAAATAACATTTACTAATTTTACAGCCTCTGCCTTTTCTATCAGTGATAAGAAAAGGTCCGGCGAAGTCGACACCGGTAGTAGCAAATGGGAACCCTGGATTTACTCGCTCTTTAGGTAACATACCCATCATTGGAGCAGATGTGTTACCACTGGCCCTTCTACACACAACACACTGCCTAGCCGTGGTGCGAGCTAGATCTCTGCCACCTATTGGCCAGATTAATTCTCTGATTGATGACAACAGAAGCTGAGGACCAGCGTGAAGAAGTCGAAGATGCTCCTGTTGAAATAACAACTTCGCAAGTTTGTGTTTTGCATGTAGTAGCATGGGGTGACGTTTATCATATGGGTAATTAGAGTTGTCTAAACGCCCTCCAACTCGTATAATATTACTTTCAGATTCCAAGAATGGGCTTAGCGATAGAATATGACTCTTAGAGTTGAGCGACTTGTGTGAACGCAGAATGTTCAATTCCTTTTGAAAGGATTCCTCTTGTGACAATTTAACTAAATATTTAAAAGAATTCGAAAGTTCTTCAGGCTGTAAAATACCAATGCGCTTGTTACTTGATTTTTTACAATTATTGATAAATCTTAAAACGTATGCAAATGTGCGTTGCAAAAAACTTAATTTTGAATACCTATCAAAATCTATAATAGTCTGGTTTGTACCTACCTCGCCACTCATGGCTACGTTTATTTTTATTTCAGGCAAATCATTGATACTATTAGATGAATTATTTTTAAACGTAGAGGGCCATTCTGACTCAGGCTCTCTTAAAAATGTTGGTCCGTTCCACCATAAATCACATTCCTTAATTTTACTTGCGTCCAGACCGCGTGTGGCTAGATCCGCTGGGTTCTGGTCGGTGGGAACGTGACGCCAAACATTGTGTTCTGTAAGCTCTAAAATTGCACTTACTCTGTTAGCTACAAAAGTTTTTAATTTGTCGTACCTCATACCTAGCCAGGATAGAGCTATAGTGGAGTCCGTCCAAAATACCTTGCGCTGAATGACACATCGCAGAGCGCGACATACGGCGGCCGAGAGTTGAGCTCCAAGCAAACACGCACATAGTTCTAGCCGAGGTATCGTCGTCGGCTTCACGGAAGCTACTCTAGCCTTGGCGCATAGAAGGCGAATAGTGACGTCACCCTGCTCGTTCACAGATTTTACAAAAACAGTGGTGGCCATTGCAGCAAAGGACGCGTCGCAAAATACATGTAGCTCTGTATACACAGATGACTTACATAGCGCATGCCTAGGTATGCTAAGAGTACGAAGGTATTTTAAATTATTGACAAAATTGTTCCATTGTTCCCGTATTTGATCTGGCACTGGTTGATCCCAGTCCGACTTTTCGAGCCATAATTTCTGAATAAGAATTTTAGGTATAATTGTTAGTAAGCTCAACAAACCGAATGGATCAAATATTTTACAGGAATCGGATAATATAGTTCGTTTTGTTGGAGATTCCGTTCTGTTTTCATAGTTACACGGAAAATGAATAATATCAGCATTAGGATTCCATCCAACACCTAATGTATGAGAAGATGAACTTATAGTTAAATTGCTTTGATTGCCTTGAGTGTGATTTTCTAAGACAGACGGTAAGTTAGATCGATACTTACGTAGATTGAAACAACCTGCGCGCAATGCAGCTTCGACGGACTGCTTAATAAATAATAATTCGTCACCGTCGTCACTTCCAGTCAAGAGATCATCGACCAGGAAGTCTTTTTGAATGATTTCTTTTATTTTAGTGTCGGCACACTCATCGCCTATCTGCCACAAACAGCGTGTGCTTAGAAAGCTTGAGCTAGTATAGCCATATGTGACTGTATTCAATCTCAGAAGCCTGAGTTGTTCAGATGCAGAATCGCGCCATAATATGATTTGCAAATTGCGATGATTTTCTTGCATCTCTACCTGTCTGTACATTTTCTCTATGTCCCCTGAAATTACATAAGTATACTGCCTGAATCTTAACAAAATGTTGAACAAGCTATCCTGAATGTGTGGACCTACCATTTGTAAATCATTGATGGAATAGGAAGATGTCGATTTTGCATTGCCATTGAAAACAACTCTTAGAGCGGTTGATTCGCTATTTGGCTTGTAGACTGCATGATGCGGTATAAAGTATGACGGTTCTGGCACCTGGCTAATTTCTGATAAATGTCCTAGTTCAGAATATTCCTTTATGAAGTTAGAATATAACTGTTTAAGCTCTGGGTTTTTTGATAGACGTTTCTCGGTAGCTAAAAATTGTCTCTTAGCCTGTTTCATTGAATTACCTAAGCAATCAGGTTCGGAAATGAGGGGTAACGTTACACAAAACCTGCCTTCTTCATTTCTGTATGTATTTTTGACGAAATGAGCCTCACATAAAACTTCTTCTTCAGTTTGTAAGCTACTTGGCATAGGAATTTGCTCCAATTCCCAGAACTTTGTGAGACTTTCATCTAACGATTCATTCGAAATAGAATCATGACTGGATTGAATGGATATATGATTGCATCTTATTGATTTGTTTTTGAATTCATCAACTGTAAAAATTGGGCCTGCCAATATCCAACCTAGCTTAGACTTACGAGCTACTGGCTGGTTGGGGCCAAGATAGATTTGCTCCGATTCAATAAGATACCAAAACATGTCTGCACCCAATAGCAAGTCTACTGGCGCGGTACGATGAAACGTTGGATCGGCCAATCTGATATTCTGTGGTAAGTTTATTTGTGAAATATCTATAGACTTGTTAGGTAACCTACCTGAGATTTCTGGCAGTACTAGACATGATAATGAAGATTCGAAACTACTTGTTTTCGATTTCAACTTGACAATACATCTATGTATTGCGTTGGATGCATGAATATTGCCTACACCTACAATATCGACCTCGGTTGGCTGAGAAGTCAGTTGTAATTTGGTTTTCAACCTATCCGTTATTAGAGAAGACTGACTTCCGCTGTCTAGCAAGGCTCGAACTGTAAGATGTTCGTTTGTATTTGGATTGTATAAATCAACCAGCGCGGTTGATAGTAACACACTACTATTATTGGTAACAGACATACTAACTACATTATCATCAGATTTCTGTTCGCTCACTGAATTATCTATTTGAGAGGTTTGCACATTGGATATGTTTACAGCCTGAGAAGAAGTCCTATGCAATAATGAATTATGCCTTTTCTTACATTTAGAACAAGGGCCCAACCTGCATTCGTGAGAAGAGTGTCCCTTACGAAGACAGTTCATGCACAGCCTCAGCCGCATGACCTCAGCTATCCTTTCTTCAACACCTTTTCCCAGGAACGAAGCACAATCGTATATGCGATGACTGCCATTACATAAGATGCAAGCTGGAACGTTGGTACTGGCAGCTGAAACCACACATGAGTTTGTGTTAGACTTTTCAAACTTACGAGAGTATGAATGGGCTGGATGGACTTGTTTCTCAATCTTGTTATTGCGAACGGATTCTAAAATGTTTGCTCGAGAATTCAGAAATTGGAAAAAATCTTTTAAAGACGGGCTTTTATCGAAAGTATTTTTATGTTCTTCCCATTTGAAACTAGAACCTGCGTCGAGCTTGGCTGAAACCAAATGAATGACCAAAGAATCCCAATGCTCAGTTGGTTCGCCCAGTGTGCTCAAAGCACGCAAGTTTTTAGAGATGTGATCTACTAAAGCTCGTAAATCTTTCGCTGAATCTCGAGGCACAGGCTGTATATTTAACAAAGAATTCAAGTGATTATTGATTAGTTGTTTTTTGTTGTTGTACCTCTCGCAAAGAAGTCGCCAAGCCTCCTCATAGTTCACAGCACTGACTTCTAAATTGCTGATGACATTGGAAGCTTCCTTCTCGAGATAAGAATTTAAGTAGTGAAATTTATGTATTGATTCGATCTTGTTGTTGCCATGGATGAGTGAAGTAAATGTATCCCTGAACTCAAGCCATTTAGAGTATGTTCCATCGAAAGGTGCGATTTTTATTATAGGTAATTTGAAGCTTACATTGTTATTGTTCTGACATGTATGACTACAACTCGATTTCGATGAATTACCATCTTCTGGTGATGATTTCTCGCGATGTTTCTCGATAAACAACTTGCATTGTGCAATTAACGAAGAGAATTCCAATTCAAATTCTTCACGAATATCAATTTCATCATCTAAACTAGAAGAATTTAGTAATTCTATTTGAGATTGCAACTCATCGAAACAAAAAGATAAGTCTTTAAACCTATCGTATCTCTGCGTCAACATACACAGATCGGTTGCAGTTACTGAATCAGCTGTGAGAAAAGTATTCAAATAATTTTTAAACTTCGTAATTCGGCCTTTAACTGAACTACGTTTTGTATTTAAATCCTTCAAATTACTTAGCGATGGAACATTTAAACTTATGTTTCCCGTAGGTGACTTTGGCCTTGGTTCCATGCTTGACACAACAATAAATAAAGAAAAATAATATTTTTGTAAATAAAATAACTATACGTAGCTTTTATCCGGCTCATGCACCCCAAAATGATGTCTTTAGGCGATCAGCTGGTTGCCGCTCGGCAAGAACAATGGATGTAGCGGGCAATGACCTCAGGCGATCAGCTGTAGGATGATTGCTATGTCGCTGGAATGCAAAGAAACGGAAAATATTAAAATGTGTTGCGTTATTTTATTTTTAATTGTTGTGGGCAAGTTGTGGGATTAGAAAATTAGAAATTGATGCGCTAATCGAATAGATGTGATGGATAGAAAGGCAAAGAATAAATAAATGCAAAAAGACAATGAATATTTGAGTAGGTACCTATTTGAAATGATAAGTACTTGTCTTTTTGTACTAGCTTTGCACTCAAAATAGGCAACGGAAAGATGTAGCTCGTGATTATTTCACGTTATAATAGTAAAATAGATGCTAGTTGCATAGGATGGATGAATAAATTGCAGAGGTATGCACAAAAAATTGTTTGAAAAATGCGTTTGAAGCTTGCGTGGCAAAGAAAATGTGCTGCACGAAGCTTAACGTTATGGATTGTAGAAAGACAGAGATTTAGCAGATAGTAGAAAAGAGAGGAATAGGTAATTGTAGAAAGGAATGGGCACTTCCCTTGTAAAGCTGGGCTGAGGCGCTGAGCTGCGTTGTCGGGAATATCGTCACGGCACGGCTGGCTTTCCTGGCTGCTTGATACAAGGGCGGCTTTGTTGGTAATTTTTGTCCTCTTCTCTTCTCTCCAATACGTAGTGACTGTTTGCAAAACTTTACGGTTCCTCGGCAACACGTTTGTAACACCGTCCTGGATTGATACAAGTCCGTTGCAATATCGATCTTTCGTTTTGGGAACAACGGTCGATGCACAGGGTCGATGCTTCAAAATGGCGTAGCGTGTCCGTTGTAACTGCGTAGAATTTTGCTCGATCACGTCGGGGTCACCATCATTGTTGTAAGGACAAAATTGCCAACAAAGCCGCCCTTGTATCAAGCAGCCAGGAAAGCCAGCCGTGCCGTGACGATATTCCCGACAACGCAGCTCAGCGCCTCAGCCCAGCTTTACAAGGGAAGAGCCCATTCTTGGAATCCGAAAGTAATATTATACGAGTTGGAGGGCGTTTAGACAACTCTAATTACTCATATGATAAACGTCACCCCATGCTACTACATGCAAAACACAAACTTGCTAAGTTATTATTCCAACAGGAGCATCTTCGACTTCTTCACGCTGGTCCTCAGCTTCTGTTGTCATCAATCAGAGAAATAGTATGGCCAATAGGTGGCAGAGATCTAGCTCGCACCACGGCTAGGCAGTGTGTTGTGTGTAGAAGGGCCAGTGGTAACACATCTGCTCCAATGATGGGTATGTTACCAAAAGAGCGAGTAAATCCAGGTTTCCCATTTGCTACTACCGGTGTCGACTTCGCCGGACCTTTTCTTATCACTGATAGGAAAGGCAGAGGCTGTAAAATTAGTAAATGTTATTTATGTATATTTGTTTGCTTTAGATATAAATGTGTTCATCTTGAAGCAGTTAGCGAACTATCCAAGGACGCATTTATTTTATCTTTTCGTCGTTTTATCTCTCGTAGAGGCCGCCCAGTTGAGATTTACTGCGACAATGGACGCAACTTTGTTGCCGCCTCAAAAGAGATAGGAGAGTTTCTTACCTCTCATGCTGATGACATTGTAGGCTACACATCAGGAGAAGGTATTAAATTTAATTTTCAACCGGCTTATGCACCGCATTTTGGGGGTCTTTGGGAATCAGCTGTCAAATCAGCTAAAAGCGTGGCAAAACGTATCTTTAGTAATACGCACTTAACTTTTGAGGAATTGGCAACCCTCTTTAGTCAGATAGAAGCTGTCCTCAACAGCAGACCCATTTGTCCGTTATCCTCTTCCCCCAACGACCTAAATCCATTAACCCCAATTTGTAGTTTTACCAACACCTTCTAGTCTACAATTTGAACAAGGAACCCCAATTTGGACATTGGTCACCGCCATTGACGGTAGCTCGTAAGTCTAAGCTAGGTTGGATATTGGCAGGCCCAATTTTTACAGTTGATGAATTCAAAAATAAATCAATAAGATGCAATCATATATCCATTCAATCCAGTCATGATTCTATTTCGAATGAATCGTTAGATGAAAGTCTCACAAAGTTCTGGGAATTGGAGCAAATTCCTATGCCAAGTAGCTTACAAACTGAAGAGGAAATTTTATGTGAGGCTCATTTCGTCAAAAATACATACAGAAATGAAGAAGGCAGGTTTTGTGTAACATTACCCCTTATTTCCGAACCTGATTGCTTAGGTAATTCAATGAGACAGGCTAAGAGACAATTTTTAGCTACCGAGAAACGTTTAGCAAAAAATCCAGAGCTTAAACAGTTATATTCTAACTTTATAAAAGAACATTCTGAACTAGGTCATTTATCAGAAATTAGCCAGGTGCCAGAACCGTCATATTTCATACCTCGGCTAGAACTATGTGCATGCTTGCTTGGAGCTCAACTCTCGGCCGCCGTATGTCGCGCTCTGCGATGTGTCATTCAGCGCAAGGTGTTTTGGACGGACTCCACTATAGCTCTATCCTGGCTAGGTATGAGGTATGACAAATTAAAAACTTTTGTAGCTAACAGAGTAGGTAAGTGCAATTTTAGAGATTACAGAACACAATATTTGGCGTCACGTTCCCACCGACCAGAACCCAGCGGATCTAGCTACACGCGGTCTGGACGCAAGTAAAATCAAGGAATGTGATTTATGGTGGAACGGACCAACATTTCTAAGAGAGCCTGAGTCAGAATGGCCCTCTACATTTAAAAATAATTCATCCAATAATCTGAACGATTTGCCTGAAATAAAAATAAACGTCGCCATGAGTGGCGAGGTAGGTACAAACCAGACTATTATAGATTTTGATAGGTATTCAAAATTAAGTTTTTTGCAACGCACATTTGCATACATTTTAAGATTTATCAATAATTGTAAAAAGTCAAGTAGCAAGCGCATTGGTATTTTACAGCCTGAAGAACTTTCGAATTCTTTTAAATACTTAGTGAAATTGTCACAGGAGGAATCCTTTCAAAAGGAATTGAACATTCTACGTTCACACAAGTCGCTCAATTCTAAGAGCAATATTCTATCGCTAAGCCCATTCTTGGAATCCGAAAGTAATATTATACGAGTTGGAGGGCGTTTAGACAACTCTAATTACTCATATGATAAACGTCACCCCATGCTACTACATGCAAAACACAAACTTGCTAAGTTATTATTCCAACAGGAGCATCTTCGACTTCTTCACGCTGGTCCTCAGCTTCTGTTGTCATCAATCAGAGAAATAGTATGGCCAATAGGTGGCAGAGATCTAGCTCGCACCACGGCTAGGCAGTGTGTTGTGTGTAGAAGGGCCAGTGGTAACACATCTGCTCCAATGATGGGTATGTTACCAAAAGAGCGAGTAAATCCAGGTTTCCCATTTGCTACTACCGGTGTCGACTTCGCCGGACCTTTTCTTATCACTGATAGAAAAGGCAGAGGCTGTAAAATTAGTAAATGTTATTTATGTATATTTGTTTGCTTTAGATATAAATGTGTTCATCTTGAAGCAGTTAGCGAACTATCCAAGGACGCATTTATTTTATCTTTTCGTCGTTTTATCTCTCGTAGAGGCCGCCCAGTTGAGATTTACTGCGACAATGGACGCAACTTTGTTGCCGCCTCAAAAGAGATAGGAGAGTTTCTTACCTCTCATGCTGATGACATTGTAGGCTACTCATCAGGAGAAGGTATTAAATTTAATTTTCAACCGGCTTATGCACCGCATTTTGGGGGTCTTTGGGAATCAGCTGTCAAATCAGCTAAAAGCGTGGCAAAACGTATATTTAGTAATACGCATTTAACTTTTGAGGAATTAGCAACCCTCTTTAGTCAGATAGAAGCTTTCCTCAACAGCAGACCCATTTGTCCGTTATCCTCTTCCCCCAACGACCTAAATCCATTAACCCCAGGGCATTTCCTTATTGGAAGGCCGCTTATGTCGCTGCCGTCACCAGATCTAGATGATTTGAGTTCGAGCAGACTGAATCGATTCCAACGGCTCGAACAACTGAGACAACATTTTTGGAAACGGTGGCAGACCGAGTACATAGCCGAACTGCAGCAGAAACACAAGTGGCGCACTCACAACAGACCACTACTGGAAGGAGACTTGGTGCTTCTGAAGGATGACAATTCTCCTCCTATGCAATGGAAGCTCGGGCGCATAACTTCAACCTTTCCAGGGAAGGATGGCATAACTCGAGTTGCCGAAGTCAAAACTACCACAGGCACATATCGACGAGGAGTCAAGTATCTGTGCCCCCTTCTTGAGCCTGCAGATGACCACAATTTGGAATCCAAGGCTTCCAAGGCCCCGGATAATGTTCCGGCGCTTCACTAGCGCGCCTGCGGCTTTTCACTAGTACGCCAGAATGTGTGGAGCCACCCCGTCGCCCGCGCACCGCCGGTGAACTCCCCCGCTCCACATTGACAGAGACGACGCCATTACAACCATACGTGTGTGCCTTTATTCGCAATTTAATTCTAATGTACGCGAGTCCCAACCATTATTTTGTAGAACACAAGCATTCAATACAAAGTTTAATCAAATTGGAGTCAGATTATTTATTCACCTACCACGAAAAGGAACATACCTAATTATAGTAATAATCCTCAACCAGATTTTTTATGAAAATGGGTTATGTCCAGATGGTTTTTGTAATGTAACTTCTTCAAACAGTCCATCTGTTTGAAAAAGTTATAGCTTTTTAATAGTGATGCAGACGCATCGTGTATTATTTTTTAAAAGAACCACACTTTGCGTGCATTTAGAATTAGAATCACTTAAATTAATTTATATTTTTCAAACAAAACAATCATAATGTATTTAAGTATTTCTGAAGGTTATCTTTTTCATACAAAAGAAATAGAATGAAGGAAAGTAGTTTACTTATCCTTTTTTCGTAAAGAGACAAAGCGTTTGGCCTTTATCTCGATAAGCGGGTCCCTTTTACGAAAAATACAGAAAAAACTGTAAAAGGATACAATGCTAGAATACACAATGAAGTGGAAATAATCAAATCGTACAAGTAAATTGAAAAAAACCGAGAGAGCATTTAGGAGATACATAGGTATCTACTTCAGTAGATGGAAATCTGAATCAATTACTTACGGGTTTGGGTGTGGATAAAAAGATACTGCGAACGTCCAATAAACTACTAAGCAAAGGATTGACTCGATGTCTTGCCTAACTTTCGCGTGAAAATTATTTAATTTCAATTTGAATCGTAAGGTAGCTCATGTTTTACTAACCAATCAACTAATGCCATATTATTTATTGAAACTACTTATGGAACCCGAGCCCCATGGAACTCGATGAAAAAGCATGCGTATGCAAATGCAACATACTTATTTCAATATTTTTGTTTCACGAGCTCTCGTGTTGTTCCACCAATGCTTCAGTCAATATACCTACTGCGGTATAAGTGAGGAACTGCATAGCATTCCTCTATTGAATCCGTGATTGACGATACAGAATGAACCAAACCAAAACACTTCAAAAATACACGGCAGAGTAACTTGTAGGCATTGCGTTCGACACTTTGAAATTGGATGAAGTAATTTGCCTGCCTATCTAAATATAGTCGAGTTTAGGAGGAAAATGGCTATACAACAACCTACCTACTTCTAGAGTGGAACATTTAGTTGCGAGTGCACGGCTGTAAAGCCTCGCTACACTATAAATTTCAGCCGTCTCCGCAGACATATCGGGATTAGTAGCTCAGTATTATCAGTTAAAACAGCACTTTAAGAGCGTTTGGTTTTATCAAAATGTTTCCTAGTTTGTTGACGATGTAGAACAGAGCTTCAAAACTCCTGTCTTTGCGAGGTCACGTACAATATAATGTCACTGTCTGACAGAATAGCCTTATTAATAAAGCATATGTCACATTTTATGGTTTGAAGATTGGAAGATAAATCGGTATTAACGGCCAATACCTATACATAATGTTTTTGGTATAAATTAGGTACTAATATTTCATTATGTTTTAAAGTAAATTGAAAATCGCTCCCTGCCGCTCCTTGCATCGACACCAAGTATTTAATCCGTCACGTTAACATGCCGCAGCAGTGCGGAATCCCGTCGCGATCATGAATATTTATATCGACGCTGTGATATTTAACATGCTTGTAAGCCGGCGAGGCTGCGAGTTAGAATACGGGCTTCCACCTGCACCTGATTCGACTTTCAATCATTTGTTATTAACCTGAAGAAGAGTCACGTATCTACTCATACATATTAAAGCCTGGACAGAGCCTCATAAAAAGTAGGTGCTGTGATGGCTACTATAGTCGTATTGCTCATTATACGGACTAAAATTGAAGGAAAAAATGTCATTTTTCCTTCAATTTTGATTAGTTTTGATACGATTTATGTCAAAATTGAAGGAAAAATGACATTTTTTCCTTCACTTTTAGTCCGTATAATGAGCAATACGACTATAGGTCATAATTTACTTAATAAATATACCTACCTAAATTGAAACGGTGAATATCTAATAAAAATTAAATATAAAGTGTAAAACTTGTGAACTAATTCTTTTTGTTCATGTTCGTAACAGTATAAATAAAGTTTCGATTCGTTCTTCTGTTCATACAATACGTCGAAATTAGCAAACCAAAATTTGTCGGGTCAGCTAATAGTAATAGAAAATAATGAGGCCACAAATCCTAGCAAAGGTAAGCTTTCAAAATAACTACATCACACCTATTCCTATAAACTCTACTTCCAATCAGTGAGTACCAATCAATGAACAGATTCGAATCCATTTCAGGCCCTGGCCGGTCCAGCGGTACTGTGAATAATCCGTATACTAACGGCCCGATTAGTATCGGACTTCGGGTATTTCGAGCTGTGTTTTGGCCCCATATTGTGCGGTAGCAAACGTACTACTTTATCTCTTTCATAAACTTTTCCACGTTCTACTACCACAAGCCTCTTTTGTTTCTGTTTCTGCTTTATACAATTTAGGTTCCGAATGCATGGGCTGATTCTAAATGGCTCTTTTGCTCGTGACTTAGCACAATTTACCTACAGCTACACGGCTGAAAGGAAACTTTATTCCAGTAGGTAAGTATGTATTTTATTTATTAAGTAATGTTAGTAAGTGACAGTAACTGTTTTAATTCAACAAGTTTTTACCAACTTCATTAGAGGTTTGGATATAGATAAGATATTTGAAGCGGCTCCGGCTTTAAATTCATTCACTCATTAAGTTCACATAAGTACCTACTCATTAAATTAATTAAAACATCGTAGGATTAACGTGGTTAACTTACAAACTCATTTAAAATAATGATGTGGCAAAATAAATTAATTGCTAGAGTGCTACAACGCCTACAACTCTCGTGAGACGACGATGATAATTTAAAAAATATTTAATTGATATTTCATTTATCATTCTAAAATGATAGGTAACAGGTATAAAAAAATATTAGACCTTTACATTTTTACTAGATGATTTATTATACAGTGTCAGGAGGCAATCATTGCCTACACTTATCGGGATACTGCAGTTCCTGATGGGACATTGTTTGAGATGAAGTATGTTTGCCTTGCTGGGCAAGCCTACTTCCTCTCAAACGGTGAAGGAAAACATCGAGAGAAAACTTGCTGCTTAGTCAGCCCCACACGTGTTGTCTTTCCAGTGTTGATGATGGTGTAGGAGCACCTATACGTGTGGGGCTGACTAAGCCGCAGGTTTCCTCTCGATGTTTTCTTTCACCGTTTAGAGCTCGTGTTAATGCGCATATAATATAAATATTTCGAAATGAAAAATTCATTAAAACACGGCCAGGATTTGAACCCACGACCTTTGGATCGAAAGGCGAGGTACTTTCCCCCTCTGCCAATACGGCTACGGCTGACAGGTATACCGCTATAGAAACAGTAGCAGTGCCCTCGCAGCGTTGCCCCCGTAGTCATGGTATATGGAGATGATGATGATGATGAACAGTTGCCTATAACCTTCCTCAAGATTTTAACTATCAAATAAAAAAATAATTTTTCAACTCCGACTGGTAGTTCCTGAGATTAGCGCGTTCAAACAAACAAACAAACAAACCAACTCTTCCGCTTTATTATATTAGTATAGATAGATAACATTAAAAAGTCTAGAGGAATTTCCCATTGTGATAACTTATTTATGGAATATTATATGATCCGTCGCTCACCGGCTGTCGACCTACTTATAGATGAAAATGTTTTATCGTGGGAAATCTCTGTGAAACAAAATAAAATTCCAGAATGTTTTAAATATAATGATGTAATCCTAACTATGGACAAGATTATGTGTTGCTAATTCGCAAATTTGTGATGGTATTGGAATGAATTTAATGTTACAGAATGTTTGTAATATTGGTTAGGAATGGGCAGAATTTATAGAACCGAAAGTCTCTAAGGCTAATCGCACACCTATCCGTGGCAAATTCACGAAGTATTGCCAGATTGAGGGCAGGTGTGCGAGGTTTCATACGATTTCATGTAAATAATTCTAAAATTCGATACGTGCGGCGTGTTCGGCGCGGCCTACCACCATAAAAAGCCTTTACGCAACCAGAGACGTCTAATCAACCTATAGTTTTGGTAGCTGGCAGCGTTAAAATTTGCTATAAGTACTTTATTATGACAAGGACTGAATTAGACGAAAAATTTTACTTCTTTAGGCAGCGTCTTGGGTGGGGGATTCAAAGCAAACGCGATTCCGAAGCGATCCGACGCGGTGACACTTTCGGTTTGAATTCGCGTGAATTTGCGTTTGGTCATGTAGGCCACTACAATAGTTATCGACTGTTGTTTCCGCGCCGCATCGCGCTCGCATCCATCGCTCACGTAGGCAGCGGCGTTAGAGCCGACATGTTCCTAAAAGGCTGTACATATTTTCTCCTTTCATCTGTTTTTTTTTACCCTTGGTTCGCATACTTAATAAATGATTTTATTTTATTTGATGTAGCAACGGAGTTAAAGTTCTCGTCATGTCAAGTGTTGAAAATAAATCCGATAGGTAAGTAATTACAATTCCCGGATGCCCGGGACAGATTTTGAGCGCTGAGCAGTCACAGCTCAAGTTTTCTCAAGCTCGTTTTGTTGAGACGTAATTGATCTTGACTTACAAACTTCCTTATACATTTAATAATGATTCAAGACGAAAGATTCTGAGCGATTTCTCTTGTTTCTTTTCTTTGCTGTTTAGTCGTCCCCAAATGAATGGGTTTGAATAAAGTTTGAAATGGATTGTTAGATAATAAGTGCAACAGTCACATACGTAGGCAAATATTCACAGATCTTATAAAGAATGTTCTCGCCGCGAGAATCGGACTCACAATCGGATAGCAACACGCTAAAACCTATATTACAAGCTATATTCATAGCGATTGTCCAGCTCTCAAGTACAATCTAATGACTTTAGGACTAGACGATTACTTAGACTCGTATCTCCGAAAAAAAAGATGCCTATCTTTCTTTTCGGAGATGGATCAAACCATGTTGTTGCCTTGGTTCACGGTATTAAATTCCCCAGATCTTAAGACTATACTAAATCCATGGTCCTAGTAAAACGAAACCAAACCACACTAAAACGAAACAGGACTACCTGCATCCCCTAGGTACGAAAGACATTTTCTAGATCCGTCGAAAATAACTAAGGAGTAGTTTGAAGCACGTCCAAATACATATTTAGGTCCTAATTTAAAGCCAAAAGCAGTTATTCAATAGAATCACTTGCGTAATACTTTGAATTGTCTTAAAGGGCTAAGTAGTTAGTGTAGTAAAATTTATTGACTGTCTTTGACCGTATGACAGGTCAATATTGACTGTGTCTATGACCGTATCACAGGTCAATGGGCAGGCTCAGGTGCGGGCGAGTATCTGGACACGGCGCGGGTGGCGGCGGTGACGGGCGGAGACGCCAAGCTGCCCTGCAACACGCTGTCGCCGCAGCCGGCAGACATCCTGCTGCTTATCGTCTGGTATAAGGACGACGTACCAGTTTATAGGTGAGCTTTTAACCTTATAGGACCCTATTTTGATTCGCCTAAAGGAGTCGTAATATAAAGATAATAATATCAAGGTATGGAGAAGAAGAATGACATTTTTGACCTTCTTGTTACCCGTCTATAAGAGTCGTAAGATTAAAATATCAAGGTATAGAGAAGTATGAAAAATAAGGAATAAATTAGGGGAAGTTTAAAATCAGAGCCAGTGACAAGTAAGTTGAGGAGTAGTAGGTTCGGTTGGGCATTTTTTTGATGGATGAACTGTGTGAAAGACGGTATGGGTAAGAAAAGATAATGTTAGGAGAATGATGGAGATATATTAGTAAAAAGGAGTAAACAAACAACATGGTGCGCCGCAAACTTATGGCGGCTGAAGTGCGCGGTAGATTCGACTTTGCGCAGGTACAGTCAACGCAATTGCGGGGAGGTGAAGGCGGTGAAGGGCAGGGCTAGGCGGGCTATGTAGATAAAGTTTACTCTATTCTATTGCGTTGACTGTACCTGCGCAAAGTAGAATCTACCGTGCACTTCAGCTGCCATAAAGTATGCGGCGCACTAGATATTTACCAAATCGAAAACTATCAAAACCTTCCCTTCAAAGTAGTTTTCATTCAAATGTTAATTCAGAATATTTTGCAAATAGTTGAAACATTCTATTCTATACTCGAAAGCTTAAGCTGGAAACAAACTATCGGACGCGGCTTACGGACGCGGCAGACAGTCGCGACTGAATAGGTATCTGGTTATTGAACGAACATAGAACTGTGCACATTATCTGACGAAAGTCGCGGACGCGTCCTTGGACCTTCAGACGTCCGAAGACAATCTGGCCCGCTGGGTGTTCGGACGGTGTGCACACTTATCAGTCGCGGCTGTCTGCCGCGTCCGTCAGCCGCGTCCGATAATTTGTTCCCAGCTTTTTACAAGTCAGATCAATTAGAATACCGAATAGTTTTCAGTTGACGTTCTCCTGCAAAGTCAAATATATAAATCACATTAGTCATGCCAAAGTAAAGATACTGTGGCGGCATAAATATATCATAGAAGCGAAATAGAGGAAATAGATAACCATGCAAAAATGTCAATAAAACTATTTTTGTTGTTTTTACCTTTTCCGTGTTTTCTCTACCTATCTACGGACTTCATCGTGTATAAATCCGTCTGGTTACGTTGTAGGTAGGTAAATGTAGTAGCAATTTCCTATTTCTTGATTTGTAATAAAGCCTGTATCGCGTGCGGCTCCACTACGACGACCTAAAAAGGTTTTTTATTTGTTTGTTATTATTAAAACTTTGTCATCGACTAAATTCTTGGAACACTGTAAAAATAAAATGACTTGATAAATTTCCAACAAACAAAAAAACTGTTTTCTATTCAGGAGTTTATATTTCAGAGAATTTAGCATGCTCCGTTTCTTTTTATAAAAATGCATTATTTTAATGTATTACTTACTGCCTTCCTGATTATGTGATTGAAGCAAAAGCTTAGAGCAGTTTAGTTACACACCTCGATACATTGAGAATACGCATGTCTCTCTCACCAAACTTAGCGTAGTTTCGTTCGACTACAAATTGCTACCAATAGTATTTCTGTTCTCAGTTTCGACGGACGAATAAAAGGTCCAACAGCCAACTGGGCCGACGACATGTTAGCCGGCCGCACGGAGTGGCACGCCGGTTCTCCTTCAACACTGCTGATACGAAACATTGTGCCCGAGGACCGAGCCCTTTACCGCTGTAGAGTCGACTTCAAAATATCCCCTACCATTAACCAGAAGATTTTACTCGATATTATAGGTAATATAAATTAATGATTAGCTTCTCTGTTATAAAATATTAGTTAAGTTAACTAAATAAGCTGTTGGTCTACCTAAATAAATAATCAAATAAAATAAAAATACAAAGTTTGCAAAATCCAGAGCTCCGAAGCTAGTTAGCTACGGAGCTACGAATTTACTACGAATGTGCTACAGACGTAGCGCCGCTTCTACGTTCGGTGTCCGTCCAGTCGCTAAAGCGATTAGCTTATTGGTTTGAAAAAATATATGTATATATGTGTATGTGTTGCAATGATAATGAGGCCTGATGAAAATTTACCATAAAAGAAAAAAGTTGTCTGAAATAATAAACAGCAAGAACCATTTTATGAACTGGTTGTACCTATAGATATCGCACTAGTGGTTTTGTGCGTTGGTCTTAATTGTGGCTATCTACGAGTAAGCGTGCGTTCAGACACGGCGGTTAGTATGCGATTTTCGTGCGGGTATAGCGATTAACCGCGCGGTTATGTCTGAACGATTACTTAATAACTCATACAAATAAGACCCGCGCGATTTCAGAATCGCATGGAAATCGCGCGGTTCCTGCCGTGTCTGAACGCACGCTAAGAGCATGGTCGGTCGCCGCGTGTACGCCGAGATTTGAGTAAAAAGTTATCTCTCATACACCAACGCGAATTTTTGCCTACAAATTCTCTCATTGTTTGATCACATAGTACCAGGAATTTTTGAATCTCAATGACAAATAACTGTGCTAAAATCGTCATTTTTATGCACGCACATGCAATCACTATTGTCCCATTACTGCATACACGAGTGTATATGAAGTTGATGGATCCCGAGATACGCTCACAAATCGCCAGTATGATAAAGCCCTTATTGGAAACAGAATTGTATAACTGGAAATCGAATTGATATAACATTTACTTACCTCGAGTACTAACAAGAAAACATTTTTATTTAGAATTTGTAACATAATTTTCTACTTCATCGAACTGTTAATATCAAAAAACATTGGAGGATAATCTCGGTTTATTACATAGTAAACGAAAATGAAATGGAAAAGCTATAGACGACATTATTTATCACCTGGCTCTCACGCTGCTTGTGAAATTTATGTTCTGTACGTATCGGAACCAAGCCAGCGGTTTATTAAAACCGACATCTTGTCTTTTTGTGGGATGATGAATTGTTAATAAAAAAAATCTGTTTCTAACGAATGAATTCTGATGTTCAATATTTTTCTGAAGGCTCTAATTATCTTGCTGAAGGAAAGTAATATTCAGAAAGGAATAAATTATTGATAATTTTTTTTTATTTGTCTTTGATTTGCTGTGACGATAACTGAACGTATTTATTTCGTGAAGAAAATAATATAAATGTACCTACTGTTAGATTGGATCGATCGTTTTAAGAGTTGCGCAGTATCATTACGGAAGGGGTTTATTGTGTTTATTTTTAATTCTGAACTCTCTAAAACTGGTTGTTTTGGTAATGGCGGTGACACACAGCTTAATTTTATGCTTTGCAGAATTGCCAGCGAAGCCTAAAGTATTTGACGAACTCGACAAAGAAATGATCAGCTTCGCTGGACCTTACGTTGAAGACACCAGTGCGAAACTTACCTGTGTTGTAAGTGGAGGTAAAATTAGTGGGAACCTTACACTTTGATCCGTAGACTAATTTTTGACTAGTTAAAAAAGCACAAACACATCGTTCATTACATTAATTTTGAAGTCTCTGTCCTTTCGATCTACTTTGGTCACACAACTATAACTAATTGTAAGTATTGCCGTGCTTTGTATTTTTGTAATCATTCGGTGGTTCGATTTCAAAGACTTTCAGTGTAGTTCATTTATAGGAACTCGTATTAGCAAATTCTATTTTGGATTTATTTAGACCACAATAACTAAACTTTGTTTAAATTGAAGCTGATATCAAATTACAGAACGAACAGTTATAAAGATATAAAATTATGTATTTTATTATAATTTTTGTGTAAATAATTTTTTTGTGGAACAGGAAACCCAACGCCCCGAGTCCGATGGTGGCGGGATGACAAGGTGCTGTCCACACTGACGCCGGCAGACGATGGTTCTCGGATCAGTCTCCTCGATCTGCGGATACCCAAACTGACCAGAGATTATAACGAGGCGATATACTCTTGCACGGCCGATAACACAGCGTTAGTGCCGCCTTTGAGGACCAATGTGCAGATACAAATGTACTGTGAGTATATAATTAACGAAATTGCATAGAAGCTAAAAATATTTTTTTGTAAAATATTTTTTCAACTTGTATTGTAGAATAATATTTTTAACACTTATTTTTATAGTCAGTCGTTATTTTAAATATTTCTTGTACAAAAGTTTTCCTTTCCTTGTCGTGAACAAGACACGATATCAAAGTCACATAAGCCGTCAAAGTTTCCGGCGCATTTTAAACTTACGTTTAAAGTAGCGAGATGATAGTAATGCCGCACACTGTTGCATGGAAATTTGTCTTCTCGGTTCAGTAACATTGTATCGGAAAGTTATGGTTTTAAGTCTCATCTTTTCATCAGTAGGTTTTATTTGTGAAAAGTTTTTGGACTTATAACGAAGATAAAATACTATTGGGTGGGAACTGATAGCCCATTCATGTCGATAGAGATAAGGGACTTTGCAGAAAGCATTATATGGGCGCTGTATGAGTGTTTTCCTGAAAATAGGTACAATAATGCTGTAATTTTGTATAGTTTATCTATTTAGTTTACTGCATGAGAACTTACCTATTAACAAAGGGCGAGTACACCGCTGTATTTTATTGTAAATTATGAATTCATACACGCGTGTATTTTGTTCACCAACGACAATAGTAATGGTCGCATTGAATATAATTTCGCGTGTTGCTTATATTTTATTCCCTGGTGGCAATTTGTAATTTGTCGCATTTAATTTTATTGCGACAGATTACAATCCAGCCAGTTGGCTAACAGTAAACATGCATTTTGCTCTTCTTTAATTTCAAATAATATGAAGCATGTTATGTACACAGTAGGTATGCATTGCAAGCGAGCGTGTCACACGGCAAGCTCTAGATAATTGATTTGGACATCAACACAAACCTTATACAGTAAACATCCAAGCAGCTGGGTCTACCAGGTCAAACAATCTAAGTGACATAAGTTTATGAAAACAATCTACTTAACATAAACTTGTAACAAAAAGTATCGTCTAGAATACTTAAGATGAATATCACACAATAAACTACCATCCTCTACAGCTTCTTTTTTAATTTCTCCATCCAAAGGTTGCCTGGAAGAAATCGCTCTCAGCGATAAGGCCGCCCATTGTACTAATTAAGACTATATTAGCTATGTTGTTATATGTTACTTTTCTTTGTGTACAATAAAGTGTTCAATCAATCAATCAATCAATCAATCACTGTAGAAAGAAGTTTAAAAACATCATACAACTCTTCCTATCCCTCTAGAAAATGGGCTTTACTGATCTATATTTCCAGTAATTCATTATTAATTTTCAAAGTACGTAATTTGCTAGGAACCATAAGTTGGTAATCTGACACAAGAAACCTCCAAACTATGTACCGACAAAGTTTATATTGAATCGTTTCGTGGCTATAAACAATAGTGAGAAATTCTCTAGTGCTCAAACTTCGTCGTCGTATCGTATACACAATAATTGAACAATAACTCACAAACTACTAATAATATCGAAGAAAGTTCAAAGATTGTTGCAAATAAATTTATTATAAGCTTTTAAATTAAAATTGTTTAAAAAAGTTGCATGTTCGAAAAGAGTCTATGTAATTAAACTGTCTTACGAGACTTGCTACGTAGCTACGAAGGTTTACGTAGAAACAAATCAAATTAGTATTATCACAATATTCACGGTACAAAGTGAACTACAACATTAATTTGACCCTTTTTCATCAACAATTTCTCAGAATATGACTGTCCGTTCATAAATTACTACTCTTTTGTGCCCCACGCCTCGACATCCATTACTTTTTATTTGTGGCTCATTGCCCTTTCTTTGGGTCGGAATGGCCACACCACAACAGAAAATTATTCACCATTAGTTTAATGGCACAGTCGCCTAATAATTGATGCTGTGATGAATGCAATCTGATAAAAACCATTTTACTTCACTGAAACTCCTTTATTTATCCTTCTTTTTACAAAGCTCAGCCCCTGAAAACTTCCGGTATTTCCGTTCACATTTATTCAGTTTCACCCCATTTCCAAATGTATATTGTTTGTGAATGCATTATCTCTCTACGCAATGCTATAAAATATTCAGACGCGTGTGGTATACGGAAAATAAAGTGTCGTAAAGACTCGTCGATTCGCGCGACCGCGTTGTTTGTCATTTATTTATTACGAGTGTTTTGTTCAGTGAGGCCGCTCTCGATAGAGATACTGACGCGGGAGCAGCCGCTATCGGTACAACAGACAGCCGATGTGGCTTGTCGGGCCGTCGGGGCCAGACCACCGGCGCTCATCACCTGGTGGTTGGACAATGAGAAACTCAACTCTGCTGCTCAGAAGGTACATTATTTTTGGCAAAGAATAACTATTTACATCATGCTCCTTTGCCATATAAAATCTCAGTTCTATATTTTGATAAAAATTTACGAGATTTTATTGATTTTTTACACCAGGATTCGGAAAATCAGAATGAAACGCTGTCGATCCTCCGATGGACGCCATACATGAAGAACAACGGTCAAACACTAACGTGTCGCGCCTCCCATACCGTTCTCAAACATGCCACCATTGATACGAGCTTACTACTTAATTTGCACTGTAAGTACTTCAGAACTATTACTAATCCATCATAAACAAAAATATTCCAACAACATGTTTTGAGTTTTATTAAAATGGTTGGTGGTGATATTAAAATCTTCAGTGCAGAATATTGACAAAGCAATTTGCACTCAACGTGTAAAAATACAATATACTGAAATCTGTATGTTTTGTCAACAGATGTTCCCATCGTAGTTTTGAAACTGGGCTCCGAACTCAACCCAGCCGACATAGAGGAGGGCGACGATGTGTACTTCGTGTGTGTCGTGCAGGCGTACCCGCCCGCTTACAAAGTTGTGTGGGAGCACAATGTGAGTGATATTTTCTAAACTTTCGCTGTAAAGTGGGCAACACACTTCTACTGAGAAGTTGGCAGAGAAAACTCTACGCTGAGAAGTCTCGGCAACAAATATCACTCTAAATGAGCATATAATATCTCTCTATGTAAAAGTTTACAGAAACCGTGTATGAGTTTTGTTTTTGTTCAGGGACAAATTATAACTCACAACCAAAGAGCTGGAGTGATAGCAGCCTCGGGGCACTTGGCCATTCAAGCCGCGTCTAGAGAGCAGGCTGGGAACTACTCGTGCACCGCGTCCAACGTCGAGGGCGACGGCCGCTCCAAACCATTCCACCTCACAATTATATGTGAGTATCGTATCGATAAAACAATGTTCAATGCGTATTTTTGAGAGTTTATTACATTCAATAAGCATTCAAGAATTACGTTGAAATATTTTAGAGTATTAATTTGCCACATTTAAAAATTTTTAAAACCATTTTCTAGTCAACCTTTTTTCACTAACTACTATCATGAAATTAAGTACTTACATATAAGTTTCCGTTCGTCTAATTCAATTGTAACTATTGTCACATAAGGTCGTATGCACGAGAAAAATCTGTGATCAACTAAAGTAGTGTTATGTAATGAGTACATTAATTAATCATTCAAAATAACACTCTATATCAGCTGTTCGCTTGAAACTCGAACACAAACATAATATCGGATCGCAATATTTGTGGTAGAGAGTAGGTATTCTGTTTCCGCATCAGTAAACGGTTCGCAGGCAGGACCCATTTAAGCGTAGGTACTAGGGTTTGCTGGCTAACAGGAATGTTATTATTACGTGGAACACTGTAAACCCATATAAACCATCCTACAATCATCCATAATGTATGACAATACACTAAGTAACGAAAACCCTGCCTGATCCGAAAAGGGCACGTAGGAATCTCCGATGACTGAATTGTATAATTCATGGAAATCTAATATAAATGTTATTGAAATTTAATGTTTTTCAGTATCCAAATTATTACAAACTGTTTAAAATATACCTATTGTATGTATCTTGTCATTAATTAACCGACTTCTAAGAATCTTTTTTTTTTTGAGCTTTTTTTATGTATGTGCACCGATTATTCGAAGACGCCTGAACCGATAGAAAAAATATTTTTTTGTTTGATATACTTTCCGATTGGTGCCACAAAAATTTGGTGAGGATCTGATGAGGATCTTCGGAGTTATGAACAGAGATGCACCTCGAGAGTGCTGAAAATTGCTCAGTTTGAATAACATTGAAGTCGGTTTTTTTTAATTTTTAATTTTGCCACTTGTTTGTAAACTTTTTGTGGGAACGTCTATCAGTTTTCCAACTGTCCTTTCTAAGATACTTGATTATAAGTAGATAAGTATGTCTAGCGAATTGTTGACTTGTTTAACTCAATGATTGTTTTATTTAGATAAGCCGGTATGCAAAATAAGCTCAATGGCTGTCGTCGGAGTGGCTATTAACGAGGAAGCTAAAATAACCTGCGAAGTCGATGCGTTCCCTCGCCCAGAAAGCTTTCAGTGGACCCTAAATAATTCAATGGGTACCGTTGAATTTGATTCGGTAAGCCAAAGCTTCAATGTATTAGTCGCGCTAAGTATCACTTAGTTCCATTACATATTTGTGCTGATTCTGTTCTAATTCATCTGGGTCATTAGTAACATGTCTTGTATCAATAAAAAAAGATAATGTAATATTTTTTTCGGAAGCATTGGCGAGAACAGTCAACGCTTTCGAGAGAGACTGGTCAGAGTTGACGAAACATAGCGATAGAAGAAATTTGGGAAGACCTTTGTCCAGCGGAGATGGATTGAATAAATTAAATAAGCATCTGTAGGTGTGTACCTTGAATCAGACAGTCGGTACACTTTTTTGATAATTATCTACCTACATATTCTCAGAATCCAAGTTTTCTCTTGAGGCTAAGCTCAAGTATATTATTTTTGTCCTTTTTGGACACTTAGAAGAAGGAACCAACTCTTTTAAAATCACAGCTACTTGTGTTAATAAACATCGTGTTTTAAGGATAATATCACAATCGTGGACGGCAAGTCAATACTGTCGTTCACGCCAAAGTCTGAAGCTGACTACGGAGTGTTGAGCTGCAAAGCGTCCAACACTGGCGGGCAGCAGGCGGAGCCCTGTCGCTTCGCAATACATCGCCCTTACAACTGCTCCACAGTGAACATGACCGACGACTCGGTGGAATTGCAGTGTGTTGTTGGTAAGTCTGATTGAAGGTATTTATTTAATACTGCTGCAACCCGCGGCTTCGCTTACATGGTACCCAAGATAAAACGTAGCCATACGTACAACATAATGCGCAGGGATAAAGTAGCTTTCTAGTTCTGAGGCGCGATTCAACCCTTCTTGGAATACATTCCGAGTTCGAAAAGTAACGTTTCTTTGCTGAAAAAACATCAATTTTCCGAAGAAAATCTTTGAATCGGATGCATTCCGAGAAGTGTGAACTGCTGAAAGACTTTTCAGAATCGGATCAGTAGTTCCACTTCCAGACTTTGATAAATCAAAAAATGTAAAGAATCAAACAATTTAATACTTAGAAATTTAGAATTGCCATTGAATACTCAATTTACTTACTTTCAAGCTAAGTACATAAATACACTCTTATGTCTATCTACTCTTTGAAGGCAAATACAGCCTAGGTATATCATATCTAGGAACTTATAATAAAGATAGAATATTTTTTTTAGAGATATTTGTTTTTGAATTCATTCCGGGCATAATTTCCGGGAACAGTAAGTCAATCAACTAATTAGTGTCGTCAGTTCGACCACCTTTTCAAATTGACCTACATATCATGCATGAGAGGAAATTAATAGATAGTGCATGTATTGTTATCTGAGTATTGGCTACGAGTAACTAAATATACTGACCTAGTTACATGAGTAAATATTAAAACTCACTTAAGTATGTTATGTTTTTAGGGTGTGAATATTCATGGTACCTATACTAAACTTTTGGGGATTTTTGAGCTCCGGAAGAAATTTAAGGCTGGCCGCAGTTTGGACAGTTTGTTTCGTATGTGTACGCATGATGCAAAGTCGGATCCAAAGTGCGGACGGCCTAACTGTCTCAGCTGTCCAGCGCTAAAACAAAAACATCAGTCCAGCGAAAATATCTTTGATTAATACCTGTACCTACTTATAATAATCAATGAATATATATTTTATGTAGCAGTCTAGAGTGTTTCCTTATTGAAGTAGTACGAGTATGAGACTAACTAAAATAGTTTAATGAACATGACTTTCAATACACACAACAGAATCTCTGAATTTTCTTCCCCTTTTCTAAGCAGTTGGGTTTCTTCTGGGAAATCCAACCTGAAAATGTGCCGACGTACAATGCAATGCAACCCATCTGTTCTGTTAACCGAGTAGCAGTGTGTCGTTTGCGAAAGGACTGTTTATCTCTACAGACATTGAGCGTAACAGTCCTTTAATCTTTTCAAATGATTTTAAAATCCGTAGCCATATCTTTTTCTAATAGCTACTTCATAATTTGGTACGGTACCTTAATAATACGGAGCCTTAAATAGTTATATTTTTTCTGAAAAGCTATGAAGTATAGGTTTAATGAAAGGAAGTTATTTAAGGGTTTGATGTAAGCAGCATTTGCCAACAGGCTTTGACGGGGGACTCCACACAAGCTACTGCGTGGAAGCGTGGGAGGCTGGCAACCTGGTGCTGAACGTGTCGACTGCCACGCCGATGTGGAAGTTGAGGGGGCTCGGTTCCGGAAAGACCTTGAAGCTGGTCTTCTATGCGTACAACGCTAGGGGGAGGACAGAAATCACTACACTTAGAGTACACACACTGTCCCGATTGGCGCTTCATACTGGTGAGTTTGGAACGTTTAAACCATTCCTACTATCCCACTAACATTGTATTAGTTTGAACGTTTAGAATTTCGTTTTGCTGGACAGATCTTCATGAAACTATAGTAAAGATGTAGGTCATGATCTGTAATCAAATATATAAGAAGTATATCAGAAGTTTATGAAAACTAATTTCAGTACAAAATCTACATCCCAATAGAGTTAAATCAATACCTAAACAGTCTGTTTTTTATAGCTTTACTTAAGTTAACTTACGTAAGGACATTCTAGGACAGCTCACAAAGAATTGCATAATTTACTATTTCTAAATTAAAACCGTTTTTGTTAAGGATCAGAGCTTTCAATTAATAGTAATTCCTTTTTGTTAGTGACTGTAAGTCGGTGTAACTTTTAACTTGAGTCAAACTACCTAAGTTCCTCAAAGTAAAGTGCAGACAAAGTTTTTTGAGGAACTCCTTATGAATACATAAGGACGCTTTTGAATTTCACAAAAGTAAAAGTTAACCGTTTAATTATTTACAAGTTAGCTTTTGGTGGTGGTTAAAGCTGGAAACAAACTATCGGACGCGGCTTACGGACGCGGCAGACAGCCGCGACTGAATAGGTATCTGGTTATAGAACGAACATAGAACTGTGCACATTATCTGACGAAAGTCGCGGACGCGTCCTTGGACCTTCAGACGTCCGAAGACAATCTGGCCCGCTGGGTGTTCGGACGGTGTGCACACTTATCAGTCGCGGCTGTCTGCCGCGTCCGTCAGCCGCGTCCGATAATTTGTTCCCAGCTTTAACCTTCAAAAAGTTTCATAGATATAGAAAAAGGCAGAATAACTTCTTGCGACTAACCTATTAGCTCATTGCGAGTAAGAAGTCTATTTACCTTCAGAGTAAATAAGAGCTTAACGTGACTGCTTGACTGATTTATTTGCCGAGCCGAAACCGTTGAGGCAAAAATGCTGAAATTTGGGAACTGGCTGCCTTTAAGGGCAAAACCAAGACAAGACCTATTTTTTTCTGAAGGGATAAGAATAATGAAAACGATTTTATTTGAACTTTATAACGCGTGGTTTGATTTGCTTAAATGTCGACCTCTGTTTCTCCCACTTCAATTGCAACATTAGGTACCTACTTTTCTTTCAACACTCTTTTCCAAGATGAAAAAATTTCCGCGCGGTCGCTCATCTATCGATTTTTGTCAGTGGTATCAGCTACTACAGCAAAACTTTGTTAAGGTCACATTTGAAATTCTAAAAATTCTTGTGTATAAATAAGGACATGAAATGTCGACGAGGTCCTATTTAATAACTGTATTTAGGTTAGTACACGTATTTAGGTAAAGACTACGAGATATATTTTACTATATACCTTTTACATAACATAAACCCTTCTGATCAGTAAATCAAAGCATGTTTACAGCACAAATGTTAATGTTTGTTTCGTGCAGAGGCAAAATCAACAAACTACGGGCTCGATATGAATTGGATATTAAAGTGGCTGACAGGGATATCATGTGCGCTTCTGTTGGTGATGACGGCTTGGAGAATCACACTATCCATGTTGGTGAGAAATTTGAATGATCGGCCTTTGCAATTTCCAGGTGAGTGTTTATGGAAATATCAGTTAAAAATGTGAGCATATGCCAAATATGTTTTAGGACGCGCCTCTGGCTAACCCCTCAGACATATTCAAAAAAGAATCTTGAATACTTAAAGTCCTACCTCCTAAGCGTAAGCCTCCCTGTCCTTCCTAAAGAATGTCTACCATGCCCTGGGGATACAGTCGTGATCTCGTTTCGTTATTAAAATAATTTGAAAAAGAAAGTTTACAGTAACTGAATTTTTGTACACTTTTTTTTTTAATTATTTTATATGATAAATTGTAGATGAAAACGATTGAATGCAAGGGATGTAAAACTAAAAATATTTTAGAATATTTGTAGATTGTCTAGGAGTAGACAATTAAAGTCCTAACAAAGATTTGGCACTTGCTCACATCTTGTAGATAAAAAAATATGTTGTGAAGTTGTGACTTGAACGAAGTATCCTACGACGGCAAAGTTTGCGCAATTTTATAAATGAATTAAGAAAAAAATATGGATGACGAAAAATAACAAGATTTCTCAGAAGAAAGATAAATGAATTTTCATAAAAGAAGTTTTAAGCAGCCCTAAATTATTCAAGTTATCGTTAAGCACTCATCGACGAGCAATAAAGTAAAAAATAACTTTGATCATCCTCCAACTCACCGAGAGTTACAAAGTTTTTCGATCATAAAAAGACCCTGTAGCTTAAGTTGATATCTGAACCGTAACCTGAAATGTGTTAGGAAAGGTTTTCATAATTTCATAATAACGAAACTTCAACTAACATCATTATTTCCTTAGGCGTTCAACACACCCAGCAACTTTCAACTCTAAGTTGCAGCAACCGGCAACTTTCAACTAATATAATTTTGATAAACAGAGCACACATAGCAACTCTAGTTGCGAGTTTCGGTGATCGCAACAGCTCGATAGCTAGTTGCTGAACCGAAGCTGATGCGATTGATGACAAAATCAATTCCGAATTGCCGCAGTTAGCAGCTAATTTTGTACTATTGTTGTCAAGTAGCTGGTTTCTCCAATCGGCAATGTAAACTGGGCCTTTTTGTTGCTGCAACTCTTCAACAAGTTAATAGTTTTTTTAACCTGTTTGCGGCGTGACTGTACATAGTTTAAAATACCTTTCTACATACATAAAATCTCGCTTCATTTCGAGGTAGGCAGAGACCACAATTTATACAGGGCGATCTTGATACACATCATACAAGCATGGACTAACCTAAACCATACAAGGTTGCCGGTTTAGGTTACTTGACCTGGCCCTTCTCCGAAATTTCATGAATTTGGTCTAATGTCTCCATGCTGTTATGTTATTTAGGATTATAGTTAAAATAATATTGGCTACAGCTCTCATCAACCTTGAGAGCTATGTTAGCCGGGTCTTGCAAGCGCCACAACCTTCGCTTCGAAAAACAATAGTAATTTCCAAATATCAGACTCACCTCTGTCTCTTAGATTTTAAAGAATCCTGAATTCCCTAAAAGATCTGAAAGAATGTCTACCGCGCTTTGAGGATACAGTCGTGATCCAGTTTCGCTTTCCCATCAAGCCACTAATAAAACGAAATCGCCTCTGAGGGAGAGTTCACTGAAGAGCAGAGTCTGATTCTGCCGCGTGACTGGAATTACGGACCGGGTTCGCTCCTAAGCCCGCAATTGCATCCAAAGTCTGATTTACGAGGTCAATTTGAACTGCAACGGTATATTTCCGTCAAACGTTTCTATTTATAATCTGCGAAACTGCCAAAGGATAAAATATACCTAACTATGGCTTTAAAACAGAACTAAAACTGGTCAAGTTCGAGTCAGACTTACCTACACAAGGTTTCCATAGCACCATTCGTACAATATGTAACACTATGTACGTATTTTATTTAAAAATGGTTTCTTGTGTGAGGATCTCCTTAAAGTTTGTTGTCTACCTATTAAGTACAGTTCAAAAGATGCAGCCCTATGACAGACGGACGAACAGGCGAACGAAACTGACGCATGTACCTACACTAGTGTCATGCCCGGAATTATGTCAATAAAATCATAATAACTTTAGTAAGTAGTATCTTTTCCCTTTGGCACTCTTTGGGTACAGATTCCTAGAAATGACAGATATTTTTGTTCCAGCGCCCATGCAAATTATGAAAGTGTATAGCTCCGGTAATCATTCACCCCTGCAGTCGGACGACAAGAATCCTGATGTTGTGCCTTTAGAAAAAGGTGTGTACTTTCACATTATAAGTATTTCTGTTCTGGATCTGATATCTCCGCCCATTATACTTCACTTTAAATACCTATTTTGTTTTTTGTAATTTGATTTAATGTCCATGTGGTGTACAATAAAGTAATATTCTTCTAATCTAATCTTGAAAAGTAACACCTACTTTAAAAAAGCATTAGACACATTTCTTCTTCACAGTTGATAATAATAGATAAAAATAATAATAAGTACCCATAGTATAAAATTTAGTGACGAAAAACTTTAATCTGTTTTACTGTAAAATGTTTATGGGTAAATAGTATAACATGATATAAGTCATGGTCTAGGCCAGGTTAAAACTAGAGATTACATTAAGAGATTACATATTAGTGCTTAAAGAAGTTTAGCACTAGGCCATAGCCCATGGTCCAGTGCAAAGCTTATTAAAAATTTCTCATTTTGATAAGATCTTTACTTTTAATCAATCTGCCTTAAACGTACCTGTACAGCTTTACTGATGAAACACTTTGATTACACTAACGTTATGGCAAAGCGTAACATACTACAGTACTTATAAATTGATTGGCAAATAAACGTTACGGCAAGGCATCATACGCTACTTACAAATTGATTATTCATGCGACAGGTCTTAACTACCAGGAAGAGTCGGAGAGGTTTCCAGAGACGCCTCACTACGGCGTGACATCTCCATTAGTGGGGAACTCAAAGAGCGCCAATAGTTTACGGGAGATGAGATCGAACGCACACACGCCAAACACACCGGCTTCTGATGCTCAGGTGAGCGACGTGTCTTCGTTAAGCGCATCACACACACAGCAGATTATATTTATGAAATATAAATCTAAACAGATCGCGCCCATACTAATTCAATGTTATGTTTGGTCCTTCCTTGAATTTGTATGGGCGCGATCTGTCAAGATTTATATTTCATCAATCAGCTGTGTGTGAAATGCCGGTCTCAAGCTAACGCGGCCGGGTAGTAATTTTTTTTTCTATAAGTATAAAAACTTGAGTTGCTTACGGTCAATAAAGTTATAGAACAAACTGTAAGTTGAATATTATAGATTACTTACTTAGATTACTTATTATAACATTTCCATTGAATTTGGAAAACTTTACAAACTGAAGTCTACATTCGTTACTTGGTAAATGGATAAACAATAGCAACAAGGAGAAAACAGTTTTATTGTTGCCGTATATTAATAAAAAGTATAAGAAACCACTATTATAATGTTATACAGAGCATCGGGACACTGGCCGACGACCGTAGGAGTGTAACAAGTGGGACTTTGTCTCGTCGACGTGAAATAGTTACAACGAGGACGCCTCTTCTGGAGAACGCACGAGAGAGCTATGTCTAGTCTGATGTATTTTATACTTCTTGCATAAGGCCAGCGCTACGTTGAAGATGTATAGATAACAATAACATTTTACTTATATTTATTTATTAAGGAAAACCAAAAGCTTAAAAAATTTCTTACTTAGCAAATAACGTAATATATTTAAAACTGGAAGATTTGATCATAAATGTTTTTTAATAAAGATTATATAAAATGCATCCCAACAATTACACATAGAAGGGATTTTACCCCTTTCGGCCTAGTATACGTGACCACCGCTATCCCAATTTAGCTCCTAAACGAGACGTCATGTGTGAGATCTTAAAGATCTGTAAAAATAAAGTTTAATTAAATTATTAATTTAAACTTTAAAATTATAATTAAGTACTTACATTGTTATTTATAAAAATAGCTTGACATGTATTTATTTTACACATTTAACCACTTTTGCTACAGACAGGTCTTAAACTGATACTATAACATATAAGTATAGGCAGACGTTAGTACCTACTGAGTTGACATAGCAATAAATCAAACTACTTTTATTGTATACCTATATTTATGAAGTTGTATTATTATAAAAACTCTCGGACTCCTGCGACACAGGCTTGGCCTAGTGCAGGTTTCATTGTAAATTATTTGCCCTAATTATAATTTGTTCCATGTAATCTTTACATTGTTTTATGAAATAAAATATCTTTATCTTTAGTATTTAAAAACTTCAACGTAGCGCTTAATTTATTTCAATTAAGATTACGATAGGTATAATCAAATGATGTAAAATAGTTAAAATAAAACAAAACATACATGAACGAACTTATTGCTATAAGAAATCTTTTTTATTTTTATTTTCTTTTTATGTAGAAAACTGGATAGGTGAGTTTTAACTATCTAGAATACTATAAAATGTTATTTAATATCTTGTCTTCTTGTAAAATATGTCTTATAAAGCTCAAATCATGTATTCTATTTCGAACGAATTTACTATACATTTCCCTGCGTCATATTTTTTTAGAACAACTGGTAAGATTATACGGTATTAGGGACTTATAATTTTTTTTTTCGGTAGTATGATTTTTTACTATTATTATTTTTTCAGTGCTTTTGGTAAAAGTCAGTTTTCACTTCCATAACTACTAATCCCAGGGTTTAAATAAATACAGGGTGTATAAAGCTACTCCCGAGTCCCCGACTACTGAAACTTCGAGAGCTCAGAGCAGCAGTGCGAATCAGACTTCTAAAAAAGCATCCGATTCGATGATTTTCATCGGAAAGTTGACGTTTTTTCAGCGAAAACGTCACTTTCCAAATTCGGAATACGTTTCGAGAAGGTCTGAATCGCACTGCAGGTGTGAAAGCAGAAACATGGTCAAACCATAGATCATTTTCAACCTTCAGAAACTTTATAATTTTTTTTCGATAATTTAAGTGAGCACTTACATTTAATTGAAATCGAAATTTTGATAATATTTTTTATCTTGTGTGTTTCGGTACTTTTACATTATCAAAGTATCAAAGTTATTTTCATCAAAATATTTTGCGCTATAAACTGGACAAAAATAAAATAAGTCTTGTAAGCTGGGTATCCATTTGAGGCAGCCTCGGGCCGAGCGGCTGTCTCGACCCGAGGCAGATCTAGTGGACACCGTGCCGCGAGTCGAGGCTTGCCGCGACTTGAACCAAACGAGGCGGCCGCGCAGCGAGCCAAATCGTGTCGGTAAATGGCCATGCTCAAAGACGCCTCGGTGTGAGCCGTGCGTTCAGTGGAGACGTACGTACGTGTGCTCGGTACGCGGCAAAAGGGATAATGTGTTAATGAGGAATTGAGAAAATCGTGGCTCGGGTTGAGGCTTGCCGCTCGATACGATATTATGTGAGCTCAAGTGGAGACGCATGTACCTACTTTCCGCAGCCCGCGGCACGCTGAGGATGAGGCAGCTCGTCACGAGGCTGCTCAAGTGGATACCCAGCTATAGAATGACGTTAGTATTGTAAAATAACTACCTACTAATAATCTATGTAGAAATAGGTTAACAAAGGACCTACTATGTTTAAATATCATTGAATTTACTGTGATGCTAACTACACTTTGGGTAAGTAATTAACTATTTAAGTAGTATAAATCTGTAATGTAAAATAAATATTGAACACTATCTGAAAAAATCTAGAAAACTTACACCTACTGTCATTTAATCACTAATAAATATTGTGTCACATGTGACACAATATAATCAACTTTTAAGTTTATCATAAACCGATTGTAAAATTGTAATTGAAAGACTACCAAACTTTTTGACATATCCTACGTAAATTTAACAGGATACACAAAATTTTATTATGTAAAACTGAAACAATACATTTGTTAAAAAGTAAACTGTTGTTTTATTTGTGAAAAAATATCTAATCTACCTACTTTCGAAACGCAATCTGCATGACAAAAATTTTGATTTCTTGATCTTTTGAATTTAAATTAGTTTTCAATAACACTAAGAACTAAAATCGAAGTCAATGAAGTACCTACGTACCTAATAGATTTTTGTGTCTGTTAATGAAGTTAGTGGATGATGCAAAACGCCGGACTGTGATGAGTTCCCCCGTCGCCGACGTCAGCCGGTGGCGGGCGGCGGGCGGCGCGGCGCCGTGAAAAGTGTAATCTCAGAAACAAAGAAAACGCAGTTCAGAAGCGTCAACGTAGCTGGCCTTTTTGTCGCAAAATACAATGGAAAGGTGTACTGTAATGCGACTCTTGATGTTTCGGAGTTTGTTCAGCCTTTGTTTATCTCTGTAAATAGCGCTGTTACCACTGCTTCAAAGGCCAGGCGTTGCTTTGTCTTAAAATGCAAAGAAAAACGCGTTAACCTTAATGAGATTAACTTTTTAATCGAATTTGTTCTTCAGACTCGTTTCTATGAGCAAATAATAATTTTAGTTGATTAGATTTTGTTGAAAAGTATTCTGAAAACTGACTTATATTTGAGTTGCTTATACTCTGCTCATAATGAAGGCATTATGACCAGCCAACTATTAAGCCGGGTAAATTAAATTTTTGATTGTCTGTGGCTCCCCGTCGAGAAGGCGGACGGCATGCCGGCTAGATTACAGTTTATTAGCTTTACCCGGCAATATCGCCAGAATCTTGGCAAAAAATAAAACAGCCGACCCGGACCACCTGATGAGCGCACAAAGACGTTAGGTCGACACAATTTGAAAATGTTCATAATACCTAATAACTTGCGCGGAAATTGCAGGTAGTTCGTAATAACGCAGGATATTAACAAGAGAATTTACATACTTTGTTTTTCTTTACAAACAAGATCTCCGTAGCATCCATTACCTAAAGCTGGTAGTGTATTGGCACATGATTGACACTAGAATATTCCCCTTGAGCAGCTGCGTGCTACATCCATAATTAATGAGACAATTATTGTATTAGCATTTCTTCATCTCGATCCAGCGTAGCACCTGTCGGGTGCAATAATCCTACTAATATTATAAAGGCGAAAGTCCGTGTGTGTGTGAATGTTTGTTACCACGTAGCCTTATAAATACTAAACCGATTGTGATGAAATTTGGAATGTTTATTTATACTTAGTTTAGATTCTGGAATAACACAGGCTACTTTTTATCCCGAAAAAATGTATGGTTTTTGGGATAAAACAATATTAGTTCAAACGGGCGAAGCCGCGGGCGTCCACTAATGTAAGATATTTGTGTTTTTTTTTTTGTTATTTATACCAAATCTATTCTTAGATAGTTTTATTCAAATATTTAATACTAGCTGCCTGCCTCGGCTTCGCTCGGGTATTCTTATAAAGAAAATAAGATCAAATCTTTTCTCCGGAAGGAAAGAAAAAAATATGGTATACATATATTAATTTAAAGCATTGCAACAAAGCATTGCGTTTCAATATTTAGGTACTTACTTAGAGTTATTTTTACGATTTTGTGAGTGAATCCATTAGAACTTTATTGTTAAAAATACCTAGGTACTACAGAATAAAAATAACAATACAAACTTTAAAACCCCTAGGGGTTGTTTTTAGAGTTCATTTGTACCGAGTTTTATGCGAATCGGACCAAGGAAGAGAATTTTCCATATACGGTTTACCACCTTATTTCACCCCCTTAGAAGCTGATTTTCTAAAATTAGATTACTTTCTACTTTCAAAATTTCAGCAAAATCGGTTCAGTAGCTACAGCGATACGTCCGGACAAACATACATAAGTACAAACTTATCTCATTTATAATATTAGTAGGATGGTTAGGATAAGATTTAATTATATATATTGGTACTTAATTAAACAAAGATATTTATTTATTACTCTTGCACACTTAAGACTAGATAAAAAATCATATGCTTTCATCCAAATGCGTAGATTGTGATGATCAGTGGTTACTTAAATATTCATATAAAACATTGTTACAAATATTAGTTGTACTCGTAATTAATTTGAACAGTTGGTAACCCAAATAGCGAAGTCCTTCAACTTCTGAATACCCCTTGTTATTGCGAGGAATAACGTCGTTATAGACACGCGATACTTCCCACGATCAAAATATATGCAAATTGGTATGTTGTTATGATGAATTTACCTTTTTCCATCTACACATTGACTATATCCGCGACGTAATTGCTGCTTCAAACATTTCCCATTAAAAAGGAGTTAACTTTTCTACATAAAAGTAGACAACAGTCAACAAATACCTATCATCAAAAATTGACGTAGTCTATATATATGAATACTACAACTTATCCACGAGAAAACATCTTGCAAGGTCGATCCAAAACGCTCCCCAAATCTACTTCTGAAAAACATAAATAAACATTTTCTAGTCAAACTGTAACGAATTTAGTAGACAAATATTTTCCTAGCGAAGCCTAATGGTTTTAGCTTTTGAGGGCTTTTACCGAAGCAGCGCTTGTCAGATTTTTGTGTGTTGAACCCAGGTTGAAGTTCGCTACATTTTATCGGTATTATTTAGAGAAGGTTACAGGGGGAACATCTAAGAGCTGTTATTATAAGATACGGGACAACCGAAAAGTATTAACCTACGGTCAGAAAATAAAGGAAATACTTAAACTAATCATAAAATGTAAAGAATTTGTGTCATAAAATAGTCCCGCGTTCACACTATTAAGTACAATTAACTCGCAACATTAGTACGTATTTTTTTTTCAGACTGATTTACCGAACACCTTGTGTGACATCTCTAGTGTCTATTGATGAGTTACTTGAAAGACAGGATATTCTTACGGAGTAAATAGAATATCCATTCTTCTCGAAGGCTCAAGTGAACAATACTCCTGTAAGATGCGAACGTTACTTAAACTGCTTATTGTTATCAACCAGCCCAGCGCTAGCTTAAAAGTTGAACACTAAGCTCATTATACTATAACTTTGAAAATATATTAAACTTAAGAATCTTGAAGAAAGAGAAGGTATTTTGGGAAAAGATTAAAGAAAGTTTAAAGTAAGTAATGTCAATCTTAATAAGAAAACAGGCTCTCAACTATTTACCCAAATACAAAAGGCTCAAATCTTCAGTCATTTCAAATCTGAATTTGAATTGTAAAATAGAACATAATGCTATAGTATTTCTCATCTTTCGGAAATCTAGGTATAACACATCAATGTTTGTGCGATGGTTTGGTTGGTGGGCAAGCCTACCTTTATCTCAACAATGTTCCAAACACTACAGCTTTCCGTTAAGTATAGGCCATATATCCGAGATACTGTTGTATAATTTATCTGATAAAGATGTAAAAGTTATAAGTCAAAATGCCCCTTATAACTGTGAGGTACATAATTATGTAAACAGTGAGCTAGCTATCTCGCATAAACTGTGTAACAAGCCATTTATCTGATACGTGCACAATGTTCCCGTGCCGTGTCGCGGGAATAAAGCACAACAAATTGTCGGTGAAATGAGAGAATCATCATGGGGTAATGTGCGAGTCACGCGACGTCGCGTCGGTCGTCGCCACTCATGCAAACAGTCTGAAAATATCTCTATGGTAATATGGATGTTTAATTAGTATAGTATATAGTATATACTGTTCCATCATATACACGAACTCAAATATTTTAAATACATATGTCAGCAACATAACCAAACCCAGGACATTGTACTTCATAATAATAGCTACATATTTTAATTATTATTAATTTGTATTAATTTATGAGTCAATCACCTATATTTTAATTAATACTTAAATAAATTGTTAGTTTGAATAGTTGCTTTAAGCCGGAAGTACTAGCTGTCATGGCGGGCCGCCCCCTCGACCAATCTCTGCTCGTCGGCTACAACCCGATCACCCGATCACCCGATCGAGGTCTTCGTGCAAAGTCGAGCCGGCCCGCCCTGGCAGTTGCATTTTGCTCTTCAAACTAGAAGGACGTCTTCTACTAAATTAATTGCTGTTTATTGGTGTAGTGAAGTGAATATTATAATATCGTTTTACATGTGAGTACCTACCTACTTTTATTTGATCCTAGACTAGATTATTTACCCGGTCTTTAAGAATATTAGGCTCCTAAGCTCCATCAAATGAGATGTCGCTCACATCAGAAGTGGGATATATACCTAACATACGCTTCACATAAGTGGCCGCATTTTTTAATTTGTTAGTCCATCCTGTTAGCAGATTGAGATTTTGTTTTGACAGACAGACCTTGAGATCTTTTTTTTTTGCTAAGTCAGGGCTACTCCCTGATAGCATTAAATCGCTGCGGGTGTTATTCTATGTTAATTGTTAACGTATACCCAGGTATTCGTGACATTTACTTTTTACTTTCAAATTATTATCACCGGGTAAATAGTGTGTTGAATGGCTTAGAGAAAATAACATGATCGATCATAATTATTGTTTTGTGGTTGCTCTGTTTCTGTACTTACCAAAGTTGCCTGAATATAATCGCTTTGAGCGATAAGGCCGCCCATTGTGCCACTACTTATTCGCTTAGAAGTAGTTCTGATAAATTGATAATTTAAATTGAAATTGAATCATACATGGGACTATAGCATGTAAGGTATTTATTAAGTATATAATCAGTATCAAGGATATAATGAATAAGCATCTAGTAGGCACATAATAAAATAGTAAAAATCAAATTGAATGTTTCCCTTTATGAACTTTAATCTGCCGAGTTTCTTTTTTCTAATAATTACAGTAGAGGCACCTGAGCAGAGAGACAAATTCGCTCTCCATCCCAACCTATGGAGACCTATGGAGCGTACAGCAGAGAGGGACAACGTGCAGTGTGGCCGTACCGCGAGTTCCCTGGCTAACTACTCCCCGAGCAGTCAGGACCACTGCTGCTCGCGCAGCCGTGGGAGCCGTCTCTCGCGCCGTCGTGTGAGCCGCCGCTCGTGCAGCCGTGTGAGCCGTCGCTCGCACAGCCGTGTGAGCCGTCGCTCGTGCAGCCGTGGGAGCCGTCGCTTGCGCAGCCGTGTGAGCCACCGCTCGCGCAGCCGTGGGAGCCGTCGCTTGCGCAGCCGTGTGAGCCGCCGCTCGTGCAGTCATGTGAGCCGCCGCTCGTGCAGCCGTGTGAGCCGTCGCTTGCGCAGCCGTGTGAGCCGCCGCTCGCGCAGCCGTGGGAGCCGTCGCTCGCGCAGCCGTGGGAGCCGTCGCTCGTGCAGCCGTGTGAGCCGCCGCTCGCGCAACCGTGGGAGCCTTCGCTCGCGCAGCCGTGTGAGCCGCCGCTCGCGCAACCGTGGGAGCCATCGCTCGTGCAGCCATGCGGGCCGCCGTTCGTGCCGTCGGGCGAGCCATCGTTCGTGCAGACGTGCGAGCCGCCGTTCGCGCCGTCGGGTGAGCCGTCGGGCGAGCCATCGCTCGTGCAGCCGTGCGAGCCGCCGCTCGCGCCGTCGGGTGAGCCATCGCTCGTGCAAACGTGCGAGCCGCCGTTCGCGCCGTCGGGTGAGCCGTCGGGCGAGCCATCGTTCGTGCAGCCGTGCGAGCCGCCGTTCGCGCCGTCGGGTGAGCCGTCGGGCGAGCCATCGCTCGTGCAGCCGTGCGAGCCGCCGTTCGCGCCGTCGGGTGAGCCATCGCTCGTGCAGCCGTGCGAGCCGCCGTTCGCGCCGTCGGGCGAACCGTCGCTCGTGCAGCCGTGCGAGCCGCCGTTCGCGCCGTTGGGCGAGCCACCGCTCGCGCAGTCGACGGGCCAGTCACCAGCCACGCGGTCCAGTCACCAGCAGATTGAAGATGAGTCTCTTATAGGACATCCCTGGTCCTACTACTATATTGGACAACCCTGGTCCACAATTAATTTTAAAGGACATCCCTGGTCCTACTACTATTGGACAACCCTGGTCCACAATTTATTGTAAAGGACATCCCTGGTCCTACTACTACTATTGGACAACCCTGGTCCACAATTAATTTTAAAGGACATCCCTGGTCCTACTACTATTGGACAACCCTGGTCCACAATTTATTGTAAAGGACATCCCTGGTCCTACTACTATATTGGACAACCCTGGTCCGCAATGTATTTATTTATTTATTTTAAAGGACATCCCTGGTCCTACTACTATATTGGACAACCCTGGTCCGCAATTTATTGTAAAGGACAACCCTGGTCCACAATCTATACTGATATAATAAGGCCGAAGAGTTTGTTTGTTTGAACGCGCTAATCTCAGGAACTACCAGTCAGATTTGAAAAAATATTTTTGCATTTGATAGCTAAACTCTTGAGGAAGGTTATAGGCTACTTTTTATCATCATCACCATAAACCATCACTACGGGGGCAACGCTGCGAGGGCGCTGCTAGTTTATTGTAAAGGACAACCCTGGTCCATTATTTATTGTAAAAGACATCCCTGGTCCTTTAGATAGCTTGGATGGACATCCCTGGTCCTCTAAAATGAATGTATTATAAATAGAAGTGTAGAAGTAATTTGAAATAAGCTTCCTATTCTATTCCTTATTCTTATCCTATTCTATTGAACGAGCAATATTTGTTTGTTTGAAGTTTGTTTGATGTTTGTTTGTGCGACGTTCTCGAAAACGGCTCTAACGATTTCGATGGTATTTACAGTACGTTTGTTTACGGGGGCGAAAAATCGATCTAGCTAGGTCTCATATCTGGGGAAAGCCGTTTTCTCGGCATTTTCACGCAAAGGGTGCGGTGTGGTTCATAATTGAACCACTATATGGCGTTCGTTGGTTGCCAACCAACCAGATATTGGTATTTATGTGAATTATGTTGCGCTTATGATAAATTATGTTTGTTATTATCGATCGTTCGAGGTCGTACGATGATTTTAGATGGCCGACTGTCAGCAACATAACCAAACCCAGGACATTGTACTTCATAATAATAGCTACATATTTTAATTATTATTAATTTGTATTAATTTATGAGTCAATCACCTATATTTTAATTAATACTTAAATAAATTGTTAGTTTGAATAGTTGCTTTAAGCCGGAAGTACTAGCTGTCATAGCGGGCCGCCCCCTCGACCAATCTCTGCTCGTCGGCTACAACCCGATCACCCGATCACCCGATCGAGGTCGTCGTGCAAAGTCGAGCCGGCCCGCCCTGGCAGTTGCATTTTGCTCTTCAAACTAGAAGGACGTCTTCTACTAAATTAATTGCTGTTTATTGGTGTAGTGAAGTGAATATTATAATATCGTTTTACATGTGAGTACCTACCTACTTTTATTTGATCCTAGACTAGATTATTTACCCGGTCTTTAAGAATATTAGGCTCCTAAGCTCCATCAAATGAGATGTCGCTCACACATATCTACCTAAATATATAAAATATATAATTAGATTTACTTTTTAGTAGATATGGATACTATAAAAAATTGATCAATCGTAAACTGGTTTCGAAACTACAAAATATTTAGTATATAAATGACTTCAATATCGTAAAAGTGTACGGAACTCCTTAACCGGAACGTGATGTTCATAAAATCCCGGGTTAATTCCCGTAGCTAAACCGTTCAACAAAAAATGTTTTGCGGAACGTTTCCGACTGGAATGAAGAAGTTAGTAGATTTCATTAATTAACTCGTTCAGTGAACCGTATGATTGGACCACTGTCCCAAGATAAAAAGCGACAATTCGGGATTTCGCACGCTACCTTACCTTTTTACGCGTTTCACACGATGCCAGTAAGCCGATTAACTACAGTCCATTCGAGCAATGTTAAATAGAACTAAATAACTAAACAGAACGGAGAAGATCTCATAGTAAAAATAGAAAAAATACTGAAGTTGTATTGTAGGTATTTAAATAATAAAACATTATGAACTTGTATTATGTTATCAATGAATATTATAAATTAATAAAATTATAAATCAATGGCAAAATGCTTTAAATAGCTTAAAGAAAGTTGTTTTAATTTAAACTGATTTAATAACGAATTAATTTAAAAACGGTCCTATTTACGACTCTATTCAACAGTTATGTTTTGTTACGATGTTTTATTTCCTTGGTTCGAAACATAAATTAATTTTAAAGGTCCACGCCGCAGAGTTAAACTATGATTTCTATATTATTAAAAGTGCCGATTAATAAAATAATTCTACCAAATTCGTATTACTACTACTACGCTAAACGTTTGTAACGTTCCTTAGATGATTTAACTGGGTCTATTGTTAAATGATGTAAAAATTTAAGACTGGCGTCCACCCTCGGTTTCGCTTGTTTAAAATGCTGGTACCATAGCAACATTTAAAAAAACAAATAGGCCTAGTATTCCAGTCCAGAGTACAAGAAATTTCATGTATGATCGAAATAAACTTTCAAATTTTTAATCTCTTGATAATTTTTCAATGAATCTTCAAAGAAATTATATTGAAATGGCCAAACTGAGGATAAGAAAACAATAATTCATATCCAGAAAACTAACCTCCTTTCTATCATTTACACATTCTAGTTACATTGACTCTCAGTTTAGTTAGTCAGATTTTGGGCACGTTTAATCACAGAGAACCGAACTTGCAATTAACTGTACAATAGAGTAGCTGGCTGCTTATATGGCCAATATGACCACCAACTAATCAACTCAAGTAAATTGAATTTAATATTGCAGCGTCGCGTCGCGAGCCGCTGAGGACCGACTGGACGACTGCTTAATTTAGAGAACTAGTACTTGTAGATCTAACAGTTATAAATGTCTTGCTCATTTAATTAGTATTTTATGGTCAGTTTCCGAATAATAACTAGGGGATAAAGGCAGCGACAGATGTTGATTTAAATTTAAATAAAATCAAATTTAAATATCTTTGATATTTTAGTCAAGAATTAAAATCGCTTTGACATTTAACTACTTGAAATAAAAGTTATAATTTTCTAAGAACATTAAAAACCTTATAGGAAGGTACTTACCTGTAATATTTTTGTTGTTGACTACAAGACCTACAATAGGCTATTTGACAATACGAAAAATAATGAATTATTTACTATCATCCGCGTAGCTTGTGGATTTTAAAACACAAAAAAAGAGTTAAGTATTGAATATTTTCACCAAAAAAACCCAAAATATAATTATTTATCTTGAGGTTGGAACGCTATGATCGTAAGCCGTTTTGATTGCTATAATGTAATGTACCTTTATATGAATATTATTTGTACGGTTCATATACCTACACAGCAATAAATAATGCAAGACGGTTTTTAGAAACTAGTCAAATAGCCTATTACACCGAATTAAATATTTGTAAAGAAAATTCGAAAGAGCCATGAAGATTCTAACATATATAAACAAATAGTGAATAAACCAACGTAAAAAAGTCACTGTCGAATACTATCAAGCCAATCTGTTTCGCAGAATTCGGTTGCGAGTACTCGTATGTATCACACCCATGAATCATTTTAAAGGGCGGATGGTGTCTAGTCCACTTCACAGCTTTTTTTAATTTACAGTACCGTTATGTTTTGTAAAGTTAACATTTAACTATTAGGCCGGCCGCATACGCACGTTTTCCGTATACGTTTTCCGAATTCGTTTTTTTTACGCAGACGTTCAATTTTAGTTCGTATGACCTGTACGCACGTTTTCCGTATACGTTTTCCGAATTCGGAATGCACGCATTCAATACAAATTGTTCTACATGCCGCACACGTTCTTATTTTTTCCGAACGGAAAAAACTTGACGTTCATTTCGAAAACAAACCGTGCGTACAGGTTATACGAACTAAAATTGAACGTGTGCGTAAAAAAAACGAATTCGGAAAACGTATACGGAAAACGTGCGTATGCGGCCGGCCTTAGTAGCACGTAAAACCAGGCCGAAGTCGTTGCCTTAAGTTGAAAACTAACTTTGCAAGAAGACACTGCTACATCCAGCAACAACATACCAGTTGCCAAGAAAACGCGTACGTGATGAGAAACTCAAGCAATGACAACTTCAACACTGAAGTAGTAAAACTTGAGACCTAGATGAAAACTGTCGCTGTCAGAAATTGGAAAGCGTAAATAAGTTCTTCCAAACAAAAGTTCTTGAAGAACAACACCGAGTTACACTATAAATTATTAAACAAATGCTAGTAAAATTGGGGTAGTGTTGTCATCAGAGGGGTGAACCTTGGATTTCCGTCATAGACTTTATAAAACTTTTGAAACTATCATGGTTATAAACATTGTAAACACTATAAACGGGATATTTACCATGATTTTTCGGCACAGTTGCATGCTGATCACGGTAAACGTGATCATGGCACATGCAACTGCATTTATCACCTAAACACAGTAACGAATTCTGTTAAATAGGTACAATTAGGTAAGGTGTACTATCACTGAGGTACATGCTCAAAACGAAAAGAACATTAAGCCAACAGAAATAATAAAACAAAAAAGTTAATTAAGTATGATCAAGAAAAAGAAAAAATGAAATAAGACCAAGATAAAAATTTAAAAGTAAAAACACCAAAATACCAAGCATTGAATACTATATTTAATGTTTTTCGTTTAAATATGACTTGAGGTGGAGCCAAAATGGCTCCATAATTTGTTATTGAATGTTCGCAATGAACTTGTAAGTTCCAATATCGGTATCTAACAATGGTTTTTTGATTTGAAGGAATACATCGTGATGAAATCAGTTAGTATTTGAATAGGCGATGGACTTTTAACCTGTAATGTGAAGGATAACGATAACTAGGTTCCACACAAATTGGGCAAGTGCCAAACATACCTTCTTGGCGTCTTCAAAGCCTCTTGGATGCCTAAAAATATCTCTAGGTAGGTACCTACTGTGCTTAGTGATAAAGTCGAGAGCCTATTTGTTTTTAAAAATTAAGTAGGTAGCTTCATTTTACCTATGATATCAGTGCCGCAAGCGTATATATATAAGCGTATGCGGCCAGCATTTTTATTTGCGCAATTCAAAGAGTAATAAGAACTTAAAAAATAAAAATAAAATCATAATCAATTTCATTCAAAGAACTGGAGGTTTAGGTTTAGTAGGTACCTAATTTATTTCCTTCGCTAATAGCAAACTACCTCCCTCCACTTATACAGTGAGTGTAAAACAAATTAAACTGTATTTTGTCGACAGTAGGTAATTTCCCAGTCCGTTACGCGGTAAATTTTCACTTTATTGAAGCGAAATCATGGAGCGATTGTTAGGTACGTAGCTTGTTTACTGCATTTCGTCATGCAACACAGAATTCGCAAATTGCACGAGATCAGAAATAGTATTTACGCGTATTTATGTTCATAATAGTAGAGAACGCCGAAATTAATTTTGTTTTTCTCACAAAGTTTGGTCCATGATAATGCCTAGGTTTTTCACCAATACCATCAAAGATTGCCTGTGGTACTGCAGAAAGATCAACATTGCACATAAGCCTTGAACTACCAATAATAATAGTTTGTGTTTTTGATGGGTTTATTTTCAACCCATAAGCTTTGGTCCAGTCAGTAATATGACGCAGGTCAGAGTTGATGATTTCGACTGTACCAGCTAAATTTCCTAAAGGCACCTGAGTATAGATCTGAAGATCATCAGCGTAGAGGTAATAAGAAGGGAACAGATTGTTTGAGATGGAATTAATGAAAATAGCGAAAATAAGAGGAGATAGTACGCCACCTTGTGGCACACCGGCCGCTGTCTCACACCAAGACGATAAGGATTCGTTATCATTTGTGTAGTGAAGGTAAAATATAAAATACTAGCTACTGCCCGCGGCTTCGCTCGCGTGGTACACGTATAAAAAGTAGTCTATGTCCTATTCCCGGTCATTATCTATCAATATTTCAAATGTCAGACAAATCGGTTCATTGGTTGTCGAGTTATAGAGGAACAAACATACATCCATCCTAATATCCAAACATCCAAACTTTCGCATTTATAATAATACTAGTGTGACTAGTGTGACTAGTGTGATGATGTGATCAGTGTGATGTGATTGATTGCAAAACTCCAGTACATAGGTACATAGCAACAAAGATAAGCATTTATTTAAATGCTTTTCAAAAGTACCTACTATTTTGAAATCCTGTTACTTTGTGTAGGCTTAATCGAGCCTTACCTACAGCCTACACTGTAGGCTGTAGGTAAGGCTCGATTAAGCCACACACAAACTTATGTACCTACATGATACTGCTACGGTAAAGTTATTGTAAAGTTAAAAATTAAAGTTCTAATATTATAGGACTTGCACGAGCTCACAACTTGGAGAGTTCCTTACAAATTGCCAGACCGAAAGTGCATAGTAATTATACCTATGCTTTAAATTACGTTAGTAGGTACCTATTAAGGTTGGACTCACTATAACAAACACTGCATAAGTAAATTGTTTAATATGCAGTATAGCGTGCCGCTGCGACACAAAGCAGGTGAAAACAGGCTACAAACGACCCCTGATTGCCTAAATCTAGATTACTGCACGGAAATACTTCCTAAATAAGTGCTCGGAATAGCTGGCACGAACGGTCCACGTCCATCTTGAGCTATAGATACATACATGTGTAGCTAGGCAATATGTTGCTTAAATTATGAAGTTCTTGTTTATGTTATGTTTGCTTGTGATTCATTCATCAGTTAAAACCTTGAAATTGTGATTCAGGGGCTCGTTGTCTAAAATCACATAATATACCTACAAAACATAATATGAGGAAGGCCTACTTAGATTTTATTCTATTTCTATAATAAACACCTCGCCCGTCTTTCATGTCTTCTCTTATGGTTTCAAGCATGAAAGTAGGTTTCAAGGCATCAGCTGACTTAAAGCACATAACATAATAATACTACCTTAAGGGCTTCACACACAGCGCAGGTAATGTACATTAATTTACATTCCTGGGTCTTTCCAAAGAAATCGTAAGATGTAAAAATATACATTATAGCTGCAGTGTGTGGTCTCTTAACTATTTCTATGGAAAGATGTATTGAGATGTATCGTGCTATATTGTAGGTACACTTTACATTACCTGCGCTGTGTGTGAAGCCCTTAAAAGACATATAATTTAACTAGACCAAGAGTTTTTCTAGATAGTATAGACTGGATAACTGTGAAAAAAGTTGCCAGAAAAAGACAAAGTGGCAAAATTAAAAAAAAACTTAAAACCGACTTCAATTTTGTAAGCTAAGCAATAAAAACTGCACTCTCAAGGTGCATTTTTATTCTCGTCAGTTCCTCACTATTATGTCATCTCAGTATTATGGGACTACATTGGGAGACCACCCTTTCAAACAAACAAAAAATCATCAAAATCAATTCACAATTGGTAGAATAATCGTGTAACATACAAAAAAATATGCAGTCGAATTGAGAACCTCTTTGAAGTTGGTTAAAAAAAGAGATGAGAAGGCGCTTTTAAAGATTGTTCAGGTTGCGTTTGCTTTTACGTATTTGCTGAAGTTGCCTTCCCTGAATAATGTTTACGGTAGTGCTTTATTTTTTAGAGACACTTATCTAAGTTTACGGTTTGCTCGCAAGTTTTAGCCAAGTACTTCATTTTCGAACTCAAATAACTTTTTAAAAGTATTATTTTCTCAAGATTTGAAATTACCAAGTCCACATACCGAGTTTTCTTATAACCTAGTATTCTGTGTAATAACCAAGAGTTTGATGTGATGAAAACTTAAAAGCTCGACACTGTTACTAACTTTTGGTAGCTAGGTATCATATTATTTTGTGCACGTGGAATGCACTGCTGAAACGACAATCTCCTAGCTGCAAAGCTCCAAAATGCTTAGACGAAGCAGCGTAAAGCACAGAAACATTCCTGTTAAGCGCAGGCAATAAACAGAACTAATTCCTGTGAGAACAAACATGCAAAACTTTACTACTTCAGTTTGAAACTAAACGTTGCTGGTAAGTTAAAACTATCGTTTTCTAGCATAGACTATTCCTATGCCATTATAACTTAGAAATAAAAAACCGGTCAAGTGCGAGTAGAACTCGTACGCCGAGGGTTCCGTACCTACCCATTATACCCATTATGTTATTGTAGCTTGCTTATTTGTATGAGCGCCCATACAACTCAGAGGACAATCTTAATTGGAGTCAACTATGTATGTATGGGAACACCCTTTAATTTTCGACTTTTTTAATTTTTTGGAATTTTTCCTTTATTTGTGCTACAAGACCTTGCTTTTTGCCAAATTTCGTGATTCTAGGTCAACGGGAACTACCATTTAGGTTTTCAACCCAAAACCTCTAGGGTAGGTACTTCCGGTTGACCTAGAATTGTCAAATTTGGTTACAAGCAAGGTCTTACAGCACAAGTAAAGAAAAAATTCCGAAAAATAAAAAAAGTTGATGATTAAGGTAAGTTTTGGTACTTACAAGTTTTCACGAAAACCTAAATTTGCCTTTATCTTTTTATAGTGTTGACTCAGGACCTTGATTTTTATACTCACAATAGGGACTATAGACCTCAGTATATGGTACGAGTATAAATTTCAACTTGCTAGCTCCACCCGTTCCGGAGATATTCGATGGTGACACACGGACAGACAGACAGACAGACAGACAGACAGACAGACGGACAAGAAAGTAATCTTATAAGGGTTCCTTTTTTTACCTTTTAAGGTACGGAACCCTAAAAATAGAGTCACAGTATTTCGAAGATGTGGTACTCTCAGTCAATGAAAAGAGACTTCCTATAATTCAATTCCTATTGTGATTCTGCTACGTTTTACTATTTAAACAAAGTTACATCTGATAATGTTCTAAAAAATATTATTGTAAGCAGTCAATGTCAATACTTGTAACATTGAGTCAAGAGGGTCGAACGCTTTATTCAAAGGAGTCGATGAATTATTTAGTGGGCTACAGTCTAGTAATTGAAATGCCGAACAGCCACGTCTTTGACGCTTCCATTATCACTAAAACCGGTTCACTCATTCACCATAGTTTTAGCAACGTCCCTTTTAAAGCGACCATAAGCAGAGTGATTCATTGAACACAGAGGCGTATTTTAAAATTCAGCGCCCTAGGCCAGTAAGGTTTGCCGCCCCCTGCAAATATTTGTCTCGGGCTTGAAACTTGGTTTGCACTCTGCTCGCAAAATAGTCATAAGCGAGCGAAGCGAGCCGATTTTTTTTAAGACAACAACAAACACTTGGTTTTGCTTACGGTTTTCAAAGAAAAGGTTGGCTGCTTGTAGGTTCCTATTCTATATGCGAGCGAAGCGAGCCGAATTTTTTTATGACAAATTCAACATGTGACACTTGATTTTGCTTACGGTTCTCAAAGAAAAGGTTGGCTGCTTGTCGGTTCCTATTCTATATGCGAGCGAAGCGAGCCGAATTTTTTTATGACAAATTCAACATGTGACACTTGATTTTGCTTACTGTTCTCAAAGAAAAGGTTGGCTGCTTGTCAATTCGTATTCTATATGCGAGCGAAGCAAGCCGAATTTTTTTATGACAAATTCAACATTGACACTTGATTTTGCTTACGTGCTCAAAGAAAAGGCTGGCTATTAGTCGGTTCCTATTTCGCTTTCAGACATAACTCAATTTGCTCGTAAAACACTGATGAAGCTAATATGCGAGCGAAGCGTACCGAATTTTTTGAAGTAAAATGCAACACGTGACACCCAAAGAAATGTTTTCCTAAAATCGTCTCGAGGATTTATTCCCAGAATACCAATTTATTGTAACGAATTATCCCTTCGAGCTTAAAAGAAAACCTACGTTTCCTGTCAAATGAAAATCTTGATGTCCAAAACTTTACACCCAAATAAGTTTTATTTTTTGTTCCTCGCTCTCAACCAAATAAGTTTTAGCTTTTTTTAATTAGGTAGGTACCTACCTAGGCTTTTTTTTTAATTTCTTTGGGCATATAAGGATTAAAAGAAAGGCGCATGAAACTGAAAGCGTGGGGCGGCGCAAGCCGCCCCACGCTCCGAGCCAAATAAGTTTTAGATTTTGTTAGTTAGGTAGACTTTTTTTACTTTCTTCAGGCATATAAGGACAAAAAGAAAGGCGCATGAAACTGAAAGCACGGGGTGGCACAAGCTCTCTCAACCAAATTAGTTTTACCTTTTTTTAGTTCGGTAGGCTTTTTTTTTAATTTCTTCTGGCATGTAAGGACAAAAAGAAAGGCTCATGAAGCTGAGAGCGAAGGGCGGCTTGCGCCGCCCCTCGCCAACCAAATTTTAGTTTTTGTTAATTAGGTAAGCTTTTTTTAAAATTTATTTTGGCATTATAAGGCCAAAAAGAAAGGCGCAAGCTGAGAGCGAGGGGCGGCTTGCGCCGCCCCTCGTAGCTTGCCGCCCCGGGCCATGGCCCTCTTGGCCTAAGGGTAAATACGCCCCTGATTGAACATGGATCAAACGAGAATAAATTCAACCTTTTCTAGATGGAGACGCAGTCATCATGTACTTTTTTATGTATTTTGGTACAAATGTTTGTCACCACAAAGAAATGAATACTACGTTGTCACTAGCCAGCCAGCTGTATGAAATCGAGATGATCATGAAATTAAATTTCATTTCCTTTTTTTATAGTCAGTAGGTACTTATACATGTTTTGAAAACTTGACCCTTATTGAGGTTGTGTTACTTTTTGTATCCTGGTTTCCCATAGACATCTTCAAAGGTTCTAAAAATGCCTAAAATATCTGAAAGAATAATATCTACCGCACCTTGGGAATACAGTCGTGATATAGATTCATAATATAAGTCGATACTCTTAATCGTTTTTTACTGGTGGCTGTATCTTTCAAGTACAGGGACTGGATGTCTGAAAATGCATTATTTATACACAAAAAGCAATAAAATAGCAGAACGTTTAAAACAGTAGCTCTTAAAACGTCAATTACATGCTGCATCCAGTATCAGTTACCGCTAATGTTGGTTTAAATAAATTGCTGTGAATAATTTATTCACCAACAGTTACAAAAGAGTTAGTGATAATATTTTAAAATTAAAATATTGTCCTGGCATGTTTACTGGTTGGCGTAAAATAATATTTTTTACATCAAAGGTCTACCGACAAATTTTCGATATTATTAGCCTAAATTGTGAACAGGAAATAAAAAAATAAAATTGTTCATGTAAATTTCTACAGAAATAAATATTGTAGTAAAAAACTGCTCCACAATAAATAAAAACAAATACTTCAAGAGCTCTCTTATTCAAAATCAATAATTTTATTTTAGTTTTATAAATGTGTTTCCTGAGTTCATTTTCCTTTTTCATAATATCTATTTTATTTAAGCATTTGTATACAACACTTTATTTTTAACCCACTTCAAAAAAAGGAGGAGTTTTTCAATTCGTCGGAATCTTTTTTTTTTTAAAGTGGAAGTTCCCCGATTACTCGAAGACGCTTGGACCGGTTTGGAGAAACCTTTTCTTGTTTGAAATGGTATTGATGGTATGGTATGAAAGATGGATTCAAGGGCATGTGATCCCATAAAAAATTATTGAGGATCTGTTGAGGATCTTCGGAGTTATGAACAAAACAACTAAAAAAACGTTTTTTTTTATTTTTAATTTACCTATTTGTATCTAGAGTTTATTAGGAAAAAGTATCGCATTATCACAAACGAGGAGAACTTAAAATGTCTTGTAAAATCTGAAATTAAGACGAGACGTGCTGCTTGCTCGGCTCGGCTGCCGTCCCGAGCTTAGCTCGAAGACAAATGACCAGGAGGCAACAAAATACGCAACAGGACTGTGCAGAATACTTTGATTCTTTATATAGGTACTTACCTTGCTTACCAGTCATTTCCTAATCGTGTTTTTATAAGAATAGGTACTTATATAACAAAATTATTTTGCAAAATACATGTAGGTAAGTATGTATTTTGCAAAATAATTTAAAACCTAATGTTGATAAACGTAGCTTACCTGTCTTATATTTTTAGAACTACGTATCTACGGCAGAATAAAGAAGGTAAATATTGATGACTTCTCTACCTTTGAAACGGTGGCTCTCTTTGATATTCTAAGGAAATCGATCAGATGGTATTGAAATAGGATATGTTTTATACATGATCTCGATACCAGATTTTTGTTTGATGCTACGTCGGCTTCTGAAACGAAAGAAAACAAATAATTCCTAGAAAGGTATAGAGTTTTCAACAGAACCCATTTTCTTGAAAAACCTAATTCAAACTGTTCTATTAGATAAAAACGCTCAATTCCAGTGAAGGTTTGTAGATGAATAAAGACGTTTTAAAAACATTATTTAATGTTGAAGCTTCTGTATGCATAAGTTTAAAGCTAGAAAAAAAACGAAACATGATCATGACCCCCCAAGGTGCGGTAGACAGATCTTTAGAGCCTGTCCAGAACGTAGGCGTTTTACGCGCGTAAGCTATTGCCATCCTCTTTTGTTAGACAGTGAAAAATAAGGATGGCAATAGTTTACGCGCGTAAAACGCCTCCATCTGGACAGGCTCTTAAGCATTCAGCCCCCCTAGCCATATTACACTATCTACCGTCGCGATAGAATAAAATACTTCAAAATGTATAGGAATTGACGTTTCAAGTAGATGAGTCACGTGGTCAGAACGTCAATTCCTTATACATTTTGAAGCATTCCATTCTATCGCGACGGTAGATAGTGTAGTATGGCTAGGGCCCCAGAAAAAATCTAATCTTAAAAAAATCTAGTCTGAAAATATTGTTTTGAATTCATTCAAAATAAATAATAAATAATGTAGGTACTCATCCAACTAACGACGACGGGACGTCCATCCAAAATTACTATTTGTTACATTAAAAAACCTTTGATTAATCTAGAGTAATGAACATTAAATGTTGATCATCCTAATCGTTTCAAAACAACCTTGAGGAAAACAAGAGGCTGATAAATACCAAACGATCCATCTGTTTCTGCGAAACATCTAAAGACCTGAACAATTAATGGGTTTGAATTGTTTTAAAGGATTACTACTTTACACGGACCGGGGGGATTTTTTGTCTGTATTTAGTCGTGTTTTTCAATACAATAAGAATTCCTTGCTTCAGGAAGTTGACACTTGATCGAAGTCTAACCTGTTCGAAAACGAATTGTACGTATAAAGCTGGGAACAAATTATCGGACGCGGCTGACGGACGCGGCAGACAGCCGCGACTGAATAGGTATCTGGATAAAGAACGAACATAGAGTTGTGCACTTTATCTGACGAAAGTCGCGGACGCGTCCTTGGACCTTCAGACGTCCGAAGGCAATCTGGCCCGCTGGGTGTTCGGACGGTGTGCACACTTATCAGTCGCGGCTAACAGCCGCGACTGAAGCTGGAAACATACTGTCGGACGCGGCTTACGGACGCGGCAGACAGCCGCGACTGAATAGGTATCTGGATATAGAACGAACATAGAACTGTGCACATTATCTGACGAAAGTCGCGGACGCGTCCTTGGACCTTCAGACGTCCGAAGGCAATCTGGCCCGCTGGGTGTTCGGACGGTGTGCACACTTATCAGTCGCGGCTGTCAGCCGCGTCCGTCAGCCGCGTCCGATAATTTGTTCCCAGCTTGACGGATGCGTCCGATAGTTTGTTTCCAGCTTAAGTAGTCGAATTGCTCATTGTACGAACTAAAAATATATGAAAAATGACATTTTGGTCGTCAATTTTAGTGCGTATAATAAGTAATCCGACTATAGAGTACTGTGAACGTGCCAGCTTTAGTTAACCGACCTACAGGTATTATATTATGTACATCATTTCAAAATTACTAGTCTAGGTAATTTCAGCAAATGATTTTGCCTAGGTTATACGAGCAAACTGAACCCAAATCGTAAAACCGTAGCCCTAAAATAAGTTAATTAATTAGGCGCTCACTACTACGGCGGGAAAACATCTATAAACTTACTCACAGAGTCGCAAGTCACTTAATTAGGTGTAATTTTACGCTGTATGAACTTTGTAATTTGCTACTACTCTGAATATTCCATTAATTAATGGTCGTACCTACCTGTACGCAGTGTAGGTATTATTTTAATTTGAAGCTGATATTGATCACTCTCATAGTATACTTAGTATTTTGCAACAAATTCAAATAACTTTTTTACAATACAAAAGGTAATAACCGGCCAAGTGCGTGTCGGGCCACGCGCAGTGTAGGGTTCCGTAGTAGCCCGTTATCATAACATAGAACAAATTCCGTTGTCATTATAAACAAGCAACTACTTCATATCACTTTAAAGGATTTATTCTAAGGATTTTGTATTCAGTACAAAATTATCCAACACCCAAGCTCAACGACTATTACTGCTAAACTAATAAAATTATCTTAACCGCTATAGTTTTCCTTTAAAGTTCATAAAATGCACTATGATCGTGAATTTTTACAGATTTTTTGTTTAGCTTTTAGGGGGGGGACGCCCTCTAAAAGCTACTGGAACAAAAATTTGCAATTTTTTAAAGTTTAATATTTCGTAAATGGAGCATTAAATTGAAAAATAGAATTAACAACCCGAAGTCATTTTAAAAGACCTATTCAACGATATGTCACACAATGGGGTAGACAACGAAAAAAAAATCATCCCCCACTTCACATGTAGGGTCTACCCTAAAAAAAAAATATTTTCCAAAATTTTATTTTACTACTTTGTTGCCGTAATTAATATACACACCCCTACAAAATTACAGCTTTCTAGTATTCCGTCTTTTAGCAAAACCTCGGACAGATGGACGGACGGACAGGCAGACAGATAGACAGACGGACATAACGAAACTATAAGGGTTCCTTGTCAGCACTACGGAACCCTAAACGGACATAAAATAATAAAAAACAACAAACAGTCAATTTATTTCGTCGTAGCAAAACGCTACGAATGCCTCTACGTAGTTGCTACGGAAGGCGCTACGAAGACGCTACAAAAGAATTATGAACTCACCACCATTCTATTCCAGTACGCAGTAAATAATATATAAAAATTAAAAAAGCTTTATTTCCTTACACAATATTTGACCTTAACTTAAAAAAATATAAACTTAAAGAAATTTACCTATTCCTATATTTTTTCTCAATAATAATATTGATTATTATTTCACGAAATTTTTAAAATTAATTAAAATTGTGGTCCTTAATGTATATTCCTTAGTTTCGATGATAATCTAATTTTTTTTGAAAATGACATTCGATTTGTGTGCGGTGAAGCTGAGTATTGTCACTTGAACTCGGAATATGCCACCGACACGACACGAGTAAGGTGCTCGACGTCAACCTCCTCCATCTGCGGGAATTAAACCCGATTAGACGCAGCCGGGGATAAGAATACTTGAGATCTAGAAAATTGTTTACTAAACTTGAACTAACACTATCGTATTTCTCATATTTATATTTTGCAGTGCTGTCAAGAACAGTGAAGATTTGTTTCCGTCCGCTTCTTTGTTTTGATATTACGCTGCTGTGATTGCATTGTATAGTTATGTATTTTGATACCTTACACTATAGCAGCAGTGTAAAAAGTGAAAATGTAAGTATACGAAATTTTATCTAGCATCATGCTAAAACCATAAATGGGACGTTTGTGATGGTACTTGAATGTTGGCATGTTTTTTTACCCTTAATTCGCGATACGATTGATAAAAATCAGCCCTATTATATTCTAACTGCTAAATTAGCTAAATGGATATGATGAAATCATGAATGAGAGGTATCCGACTAGCAATAGCTTTATTTTTAGTTTTTTATCTTTTATCCGAGTACCAAGCCGGCAATCGAAGACTAATATTAGAAACAGTGCTTTCAAAGCATTTTCGTACACTGTTTCTAAATATACATTATCGTTTCTGTAGGTACCTACTTAATTAAACAATTGTAATAATTAATGGAAGAGCGAGATCCTCTAATACTTAAAAGAAGGTCCCAAATCCATTAAATGTAGTTTCAGAAATAAAATATTCGTATACGAGAGCAATGTCACGAACAAAATCTAGTCAGTAGACATTTTGGTGGTATTTATGTGAAGCTGTTGCGGATTAAAAAGAATTAACATAAATAATAAGTAATGCTCCGTAATGCTTAAATGAATTAATGTATAAAATCCACTCTCGCTGCAAAGCCGAGTAGGTGGAAATGTGGCGCGCCGGCGTTGATGACCTAATTCTATCCACTGTTCATATTTGCTGCAGCGCTCTGCATAGATTAAGCGACTGGATATCCTAATATTCCCAGAACAATGACTGAATACTATGTTCCAATAATTAATGAAACACTGGAAACTCAATGTATCAAACGAATGGACGGCGAAGCTTATAAATACATCTATGTTAACTTCTGCCCACGGATTCGCTGGCTTGATATTTTCCAGACATAAACTTTTACACTTTCTTACCATGTTACCACACTAATATTATAAATGCGGAAGTTTGGATGTATGTTTGTTCCTCTATAACTCGACAACCTCTGAACCGATTTGCCCGGAAATACATAGGCTAATTTTTATCCCGAAAAATGCACGGTTCCCGTGGGATAAAAAAATAGTAGGGAGTCCACGCGGGCGAAGCTGCGGGCGTCAACTAGTTCTTTATAAAAATGGCTACTAAATCTTTTGCCGCTTTTTTTATTAACATACAAATTGACAAATTATTATGAATAAGGGATCAAGTTCCTAGTACCTATAATACTTCTAAGTTCAATCATCGAAATTTACACCAAGTATTTTAGGTTTCACCTGATTCGGTCCAGTGGTTGAGGCGTAATTGAAACAAACAAAAACATCCAAAGTTCTCCAAACATACTCAAAAACTTAGAGATTTATAATATTAGTATGACGAAACCGTCCGTCGAGTGACTGACTGTCAATCAATACACTGCGTAAACATTATTCATTTCATTGTTTCCGTAAAAACATATCTACTGTATGTATGTACCCCAGGCATAGTAGAAATCCGTTCTGGCCTTCAATCATTTTTTAAATTCGGTAGACTGTCTCTTTGATACTTGAACGTATTACCCACTGGAACCCATGATCTAATAAACTGAGGACTGGAACAAATTAATTACATATCGCTGTAAGAGAATTTTCTAAGTAGGTTTCAACAATTTGTAAGCTTGCTGTGAGGTTTTGGTGGATAATATGGTGTGAACATAAGTACTAGTTGCCCGCCGCGGCTTCGCACGTTTGTCCTAATGAAGAAAATGAAAATGAGACCAAATCTTCCCCTCACAATACGACTTAATGAAATGAAATGGTCATTAAATTATTTCTAAAGGTTGAGTGAAAAAAAAATGACTGATAGATAACACAATGATAACACACTGAGTTCTATAGACTACTATTGCTGGTATTTTTAAAAATTGCAGTAGATACCTTTAATACTCAACTCTTTCTAATTTTTTTTTTACGAAACAACCAAAACAACGAAGCTAGAAGTAAGCTAAAACATTGTAAGAAACTGACCTCTAGATGCATTAAAAGCTGAACGCTTCTATACTTCGTAAAACACGTTTATTGAATATTATTGTTAATAGATTTTAGTTAAAAAAAAAGGGGGACAGTTAATTAATACGACTTATAAGTCGTCGCATAAAGGAGGCCTTCAGACGACCCAAAAACTACCTCACCAGAGTTCAACACGTCATAAGAACTTTCTTCCTATGTGAGTTGTTGTATGCCAACACCTGGACAGCCAATAAGACAAGTTGCGAAGTACGTGCGTGCAACTCTTCAAATCAGAGCTTTCATTAGCAAGTGTGCCGTAATTTCCACGGAACGGTATCCATTACGGCTGACATAGCTCCCTGCTTATCTAGAATCGTCGATCCACGTGCCTATACCCGGCGGATAGCAATTAGTGCCGAATGGGGGATGCTTACAATGCAAGTGATGCGAGGATCGGAAATACCTTTCCACGTGTAGCAGCTCAATCTAAGCAGGGAATGAGATATTTCAAATGCGAATTCCATTTTCTGACGATTCAATAATGTTTACATTGCATTGTTTGATTATGTGATAGAATCGGTTTTGGTGTTTCAAGAGGCGAGTATGGTGGTATTTAAGTTATTATAAAATATTAAATATATCTTTGGGGGGATTGATTTAATTCCTGTGTTATCTTCTTCAGAGTACCGTATACAGTAGTGACTTTTCAATCAGCTCAACTGTGCCCTTATTACTCATCAATTGTTTAATCAAAATGAGAGATGACTTGATGACTGATTTCCGCAAACAATCCGTGTATTAGCTGCTTGTCATACTCGTAGCTTGCTTGAAGTGCTCGTGGCGTAACTTGCTTAGACGTTCTTGATTGATCGTTGAAGTTAAGCAGCGTTGTGGGCGGTCACAATTCGGATGGGTGACCGCAAGTGGCATTACGAGCTGAGCGCTTGCGTGTTTCGGAGGGCACGTTAAATCGTTGGTCCCGGCTTTTTAAGTCGTTAAGCTATGACGGAGGCCTTTATGCAGCCTAAAAACTCCGTCACCAGAGTTGGCCACTTGCTCAATGTCAAAAGCTATAAAAGCAAGTTCGTATGAGCAATGTTCATACGAATTTCTAAGATTCTAGGATGCTTTGATCGTCAGACAATCAGTAAATTTAGTTTTATATTAGATAGATAGTACAATAAAATTATAGAAGGTAATTAACATTAATAGTTAATACTTAATATTAATTATAAATAACATAAATAGTTTGGTATTTTAACGAGTTCGATACCCATGGATTGGGTTAATATAGTATTTGAACACTGAGTGTTAAAATATCAAAGTAGGTACCTATTGATTTCAGTTACCTAAAAAATCTTATTCGGAAGTAATAGAAATCTTTGCGTAGCTTCTACATTTAATGAAATAAATTCTTCTTATTTACAAAGGCATTTTAAAGTGCAAGCAACGAGTCAAGCTACGGTTTTAAGAGGATAAGGCAAATTTGTTTAGCGTTTCACAGTGGCGACGCACCGTTTCACAGGATTGTTTTTATAACTAATTCAAATATATTTTTACGTCCTGATGTATAAATAGGTAGGTAATATGTAGGTAGGTATCTCGGTAGGTATACACAAGAAATGACTTAACAAGAAAATACTTAAGAAATGTTTATCAAAATCACAGTTGTTGTTTTCACACAGGGTGTGTGTGTTGATGTGTCGAACTGTCAATCAAACAGAATGTTGTGGGACCTTCATTGATAATCGTGGCTTCTATATCCAGTTTTCGATACTTAGTTACTTACAAAAATACCAGTACCTACCCAACGAAAAGATCTCGCCTACGCAGCGCCTAATATTTTAATATTTATTCCAACAAAAAGATTATTTTGATTTTTAATAGATTTGAATACATTTCAAAAATCGTCGTTATGGTTGTAGGTAGATACTTATTACACAAAATGTCAACTATGCAGTCAAAATTGCCCAGTAGCAAGGTACGGGTTCGAATCTCGTTTGAGTACAATGTTTGGGATGCAATTAAGTATAAAAATATTATTTATTTCTAGTGTGTGGTTACTATAAAATACACTATACCAATCAATAATACACTATAAAAATCAAAAGTTAAATTTATAGAGTTCACAATAATTGCTAGTTTTGTGTACCTACCTACTTAGATTTTTCCCTTTCCACTTGAAAGCACATCCACTTAAGTTTGTTCAACGGCTCTAGTTAATTCGTGTTTACAAACCTTTTGGCGAGCTCTTTGTATCTACTCGTTAGCAAATAGCAATGCAACTGAACAAAACATTTTTAATTAAGTAGGTAGATGCTGTGGAATCGAACTGTACTGGAAACCGTTGCACTATTTTAGTAATTTAATGTTTAAAGCTATTTGTTGTATTTAATTAATACCGAATGATCTATGGACAAATATGTGTTTAATTGTATTTTCTCTTTGCACTTCTCTTCTCTTTTCTTTTTGAATTTTCATATTCAAAAGTAAAATATATAGCTACAACATATGTAGGTACTTATACTTATGCAATTGTAATGTTATCTTGTGGCAGGTCTAATCACGCCAAAGTTCGGTCGCGTATTTTCCGTATAGTGTGCGTGCTCTTAAGCTCCTGAAAAAAATGGCATAAGCTAGACCTTCAAAGGATTTTGAATGTCTGCTATGTAAGTGAGTTCGTCAAAATCCATTCAGTAGAACCAAAGCGCGTTTTTTTTTTTCTTAAAAAGTAAGTATATTTAATACTTAATTATTTTTTTTTAATTTATTTATCTTTTTGATGCTTATCAGAAACAATTTTATATTGTAAGTATCTACATAAGTACGTATATTTGCTTTATTTATTGTAAGAAAATGTCAGAAAATGTAAGCCATAAAAACTTTATAAACAACTTTCTTGCTAAAAGGAAACAGGGATACGCACGAGGCTCGCAAATAAATTTTGCAAATCCCGATTACGAGCGCGCTGATATACATTGGGTCATTGGGGCCCCAACTGCACCAATATCGTCAAGCTTGCGCAGTTTTGTCGCTCTTGTTATAGCGTGGAAATCCACAGAGACAAGAACAATCAACATCACTCAGAGTCTAGAATAGGTAACACGCAAGCCATTTATAGCTCGTATTTAGAACCCACTAGGATTTAGACAGGAATTGTAAATAATCTAAGATTTGAGGGTCAATATATCCTTAGCGGCTAGAGTAAGAGGGTAAAATGTGCTGAAATTATGACAGCTACACCATTAGTCGTGACATTCTACGAGTCTGCTAAGTGGCCATGTTTATTAATGCTCTAAGAAAAAAAGAATCACTTATCTTCGGCTGGGGGAAGCACGGTCGTACTTCTCTATTAAAATTCCTAATGAAAAATGACACAACGCTTTAATTTCGGTCTTTACTGTAAATATTTTCAAAGGAAAGCTCAATTTTGGCTATGTCTCATTATAAACGAAACATCAGTGGGAGTATTATAAAGAATGCTTTGACTTAGAATTTAGAAACCTTCGTGGCTTTTCGCCTAATTTTATTTTTTGATCCTTTGTCCCCATTTTCCACACTTTAATGAAGACAGACGTACTCGTGGTTTAAAATAAAATGTTTGCTTTGAAACAAAGTAAAACGACGTTATATTTATTGTGGTATATATTTAAATAAACTGTTTTTAAAATTACGGTACTTACCTATAGATAGACCGGTTCCTAATGGTCCAAGAGTTGGTAAACATTTTTGAATAGGTCCTACTTCCTATGTTATGTCGAAATAGGAAACCCCAGAGCTGGTTTAAGGATAGTGAAACTTATCAGCATAAACTTTTATAAGTAGGTACCTACCTAAGTATTTTTTTGTTTTTCGTTTCTTAACTTATATTTTTTTAATGTTGTAGGTATTTAATGTAACTTAAAACTATAACTTTCTATTTGATGAAAGAGTGGCTTTTTTGGAAGGAGTAACGAAGAGCGAATTTAATGAATCTCTTATTTATTTAAACCCTACAGAAAAATAGACACAGGCCTAAAACAAAATGGGATTCCAAGTTACCTTCCTTTCTCTACCAGATATTATAGGATGAACTTTCGCAAAGTTACACGAACATAATGAAATATTGACATAATGAAATGTTGACTAATGAAAAACTGCTTTACCAATATCATAACAGCATGTTCGTTCATACTACGCTGACGAAGCCAGGGTTGGACGCTAGTTTTAGCACAGAATAATATGGTTTAGATCTAGAAAAAGAAAATAGATAAAAAAGAGCTCTACTAAATATGTACATATAGGTATATAAATAAGGAACATTTTTACTCGTTAATTTCAGGCATATTCAGTAGAAACCTAACCTAGTGCATTCTGATACCACTGCCGGATTCTTGCATGTTGAATTGATACTTATCTACAAAAAAGAATGTTCAAGGAAAACATAACGAGAAATATTTCAATATAGCATCGCATTACAGTCGTCACGTTGGTTGCCAGTGCAGAGCCGCAATATTGGCATGGCACGCTTTGTCTAACCGTCTCTCGCCGCGCCGATAACTTCGGCAATACAATTTAATACCATACTGGAACTATGATGGAGACTGTAAGACAAAGAAACAGAACTAAAAGTAGGTAATAAAATAAGGTTTTCTGTTAACTTCTATTCTGTTATCTACAATTTGTGTTTCTGCCCTGCCTTCAAACACAGGAAACAATTTACAATTTGCTTGTGGTTAACACTACCTAGGTACCTATAAAGTTATAGATAGCTAGGTGCCTATCAATCAACCTGCCCCCCTAGCCATATTACACTATCTATCGTCGCTGTAGATTAGAAACACTTCAAAATGTATAGGATTTGACGTTTCAAGTAGATGAGTCTCGTGGTCAGAACGTCAATTCCTATACATTTTGAAGTGTTCTATTCTACAGCGACGATAGATAGTGTAATATGGCTAGGGCCCCTGGAAAGTTGCGCTGTCATATTTTTAACCGACTTCAAAAAAAGGAGGAGGTTCTCAAGTCGTCAGAATCAGTGACTAAACATAAAAAAAAATTATGTTTGTTCACCGATTACTCAAAGACGCCTGGACCGATTTAGAAAATTCTTTTTTTGTTTGAAAGGGTACCTGTGCCTATACTTTTCGATTGTGCTATAAAATTTGGTGAAGATCTGTCGAGGATCTTCGGAGTTATGAACTGAAATGAACCTCCAGAGTGCAGACAATTGCTCAGCTTATAACATTGAAGTCGGTGTTTTAAAATTTAATTTTTTTAATTTAGCCACTTTTGAGGGTTTAAATTAGTTTTAAAGTTTGATTAAAAAGTTGTATTGAATGGTTGCATTGATTGCTTTAAAAATGGCGTTTCACTAAGTAGATTATATACCTCTATAGAATTGCCCCCAAAGGGGTGTATTGCTAATGGGGTGGTATTATACTTCATTATTTATTAGGAATTAGATTCCTAATACGCTTCATTCTTGTTCTAGTTAATCGAAGTTTATTACATTTAATAATCTGTTATGTTAAACCAAGTGCGAACAGCTACTAGCCTACTATAATTGAATATTACCATTACCTTAACGGTAATAGACAGATTCAGTATTAGGGGCAGCTATTGCCGAACCTCAGTTTACCATTCAATGTTATCGGTGTAATCTACATACTTTCCGCAACCGAGCCGAAACGAGGATTCAATTATCCACTCTTTTATTTCGAGCTTTTATACCTTCCTGATAAAGGAGCGAGCCTATTGGCCAACCCCGCTAGTACATTGTGTAGATGGATTTGAACGCTTACGAATTTCATTTGAGAAAAGCTTTTTGAGCAAACATAAAAGTAGATACTTCCTACTTACCCTTCCAACTCTTACTAGCGGACGCCCGCGGATTCACCCGCGTGCACTATTATTTTTTTTTTATTCCACGGGAACTGTGCATTTTTTCGGGATAAAAAGTAGCCTATGTCATATTCCCGGTCATTATCTATGTACATTTAAAATTTCATTTAAATCGGTTTAGTAGTTATGGAGATACGTGGGAACAAACATTCACACACAGACTTTCGCATTTATAATATTAGAGTGATAAGATAAAACAGCTCAATTTGACTAAGAATTTGGACCATACGCTTGTTGGATTTAGCATTTCTCTTTTCTTTTTTACACAATCGACCATAATAATGACAACGTAGCTATATCTTACCCACCTCCAACCTCTTACGCCAATGAAACTTATCCTTACTATTATTATCTGTTCTGTGCTACTGCTACAGATTGCTACAGTTTCTCGTAGATTCCGTAGCGCTTCTACTAAGCGAATGGCACGCAATGGTATTAAATATTACTCCGAATACCAATGTAGCTAAACCCTAACACTGTAAGTATGTAATGGTTATGGATATTTTCGGTAAGAAACCCTCAGAAAATAAATATCAGGACCGTTCAGAGTTAAGTGCCCATACCCAGGCCTTATTGCTATTCCATCGAAGTTAATTCAATTTGGTGTTCTTTGTTTTTATCATAGAATCAACTTTAATTGAAAATCTGCCAGTGGTTTTGGATCAACAGAAACTAATAAGGTTGTACTTACCTAAAAAAAATAACGTAAAGCTAGAAAGAATATTTAAGTACAATTATTTCAAGTGGTAGGTGGTTCCTAAGTGTGATTCTACCTAATAACGTTAAAATAATTCTATTTTTCAGTTGAAACCTACCTAATCTTTTTCTGTAATAAAAAAAATGGTTTTAATTCTACAAATCTCCTTGGCAACTGTTCCAATGTTTTTTCCAATAACAAGAACCGTAGTATTTCTGTAATAACTGAAGAGTTGACTTTCGGCCCGATAAAAATATTCTGCTTCCAAAGTACAGCATTGACCTCCTCTCGAGAAGTTTCCGATTGGGGACATACAACTCTCGAATCTTTTAGCTTTAAAACGACAAGAGGACTCTCGCGAGATTTCTATCTATTTGCCCGTAAAATGGCTAAGTTGTTAGGCGTAAAATCTTAGATGACATTATTTCCCATTAGTTGATCCTTCGGGAACTTAATTTTGCTTCGAGGCAAGCACCTGTAGATAGGTAGGTAAGCTAAGTATGTATGTACCTATACCTAAGCATCTTTAATTATTTACTAGCTGTACAGTGTCAGGAGACAATCGTTCCTACACTTATCGGGACACTGTACCTAGTGCGTGGGACATTGTTTGAGGTGAAATAGGCTTGCCCAGCACCTAAACAATCCACTCATCTTGACCGGCTAATATCCACAGGAAAGACATACATACTTACTTAGTCAATACCTACGTGTGGCCTGTGGGACTGACTACTGTGGCCGCGGCGCGAGGTTCCTCACGATGTTTTCCTTCACCGTTTAGAGCACGTATTAATGCGCTTATGTACTTACCTATAATTTTTTCGAAACGAAAAATCCATTGATGCACGGCCATGATTCGAACCCACGACCTTCGGATCGAAAGTCGAGGAACTATCCCCTCGACCAACACGGCTCAACCACCTACCAATACCAAATATAGGTAGATACCTACCTACCTACTTATCTAAGGAACGACACTGATACTTTTTATCTTTGATCATTAAAAACCACCAATATGACCAATCTAATAAAGCGGAAGCACAAAAAAACGTGTGAGCGGAAGAGTTTGTTTGTGTGTAGGTACCTACCTACCTACCTACACAACACGCTAATCTCTGGAAGTAGGAAGGGTACCTACTTAGGTAGGTACTAGTCGGATTTGAAAAAAAAATATTTCTGTAGGTAAGAACATAAGGGCTAAGGTAGGTATACCTAGTGCGCTGCAAACTTTATGGCGGCTGAAGTGCGTGGCAGAATCGACTTTGCGCAGGTACAGCCAACGCAATAGAATCATTTCTCTGTGATAGAATAGAGTAAAATAGAGGCTGCGAATACACGCTGGGCCAGCCTAAGCCAGCGCGAGTGAAGGCGAGTCGACGCAAGGCGAGTGGTAGGTACCTACCATCCACACGCTTGGCGAGTCGACGCAAATCAATGTAAGTTGGCGCTCGTGTTCACTCGGCCAGCTAGGCGAGGCGAGTGGTGCTGCCCACAAGTTGGCACTCGCGTTCACTCGGCGAGCCTAAGCCAGCGTGTGTACGGGCCTTTATATGCATAGTCCGCCTAGCCCTCCCCTCACCACCTTCACCTCCCCGCAATTGCGTTGACTGTACGTACCTACCTGCGCAAAGTCGAATCTGCCGCGCACTTCAGCCGCCATAAAGTTTGCGGCGCACTCTACCTAAATAATCTAAAAGCTAACTTATTTAGCAATTTTTTTCAAGAATCATCACGAAATGGCCCATAGAGGTACATATGCCGAGCAAAAAGAAAAAGTAAAAAAAACGCTTTGTTTTCCTTGATTGAGCCTTTGATTACAACCATGTGGATGTGATGTGCGACGGTTGCCCGCGAAATTCGGCTTTGATCAAAATAAGATTCGCAAATGTAATAGGGAACTCCCACAAATTTTTTTTATGATTTTATACGATAGGTTATTAAGCTTGTTAAATTCCGATTCCAATGATACCACAAACAGGTTTAGTCCAGGAATAAAATCACTGGCAAAAAAAGTTAAACCGCTGGCAAAAGTTGCGCGGGCGTTGGTTAGGCTAGACAGGCAATCGGTCCGGGGGGCGGGGCACCTCAACGGATCGTCAAATAACCGTCATAAAAATTCCAGCGCCGAAATACTAAAATTTTATAACAAAAATAATTTTTGAAATTTAACAACATTTTCACGCATCTGAAACACGATTATTATTGTTGTCACAGATTACTGTTGTAGTAACAATTTGTGAACTTTGACGTGTGACGTCAAATTGATACTAAGTACAACAGTAATCTGTGACAACAATAAGTTCGAGTCAAGTTCGAGTATAGGAATTGTGAAAATTAAAAAAAAAACTTATCTATGGATCGTCATATCTGACTCGTCCTTGACTTTTCTTATGAACTCGTGTCGTCACATCCTTTCACATCCTTTTCAAGTATTTTGAAATTCCTACTATTTTTTGCAATTTTTAAAATTTATTTTCTAATCGAAAATGGTTTAATATTAAAAAATAATTACACACACATACCTCTAAAGCAACAATGTTCATAATAAAATACATTTAACCCGCTTTTGAATCAGACGCATATTGCCTATTCCCATACCTTTAACAAAATAATCATCAAATAACTTTCTTTAACTTCCAGATTCTCATCGAGCCAGATTTTCATTAATTTTATCAAAGAAGTCTTATGCACATAGATAATTAGATGGGGGGAAAAAAACAGCGATCCGTTCATTTTTTTAATTAAAAGACATGTTAGCCCAAGCCCACTCACGGAACGCACTAATCGTTGACATTTGACAGTGTCAGATATGTCATGATGTCAGTGTCCTAAAAAGGCGGCAAAATTTGACAGTAAATCAATGTTGCATTGTTTTGATTGTTTTGTGTCGCCTTGCTGTGTAGTGTGTAGTGTACCTATTTATTGCTGCTTGTGCTTGATTTCATAATTTACTTCATAATTTACTGCCCTCAGGAAGTTTCTTTCTTTCCTATACAATACTTTTTCAAATCGTTGCACAAAAGTGCTTTAGTTTGTAAAATAAAGTGTTTCAAAACTAACTAGATATGAAAATTGAAAACGACGAAACCGTCCACGATGAGCTGCAATATCTAAAACTCGTAGAGCAAATTATAAATACCGGTAAGTTTATGCGTAGGTAGGTATTAAGAATTATGAGATTTAATTATATGTACGTACCTAATACTTTGAATAGTGCTGCCCTGCCTAACCTGCCTTTAGGTGCTGCTGTGCGTATCTAATTATTTAAAAACTAAGTAGTACCTACAACTTAATTTGTTTGGTCGTCGACCAATTTCAAAAGCTATACTACACTAATGTGTCTACTAAATAGATAATCGCTTTTACTGAATTCAGAAGAAATGTCCCGGCAGATATTACCACAGTAAATTTCATTATCCACGACGTTAATGGTTAGATACTTATTTCATGACTTTCCATCAACAGGAGATAAGAGAGTGGACCGCACTGGTGTGGGCACCCTTTCAATATTTGGCGCGATGCAGAGATATTCTCTAAAAAACAACATTATACCTATTCTCACCACTAAACGAGTGTTCATCAGAGGAGTCATTGAAGAGCTGCTATGGATGATATCTGGATCAACTGATTCCAAGGCTTTAGCTGCTAAAGGTGTCCACATTTGGGATGCCAATGGGTCCAGAGCCTTTCTTGATAATCTTGGATTTACTGATAGAGAAGAAGGTATGTGCTATGATTTTAACTCAATTATTCATAATTCATAATCAGCTGTTATTTTAGCAAGGCTTTGGAGTGTTTTTTTTTCTTGTTAGTCACATTAGATGTAGCAAGCCGCTCTAGTTAGTTTAAAAGTCCATTATGAATAACAGGTAGTGCAGACTTTGTATTAGCATTTGACACTGACCTTCCAAATAGCTTCACTTTCTTATAAACTTATATAGGTACTACTGGATCATTTCAGGTGATTTGGGACCAGTGTATGGCATGCAGTGGAGACACAGTGGTGCTCAATATGTAGATGCTAAAACTGACTACACCGGGCAAGGCATTGACCAACTGCAGAACATTATTCAAACACTGAAGTAGGTATATCTTTCTTTTAACCATTTTATAACTATTACTTATGAATTATTTACTACACTGTAGTATTGTGATTCTACCTTTTTAAGCCAGTGGGCTTAAAATAGGAATTGAACTATATGCAGTCTCTTTTCATTGACTGAGAGTGAAAAGAGGCATAAAGTTCAATTCCTTTAGTGATTCTGCTATAGTGACCTTTTTAAGCCTGCTGATACTAATAATTACTATTTGAAAGTATGAGAACACAAGATGTTAACCAAGACCAGTGGGCTTAAAAAGGTCGCTATTGCAGAATCGCAATATGAAGTGAACAATAATGCCATCTCTTTTCAATGACTGAGACTGAAAAGAGACGACATTATAGTTCATTTCATATTGCGATTCTGCAATATCGACCTTTTTAAGCCCGCTGATCATCACAACTTCTCATCTATGCATACTAAAATACATTATTTGTTGGCCTATTTTATAAAAGAAATACCTATAATTACAGAACTAACCCAGCAGATAGAAGAATGGTAATGTGTTCTTGGAATCCATCAGACCTCGGCAAGATGGCATTGCCTCCTTGCCACTGCCTAGCCCAGTTCCATGTTTCAAGCGGAAAGCTCTCCTGCTTACTTTATCAGAGAAGTGCTGATATGGGTTTGGGAGTTCCCTTCAATATAGCAAGCTATGCACTACTGACTCATATGATTGCACACATCACAGGGTTGGAGGTAACTATAATAATATTTCAGCATTCTACAAATGCTATAAGATTCCCAGTAGGTATAAGTTTTGGTTTCACTGTAACATAATATTCTGTGAAACATGTTCTACATGTCATTATAGGATGAGTCTTGAAAGTCAACTAAGAAACAGTTTTTTCTCAGTGAAATAATTTTAGAAGAATAATAACCTGAACACAATATATTTTTTCTATTTTCTATTCCAGGCTGGTGAGTTCATTCATACAACAGGAGATACCCATGTTTATCTGAATCACATTGAACCTTTGAAACAACAGATACAAAGAGTACCCAGACCATTCCCCACCCTGGAGTTTGCTCGTAAGATTGAATCTATTGATGATTTCAAATATGAAGACTTCATCATCAAAGATTATAAGCCTTACCCAAAAATTGATATGGAAATGGCTGTGTAATTTTACCAAAGTATTTGATCTAAACCCTATCACCTAGGAATGTTATAATTAAGAAACTCTTTTAGAGTAATCATTTCAATGTACTTACAACACAAGTCATTACATCATTGGTTAAAAACCATCTAGCATGTAATAATTATTAATTATAAGGTATGAAATTAACGCAAATAAAGTAAAATAAATAGCATGACTAAATAATATATCATTTTATTTATTCTTAACAATAGGCACTATTAAAAAATCCCCATATCTGTAAATGGCAATCATTTCATAATATTTAGGTCACTTTTCACTTTAGCATAATAGTACCTGCTAGCTAGCCATCTATGCACTTTAGCTACATACAACCAATTTCAATTACAAAGACTCAATTATAATCATAATTTTAAACACTCAAATAAAAAATACTACAACATCACATTTGTGTTGACCTGTCACAACATACATGATGTAATACTATGTAAGACAAAAAAATCAGTGCTGATTTACATAACTAAATTTTATTTAAGAATCTGGCAAAGTAAATGAATTTGATAGGTGGACAGACAGTAAAATAGTAATGTAAGTACATTATTGTATTCTCGCAACTCTATGTACCTATGACGATTTTAGTAAGACCAGGCAATAGGTAAAATGTTCTAAGTATTGTTTAATGCAAATCGCTTACGAAAAAAAAATCCGACGAATTGAGAACCTATTTTTTTATGTCGGTTAATTAGATTACAACACGCTACCAAATGAATGCATTCCTTAATAATTCTACTACCTACATGATTCCTGTACGATTTTGTACATCAGTTGATTTATCCAAAATTACTAATATGTAATTGTGTCACAAAAGTTAAATCATGGATGGATAAGGGACCTAAAACCTCTACAAAACATTTAAGTTCTTAATGTAGATAAGTACAACTAGTAGGTACTCAATAATATTCAAAATTCATAATAAGGTGTCTATTTAAAATAAAATCATGTATAATAATTTTAATAATTCAAAAAATAATTATAAAACTACCTAAATAAAAACCTTAACATTGTATTGATTGATTTAGTCTTCATTAGTCAACAACTACATACCTACTAACATAAGTTAATTAGGTTGTAGAAATTCACAACTATGTGGAGTGGAGGAGAGAGTACCAGTCCTAGCCAAATTACAAGTGCTTCGTGTTGAATCTCTATCGACGCTAATTGTTTGTTCTGTGGAGCTAAAAAGGCCGCTATAGCAGAATCACAAAAGAAATAGCAATATAATGCCGTTCTTCTCACTCTCAGTCAATGAAAAGAGACAGCATATAGTACAATTCCTGCCCTCATAACGAAGAGTGCAGTAACTCGATTTTTTGTTAGGAGGGCAGTATTGTGATTCTGTTCTATCAGCCTTATTAGCTCCGCTAACCATTGACTTATCATCATTGAATTACAATTTCCATACAATACATTTTCTCTCTTATCTATACTGAGTAACTTGGCTAGGACAGCTGGATTGTTACTTTTGCCTGCTATTTCCCAATATATTTTATTCTCATCATGATATTGATGGGAAGTAGCATGATTCGAATAATGACAAGAGCAACAATTTATAAGTCAACAAAACCGAGTGAGACTATTGGACAGCTAAGCACCATGTATAATTTGTAAATGACTAATTCATTTGTGATGTGGGATTTAAATGAACTTATTTTTACACCCAGATAACATTAGACATAGGTACCACATTGTGAAGTGCCAGCATTCTATCTCTTGTAGACATCTTTAGCTAGATACACTTGTTTTAAATGAGACTATGTGATGTGAAATAATTTAATTTTGAGTTTGCAACCTTATTTGCGTTTCTAGATAACTTTAACCTATAAATTAATGTCATCTTGTGATGGGGTCTGAAACAAACAAAATATAAGTGTATTAAAAACTGGGCAGTAAAATTTTTCACCATTACCACAGAACAGATTATAGATACTACGCTCAAATCTTAAGAGGGCTGCGACCGGCGAATTTCCATAAAAACGTAATACCGAAATCATTTAAAATGTAAGCATGTTTATATCAGTTTATGTTGTTAGATTAGGAGAGTAGGTATTTATCTAGGTTCCTGTTAAACTTTTGTTCCGAAAAACTTACCTAAAAAGAAATGTAAGCCAATATAATTGAAATCTTTGTAGGTACACCAAAAATGGCATTTTTTCTTTTCATTTGTTCTATAGTAAGTTTTTTGAAACAAAAGTTTAACAGGAACCTAGATAAATACTTACTACCTTTATCCAAATAATAACGTAAAGTGATAAAAATATGCTCAAATTTTAAATTATTTTGGTATTACGTTCCTAGGTAAGTAGATACGTTCGCCGAGCCCTTAAGTTTGTGTTCATGCCAAGTTGGGGTTATTAAGAGATAAGTTTAAAGTTTGCTTAAACTAGCCATAGCAAGCCATTTATGAATCAAAAAGCAAGTAGTTAAGAACTGATAAAAATAAGCACTTTTTGTAGCATTAAATAAAAAAAATACTACCTGAGTAACAGAATCTTCCATCCTACTACTGGGGACAGGTAAGGCTGCTAATTGCTCCACCAGTGCCATAGTCATTTCAGATTCCACTCTCACTGTCATCTTTAGTGTATCTAAATAAAAAAAAACACATTAGTATTTTATCTTTCACAAAAAATTTAATGTCACTTCATTTTACTTGAGATATCTACACTGAAGCCCTATTGGACAATTCCCAGAATTTCCGAAGTAATTGAATATCAGAGGTCATCTGTCTATATAGTATCGATTATAGGAGGTAGGGTAAGTTGGAAACCATCCCTCACAAAATAATATATTATTAAATACCATGTCAAATTAATTTCAATACCATTAAATAATTTTAATTAGTGAATCACCATCAGTCTTATGTTTAATTACCTCACATTTAAATTAAACAGTTGCATTGAGATCAAATTGAAATAGTATGATAATCAATACCAATTGGAATGTGATGATTATCTATGTTGTCAACCTAGTTTGGTGTATAACCAGGTCACATGCAATCACAAACTTTCTAAGTAAGTAGGCCTGCCAATCTTTAGTGATATCTAAGAAGATAATGATCAAATCTATATAAAAAAAAGAAGTTCAAAGAAAATGTGTATTTTCTTACCACCAAACTGTTCCCCTTTATCAGTAACTAAGCTAAAATTGGCTGTGTAAGTGCCGGCCGTGGGAGGTGCAGTGAACTTTAGAGTGGCTGTTGTAGTGTGACCCGGTGGCAGAGGAGGCACATAACATCTTGCAGTCCCCAAAAGTTCTCCGCCAGTTTGGATTATACTACAGCTGGCTGGCCATGGTTCTGTGCCAGTATTGGCTAAAGTCCAGGATTCTTCAAAGCTAAAAAATGGTAATCATATTAGTTTTCTCATGAAATAGGTACCTACCAAGTTAGGAAAATAATAGAGGTTCATTTACCTTGAGCTTAAACCCACTGTCTGAACAAGACTTGATGCTGCAGCCAGAGACATCATAGGAGCTTTTGGAGCGCAATAATCCAAGTAACAGCATATTGCCTCTTGAAGATTCCTGAAAATGTGATAAATGAATATAATATTTTCAACTTACATTTGTTAAAGTCTAATCAAGTTAATCAAGCTTACCAGTTGCTCATGTCCAGAAAGAAACTAGCAGTGTAATAGTTCACATTAGGCCCTAAAAGTCTTTGCATTTGACTGATGAGTTCCTCCCTATCTGTTGTATTCATACAACTAAATTGTAGCAAAAGGTTCTGGTCTATCTCCCCACCAATTGATGAGCCGTCGACATCCATCTTTATAAAGAAAAATAATCAAACAATGCACTTGAAAAGTAGTTTTTCAGAGTTCAGGACACTTCAAAATATTATCATGCCCTTTGTTTATACACGTCAGCTGACTTCGTTGTACAAATGCATTTATATTATTATTTTTCCAGTTAAATGCATAGATCAACTTTTTGAGAATATCCATCCACGTTTTTACAATTCTCTGTAAATATCTGGGGAAATTTATAAATGACGCAATTTGTGATTTTAGTTTGTAGAAAATTGAAGGAAAGGAAGAATGAAGAAAGTCACTCGATCAAAATAAAATGAATGAATGATGATTGAAATTTGAAAACAGATTGAATTATCCACAGATAAAAAATGTGATATAAAAAAAAATAGTGGCCGCACGTTGTTGTTGGATTATGTAGTAGTGTGTCCAAACGTCAATGCCCATTAGCGCGATATTACGTTAATTTTTAACGCGCTAAAGTGGGTGGCCTGCGTTCACTGGCCTGGCCACATTTGAACGGTCAACGTGAATGCCCATAATATTGGCGATAAAAACAGCGGCAAATTCAAGATGTACGTTAACAGAGCTCTGTATTTCTATGTAAGGTGTATAAGTATTTGAATTTATTGAATCATTCATCATTACCGAGTGAAGAAAATCTTTTTTTTTAGAAATTCTTTCTTCTTCTTTTTTAATTGTTCAAGTTACCTACTTTAAAATGTAATAATTCCAATAATCGTCGCCAAGCATGACTTTGCGTTCCACGATTATTGAAACTTTTGAGATGCGGATTCCACAGACATGGTTCTGTTTGCAGAATCTCGAGAAACGCAATTACTTTCTCGTTACTCCACTCCATAGTCATAGAACGTAGACAAATACGTGCGCTCACGACGCACACTGACAATACGTAGTGTGGCCGCTTCATTGCATTAATCTCTTTGATGTACCGCCACTTGAGCTATCGTCTACTAACGCCAAACGGCAATGTTAATGCCGTTGTCAAATTAAAGCGTTAAATGGTGGCTACACCTACGATTAACGTCCATTATCGAGATAATTAATGGCATTTCTCGTTAGTGTGGCCTCAGCATAAGGCTGTGTCCCCAGTAGGCAAACTGTGAGCGGCCGACTGAGTTTGCGGCGTATCGGTTTAGTAACGCCCTTCCATCAGTGAACGCATATAAACATGGAAGCATTCTTGCGAGGCAAATATTCTTGCAAAATGGTACAAAATTGCAACCGACCTGACATTTCAAATCCGTCAAAATTTCTTTGCTGATTGGTCAATAATTTACTAAGACTCGGGACGCACAGTTAAAAGTCGACTTTATTCCCTCGATGTTTGGGTTTAAATTGCCATCCAACGCTTGTCATTACCTGCCACGCCTCTGATAACCGGGATGATTTTATGTAATAAGATGCAATGCAAATAATTAATTCGTATTATTATGGTGAATTATGATAACAATTTCATAAGTATTACGAACTTCTATGAGTTCTATGGTAGCAGTTGTTCAAGGGTTCGAAATTATAATAGGTTTTAAGGAGTAGGTGGGTACTTATTACTCGTAGGTTTGTTTAGTAAGTAAAAACTTTGTAAGTATTTACTTTGTATTCCTAATCAAATAAAATAATTCAATGTTCTAAAATTTAGAACATTGAATTATTTGTAAATATCAAAATATATATTATTTAGACTCTAACTAAATAATATATATTTTGATATTTACAAGCAGGTAACTAGTACAAATTACAAAACTATTATCTAAGGTAGGTTACATCTATAATTATATCCAGTGAAAGTCAAAGACAAAGTCAAAAAGTTTTATTCAATAAAATTATCTACAAAATATCACTCACTTTGAAGACCTCGGTGGTGCAGCGGTGAAGGCCCACCTGAGACGCAGGAGGTTGCGGGTTTGATCCCTGCCGCGAGACAAAGGTTTATAAGATCTGTAAATATTAGTTTCGGGTCTGGGCGTTTTCTATGTTTAGCCAAGACCATTTGGAACTGTTTTTTGGCGTAATCCGTCAAAATCATAACCCTTCTTTTTTGCTTCGCCGTAGTCGGGTAAAATTTTAGACACAACATTATGTATTGCATGCATGCCAATATTCATTACCATGAAGAGCTAGCGCAATAAACATACTCGGCAGTAATAGCACAGATTATTTAGTAGTAGCACTTGAAAGTAAAGGGGTAGTCAGAAGCAAGTCCAAATATAAGCCATCTACGGTGCGCGAGATCTTAGTTCGGGGCGAACTAAGTAAGTATGTAAGTATTCAAATCGGACTGGTAGTTCCTGAGATTACCGCGTTCAAACAAACAAACAAACTCCTCCGCTTTATAATATTAGTATCTATAGTATAGGTACTAATATGAAATAATAAAAAAATATCAGTTAGGTAGAAATTAGGTACTTGGTTTGGGTGGCATAACACCATCCCTATAGACAAAAACCAGGATTATTTTTATGGAAAAATGATAAATAGCGATGTACTTACATCTGAAAACTAACACCATTATTCTTGTTGTGTAAATCGGATCTACTTACGCACCAATTTACAGCACAACAAGGCATTTTTATGAAAAAAACTAGAAATTTAGTTGACCGTCGCCGCCAATGTCAACTTCGCAACTAAACTCGTCCGTGTCACACTTTTCAAGCCCCGCCTACCGTGTCACACTTTTCGTTGGGTCATTTTCTAGCGCAAAGAATGCTTCCATGTTTTATGCGTTCACTGCCTTCCATATATTTGAAATGGAGTGTCCACAGTTTGCTAGTTTTGCGCTCAAAACTAGCAAACTGTGGACACTCCATTTCAAATGAGGAAGGGCGTACTAAACCGATACGCCCCAACTCAGTCGGCCGCTCACAGTTTGCCTACCAGGGACGGGTCTGATATGTAGATTCGAATGCCGTCGTCGTTGCGACGAACGCTGTTTCGAAAAACATTTCAAGTGGTACGCCCTTTCGAAAAGTCGTATCGAAATCCGCTGTTTCGAAAAACTTTTTGAATGGTGGTACGCTAGATCGAAAGTCACGGTATCGAAATACGTTGCTATTAGAGTGGTATATTATATCAATCAATACTTATAATAAAACTATAACAGGTCCAATTCTGTACATCCTACTAATATTTTAAAGGCGAAAGTCCGTGTGTGTGTGTGTGTGAATTTTTGTTACCAAGTATCTCCTTAACTACTTAACCGTTTTGGCTGAAATTTAAAACATAGATAGAAAATGACCGGGAATAGGACATAGGCTACTTTTTATCCCGGAAAAATGCACAGTTCCCGTGGGATAACAAAAATAGTAGTCGCGGGCGTCAGCTAGTTGAAGATATTTTGAAATATTTTGAGATATTAATATTAGTAGGATGTACAGAATTGGACCTGTTTCAGTTTTAAAAAAGGTATTGATTGATATAATATACCACTCTAATGTATTACAATGTATTTCAATACCGTGACTTTCGATCTAGCGTACCACCATTCAAAAAGTTTTTCGAAACAGCAGATTTCGATACGACGACTTTTCGAAAGGGCGTACCACTTGAAATGTTTTTCGAAACAGCGTTCGTCGCAACGACGGCATTCGAATCTACATATCAGACCCGGACAGAGCCTATGAACGTTTCCACATTATTCGATCCGATATCGGTATCGGACGAGGAATGTTTAGTTCAAAAATTATGGTCGCCCTTTAGAAAGAGACACACCGCCCAAGTTTTATTATCTCAAGCGGACCGCGTTTTCTGTCTCAGTGAACCTTCCAGTTACGTTTAGTATACAAATTCCTTGGTTGGGACATATCCTTTGGGGGCTTTTCGCAGGAAAAAATAATAAACGAGAAATGAGAAATTTATTTAGGTACCTACCTACTTTTTTCTTTTTAAGAAAGTTTATTTACAGAAATTAACTTATTATGACTAACAAATGATATTTACACAAATTAAATAGGAGGCCATCTAGACTGTTGATAACAATCTGTAGATGTTTACTGTACCTACTTGTACCTAATTAAATATTGTGTGTAATTATTTTAAATAATTACCTACATAAGAAACATGTAATTACAGAAACTAAACTACTTAGGTACCGTAAAATACGCCAACATTGCCACCAAGGGTAATTTTGCCCGAAGATCAATTTTTAAGCAAATCTTTAAATTGCAAAAATATTTGAATAATATGTTAACATTTTTTGACTTTGATAGAAAATAGGTTATGTGTCTAGCAACACTGTCTATCTGGTGTGTCGCTAGCTTCACTCAGTAACTTGTTGGAACTCTTCGAGTACGGTGCGTATTTTCGCGGGCAAATTTTGGTGCAAATTCATAAGTGAATTGTGAGTGATGGCGAAAACACAGGTTAGTTTTATTAATATTATGATATGTAAGAACATTTTAGGAGTATTAATATGTTGTTATCGTTGCTGAATGTCTTTTCAAACAAGAGTTATAGCGGTGGGCAAAGTTATCCAGCAATGCAGCGATCTACTATTGACAACATTGCCCGCCATCAAAATAAGCTTAGGGTTGGCACTTCAGAAACTTGTTTTTTTTAAAGCTTTTAATTAACTTGCAATGTTTGTATGTTTGAAAGTTCCTATGTTTGTAAGTATGTTTGTCCGGGTCAATTCTTGCAAGCTTAATTTGACCTACTTCCCGGTGTCAAATTGAGCTGAATTTAGGTAAAATTATGAGTCTTCGGTGACAATGCAATAATAATAGTGACAGTTAGCTGAAAATGTCTAATAGTTTAGTAATTATTTTAATTTAGCTCCTAACATCATTTGATCTCAATTAGTATTTCATTTTCATTTGGGTACCTATATAAATATGTTGATTAAAGTTTATTAAATAAATACCTGAATGAAAAATAACCACTTTTTTATACCTACAACAACTACGATCACAAGATCAGTTAACTAAGAAGTGCCAACCCTAGCACTTTTAATTTGTGAAATGCGGTTTGTATAAAAAGACAAAAAATGTCAGGGTAACTTTGCCCAGCCACTTTGCTAGGAAACCTTCTATAGTATCGTTTTAAAACCTAAAGTAAACGCCATTATTGCCTAAATTCTTGTATTGGCTTTTTATTTCATCTCTCTAGAGGCTATATTTGCGTCAAAAATCAAGGTGGGCAATGTTGGCTAAAAGTCCAGATAACTTTGCCCGCCATCAAAATGTATAAAATACTTAATTAAATATTGACGCATCATAAAATCTGATAAAGTAATACATGCACATAATCTTATAATAGCAGATGATAAAAGAAAATACTTACGTTCCCATAGAATTTTTTTACAAAAATTGAAATTATTCGAAAAAAGCGGGCAATGTTGGCGTATTTTACGGTACCTACTAATATTAATATTTATAATAATCTTAATTATTATTATAAAGGTAGGTACTTAATATTCAATTAAGTAATTGGTTTAGGTAGGTACCTAGTTATTATTGAGGGCCTTACTTATGAAAGACGTTTAAAGTTAAACACTGGTTAAACCACAGAACACAGAAACGCTCGCTTACGCAAGGGTTAAACAACGTCGTGTCTTTATTTGTGGATAGCTCGGACGAAATTAGCTACGGTCCTTGGTGGATAGCGACGAATAGAGACAGTGGGCCTTACTTATGAAAGATGTTTAACGTGAAACACTGGTTAAACAACGTCCTGTCTTTATTTGTGGATAGTGACAAACAGAGACAGGACGTTGTTCAACCAGTGTTCAACTTTAAACATCTTTCATAAGTAAGGGGGAGGACGTTGTTTAACCAGTGTTCAACTTTAAACATCTATCGTAAGGGGGTGAATATTTATATTAAAAATACAAACAAAAATACAAGGACATCGTCGCCTCGTATACCGGGTGGAAAACATGAATGGGCCCCGGAGGGAAACTACTTTAAATCCTTAAGATACAGTATTTTACCTAAAGGAAATTCCTTTAATTTTTAAAAGAAACAAAACTGCATCAAAAGATTTTCTAAAATTCGCTTGCCTCACCCGGAATCGAACCAGCTAAAAATTAAAAAACAAACCTCGCTCTATTTAATACCACTAATCGATAGGATAAATGTCAGGATAAAATCTTCTTAACACATTTGGTTTTAGAAATAAAAAAGATCATTAAATCTAACATTTCGCACCTCACAAGTAATATAGTTGCAACTCAAAATTTTGCAATATTGAGCTAAGTATGCCATTAAATACACATTTTTTTTCTCTATCGACTGGTGAGACTCTTACATTTCTACCTCTTTTTATCGCTAAATGGTAGCACTAAAACTCTTTATTGACTATCCATCTCGTTCATTAATTTGTCAAGTAGCATAGTTACATCTAAGTTGAATCCCTGTTGAATAAGTCAGAACTCGTGCCAGACGTGTTTTGCCTGTCACATCTCAAAATAAAACATTGGAGTGTTAGCTTGGATACAAAAACATAGTTTAAAAGTAATCAATATAGTTGTATTATCTAGTTGTAACTGTATTGCCTGTCAATAAAAATAAGCCATGAGGTTCACATTAAGAGTTGTAACTCTATTGCTTGTTAGTAATTTCCATTAAATAGACTTTTACGAAAAACATTTCAACTTACAACCATATTGCCGCAATTTTGTTTGAGTTAACACTATATGACCTGTTAAGATTATCGCAAAAAATTCTTCGAGGTATTGCTTATTTCTAAATGTAACTCTATTGCCTGTGCATATTTTTACAAGTATTTATTTAGCTTCACCTGTTTCAGTGTCTGTCTGTCATTTTCCTGTGTCCGATTGAGCTGAAATTCAGCATACATTACCGATGCAATAAAACAGTGACATCTAATTGTTTTTTTTCAAAAGAAATTAGGTACATACATACATAAACTCACGCCTTTTTCCCATCATAGGGGTAGGCAGAGACCACAGATCTCCACTTGCTACGATCCTGACACACTTCTTTGGCTACATTCACTCTCATAACATTCTTCATGCAAGCTCGTCGGTTTATGATACTCTTGACCTGGCCTTTTTCCAATAATTTGCCAAGAAATTAGGTAAGTATTTAAATTTAATAGAAATTATATAGTAGAAGCTGAGGAGATGAGAAGATGGCAGTGTAGCGTCAAGTAAAGCAGAAGTGTTATGGGAAGTCGAAAGGTTCTAAGGACAGGTCTACGATTCAGTCACTAAACCTGTTTGCAGTGCGGCTAAAGAAGACCCGAGAGCCAAACTGGCCCGACACTAAACCACACCGAGGATATCCTAGGTGATACACCCGCTTTCAAAACGGGTATCAACTTGATACCCGTACAAGATCAGGGTGGCCCTGAAGCAGCTTAAGAACTGTTGTTCTCAACAAAGCGCCGGGCGAAGACGGAATAACTTCAAGAGCTTTTGAAAGCGGGTGTATCACCGGTAGTTAAAGTCCTTCAAAAGCTCTTCAACTCCGTCTTGCTCGAAGGTACTACGGCAGAAGCATGGAACAAGAGCGTGGTGTTGCTGTTCTTGCTGTTGAGACATGTTTATAAGCTGCTTTCAAGAATTATCACGAATTGTCTCGATCGCAGGTTTGATGACTTTCAGCCTCTCAAACACACACACGCTGCGGCAAGTCATACAGAAGACCGAAGAATATAACTTGAAGCTTTGTTTCGCGTTTGTGGACTATGAGAAAGCCTTCGATTCAATTGAAACATGGGAGGAGCTCGAGTCTCTCCAGCGATGCCGAATTGACTATCGGTACATCGAAGTTTTGAAGTGTTTGTTTAAAAACGCCACTTCGCAACAGCTTTTCATCCAAAATACGTCAATTCATTAAGACAAAAGTCTTCAATCAATACGTGGTTCTTCACTATTGGCCTCAGTGTAGCTCAACGAGCAATGGAGAGAGCTGTGCTTGGGGTTTCACTGCGGAATTGAATCAGAAATGAGGAGATACGTAGAACTCGTGTTACTGACATAGCCAAACGGATTGGCACGTTGAAGTGGCAATGGGCAGGCCATATAGCACGCAGAACAGATGGCTGATGGGGCCAAAAAGTTCTCAAGAGGAGGCCACGGACCGGCAAGCGCAGCGTTGGATCTTTGAAGGAGGCCTATGTCTGACAGTGGACGTCCAACGCCAGAGATGATGATGATGATGATAGTTTAGTAGTTGTATTTTGCTCTTCTACATTTTTGATAATTAGGTACCTAAACTGTAGTAAAGTACTTACTATTTCTATTCGGTTTCTTATTTTTTGTTTAGCTACCTACTGTTGATTTTTAAATATAGTATTTTGTTAAAACATTTTTTGAATTTAATTTACGAGAAATACAAGTTACCTTCATAAAACTCATTATAACTTTTGAAACACTAGGAAAATTTACATTAAAACGTTAATTATAACCGTCGAAACGCACAAAAGTTAGTTTTTAAAACAGGCAATATAGTTGTATTTCAAAAAAGTACCTGAACAGATAAGCAATACAGTTGTAACTCTGAGTGTCATTAAAATAATATTCATTTTATGAAAGCTATTTACTATAAACTTACTAGAATAGGAAATATTCACAGCCAAGCGATATACCTATATATTTGCATTTAAGTTTAGACATTACTGTCAATATTTTAGACGGTACGATTTTTTAAAACTTCAAAACGCGATATCTCAAAATCATTGTTTTTGAGTTGCAACTATATTACTTGTGAGGTGCGATTTTACACAATTTTTTTCATTAATTTTTATTATTTCACCATTCGCGACAAAACTTTTCTAGACGGTATTTGTCTATCTGAGGTGAAATTCAGACTTCCGAAAATGCATCCGATTCGATGATTTTCTTCGAAAAGTTGACGGGTTTTCAGCGAAGAAACGTTATTTTTTAAATTCGGAATACATTCCGAGAAGGTCTGAATCACACTACTGGATACCTCTCACCATTCCACTGTAGAGCTAAATTGCAATGAAAGCCCCTATGTACAGTACGGCCAACGGATCTCGGCGTGCGTGAAGTTAGCCGTTTCGATGCGCAGTGCAACTTTTTCATACAAAATTTTCTACTGCGCAGCGCAGAGCCTGACTTCACGTACGCCTAGATCCGCCGGCCCAACTGTACTAAATATTAGATTTCATGGATTTCTTGTACGACAGACGAGTGTAAGACCTCATGTTTCTTTGAGAAGTTTTATCTTTAGTATTGAATGTATCGAGTCGACTAGTGGAATAAAATAGGGAGTGGTTAATTTTTGAATTTTTAGCTGGTTCGATTCCTGGGTGAAGCAAGCGAATTTTAGAAAATCTTTGAATGCAGTTATGTTTCTTTTTAAAAATAAATAAATGTTTCCTTTAAGTAAAATACTGTATCTTAAGGATTTAAGGTAGTTTCCCTCCAGGGCCCATTCATTTTTTCCACCCTGTATAATTTATGACATCATCATTTTCATATCCAGGTTGTATTTTTTTTTTTGTGTTTGTATATTAAAAATACAATCAAAAAAAAAACACAAGGACACAATAAATCATAACGTCATCATTATTACACTTACATCATTTTCATTTCGGTGTATTTACACAAGACTTTTACATAATTTACATGAATCATCATCATCACCTACAACCTGAAGAAGACCACTGCTGGACATAGGCCTCTTCTCTAAACTATGTAGGTACTTCAACACAAGCCCCATCGTCAACTACATTACCTACACTACTGTGTGGTACTGCTCAAAACAAATCTCCAAGCACAGCGATACGTTGCACTGTTTGCAGATGTATCGCGTGCGGCAGTTTCTGCAGTACACACACTTTAGGTATTTCGAAGGACCTTGACCAACAAAATGATTGCCAGTTAAGATTGGCCGTTGAGTGCTGCCCTTCCTCACAATCATAACCTCACGGACAGTATTGTCGAGAGGACGCGCAACTTTGGGCGGCTTAAACATGGCAATCATTTCATCGGTCAAAGTCATTCGGAACTGCCGTTGACTTATGTGCGGGTGTTTTATTTTATAAATAATGTAAGAGTTGAGTATAGTCACGTTTAAAAGGCGACGAAACACCTTTTTATACCATGTCTTATTTCTAACTCTTTCAATGGGATGAGCCGATAAAAGCTGGTCTTTTTTATCGACCCCTCCCATGGAAAGATTGTAATCTAGTATGACTTGTGGCTTGTATTTGTAGTGGACATATTTCTCCTTACCACCTGCCTCGCCCCCGTGGCAGGTAGAAATCATGGCCACTATATTTAAGTCTCGCCACACTGTTACGCACAGGTCATGACAGTAGCTTTGGATCATCTCGCCCGGCCGAAACATGGTTTTGGTCGCGTTCTTCATTGCTGCTGGGACAAACTCGCGGTTTAGTCGTAGAGTCCCGAAGCAATCAGTGTGTTGGGTTTTTAAATATCTCGCCAGTAATGGCGAGTTATAAAAATTATTCATGACTAGCGTATGCCCGCGGTTTAGCAGCGGCCGGACTAGATCTAGCACGGTTTGTGCTGTTAGATTGGTTGGGATGACTGCAGCATTTTCCACTCTATGTGTCTGCTGTCCGTCTGTATTAGTCCGCTCTTCGTTGTGGTCGTGGGTATGTCCTTTGCCGGTATAGATGAAAAAAGACCAGCAATACCCGGTGCTGGATTCGCACAGTTCGTAAGTCTTAATCCCTACTTTGGCGGCTTTGGTAGAGATTCTTTGAGCGTAGCTCAAATGCCCATGCCACTTAAGTAGGGATTCGTCGATAGCTATATGACGCGACGGAAGATAGAGTCCTCTAAATTTACTTGACAGTAAATTTAGAAAAGGCCCTAGCTTTCGCAGCTTGTCCTTTGCCACTGTCAAGTCAGATCGAGCGTCGTCGTCACTAAAATGCAACATTTTCTTCATCAGCACAAACCGGTTATATGTCATCAAGGTCTTGAAATACTTCAGTGTGAGATAGCCATTTTCACTGAAGTAATCTTTTTCTGCGGGCAGCAGAAGCATACCCTGTAGTATAGTAACTGCAATGAAAATGCCCATCTCAGAACGATCTGTCACCGATAGCCTATTAAGCCGGCTTTGCTCGGAAAAGCGTGTTTTTTTTATACGGGAACAATTCCGGTTCGCTTCGGTGACGAGGAGATTAAAGATCTCGTCGTCAAAGAACCTGAGAAAAATATCCAAAGGCCTGTCTGTTGGATTGAGTTTAAATGTTGGTCCGGACGGGCCAATAAAACTCTCTTTCTGACCAAGAAATGACTCGGGATTGTTCGTCCAGTCAAACGTACAGTTGTCAGTCAAAAGTCCTCTTAACAGTTTGTCGGCTTCGTTGTCCTCTCTTACAACATTGTTGACAACGTCAGGGTCTAAGTTGAATGGAAAATACGCAGGCTCATCAGCAGAGTAGTCCGTGGTGTGAGATGTGATGCCAACTTCTTTAGCATCTCCGCCAATGCTTGCACATTCCTCCGACCACTCCAAAACACGGAATTCTTCCGCACAGGTTTGATCTAAAGCAAAATGTTACTGTTAAAAAGATAATGTACGCTAAGACTTTGTTGACAGGTGTTTAGGTAGGTACAGGCAGGTAGCTATAGCTTTGTTATGGGGGTTTCGAGGGTTCCAAAATACAAAGATTGACTAGTTTTCCCCCGAACTTAAAAAGAAATCAACTCATCAAATACTTACTAAGGGGATGTCCGGACCGACGGATATGTACGTCCATGGGTAGGTAGGTGTGAGAGAAACACTTACTGGAGGAGCTGGATGCGGGCACGGCCAAGGGCTGTGATTGTGGTGTAGGTGACAGCTCAAATCTTATATGGTTGACGTGCGAAACCTCCTCCTCAGTGATGGACACGTCAATGGAGTTCACACTAAAAAAAAGAAAATACAGAACATAGCAAATATCTACATGTCATCGATTATTTCATTTATGTATTTAGGGCATCCAACAAGAAATCACATAAAAAACCAAAGATACAAGCAACAAATGTCTTAATTCTATTTCTATTTGTCAGAGGAAAGATCTAAGAAAACATTCCTAATATTGATAAAGCAGCTTGAAAGGCTAAAATTATGGCGAAGACGATTAAAAAACAGTAGAGAATGCATGAGAATAAGATAAGTTGTGTTAACAAATAAAGTTCTTTGATTTGATTTAAAATCTTAAACCAACGAAAATGTTGTGTTTAGGTACTAGTTTGTAAGTAATTGGTTTCGCGTGTAAGATAAGACAATTTTTTTGTGATACCTACATTATTTTGTTCTGTACACTTAAATTACAGTAAATAAATAAATAAAACTGGTTTGTTACCTCGATGGGCTGCTTAGCCTGGTTGGCGACGAATGGCGCAAGATGTCACTGTCTTCTTGCACTAAAAATATAGAATGTATATTTATTACTAGCAGCGACCTTGTAGCGTTGCCCCCGTAGTGATGGTTATGATGATCAGAGATCGGATTAGGTATAATGGTTTTATGTACTTGCACAATGGTTTCATAGCATGGGGATATGCTATGCCTTTTTTTCCGGAAAGTTCCGATATTTAGCTAAACGTTTGTACGTAAAGTACGTTTGTAACCAATAAATTTGAAATTGAAGGGAAACGATTGTTAAACGTTTATAGGTTTATGGGTAGGTTGTTTTTTGTTTCCGTTAAGTTAGGCTGCGGATGATGATAATGATATTGATACGTTTCTCACTTTACGCCTCCACGTAATCTGTGAAATTACGAAAAAATTTCTTGTTTCCGGAGGTATATCCATACCAACCTATCGTTTGATTGAGGTCACTGATCCTTAATCATTCTACCTACTCCGATCTCTGATGATGATATGATTAATAAGTAAAAAACTTACAAAGTTCACCTGTCGTCCAATTGCAGAGAAGACTCGACTCGGATGCACAACTCTCCTCCTGGTTTTGTTGCCTGTATATCGTACAAAAAACTTGGTTATAAAAAACTAGATTTTTTAATTTAAAGAATTTAAATCAAAGTTCTACACGAGCTCTAAACAGTGAAGTAAAATATCGTGAGGAAACCAGTTAGCTTTATGATAGCGCCGATGGGCTTGCCTGTCACGTATGGAATGCTAACTTCTGCAAAATGTGGGCATTTATCAAATATGTATTTGGACATACCTCTGACTACCCCCTTAGACAAAGTCCCTTAGACTACCCCCTCTTCAAAGGATTTTATAATGACTAAAAAGATCTGAGATAATGCCTACGGCGCCTTGGGAGTTCAGTCGTCGTGATCATATTTAAGTTTTTTTTTCAATCATTATCAGTATTAATTATTTACAGTATCATCACAGTCATCAACATAACCTAGCAAAAATAATACTTTACCGCGCGCGTTTGCGGGGAGGGGCGTCCGGCAAGAGCGTACGCTCACACTGCATCGCCGCCTGTCGCTGCTCGTACTCTGCTTGGTCCTCCACTGACATTTTCGCCAACTTTCTCTTTGAGATGGTGTTTTGTTGGACTTGGTCTATGTAACTAAAAGATTAAAATGGAGTAAATTTAAATACTAAATCTAAACACCAAGAAACCATTTCACATAATTTATACATCAGTTAACGGGTTAATTGGCCTCTGGCCTCTTAGCTCAGTTGGTAGTAACTCTGCCTTCCGCGCTGTAGGTCGTGGGTTCGATTCCCACTCAGGACAAATATTTATGTGATGAACATATAACTCGGTTCATTAAAGAAAGGAATCTAATCGAACGAGGCGCTTATCATGTTCTCTCGCTTGCACACTAGTTCCGTCTATACTTACGGAGCGAGAGGACATGATAAGCGCCGCCATTTTGGATTCCTTTCTTTAATGAACCGGGTTATAGATGTTTGTTCTGTGTCTGGGTGTTATGAAGTATTCTATGTACAGTCAGCGTCATCAATCGGTATCCCCCTATTGATTTTAACAAGGACCCTTTTCATTTCAACTTGGGATTTCAGTCGGATTTGCTAGTATAGGAACTCGAGCGAAATTAGATATCCATAAGTGTACTAGCAAATCCGACTGAAATCCAAAGTTGAAATGAAAAGGGTCCTTGTTAAAATCAATAGGGGGATACCGATTGATGACGCTGACTGTACCTATGTTTCACAAAAAAAAAGTATTAAGTATTCTATCAGTAGGCTCATTCTGTAAACTCACTTCGAACGTCGCAGAGCTGAATCCGCTGTGAGTTCTCAAATTTCGTATTCGAAATTTGAATCTTACTACAAACACTTACAATACATTCTTGCGTATTAAGTGAGCTCGGTCACTTGAGTGAATTCGAAGTGAGTTTAGTACAGAATGCCTCTGCTGTTATCTTGTTCCCATAGTACAAGCTTTGCTTAGTTTGGCGCTAGATGGCGCTGTGTGAAATGTCCAGTAATATTTATTTATTATTTAATTACGTATCTAAAATGGTTACGTATTTATGTCACGAAAAATACAAGACAGATTTTTGAAATCCATAGGAACGTTTGACAGATTTTTGATTTCTTTTTTTTCATAATCCAGGAATTCGAATTCCATAAATTCTTAAGCCAGATTTTCATTTTATTTTTTTTTACAAGACAGAAATACAAAATACATCTAAACATTTTCCAGAAATTTTAACATCCAGATAATTCACTTTACCGCATGTTTGTTTTCCATATAATTTGTTTTCCATATATTTTGTGATGCCGAAAAATCATGGTTCAGGAATAGTGTTACCAGGTGTCCCGAATTTCGCGGGACGTCCCGCTTTTCAGGGGTCTAGGGACGCGTCCCGCGCGACCCTTGCGCGGGACGCCAAATGTCCCGCTTTTTGGGAATCAAAAAATCACCGCACTAGTTTACACGTTTGAACACAGTACAAGCAGTACGCAGAGTTATAATACGAGACAAACAAGTTGTTCGTGACGTATGGCTCTATCTCGCTCTTTGGCCTATGAATTGCGTATTGAGCATCCTTTTCACATGGTTCGCTAAGAGGACAACTTGTTTCTTGAGTACTATAATGTCGCAGTCACAGGGCGATAGAGAGAGAGCTATAAAGCTGTCCTATTTCACGCGCGCTCACTTGCTTTGCCATGCCTGTTTCTTCTCAGAAATTGACCCTTATTTTCCACACTATATGGATGGTATAATCAAACCGATTTTTTTTTAATTTTTACTATTCAACAGGTTCGATTTCTGGCCACGAAAATGATTATTTTCAAAATCTAATGATGCAGTTTAATTTTTATTAAAATCGGTTACGACACTCCTTTGAGTGTTTTTCGCTATCGCTAGTATTTTCTGATTTGGCCCTAGAGGCACTCTTGAAAAACTCACCCTGTATAACTCGGTTCTGACTGAGTGTAGATGTATCCTGTGCTCACAAATATTGTTTTTTATACTCCTAAGAATTTAATTTTGATGTTTGGTTGATGGCCGCGCGATATAAAAAATGCACCACTTTCCGGCATAGGCTTTTACAAAAACTATTTGCTTTCATGGCATCCATCCATACCAGTATCAAATGCTGCCACAGAGAGGATAATTTTTTCAAGCGAATATTATTTGGTCCGATAGAAGAAATAGGTTATCTCTGGAGCATGTAAAAGCAGAAATACAACTATAGACCAACTTCAAAATGACATGTAGTGAATTTTATGACTACGCAATCCTACTAATATTTTATAGGCGAAAGTCCGTGTGTGTGTATGTGAATGTTTGTTACCACGTATCTCTGTAACTGCAGAACCGATTTTGATGAAATTTAGAATGTAGATAGATTAGGTTCTGTAATGGGACATAGACTAATACAATTTTGGAAAATCAACTCCTAAAGGGGTGAAAATGGGTAAATACTTTTGTACGAAACTTTTTAACGCGTTGTCCTATTTACTTGAAACTTTGTTTAGATATGTAAAATCAAAAATGATTGAATACGTGTTTCAGGATTTTTCAAAATAACTCTCAAAAAGGGGTAAAACGGGGTTTCAAACTTTGTACGGAAACTTTTTAATGAGTTATGCGATTAGCTTGAAATTTGGTTCGAGTACTTTAAATACAAAATAAATAAACACGTGTTTCAGGGTTTTTCAAAATAACTCTCAAAAAGGGGTAAAATGGGGTGTCAAAGATTGTATGGGAACTTTTTAACAAGTGGTGCGGTTGGCTCGAAACTTGATTAGAATACTTTAAATACAAAATAAATGAGCACTTATTTCAGGGTTTTTCAAAATAACCCTCAAAAAGGGGTAAAATAGTGTGACAAAGTGACTCGCTTCGCTCGCATATTAGGTTTATGAGTATTTTGCGAGCAAAATAATTCAAAGTTAGGAACCGATAACCATCCATATTTTTTTTAGAGCACCGTTAGCAAAATCAAGTGTCACGTGTTAAATTTGTCCAAAAAAATTCCGCTCGCTTCGCTCGCATGTTACTTTCATGAGTATTTTACGAGCAAATTAATTTACTGTTAGGAACCGACAACCATCCATCTATTTCTTAGAGCACCGTTAGCAAAATCAAGTGTCACGTGTTACATTTGTCTAAAAAATTTCCGCTCGCTTCGCTCGCGAACTTCGATGCTCGTTTCTCTCGCGTATTACTTTCATGAGTATTTTACGAGCAAGTTAATTTACTGTTAGGAACCGACAACCACCCATCTTTTTCTTAGAGAACCGTTAGCAAAATCAAGTGTAACATGTTGTATTTGTCTAAAAAATTTCCGCTCGCTTCGCTCGCATATTACTTGAATGAGTATTTTACGAGCAAATTAATTTACTGTTAGGAACCGACAACCATCCATCTTTTTCTTAGAGCACCGTTAGCAAAATCAAGTGTCACGTGTTAAATTTGTCTAAAAAAATTCCGCTCGCTTCGCTCGCGAACCTCGATGCTCGTTTCTCTCGCATATTACTTTCATGAGTATTTTACGAGCAAATTAATTTACTGTTAGGAACCGACAACCATCCATCTTTTTCTTAGAAAACCGTTATCAAAATCAAGTGTCGCATGTTGCATTTCTCAAAAAAAATCAGCTCCCACCGCGGGGCACAGCTAGTAAACCAATAATTTCTTAGGAACAAAACTTTCTAACTACAAGAAAAAAGGTAGCTACCCTGAAATGCCCAAAAATTTGTTACACCCTTTATAATTTTTCAGATAGGTACTTATTACATAAATATTAAACTTTGATTATACAAAGCTTGTTTTTTTTTTGTCGTCCCGAATTATAGCACAAAGTCCCGCTTTTTGGAACCTGCTGTCCCGAAATATGGCATAACACACCTGGCAACACTATTCAGGAAAGACCTATTACAAAATTATGTATTCAATATTTCTAAAGGCCTACTAGTAGCGCTATCTAGTAATAATTCAGAGCGTTATAAATACTAGGTACCATAAAATTAAATGACCGATGTTCATTATGTAGCTTGAAGTACTGTAGGTAGATATCTAATACATATTGTACCTAGTTACTTTTTTTTATTACCTTTAACATTTCCTAACTAATTTCGTGCTAGATGTTTAAGTAACCTCACCAAATACTTTTGGCAAATTATCAAAATTTAACCTAAATCTTTCATCCATTTCGAATTTGCGACGGCTCCGGCGCTTCGGGAAGTGCAGCCCCTCCGCCCTTGCGTAACAAAACGCGGCATCAGCACGAGCCTTCGCAGCTTCGGCTGTTTGGTCGCCACCTTCGGCGGCGACCAGCGCGTTTTGTCACAGCGGGCGGGGGCTGCATCTCCCTTCGCGCCTCCGAGTTCATAAAAACACTCTAGGGTAGGACAGACAAGACTACGTGGAAGTCGGGGTGGGCAGATTCGGTTTTGAGACCGATAATAACCTAAAAACGTTTCGTTTTAAGGTAAGACAGACGCAACATGAAAAGTAACACAAATTACGTAAATAATATTTATAATTGAGTAAGATGGAAAAGGTTTTATATGGCTGGAAATTTTCTGGTAAGCGTTACTTCTGGCTTATAAAAATCGGTGTAAGGATATTGTTGTCGAATGAAAAAAAAACGAACTGATAATCTGGCATTAGTGTTTCTGTCAAATGAGACTTCTGTGAAATGTTTTATCGGAGTAATAAAATTATGTAAAACATAGTGTTAAATATGCGAACTGGGGAGGGCAGACAAGTGAAACGATTGCTGGTTAGCTTTGCACTGGTTTATTGAACTACGAATAAGGTGGGGGTCGCAGCCACGCACACATACATACATACATATCTAACATCCCTCCCTCTAGTTCAATAGTTCCCAAAGTCTTAACATTTACTACTAGAAAAACTTCTTATAATTAATCTCGGGACGTCTACGCAACATTCTCTTGGCTGTCACTACCCCGTCATCTATCGGAGGCTCGACCTCTTCACTTTCTGCTTCGAGATATTCATCTTCCGAGTTGGCCTCTATCCCTGTTCCCTCAACATCCAAGTGGGTTGAATCGTCTCTGTGTCCTTCCTCCCTTGCCGATGATGAACTACTAGGTTCGTATTCGTATAACTCCGCTCGTCTCCCTCTGGCGGAACTACGTGGTTCAAGATCGGGTGACCCAAGTTCAGCCTGAACTACTGGAAAACCTGGTGTGAGTGGCGAAGGTCGGCTCAGGGATGCTTTTGACGGCCGTGACGGTGACGATGTAGGCGGCAACGGTGACGATGTAGGCGGCAACGGCGTCGCTGGAGGCGTCGGCGGCGGCGACGGGGACTCCGGTGGCGATGACGGAAGCGCTGATACCAATGAATTTGCGTTACGACTATGTTCACTGTCCCTCTGATCCAAACCTCTAAAGCGCATCAACTGGTTAATGTGTCTTTTATGTGTTTCCGCGCTAATAAAATCCTTAACTACATATAAAACTTTGCCTATTCTTCTCAATATGATTCCCTTACACCATGTGAAATGTATTTTATTAACAAATTTTTTATATAACACTATGTCATTGATCTTGAAAGAATTTGTTTTCTTTCTCTCTTGTTGCTTAGATCGTGTACACTGTTGATTTTTAACAAAATCGATTAAGGACTGTGACGAGGGTGAAGATGATTTAGGATCTATTAAATCCAAGCGCGATCTTAATTTTCGTCCATATACTAATTGCGCAGGAGAGAACCCCGTGGTAGTATGAATAGAATTTCGATAGTCCATAAGGTATTTCAATAATTTTATTGAAGTATCTCTCGCACTATGGCTTGACAAAAGACATGATTTAATCCCCCTTTTAACCACTTTAACAAAGCTCTCAGCCTGGCCGTTACTTGGCGGGTGGTAGACCGGTGACGTCAAGTGAGAAATCCCGTTAGTTGAGCAAAACAGTTCGAATTCTCGTGAACAAAACGCTGTGCCATTATCACTAACTATTGTTTTAGGCAGCCCAAACCGAGACACAAAATCACACAGCTTTTCTACTACCGCAGCTGAAGAAGTAGCTGACTTCATATTGTACACTTCCACCCATTTTGTATGAGCATCAACCGCTACTAAATAGACGAATCCTTTGATCGGCCCCAGAAAGTCGATGTGTAATCTAGAAAACGGAGAAGTTGGAAATTCCCAGTGAGAGGGCGGGGCGCGCGGCGGGGAGGGGCGCAGTTGAATGCACACATCACACGAATTTATCATTGTTTCTACAGATTGATCGATTCCGGGGAACCAAAACCTTGAGCGAGCTTCCGCCTTAGTTTTAACTATCCCTAAATGGGAAGAATGTAATTCTTTCAAAATAACTTTATACAAACTCTCCGGTATCACGACTTTGTGTCCTCTCATGACGCAACCATTTTCGTACGACAGCTGTGATCTACATAAATAATAAGGCTTTATCCGAGAGTCGTTAACCTTTGGTGGCCACCCATTCAAAATGTAATCTATTACTATTTTTAAAATAGTATCGTTCTTCGTTTCGGTCCGCAATTTTTCCAATGTAACGGGCATACTTCCATCTACTACAAAACAAACATAAGTAGCCCTATCGTAAGCTACTTCGCAGTCGCAGCACCGGCACTGTTCGGTGCACGCGCACTTATGCACGCCGCGCGGCAAGCTCGCGCGAGAAAAGAAATCCGCAATATTATCAGCGCTGCGTACATATTCTATTTGGTAGTTGTAACTGCTTAGAAATAATGCGTATCGTTGCAACCTATTAGCTGACATTTGAGGTATTCCCTTATAGGGCCCAAAAATAGACAATAAAGGCTTATGATCAGTTCGCAAAGTAAACGGTTGGGATCTGCCATACAAATATTGATGGAACCGTCGCACACCGTAAATAATTGCGGTTGCTTCCTTCTGTATCTGAGCATATCGCTTCTCCGCCGAGTTGAGAGTACGAGACACGAATGAGATAGGTCTCTCAGTGCCATCTACACCTACTTGCGAGAGAACTGCGCCTAGCCCGCCTGGTGAAGCATCTACTGTTAATATTATCCTTGCATTAGGATCATAATGTGCAAGGACCTGATCTGACGTCATTAACATTTTAACTTTTTTAAAAGCCATTTCCTGTGATTCAGACCAGTTCCATTTGCAGCCTTTTTTGAGCAATTCATACAAAGGACTGAGAACCGCGGACGTGTTAGGTATAAAATTCCTATAGTAGTTAATTAGCCCTAAAAACGACTGTAACTGATTGACGTTCGTAGGTGTAGGAGCTTCCACCATTGCTTTAATTTTTTCTGGTGATTTCTTTAACCCATCTTTAGTTATGATATATCCCAGATAACTTACTTCGTCTTGAAAAAACCTACATTTTTCTTTTTGTAAGGTCAGTCCTGCGTTCTGCAAACGCATCAAAACCGCATTGAGCCTTTCCATGTGTTCATTCCTATCCTTTCCGGTGATCAAGATATCGTCTAACAAGCACATAACCCCTTCTATACCTGCCAGTACACCCTCCATAGCTCGCTGAAAAATTGAAGGCGAGCTAGATAACCCGAAAACTAGACGTGTATATCTAAATAGCCCCTTACTAGTATTTATGCATGTCAGGTTTTTAGAATCATCATCTAACACGAATTGATTATATGCCATTGAAAGATCGAGTTTGCTAAATTGTTGACCTCCATGGATCTTAGAAAATAGTTCACTAGTCGTGGGAAGGGGATACTGTTCTATTAGTAACTGCTTATTTATACTTATAGAGTAGTCCACACACAGCCTGACGGAACCATCTCTTTTCAGAACCGGAACTATAGGAGATGCGTACTCAGAGTACTCGACAGGCTCCAGAATACCTAACTCGACTAGCCTATCTACTTCTTTTTCAACTTTCTCACGTAACGCGAATGCTACTGGCCGAGGCTTGCAGAAAACCGGTTTAACACCCTCCTTTAATGAAAGCTTTATTTTATATTTATTAAAGGTTCCCAGCGTATTCGAAAATAGCTTGGGATATTGCCGTTCCAGGTCCCTCTCATATTTGTTTGAATCTGCACAGTAATAAACCGGTGTCAGCTGTATGTTAAACAAAGATAAGAAATCCCTACCTAGTAACGGCGGGCCTCCATCGCGTACTACGTATAGAATTATTTCATGTGTTTGTGCCGCGTAAGACACCGGTAACCGTATTGTACCTACGCATGCAATTTTTCTACCGTTATACGTCATCAGCTGTTTACTTGTACTAGATAATGGCACATCGTTAAAATACCTTTTGTAAAAACCCTCTGAGACAACCGTTACCGCGGACCCGCTATCTATTTCGAATTTAAATGGCTCATCGTTAATTCGCACAATTTCTATCATGGGTTCTCCCCTTAAAGATCGGATAAAATACAGCTTACCATCATCATCTGCATCATCCTCACCCTTGCCACTGCAATCCTCCTCTACGTAATTCACTTTTGTGCACATTTTACGCAAATGTCCTTTTACATTACACTTTTTGCAGACATAATTCGCAAATTTACATTCAGACGTTTTGTGATTCGTATAACCACAAACGCTGCACTTCACTTTCCCAACACCGCCTTTTCCATTGTTAGAGATTTTGAAGATTTGGTTCTCGGCCGCTGTCGCAGTGATGGGCGCGCAGGCCGAAACGGCGGCGCGCGCGAGGCTCAAATTCTCCGCCATCTCCACGACCTTGGCCAGCGAGAGCTCAGCCAAATCTTTTGCATAAAGCTTTTCTTTCTCGCGTCCGGGCTGCATTCCCATTAAAAATTTGTCGCGGAGTGTGTCTTCGACGTTCGGAAATGCACATTTGGCCGTTAATCCTCGAAGTCTCGCTGCCCACTGAGAGTAAGATTCTCCCGCCTGCTGGGTGGCCGCGTAGAAGTTGTGACGCTCGCCGAACCCGACACTCTTTGGGGTGAAATGGTTGTCCAGGAGTGCTAGGAAGTCTTCGTAGGGCACATCATCGACGTCTTTTGGTAAAGATAAATCCGTCGCTAGTTTATAAGTACCCTCGCTGAGTGCGCTAAGAAGAATCGCTTTCCTCTTCTTGCCTGCGGGATCTGTCTTCGCATCGATGTCGTTTGCCACAAAAAAATGTGTAATCCGGCCTTTGTAAGTTTTCCACGTCTGTGTGTGGTGGTCAAAACTATTTAAAATTCCGAATTGCGAATTCGACATTTTGCACGCGATTTTTTATTTGCGGGTAGATCGTCGCCACTGTTCCCATCCTCGTCGCCACTGTTAAATATGCGAACTGGGGAGGGCAGACAAGTGAAACGATTGCTGGTTAGCTTTGCACTGGTTTATTGAACTACGAATAAGGTGGGGGTCGCAGCCACGCACACATACATACATACATATCTAACACATAGCATCTGGATTTCGAGTTTCTATCAAACGTTTTATAGATTTCAAAATTCGGTGTATCGTTTTTCGAAAGATTAATAGGTTACCATCTAAAATATGTATATAAGTACAATAAAATTATCAAGAAAATTATGTTACCTTAATCCTGCTGGTGGGTTGGCTTCGCCATTGCAAGCGCGCCCACGGCCGCGCCCACGACCGCGCCCATGACAACGCGCACGCCCACGACTTCGCCCACGTTCCCTCTTCGAATTTTCCATTGTGTGCTGACTGTTAACAAAGCCAACTTGATGATGATGATTATTCTTATATTTTATACCTACTTACGAAGGCTTTCCAGCGGCCAGAAAACTTACAGCCTCTGGCTCATAAGAACTTAGTTACCCTGTACTAGTAAATTATATAAAACTATAGGTACAGGGTGAGTTTTTTTAGGGCCACTTAGAGGAAGTCTGAAACCATGAGAGTTATCGAAAAGTCATGTTAGGAGTTACGGGCTCGATTTTGTAAAAAATTAGTTCTGCATTCAAAAAATTAAAATTATACATAATAGGTAAAAACGAGGGCGCTCCTCGTAATATAATAAAGCGGAAGAGTTTGTTTGTTTGCGCGCTAATCTCAGGAACTACCTGTCGGATTTGAAAAATGATTTCTGCATCATCATCACCATATACTATCACTACGGCGCTGCTAGTTAAATTATTATCACCCTAGTTTCAAAGGAAAATTTACCCATACTGATGAGCGGGCAAACAAAAGCAATATAGAGCTAACAGACGACGCAGACCAAACCGCAGACAAATAGGGAGTGATGCAACATAACCCAACATAAATCTACCTACTTACTGTGAACGAAAGAATAATCTTGCTTTTATGTACGTACCTACCTACCAACCAACGTTAAATAATTAGTAGGTAGGTTAGGTAAGATTAAATGAAATAGATACTTGTTAAAAGCCTGCTAACAATAAAAAATAAATAGGCAACCTAGACAGTCAGTGCTAATTTATTTTAAAACTCCCGAATTTGCAGGAAATCCCCCCATTTGGCATCACTCCCTATTTGTCTGCGGTTTGGTCTGCGTCGTCTGTTAGCTCTATTATCTTCCGAGCTGAAGTACCCTTGTTTCACTCTTCAGCGTGTCGCCGGTTGCGTCCGCGAGTTGACCATTCATAGCACAGAGAAATTAATTTTGACCATTCACAGCACAGAGAAATGTGCTGTGAATGGTCAACTCGCGGACGCGACCGGCGACACGCTGAAGAGTGAAACAAGGGTACTTCAGCTCGGAAGATAATAGAGCTAACAGCAAGGGCGGATCCAGCTTTGGTGCCAGGGGGGGGTCACATAATCGTGGTCAACAAGAAGTTATAATTTAACTAGCCGTTATCCCCGACTTCGTACGTGTTAGATTACTTAATAAGTAAGTACCTACGTAATGCAGTAACTATTTTAGAGAAGCGAGCCGTTTTTTTAAAACAAATGCATGTAACAGTGTGTGACACTTGATGTTGCTAACGGTGCTCAAAGAAAAGGCTGGCTACATGTCAGTTCCAATTCTCTGGTCAGACTTAACTCACTTTGCGAATTAAATACCTACTCATGAAGCTAAAAAGCGAGCGAAGCGAGCCGATTTTTTTTAGACAAATACAACATTGACACTTGATTTTGCTATTACGGTGCTCAACGAAAAGGCTGGCTGCATGTCAGTTCCAATTCTCTGGTCAGACTTAACTCACTTTGCGAATTAAATACTCACGAAGCTAAAAAGCGAGCGAAGCGAGCCGATTTTTTGTAGAAAAATACAACATTGACACGTGATTTTGCTATTACGGTGCTCAACGAAAAGGCTGGCTGCTTGTCGGTTCCAATTCTTTGGTCAGACAACTCACTTTGCGCATTTAATACTCATGAAGCTAAAAAGCGAGCGTAGCGAGCCGATTTTTTTAAACAAATACAACATTGACACTTGATTTTGCTATTACGGTGCTCAACGAAAAGGCTGGCTGCTTGTCGGTTCCAATTCTCTGGTCAGACAACTCACTTTGCGCATTTAATACTCATGAACCTAAAAAGCGAGCGAAGCGAGCCGATTTTTTTAGACAAATACAACATTGACACTTGATTTTGCTATTATGGTGCTCAACGAAAAGGCTGTCTGCTTGTCGGTTCCCATTTTCTGGTCAGACATAACTCACTTTACGCATTAAATACTCATGAAGCTGAAAAGCGAGCGAAGCGAGCCGATTTTTTTTTAGACAAATACAACATTTGACACTTGATTTTGCTATTACGGTGCTCAACGAAAAGGTCAGACATAGCTCACTTTGCGCATTTAAAACTCATGAAGCTAAAAAGCGAGCGAAGCGAGCCGATTTTTTTTAGACAAATACATGTGACACTTGATTTTGCTATTACGGGTCTTAAAGAAAAGGCTGGCTGCTTGTCGCTTCCAATTCTCTGGCGATTTTTGTAGACAAACTCAACATGTAACATTCGATTTTGCTAACGGTGCTCAATGAAAAGGCTGGCTGCTTGTCGGTTCTTATTCTTTGGTTAGACATAGGTAACTCACTTTGTTCGCAAAATACATAAGAAGCGAAACGATTTTTTTAATGTTTATAAAGAAAATCCTGCAACATGTGTCCATTATTTTGCATTCACAGTACATGCATTAACAGAGTTTCAAGCAAATCACAATACGCGTTATAAAGTTCCAATATCAACTTTTACAATCCTAGCACCGCGTTTGCAGATAGTTTTCAAAATCCTGAAGTACCTACAGGTTCAATAGAATAATTTTAATTAGTGGTCCACCTAGGTCCTGGACCCAGCCCAACCTGGCCCAGGGGGGGGTCATGACCCCCATGACCCCCCCCCTGGATCCGCCCTTGGCTAACAGACTGTTAGCTCTATTATCTTCCGAGCTGAAGTACCCTTGTTTCACTCTTCAGCGTGTCGCCGGTCGCGTCCGCGAGTTGACCATTCACAGCACATTTCTCTGTGCTGTGAATGGTCAAAATTAATTTCTCTGTGCTATGAATGGTCAACTCGCGGACGCAACCGGCGACACGCTGAAGAGTGAAACAAGCCGTAGACGCTAGCTTCGCTTGCTCGGTTAAGGCCGGCCGCATACATACGGAATCCTCCGCAGATTCGGAATTTACGCAGACGTTCAATTTTAGTTCGTATGACCTGTACGCACGGTTTGTTTTCGAAATGAACGTCAAGTTTTTTTCCGTTCGGAAAAAATAAGAACGTGTGCGGCATGCAGAACAATTTGTATTGAATGCGTGCATTCCGAACCTCAGTAGAGTAAATATTGTTCTGTGTTCCGAATTCGGAAACCGAATCAGGAAACCGAACGTATGAGGCCGGCCTAAAAAAAGGTGTCAGGTCGAGCTCAGGGAGGCCGTGCACCGATGTTTTTCAAATATTTTGTAAGGAATAGCACTTTCCGTTCAGCGAACAACTGTAATACGAGAAATTACAATTTCTCATTTCGATTTGCTTAGCCATAAATAACTCAACTTTAGATTTTAACCTTGTTTAGCGGTTCGTTACACTCTCACGTATCTTTTAATATAAAATTTGTATGAAATACATAAACTAGATTAAACAAATAAAAACATTATTATTTACCTTCAGAAGTTCAGCGGGGCTAGCATATACAGCGAAGACAACGATTTTCTCTAGACCTAAATGTCAAAAATGTGTCAAAAATGACATTTAGGTGTAGAGAGTAGAGACCTCTCTTCAGTCCCGAGCATGGCGATTGAAAGAATGAGCGGATGGAAACTTCTCCATTCTACCCTAGAGACGAGTCTACAGATGCGAGCATGGCGTTCAATTTTATCTGATTTTGACATTTGAGAATAGAAGGAAGTCTTCCAAAATTGTCCACACCTCATGTGACCTAGACAAGCTTTTTTCCATGCCTTTTTTACATTTTATAATAATAAAAAACGAAGATAGCATGAACGGGGCTCGTAATTGGTACCGTTACCACTATGAGGAGAAGGTCCACCGAAAAGACGAAAGTAATTCGGTGCGGGAGCTCTTTACCTGACGAGGAGTTTCGCCGAACCTTTTTATAACTAAAAATGTGCACTATGTAGGTATTTGTGCCAGGAGATGCAGGAGGATATCACACCTCGCACATCACAAGGTTTTCCGTGCTTGTGAAAGTAGATAAGTAGGTAACCTCGAAATAGTATTGTATTGAGAATTAGTACCTAACTAGCTTATGCCCGCGGCTTCGCTCGCGTGGTACCCTGATAAAAAGTAGCCTATGTCCTTTTCCCGGTCATTATCTATCTGTATTTTAAATTTCAGCCAAATCGGTTCAGTGGTTGTCGAGTTATACCTAGAGGAAAAAACATCCATCCAAACTTTCGCATTTATAATATTAGTAGGTATTGATGTTCTCTGCTCTATAATGGTGGGTGCACACATACGTACAGTTCGGCCGACGGATCTAGGCGTTCGTGAAGTCAGGCTTTTAGCTGCGCAGTAGAAAATTTTGTATAAAAAGTTGCACTGCGCATCGAAACGGCTAACTTCACGAACGCCGAGATCCGTTGGCCCTACTGTACATGCTGATCGATGCAAGTCTCATCAAAAAGCTGTTCAAAACATTCCATTTTGGTTGGCTTCGAGCATTTGTCTTGAGACTTGCATGGTACACACGTTCGTACTTGCTCGAGATCGGTCAAGTTATATCGAGCATGTACGTACGTGTACCCACCATAAAGGTTGCTTGTTTGCTCACCCGGCAGGACCAGAAAGTACTCTCTCTCTCTCAAGCCAGGACGAAAAGAAAGAACAGTAAGAGAGTACTTCGGTTAAAGTATCTATGAAAATTGATTATTCTTTAAAAATATAAACATAATGATATACTTACACCTACTAACTTAGTTTCTTGTATTGTATGCGTCTGGGTGTGATTAGGTTATGCATGCACGACAGTGAAAAGCAGTTAGTTTTTTTAATTTTTTTATTGTAACCTAAACTTGAGGCCTGTATGTATACCCAGGGGTGAAGTTGGGCTGTTTATGATGATGATGAATCAAAATTTCCTCTCGTCTCCATGATATTTTCACAATCTGTAACAAGGAATAAATTAAAATTAAGTAGGTAGGTACCTATTTATTTTTCAGGAGTCTGGAATTACTGACTTGAAGATAGTTCACACAAAACAAGAACTGTATGCCTGCATGATGAATACCTACCGAAGCACCTTCAAAATTAATAAATTATTATAATTTTTACCTTTCCATTTGACTTCTCATTTCTATCATTCCCAAGCTATTTTTCTTAGCAAGGTTGTAGTTAATTTTCTGAAACAAGATACAAGTAATATATTAGCCACAAGCTGCCATGAGAATGCCAGCCATGAGTACATAACATGGCTTTGATTCAAAGGGTTAGTCAATTATTTATTTATAAACTTGAAAACCTCTTTCTAAGGCGTTAATATACCTACTGAGATCAATTTAAAATTAGTAAGTAGGTAGGTACTACAAAACAGAAATATAAGGACTATTTACATGCAACAACCTTCGGCAACAACACAATAATAAAAATCAAATTAATAATAAAGGGTTAAGTAGGTAATGTAAACTAATCATCATACAGCCTTAGGTCCTAACCCAGCTAATAAATTAACTTACTTCTAGCACCCACCTTCTCATCGGAAAAAGAATTCACTTTATTTGTCGAATAAGTCTGTGTATGTTTTCAATATAATAAAACATCTCTTCGCTAAGACGTGCACGGCGCGACCATCCTCAAAACCATTTGGGCCATTTTCAATCCTTGAATAAGCTTGAATCTTAGTAGCACAATAATTGTTCTACAATTATTGTGCTAAATTATTGTTGACTTTTTTCTAGACGTATTATACTAACGGACGCCCGCGGCTTCGCCCGCGTGGACTACGACTTTTTTATCCCACGGGAAACATGCCTTTTTTCGGGATAAGAAAAAGCCTATGTCACTCTCCAGCCCTCCAACTATCTCGACACAAAAAATCACGTCAATCCGTCGCTCTGTTTTAACGTGAATGCAGGACAAATAGAAAAACAAACAAACACACTTTCACATTTATAATATGGGTATGAATACACTATACATTATCACTAAAAAAAATGACAGATGCCTTGATGACAATGACAAACGCGACAAGCCGTCAACTGCGTCAAAAAAAAAACGTTCCGTTTTACAGAATAAGTACCAATATATACAAGTCTGTCAATATATACAAGAATGGTTTGCGAGTAATGAAACGTAAAAAACTAACGAATTCGTTCATTTTTATTGTATCTGTGGTTTCGTTCCCGTTGCTATGGAAAGAGCTTGTCTAGGCAAAAACTAATCTCTAGGCTTGTGTTCTGTAAACGCCATGCTCGCGTGGAGGACAAAATTGGAAGACAAGAAACTGTGTTGTCTAGTCTAGTGTGGAGTGGAGAACAAACGCCATGCTTGGCCTGCAGATGAACTATGATGGATGGTGTTTTTTTTTTTTTTTTTTCTTTATTTTGGCTTCGCAGCACGGTTGTGCATTCAGCCAGTGTCAAGTAATTAAATAAACTTCAAGTTTATAGATAAATAAGATAAAAAAATACATATTACAATACATAAATATAATATCCTATCCCTCCCCTTGTGCCTCAGTAAAGATGTGGGGCTTTCCTGAAACATCAACACGGACTTTTTAGGAGAACTTGAAAAGCGATGTTATCCAATTTTGTTTCACTTCCCTACACTTATGCACGTTCACGAACACTTAACGGTTAATAATCCACCAATAATCTAGATTAACATTCGAAGAAACACAAGTTTTGGAAAATAAAACAAAAATGCAACTTGACTCTCAAATTCCCGCCAAAAAGCCGGATGGTGTTTGTTTCTTTTTTCTTTTTGACGTAAACAAGTGCCACAGACAGATTAGGGATGCGCCGATCCGCTTGTATTAAAGCGTCAAATACACGGTTTGAAACCACAGCTTCTACCAAGGTGACCTTGCTAGAATTTCGCATGACATTGGTTGACAGTAAATTTCGCTACATACGCCATTGGTTGACAGTAAATTTCGATGACGCCATTGGTAGAAAGTGCCAAGGTCACCTTGGTAGAAGCTGTGGTTTCAAACCGTGTAGAACACGCTATTTATTTTATACCTAATCTGTGGGAGTGAACGTGTTGCCTCTCTCTCGCTCTCATTTTCTCGCTCGCACTCGCCCAGGCTGATGACCCAGCCCAGCGTCTATTCGCGCCAGCACTCAAGTCTTGGTAAAAATTTAGTATTAAGAAGCAGAATTTTGGGGGGGGGGGAGTGAGGGGGGGAGGAGGGGAGGGTTCCCCCTCCCCCCTGGTACTACTCCCATTACAAGGTAACGCACCGTTCTGGAGATAATCTTATTGTTTTTATATACAAAGTGGTAAAAAATGGTAAAAATTTAGTATTCGGTAACAGTATTTGGGGGGGAGGGTGGGGGGGGGATCCCCCGCCCCCCCCCCAAATACCAGTTTTGTGCGACCAGATTTTGTGGGTGGGCTCGCTTCGCTCGCTTTTTTATATACAAACCTAACCTAACCTACAGGGTGCCCCGTGTCGGATCTGATTTAGTTTCTCTTTTAGATGTTATGGGGGTTTGTGCCACCAGATTTTGTGGGTGGGCTCGCTTCGCTCGCTTTTTTATATACAAACCTAACCTAACCTACAGGGTACCCCGTGTCGGATCTGATTTAGTTTCTCATTTAGATGTTATGGGGGTTTGTGCCACCAGATTTTGTGGGTGGGCTCGCTTCGCTCGCTTTTTTATATACAAACCTAACCTAACCTACAGGGTGCCCCGTGTCGGATCTGATTTAGTTTCTCTTTTAGATGTTATGGGGGTTTGTGCCACCAGATTTTGTGGGTGGGCTCGCTTCGCTCGCTTTTTTATATACAAACCTAACCTAACCTACAGGGTACCCCGTGTCGGATCTGATTTAGTTTCTCATTTAGATGTTATGGGGGTTTGTGCCACCAGATTTTGTGGGTGGGCTCGCTTCGCTCGCTTTTTTATATACAAACCTAACCTAACCTACAGGGTGCCCCGTGTCGGATCTGATTTAGTTTCTCTTTTAGATGTTATGGGGGTTTGTGCCACCAGATTTTGTGGGTGGGCTCGCTTCGCTCGCTTTTTTATATACAAACTTAACCTAACCTACAGGGTGCCCCGTGTCGGATCTGATTTAGTTTCTCTTTTAGATGTTATGGGGGTTTGTGCCACCAGATTTTGTGGGTGGGCTCGCTTCGCTCGCTTTTTTATATACAAACTTAACCTAACCTACAGGGTGCCCCGTGTCGGATCTGATTTAGTTTCTCTTTTAGATGTTATAGGGGTTTGTGCCACCAGATTTTGTGGGTGGGCTCGCTTCGCTCGCTTTTTTATATACAAACCTAACCTAACCTACAGGGTGCCCCGTTTCGGTTGCCCCGTATAGGTTAGGTTACATTTGATTTTCTCAAGAATGGTGCGTTACCTTATAATGGGAGTAGTACCAGGGGGGCGGGGGATCCCCCCACCCTCCCCCCCTCAAAATATTGTTACCGAATACTAAATTTTTACCAATTTTTACCAGTTTGTATATAAAAACAATAATTTGATTTTCTCCAGAACGGTGCATTACCTTGTAATGGGAGTGGTACCAGGGGGGAGGGGGAACCCCCCCCTCACTCTGCCCCCAAAATCCTGCTTCTTAATACTAAATCCAACCCGTTATATTAATGTCGTTGGGTAGGTAGGTATAATTATACATAGGAACCCTCGACGTACGAGTCCGACTCACACTTGGCCGATTTTTTTGTTATTCATTTATGTAATCAATCGCTTTTAATTTGACTATGGGGAAATCCATAAAGTAGCCTTTATCTGCAGAATGACAGGAATGAGTAAAATAGCTGGGCCCCAAAGCCAGCAATAGATTCTGCCATAACCTTAAAGGAAGTAGGATAAATTCACCGAACAGAACACTATATCTTCTTGAAGTTTTGAAGTAGGAAACTATTTAAAAAAGGCTTATAGGTATAGACTTAATACATATTTATTTGAATAATCTACAATAATACTAAACAACCAACAGTTAACTTTGCAATTAGATCTATCACTTTTGGAACGGGTAATAGTCAAGGCCTGAATTATACTTGAACTTGTAGGTGAAACGGTTCACTTGTGTCTTTCCAACTTCAATCATTTTTTGAACTTCTTTTCTATATGCTGGAGGTAAAAGTTCTGTTTCCAAGGTGCAGTTATGTTGGTCATCCTCCACTACTTTGTAAACTTGCTGCCTTACAATATCAACGTCTCTGCTATATTCTTCCTTCAAATCAGCAACCACTTGAGTTGGCGAATCCACTTTAAACAAGAAATAGTTAGCTTCTCTGTGCACTAGCCCATGAGCACTTGATTTGTATGGCATGGGTCTAAATCCGAGATTTTCGATGTTTTTAATAATTCCACCACGGTCAAATATTGCAGTAGCAACTCGCTTGAGAGTAGTTTTGAGTTCTGGTTTGGGCATTGTTCGTAACATGAGTGCTACCTCGTAGGTTGGCATTTCGTTTTCGTATAAGTTATATGCACAGAGAAATTAATACTTCGTTGAATCTACACCTTTGAAAAATGATTTTGTAATCAATATCTTACAGATTACGGAAAGGATCTTCAAATTAACTTTATAAATCTGAATTAGATGAAGAAGAGAGCTGAGCTGAGGTTAGGCTTTGGAATTTTGACTTTGACTTTAGCAATTGATTGTCATGTCAATTTTATTTATCCGTCAGTTTTTTTTTTAAGGATGAGAGAGTGTTGGCAGAAGGCAACCAACACCACTCCATTGACTTAATTTTATTATTTCTAGTTTCTTGTAGAATCAGGAAAAAAAATGTATGGAGTGTAAATATAAATTATCGCACTGCCTGACAGGCTGATTGTGATGGTTTAAATCAAACTGTAAACAAATGAGTCAAGTTTTTTATTAGATTGAAAAAAAAGTAACAGAACTAAGCTCAAAAATAGAATGGTACATCCCTAGCATTTCATTGACAACAATCATTTGACACTTTATATTTTCATTCATTCTCAATCAATCAAATCAATCATGGCGGTGGTGGCGTGATGCTTGTTTTTACGATTGAAAAATATTCTTATTTCCGTCTAGTTGAAGATGGGATCATATGCAAAGTTTGTTTCTGACTACTGTAAAGGTTGGGAAAAATCGGGGAAAGACCAGTTGTAAGTAACAAGTGCTAAGGATAAAATACCACATGTTTATTTGGACTATCCTGATTTCCTGATGCAAGAAAATAGCCCTCCAAAATCAACATTTTAATGCTGAAACTAAACTAAACTATACTGTTATTACTTCACACGACGTTCTGTGATTCTATTATTGGTTTGCGCTTTATTTTGACACTCCATTACATCCACCAACATTCATGTACAACCCTGTCAGTACCTATAGAAGTACTTGATGACTAAAATGCTGATTCTAGACGACGTATGAGGATGGTAAAATCGATATAAATTTATAAATTTTCATTTTAGCATAAAATATGTGACGCAATCTGTAAAAGATGATGATAAAAGTCCACTCTTTTCCAAATCTGGTAAGCTCTCGGGCTTGTCTCAGAATATCTACGACCTTTTGTTGTGTGGTTTGCGTGGAAATTTGAAGAAAGATGCTATTATTTCTGTTCTACGAGATTTAACTGTGAGTAGCTCAATTTTTATTTGTTGAAAAACAATTGTATTATCCGAAACAAAAGCGGAATTCAAATTTTGACTTATTCTAGGGTCTCCATGCAGACATACCATCTATCATTCTTGATGTGGTGAGTGTGCTCGATGCTGAAACTTGTGTTGATGTGCAGAGCGATGAGCGCTCTAACTTCTGCCATATAGTGAGAGAACTCGAGTCTTTTATATCAGACAAACTTCTGAAAGAAAGATTAGAAATTGACACTTTGCAAGATGTTGGAACATTGAAAAACAAGATATTCTATACAAAATTCATCAAAATAAAAACAAAATTATAGTAAGTATAAACTGGTGGTAGAAAAATCTGAGTATGCTGAAATCTAATTACTTTTGTTTAACTTAAAGGATAACTTTCACTGCACTTACTAAACAAGCCTGGCATAATGTTTAAATGTTTAACTTACCATGACTTAACTTTAATGTGACATTTATATTTCAGTTACAAGCAGCGCAAGTTTAATTTGTTTAGGGAGGAAAGTGAAGGCTATGCAAAACTAATAGTAGAGCTTAATCAAGACCTAAATGAGAAAGTGGAATGGACAAGCCTGTTGGAAATCATCCAATCACTCATAGGTATGTATTTTACAGGGTAGGTAGATAAAAATTGTGATTTAAAAAAAACCTTTTTGCTAAGCACCACTGCACTTAACAGAATACATAAATGGTGTAGATAGCTGAACATAGCTTTGCGTGTATGTGTAGTTAATGTTGGTGAAGTCCTTTGACACTTTGGTTGATTTTGTGAAAGTAAGTTCGTATGAGCTAGTGGCCAACTCTGGTTGATTTTGTTGAAATGAATTAGGTATTGACTTTAATCCCTCGTCTGTCGGGATTCCAGACACAATAGAAAATCAATTGTGTCTTGAGCGGATCCGTCATAAAGCAGACGAGCGGTTAAATCATCAATTATTTTAATCAAGTTATTTATGTCACATCAACCCTGATACTTTATTTACTTGAAATTGAACTACCTTAGTCAAACAAGTCTGATATAGGCTTGCCCAGCACCTAAACCATCCTCTCAGCTTAACCGGCCATATGCATAGGAAAGATAATTATGGTCAATACATGTGGGGCTGACAAAGCAGCGGGTTTCCTCACGATGTTTTCCTTTTTTTTTTTTTTTTTTTTTTTTTATTTATTAACGTTTTACAGTTTTATAAAAGTATAATAATAATCTAAGCAATTAAAAACCACTGAGGTTTGTACTATTGCTAGTATAATCTACAACGAACAATGGTAATCGATAGGTACCTAGGTATATGTTATTACGTAAGCTTATGTTATTGTTATTACTTATGGGTCAGAAGCTAATTAAATATAGAAAAGTTAAATACACTCTTTATAGAACAGTTATCCATTAGGAACTAGGTAGGTTATAATGTAAATAGGTAGGTAGTCTTGAACAAACATTTAAAACTCAAACCGAAGTCACACCATTTGATAAAAAGAGACTTTACCGTTTAGAGCTCTTGTTAATGCGCATATAAATTTTTCGAAACGAAAAATTCATTGATGCATGGCCAGGATTCGAACCCACGACCTTCGGATCGAAAGTCGAGTTACTAACCAAAAAAAATTACTTAATGAGGAATAATAATGAGGAAATTACTACAACTGGGGGTATTGTTGGTGGTACGGTGGGGCAGTCATGCTATTCTATAGTGACAAACTTAAGTGGTGGTAGAACGAAAAAATATTGAAGGACTGTGTAGGACAGGGGTGCCCAAACAGTCAATCGCGATCGACCGGTCGATCGCGAAGCTTTTCGAGTCGATCGCCAACAATACCATCATTATGAAAATTACGCGGATAATATGCAGTGCTATTCATCATCATCAAGACCTACCTACATAGTATGTAGTTTAGTCGATCCTTTGCTTTCAAAATATTTTCTGGTCGATCGCCGACACTATAAGTCTGGGCACCCCTGGTGTAGGATGTCTTAGAAACGAGTAGCTACCTAGATCAAAAACTAAGAGAGATTATGCTCATATTTGATATGATACTGAGAGACAAGACGAAATAATGTTTGTTTTTTTTTCAGGTTGTTTCAATTTAGATCCTAACAGGGTACTGGACATCATTTTAGAGTCATTTGAGGCTAGACCCTACCTAGATCAATTATTTGTACCTCTTGTTAAGAACTACATGTGTGATGCTCAAGTTATATCAGAAGTATTAGGCTTTAAATTGGGAAATGCTGAAGTTCTGGAAGATTATAAGGAACCACCTGCTTTGATGACGGTGATAGCTCTGTTGTTGCAGTACCAAGTTATATCATTAGATGATATCTATCCTTGGGTAAGTAAATAATCAATATGCCGTATACTTTTATTTTAAAAAGCAAGGTTACACAAGTCATTAAATAATAATCAATACTGTTTGAATATTTTTGTAATGTAGAGGAAAAATAATAATGTAGTGATTAATGATACCCACTATGGTTTTATTTATCTATTCATTATATTATCAGTACATATTTTGTATCTTGGTAATAATTGAGTAATATTACAGCTGCGTCCAGATGACTCAATAATGGCTAAAACCGCTGAAAAGGAGATCAAAGTGGTTCAGGACTACATTCGCAAACTGAGCATTGTCTCAACAAAAGGACCTCAAGCTAACGCTCCCACTGAATTCATGGAAGAGAAAGCTGATCCTCAGGTAAATTTCAAACTATATGCCGTCTCTTTTCATTCACTGAGAGTGAAAAGAGACGGCATACAGTTCAATTCCTATTATGATTCTGCTATAGCGACCTTTTTAAGCCCGCAGCTGTTAAAACAATGTTGAGCTAAAATTCAAGCATGTTCATAATCTGTAATTTGTTTATAATAAAACTAGTTGACGCCCGCGGCTTCGCCCGCGTGGTCTACTATTTTGTTTAACCCACGGGAACCGTACATTTTTAGCCTATGTCCTATTCCCGGTCATTATCTATCTATGTTTCAAATTTCAGCCAAATTGGTTCAGTGGTTGTCGAGTTATAGAGGAACAAACATACATCCAAACATCTAAACATCCAAACATCCAAACTTTCGCATTTATAATATTGCAGTGTGATGTGATAGTGTGATAGTGTGATTAGTAGTAATAACTCTTAATGTTTCCCTAAAATAGGACTACTGGGGTAATCAGAAGCTTGTACTGTGCGAGGCCCTACTGAATGTGACGGCGTGGCGAGAGTTCGCGGCGTTGTCCGCTCGCCTGCCCGCCACTGTGATGCCGGAGCGACCAGCCACGGCGCTCTGTAATATGCTGCATGCTATTGTAGAGCCGCTTTACAGAAGGTAATATTTTCATTTAAATCCTCTTATCTGTTGGCCCACAAAACAGCACATAAGAACTTACATCTAATAATAATAACTTAATCGGAATACATAATGGCACATTCCCATATTACAAAAGTTAGCATTCCATACATGACTGACTGCAAGTTTATTTCGCCTAGAATACAACCCAACAATCTCGTATAGATAAATAAATTACATTTTAGGTTCAACTGTTGTAAGAATATTTGTACATCTTTACAGCCAGTGCTGCGTAGCGCCTAAGATACCGGGCAAACCTATCCCTCCCTTGAAATCTTCCCTTGCGCCGCCACCTTGCAAGACGTTCGAGGATACGAAGGAGACCGTCATACCAGCTCTCATCTCGTTGGGACCCTCTCTACATTACGATCCTATATTGATGTATAAAGTGAGTATTGCGAAATATATGTATTATGTACAGTTAGTAACTTTTAAACTAAATTCTGATAAGTAGCGGTTTTTGCCTGTAACAGACAGATAGCCAAGAAAGTGACTTAATAAAAACGTGGTAAAAACCTACCATTTATTTCAGATCATCCGTATATTGAAAACAGCTCGTGCCCAGAAAAGTGATCCTTTGCATTACGAGGCGCTGACAGTTCTCGACGCGGCCATACTACCAGCTTTGACTTTGATGGAGGGCAACTGTTGCATGGCTGAAGAGATCTATACTCTGATCAAATTGTACCCTTATCAGTGCAGGTAAATAAAACCTCGAAAATGATTCACTTTTGTTGCTTGCTTGCTTTATTACAAAAAAAACCGGTCAAGTGCGAGTAAAACTCGTACGCCGAGGGTTCCGTACCTACCCATTATACCCATTATGTTATTGTAGCCCGCTTATTTGTATGAGCGCCCATACAACTCAGAGGACAATCTTAATTGGCGTCAACTATGTATGTATGGGAACACCCTTTAATTTTCAACTTTTTTAATTTTTTGGAATTTTTCCTTTATTTGTGCTATAAGACCTTGCTTTTTGCCAAAGGAGTGTGGGCAAAAATGTATGGGCACTTCACCCACGGCCGCCACAGCTCAGACTACTTTTGTTTAGAAGGTATCACATCCATGTATCTCTATGCCAATGCGCATCAAATTCTGTCCCAGGGTTCTCTATTTATTTTAAGTCGAATAGGTTTAACTTACAGACAGGCTAAAATGGCCGTTACCGCATTTTTGGTCATAAATGTATGGACACACTACGGCCACCACAGTTTAGAATACTTTTGTTTAAAATTCATAATTCATAATTCGTTTATTTGCTTCAATGTGGTATTACAGAGATCTTAAATAACTAATTTGGCACACACATTCCCCATAACATCTGGGATGCAAACACAAAGATAATAATTAAGTCTAAAAAATTAAAATGTCTATTATATTAATGAAATGTCAAACCTACTACTAATACTAATGTTAATGTCAATTAATTAAATAAAAATAACTTGATAAATACATAATCAGTTAAAAAAAAAAAAAAAATCACTTTTCAAATTCACTTAGGCTATAATAGTTTTTATCAAGAAGCCAAAGGCGTAACTCTTTTCTAAATTTATTAAGAGGAAGGTTTTTAATACTTTTAGGCAGTGCATTGTAAATTGTACCACACATGACAAAACAGTTATTTTTGTAGAGTTCCGTTCGTGGTATTTTTGGAAGCACAATTCGATCAGGATTTCTTGTGTTTCGTGGATACAATTGGTTCGCTTTTAGAAAAAGATTATTGTATTTTTTTACAAACATTGCTGCCTCAAAAATGTACATACATGGCAGAGTGAGTAATTTCAGGTCTGTAAACAAGGGCTTGCAGGATTCCCATGGCGGTATGCCGACAATTGCTCTTACACATTTTTTTTGAGCTATGAACACTTTATTTATTTCAGAACAGTTACCCCAAAGTACTAGACCATAGCATAATATCGAGGCGACATAGCCATGGTATGCTTGTAAAATTGTTTTACGGTCAGAAGTTTTCCTAAGTCTGTGAAGAGCAAAAACAAAACTATTCAACTTGTTGGATACTTTATCAATATGGGCTTTCCAATTGCAATGAGCGTCTAGTACTATACCCAGGAAGTTTGTGTTTTTTACCTCGAGAATATCAGTACCTCTATTCGAGATACTCATTTCTTTTGTCTTGTTAGCCCATGTACCAAATTGTATATAACTAGTTTTAGTCAAATTAACATTCAAGTTATTTTGGCTCAGCCATAGAACTACGTTTTCAATTGTGTCATTTATTTTGTTAATATATTGGTTCATGTCCGTATTACGTGTAGTCGTTATTATTATTGAAATGTCATCGGCAAATAAGATACAAGGATTATTAGTGATGTCAGGAAGGTCATTTATATACAAAAGAAAAAGAAGTGGTCCTAGGATACTACCCTGCGGAACTCCAAAATGGTTTGCGTGGAAAGTGGATCGAAAAAACGTTAAGTCATTATGACTGTTTAAACCTCGAATTTCGACGCATTGTAGTCGGTTATTGAGATAACTCTCGAGCCAGTTTAGTGCAGGTCCCCGTATTCCATATTTATCTAACTTATTAATTAGAATATTGTGAGAAACAAAATCAAAAGCCTTTGACATATCAAAGAATACAACGGTTGTGAGTTTATTGTCGTCAATACTATCTATTATTTTCTTTATGAGGTCAAAACACGCCAGAGTTGTAGATTTACCTTTTTGAAAGCCAAATTGCTCTTGCCTGATAATATTTTGTTTTTCAATAAAATTAATTAGTCGTCTGTGCATGGCAACTTCGAATACCTTTTCAAATATAGGTATAAGCGTTATAGGTCTATAATTATCTAGTAGAGACCTATCACCTTTTTTATGAAGAGGCTTAATAATGGATTTCTTTAGAAGAACTGGGAAAGAGCCTTCTTCAAATGATAAGTTTATTAAGTACTAGCTGACGCCCGCGGCTTCGCCCGCGTGGACTACTATTTTGTTTATCCCACGGGAACCGTGCATTTTTTCGGGATAAAAAGTAGCCTATGTCCTATTCCCGGTCATTATCTATCTATGTTTCAAATTTCAGCCTAATCGGTTCAGTGGTTGTCGAGTTATAGAGGAACAAACATACATCCAAACATCCATCCAAACATCCAAACTTTCGCATTTATAATATTAGTGTGATAGTGTGATTAGTGTGATGTCAGTACTGGGGTTATTTCATTAGAACAAGATTTTATAATTTTTGTTGTTTATGTCATCATACCCTTCAGCATTAGTGTTCTTGAGAGATAGAATAATTTTGTGTATTTCCTCAAAACTATAAGGACTAAGGAATATGCTACTGCAGGTCATGAATTTACTAGATAAGTATGTAGATTGTTTTTGAGTTACTAAATTATCATTATTGCTCGTAAGTTTTATCCAATAATCGTTAAATGTTTCAGCAATTTTAATAGGACATTTAATCATTAAAAGGTATCACTGCCATGTTTATCTGTGCCAATGGGCATCAAATTATGTCCGAGGGTTCTCTAATTATTTTAAGTCGAATAGGTTCAACTTACAGAGGTGCTAAAATGGCCGTTACCGCAATTCCTTTTATGAATCATAATAATGATTCGTAATTATGTTTATGGGATCAGGATTACGCAGGATCACTGGATCAGAATCACAGGATCAGGATAACGGGATCAGGATTACACAGGATCACTGGATCAGGATGACAGGATCAGGTTCACGGAATTAGGATCACGGGATCTGGATCACGGGATAAGGATCACGGAATCAGGATCACGAGATCTGGATCACGGGATCGGGATCCTGACCGTAGCCAAGTGAGTTATCTGCCATACATTTCTATACGAACTGTTTGGCCACTTGGCCGGCGAATTACTTTCCTCATATTCGAAATGAAAAGCAGTGTTTACTTCGGGTGAAAGACCTATTTATGCACTCAAACTATTGGTGCCCTCGCTACGCTCGTGCGCCAAACCATCTCATGCCTGAATTGGTTACTTTCAGCCAACTTGTAACAATCTACTAATTGCTTCCTTGTCATAAAATCTGGTACTAGTACTACTCAGGTTAGGTACAAACATGGATTTATCTAGTGACCCCTGGGATAGATTTTAATACGTCGATAATAAAAAATGCTTCATTTTGTTAGGTCTTTCGAGTCATATTAGTTACATTGCTGGCGGAGCTGGGTGAAGTTTGCCCACTATCGTTTCGTGATTCTAGGTCAACGGGAACTACCATTTAGGTTTTCAACCCAAAACCTCTAGGGTACTTCCGGTTGACCTAGAATTGTCAAATTTGGTTACAAGCAAGGTCTTACAGCACAAGTAAAGGAAAAATTCCGAAAAATAAAAAAAGTTGATAATTAAGGTAAGTTTTGGTACTTACAAGTTTTCACGAAAACCTAAATTTGCCTATATCTTTTTATAGTGTTGACTCAGGACCTTGATTTTATACTCACAATAGGGACTATAGACCTCAGTATATGGTATAAATTTTAACTTGCTAGCTCCACCCGTTCCTGAGATAATCGATGGTGACACACGGACAGACGGACGGACAGACGGACAAGAAAGTGATCTTATAAGGGTTTCTTTTTTTACCTTTTAAGGTACGGAACCCTAAAAAAGACTAAAGATAGTTCTAGCATAAGCTAAGGTAAACCTTAAAACTAAAATCTTCATACAAAAAGTTTAGCACTAAGCCATGACTCTTTATGGTCCATAGATTAGCACAAGTTATGATTTCTCTTTTTGGCTCCTTTAATCTCCTTGATGCTAAAAATACTCCATTACCTCTGTTTCGCATACAGACAAATATATTGATTTTGACATGTTCTACTACATAGGTACTGTCTATACTCCCGATGGAAGAACGAAGCAGGGGAGCGTATTCCCGCTCTAATGCGCGTGCGTGGCAACGCGCTGCAGCGGATTAAACATATCATGAAACGAGTGTCCAAAGAGAACATAAAACCGCAAGGACGGCTTATAGGAAAGCTCTCCCACGCTGCACCTGCTTTTCTATTTGACTACATGCTTTTACAGGTAATGTTCTTAAAATATAGCATTTGTTCTTTTCATAAGAACACAATCTAACGTTTTGTTTTTATGTGCAACTAATAATAATTAAAACAAAATGTAGAACATTTTAAGGTTTTTTATAAGGTCGGTCGCGCAGTAGAAACAATTTCATACATGAACCCTGCTCCTCTGTTACTCGCGTACAAATGTATTGCCGTCACGCTCGCACGATAACAGCGGAGCTAAAATGGTCGCTATTGCAGATTCACAATCATCTGATTCACGGGAGATTCGTATTGATATTCAGCTAAAGCAATTCCTCTTTATGTACGTCAAATGTTAGCTGAATTGTACGCAATTCAATTCACAGCAGAATCACATGCTAGGCCTTAAATTGCCACACGAAAAAAATAACCCGGTTGGTTTTAATTTAATATTGCATCGTATTATTACTACTAATACTCTGTAAATAAGTATTTGATTTTTAAGTAAGTATTTAGTATGTTTTAATAACAATAATAAACATTAAATAATATTTGATTGACACTTAGTGCAATTCCAATTCATAGGTGGCCATTTTATTTTACGATTCTCCACAAAACTGTCAAACAATAAGATGATATTGCCGGTACGGAATTGTCAACTTAGTGATTTCTAATACGAGCATCTTGACGCAAATCATTGGTGAATCTGCATTAGCGACCATTTTAGCTCAGCTGGTCTGCGACCAGACTACCTGCTTGTATGAAAATATATTTGGTTTCCAGATACAAACATATGACAATCTCATCGGTCCCGTGGTGGAGTCCCTCAAATACCTGACATCTCTGTCCCTCGACGTGCTAGGCTACTGTTTGCTTGAAGCGCTGTGCGTCGGCCGGTCATCGGGCGGCGCAGCGCATCCGCCTTGGCTTCAAGCACTTGCAGCGTTCGCAGGCGCTGCGTTCAAGAAACATAATATAGAGCTCACTGCGTTGCTGCAGTTTGTTGCTAACAGATTGAAGTCGCAGCAAAGGTTTGTTTAAACTTAGAATAGGCTGTTGTGTAAAGATTTAAATATCTCTTAAACAATCGAGACTCTTCACTATAGTCAAATTCTATTTACTTGGTTGATTTGGTGTTTTTTTTTTCATTAGAATTTAGAATTTTTTTTTCATTGGAATTTTGAAACCAACCCACTGCTAAATTTTTATCTATTTTCATTCCTTATCCTTTTTTTAAATTAAGAATTACATTTTATTTCCCTTTCAGCCAGGATTTATTGATCTTAAAAGAGATTGTCCAGAAGATGGCCGGAATAGAAGCTGCTGAAGAAATGACGGCGGAACAGCTGGATGCCATGGCCGGCGGAGACTTACTCAAGGGAGAGGTAAGCATTGAATACAATGTTGTCTTCATCAACAGTATTGTTGGTTCAACATTACTTTAGTACTTAACTATGGAAATGCGCTATCTTACTCGAGGAGAGTACGAATTCTGAGTCTCGTAAATAATAATGCTTTGATTCACCCCTTCAGACATGCTAGCATGCTAAACGGTTTTTAGTGAGGGCTAATTTAACATGGAAGAATCTTTGTCTCAAGAAAATTACCCAAGGCAAACTGAGCCTAATGGATTTTTTAGGGTAGCGTAGTCAAAATGCCAAAAATGGAACCCTTATAGTCACGCGCTTGATCGGTTTCTAAATTCAATCTTGTCTACATCAGGCTGGATACTTCTCCCAAGTCCGCAACACAAGGAGATCATCAGCGCGTCTCAAGGAAGCGATGGTGGGCAACAATCTCGATATATCCCTCTGCATACTGTCTGCACAACAGCGCCATTGTTGCGTGTGGAAAGGTAAACTTTAGATTTAGAAATACTTACCGACGTGAAATAAGTTTTAACTTTTTTTTTACTTTACCCTGATCAGTGATTACATAAAATGTATACTGAGATCAGTGGCTCAGTGCGAAGTATTTCTTCTGCCGTCGATCGCAAGCGGACATAGGAATGTCATGAACAAACTTGTGACATAGTGATCTAAATCAGTGTTCCGCAAACTTTTTGTGTTCAAGGTTCCTACATCTAGGAAATTGGAAAAAGGAGCTACCTATACCATAGATAAAACAGTTTTTTAATGCGAAACATGAGCTTGTTTAGTTGAGCGTATGCGGTCCAAATTTAGAGTAGCTTAACTGAGATGGGTAACCTTATTTTTCTGAGACACACCAACTAATGACCACGTTACACCAGTGTGCCGCGGCACACCCTTTGCGGAACACTGATCTAAATAACATACTACTATTATGTACCTATACTACAACATTAAGAATTGTTTGTGCAACCATTGTAAGTACCACTATTAGGAAGGGACTGACTCCTGACACACAGGTAGCCCTAGTTTGGGAGTCAGGACTAGTCAGGACAGTAAATTGTATTCTGTTTGGATCAATAAATGTTTATTTGTTTATATTTATTTACCTATCTTCCTGTAGAATATGAAGACATAGACACACCCACAAGTGCAGGCGAACCCCCAGGCTCACAGTTGAAGGTCGTCGGTCGCTTAGCAGACCAGTGCCAGGATGCTCTGGTTCAGCTCGGAACATTCCTCGCTTCGTCGCACGCGCCCGAAGAGTACGCTGCGAGATTACCCTCTTTACAGGTAGCGTTTTTAAAACAATGTGGTTGAATTTTTGATGTTTGTCGATTTTCATTTCAGAGAGATTTATCAATATGTAGAAATTAGATCTATTATCGAAAACTTTGCAGCTATTTAGGAAAGAAATAGATACCATCATCACAACTTCACCCACTTAGATAGAAACCTCTTCTTGTTTGTGTAATTCGATCGATTTCTAATAATTTCATTAGGCTAATTTTGTAGCTTTCATAATTTTAAAAATTAGTATATCTTTTGTTCCCTAAGAGAGAACCTATCATTTTGTATAGAGATCTGAGTATCTTTGTTACTGTACTGTCAAAATAGTTCAAACTATGATTTTAATTCTAGGAGCTACTTCGCGATTACCACGTGGATGCCGACGTAGCCTTTTTCCTCCACCGTCCAGTATTAACGCAGAAAATTGCCGGTAAAGTTGAAGCTCTGCGTAAGGGCATCGACAGTAAAACGGATAACTTGGAGAAGAGTATAGAGCGGTACACGATCGCCGCTAAGGACGCCTTGGAGCCGGTCATTACGTCGGTGACGCCGATGCTGCCAGCTAGAGTCTGGGAAGATATTTCACCAGAGTTCTATGTGACTTTCTGGTAAGTTGGCATATGGCCGCTTTGTCTTTCATTTGACTAGGAATTTCGCTGTTGCTATGCAATTTTTGACGCAATACCTTTATAATGTACCCTTAGTGAGTTCAAATAAACCAATTTTCTACATCTTTCTCTATTTGATCACTATGTTGACTTTGATGCATAAATCTAACATGACGATTCCCCCTCGGCCGTATACGAAACCAATAATTCGTAATCAATTACAGTTCGTATTCGTAATCAGTTACGGTAGAATCAAATTCATCTTTATACGATCCTAGTTAAGTTATTCAATTCAGCAACGAAACTAAGGTAACATATCTCTACAGGTCTTTGTCAATGTATGATCTTCGTGTGCCAGAAGAAAGTTACGATAGAGAGATTGATCGCTTGAAAACTGCGGCTGCCAACGCTGCTAAGGACAGCTCGCAAGGCGGATCTAAGCTCAAAAAGGAACAGGAACGATTCAATACTTTAATTGAGAAGTTGCAGGTAAGATTATTTGCTCTTAGGTCATCACGCCAACGTTTTCCCAACCGGCCAGGGAAGCTTCGTTCCCTATCGGCAGCGTCCATTTTTTGTATAATAATATTCTAATAAAAACAATATTCTCTCTTCAAATTCCTATAATATAAGTATATAAGTGGATGCAGTCTTGGCACAGCCTCGGCATGGAACCGATAATACAACGTATTGAATGGACACTGAGTTTGAGCTGGCGAGGAGCTGACTTTGAGCACGGAACGCGCCGCACGCGCAGACACGACGACGAGATCGAGACCAGTGTACATTATTCATACGGTGACAACCTTACTGTGTACAAAACTGACATTGTGTAGTGTAAATATAGGTAGTTACACGGCGCTTTTGCATACAGATTTCGTCGACTGTCCGTGTGGCCTCGGCTCTGTCATGTATGGATAGACTTTAAGATACAACTGCTTCAGATTTTTTTGAAAATTCCAAAATATCAAGTACTCCTCCGCTAATCTATACCAAAACAGTTTATTTTTTGGTAGCAGAGTACTAGATATTCTGGAATTTTCGAAAAAATCTGAAAATAGACTTCCGAAAAGTCACGCCTGAATCAATTAATTATACAATTGCTTTACAGGATGAGCGTCGCCGCCAGCAAGAGCATGTGTCCCGCGTAATGGCGCGGTTACAGCGAGAATGTATCTCGTGGTTCCCGGCACGCGCCGCCAAATCCGCCAAGAACGAGACCGTCACGCGTCTCATGCAGCTCTGCCTGTTTCCACGCTGCGTATTTACCGCTACCGACGCGCTCTACTGCGCGGAGTTTGTACATACTGTGCATTCGCTGAAGACTCCCAACTTCTCCACGCTTCTATGTTACGATCGGGTGAGATGTTTAATCTTCTATGTCTGACGGAGTCATAGGCCGCATATCAATTTATCCCTTTCATATTCTCCCAAATAGCATGATTTTGCGATGTGTGTAGCAACCGTTCTGCGACCACACAACTTATGTAAGTACTTTAAGCTTTATAATGGACATCGGTTATTTTTGTTGTTTCCCAATAATGTCCGACAGCAGTGTATGATTCCAGAAAACAGAATGCAAAAGAAGTGCACGTAGTTAGCAGCGCAGCTCGCAACTAATTTGCTTTTTTTAAAAGTTACATTGATATTTATTTGTTTACGATAAAGTTGAAATTATGAGTAATTTTCAATTCCAAATGACTTTTTGTCAATCGTTTTTGTAATTTTATTAGTATTTATTGCGTTAAATTGTCGGTCCCGGCTTTTAAGTCGCTAAGCCATGACGGAGACCTTTAGGCGGCCTAAAAACTCCCGTCACCAGAGTTGGCCACTTGCTCATACGAACTTACTTTTTAATGCGATAGTGTCCGATGTTTTCCGAAACGCATTCTTTTTCTGGTTTTGTTGTATAAGACTGACTAGCTGCTGCCCGCGGCTTCGCTCGCGTGGTACCCGGTTAAAAAATAGCCTATGTTACTCTCCAGCCCTCCAACTATCTCCACACAAAAAATCACGTCAATCCGTCGCTGTTTTGACGTGAAAGCAGGACAAACAAATAAACACACTTTCACATTTATAATATGGGTACGGATTTTCATTTCCAAATGACTTGACATGATCGTCAATCGTTTGTAATTTGATGCGATTGTTTCCTATGTTTTCCAATCCGCATTCTTTTTCTGGTTTTGCTGAATATGACCGATGTCAACAGTTGTTCTGCGACATCACATACTCTGTGATGTCTTGCACGGAGGGTGAGGCGGCGCGTTACGGCGCGTTCCTTCGCGCAGTGCTGGGCACGGCGATGCGATGGCACGCCGACCGACAGGCCTTCCATCGCGAATGCGCCCACTACCCCGGCTTCGTTACCAAGTACCGCGTCTCCAACCAGTTCACGGAGGCCAACGATCACGTCGGATATGAGAACTACAGGTGAGCTGACGCAGTGTTACGCAAAGGGCGTTATTCCACTAGACGGCACAGCACGGCAACGGCGACGGCATGGCAATCTAGAACGCAAAAATGTATGAAAATGTACGGCTCGCCTTTCCACTTACCGGCGCCGGCACCGGCACGGCGTTATGAGATTTTCATACAATTTTGCATCCCCACCACTGCACCGGCCCGTCGCCTTGTCGTTGCCGTTGCCGTTGCCGTGCCGTGCCGTTAAGTGGAAAAACACCCAAAGGGTATGCCGCGGCACACTGGTGTACCGTGGTCATTAGTTGGTGTGCCTCGGAAAAATAAGGTTAATCAGTTCAGCAACTCCGAATTCGGACCGCGTATCAAATAAACAAGCTCATGTTTCGCATTAAAAAAATGATTTTTCATTTACGGTGTACCTCCAAAATTTTCCGATTTACTAGATGTACCTTGAACACAAAAAGTTTGCAGAACACTGAGCTAACGCACTCCGCGTATTCAAAGTCGACAAGCAATTATTTAGTGGGATCACTGCGCTGGGAGGACCTCTCTAGAACTGCTCATAAACTCTTAGTTAAGTCATCTACTCCTGTTCTGACGGTGGACGCAAGCCGCTTCCAACTGAAATCTTTAAGGCCTATGTCCTATGTTTTGGGAGGCCGATGTCCAACATTGAACGTCCTACAGCTGAGATGATGATGACGACTCCTGTTCCTTCGAGACTGCACGGTTCGAGGCCTAGCTTACGACCTGTACTTTACTAGTAATTCGCCCCGAACTGAGATCTCGCGCACCGTTGTATTGATAGCCTAGATTTGGACTTGTTTCTGACTACCCCTGTCCCCTATACCTACGTTAAGTGCTCCTTCTAGTGTTTACCACAGAATGATATCTAATGCGCTACCTCAGTATGGTAAAGATTATAGGCATGCATGCAATACATCAAGTCGTGTCGTGTTTATATTCAATAGTTGACCCCGCAAACTTAGTACCGCGCCTCAGGGAAGGCCTCTTAGTTCGAGAAATTATTAAAATAGCAGTTCAATACGAATGTATGAGAAAATCAATTCCCTCCCCCTCCCCTCTCCCTCCCCTCCCCTCCCCAACCCTACCCCTCCCCTCCCCCCTCCCCTCCCCTCCCCAACCCTACCCCTCCCCTCCCCTCCCCCCTACCCCTCCCCTCCCCCTCCCCCTACCCCTCCCCTCCCCCTCCCCCCCTACCCCTCCCCTCCCCCTCCCCTACCCCTTCCCCTCCCCCTCCCCTCCCCCTACCCATCCCCTCCCCCTTAAAAGAAAAAATATCAAGTAGCAACTAAAATTATTGCAAACCAAACCACAACGATGCCACACTCCTTGTCTGTTAACCAGACCTACGAATACATCGAAAGTCTATGAAACGGGAGCTCTCTCCATACTTCCGTTAATTGGTTTTCATAACTTTTCTTTTTGACTGTATTTCAAAAACTATAGAACCTAGAAGAAAACTAAAAACCATTTTGGAATGTATAAGTTGAGTACTTTCATATGACACCCCACTCAATATATTTGGGTAACTTTGAAAAAAATTTACCCCCTTGGGAACCCCATATCTTTACAACCCCTTCATCGATTACGCTCATACGCTCCACAGCAAATTTCCATAGCACAACCTATTGACCTATCAAGTTTCATACAGATTGGATAAGCGGTTCGATAGTTATGCGAGAACATAAAAATGAAACATACAAACATACAAAGCAAAATCGCCTAACTTGCCACTAAGATCTTCGCTCGCTTCGCTCGCTCGATCGATAATATAAATGTGGACTAGCTACAACTTGGGTTTTCATCCCACATGAAAAAATTGTTTATCCAAAATGATACATAGCTTGGCAATATGTAGTTTTATTACACACTTCACATTACAATTTTAGAATTTTTTTCCCAGACACGTGTGTCATAAATGGCACTACAAGATCACCAAGGCCATGGTTGTCTGCCTCGACTCGGGCGATTACGTGCAGATTCGCAACGCACTCATCGTGCTCATTCGCGTGCTGCCACATTTCCCGATACTCGCCAAACTCGCGCAGATCATTGAGAAGAAGGTTGACAAGGTATGCTGTACAGAAATGAATCTCAATTAATCACATAGTACAGATTCAACGGTTAAAGAGGCCGTGGCCTAATACCAGATTTTGGTAATAAAACTGACAGTTTGACATCAAGGGAAAACAAGTTTTACTACCTGTTTACAAACTGTTCACTTACTTTATAAATCCCGACTGTAATTTCGTTTACCAGCTGAAAACTTTCCCTTTCTTAGCTTATTTTATTTTCTAGGTCAAAGACGAAGAGAAAACTCAAAGGCAAGATTTGTACGCACTTGCCACTGTGTACAGCGGGCAACTGCGGAACAAAGCTCACAGCATGATGAGAGAGAGTGACTTCCACCATGTAAGTCCTATCTGTAAAAAATAATGTATTATAATTATAAGAATTTACTTGCATTATTGCTCAGGCCTACTATACGGGGCAGTAAGGGCAGCTACCTTAACCGTTGTAGCTAGAGGAAAACGTTCTTAGGAGACCATCCTTAATTTTTGAAAATATTTCGACCTGCATTCACAGATTTTGAAAAAAATGTACAGTCAGCGAGAAAAAGGGCCATTTACACAAAAAAATTTTTTGATGCCAATCGATCCTGTTTTATCTAAGGATAAAAAGGCTCTTTCAGACCAACTGAGGTTAGAGTACTAGAAAAGTCAGAAATCGCTAAAATGTATTTCTGAGACAAGACAGTAAGGGCTACCTTAACCGTTGTAGCTACAGGAAAATGTTTTTAGGAGACTATCCTTAACTTTTGAAGATATTTCAACCTGCATTCACAGATTTTGAAAAAAATGTACAGTCAGCGAGAAAATGGGCAATTTACACAAAAACTTTTTTTGATGCCAGTCGATCCTGTTTCATCTAAGGATTAAAAGACTATCGGACCAACTGAGGCAAGAGTACTAGAAAAGTCAGAAAACGCAAATAACTTTGATTACACATTTCGTACGAAATCAATTTGTCATTTGTCATAATTTTTCATCATTTTGTCGAAATATCTTCAAAAGTAAGGGTAGTCTCTAAGAAAGATTTCATGTAGCTACAACGGTTAAAGTAGCTGCCTTTACTGCTCCATCTCAAAAATACATTTTAGCAATTTCTGACTTATCTAGTACTCTTACGTCAGTTGGTCCGAAAGAGCCTTTTAATCCGTAGATGAAACAGGATCGACTGGCATCAAAAAAAGTTTTTGTGTAAATTGCCCATTTTCTCGCTGACTGTACATTTTTTTTCAAAATCTGTGCATGCAGGTTGAAATATCTTCAAAAGTTAAGCATAGTCTCCTAAAAACGTTTTCCTGTAGCTACAACGGTTAAGGTAGCCCTTACTGTCTTGTCTCAGAAATACATTTTAGCGATTTCTGACTTTTCTAGTACTCTAACCTCAGTTGGTCTGAAGGAGCCTTTTAATCCTTAGATGAAACAGGATCGACTGGCATCAAAAAAAGTTTTTGTGTAAATGGCCCATTTTCTCGCTGACTGTACATTTTTTTTCAAAATCTGTGAATGCAGGTTGAAATATTTTCAAAAATTAAGGATGGTCTCCTAAGAACGTTTTCCTCTAGCTACAACGGTTAAGGTAGCTGCCCTTACTGCCCCGTCTCAAAAATTCACCCTGTATACCAAGCCATGAAGATTGAATGCTTTATCTTACATTGAAAATTTAATTTTATGTGTGGTTTAGTTAGAGTACGGAATTTTGAATAGCAGCTGAAGCAGAAAGGTTCCTGAAATCATTGCTCATTTCAGAAAATTGATATGTATGAAAATAATTAATCCTTCGACAAACCTCCATTACTTCTATATGAAAGGCATCAGATAAATCAAGATAAAGGTTATTCATCCGTCAATTAGCGAACTATCTTCAAAATTTTCCCACAGGTGGGTGATAGGCAAAAACTAGCTGCAGCCGCGGCCGCCGCTCCTGCGCCTGCGCCAAAGGAGGAACCTATTCCCATAAAACACGAAGAACCGTCCACATCGCCTTCTCAGGCTAATGGTTAGTTTACAAATTATGATAAACGAAGCTTGCAAAAAGACATGACATGAAATTTTGTTCGCAAGATGGCATGTGCTAAATTAAATGTTTATTCACGCCTCTGAGTTACTGATAGATTTTCAGAATCGTATTTAGGAGTATGGTTAAGAGAAATGTGACTTGACAGACTAGAAGAGTTGTATTTACATGGTGGAGATTGCTTCCTAACTGAAATAGAAGCAATGCTTTGTGATCGATTAAAAAAAAAGTAAAGAATAAATTAGTGAATTTCGTGTTTCGTTCTCATTTTATTTTGTGATTAGATGCTGAAAAGCGGGAATCCAGGACTAGTGACCGACGTAGAGATGACTCCGACAGAGAAAAAGAATCTAAGCGTGAATCGCGATCGTAAGTTGCTCCTTCTTCATTGGATGTTTTGTGACGAAATAAATACAGTTTATCTTATTTATATTATTTATTAACTCGCTGTATATTACAGGTCTCTCAAAGAAAGGGCCAAAGATGAGATGAGGATTAAAGATAGATCACCAAGAGAAAGATCACATAGGGTAAGAAATATTTATGAACAAAAATAATAAATCAATAAAATTTCCAAACATCATTGAAATACGTTTGTAAAACGAATTTCAAAATTCCAACTTAATTCAGAAAAATGTTCTAAAATGTGTGTATGTGTGTCCAGGAGGAGCGCTATTTGGAAGCCGTATCGCCTCCACACGATCATCGCGGCGTTCCCGACGAAATAGACCGAGGTATATAATACAATATTAGTCAATATCTTCCAAAGAAATGAGATGTTTAATTGTTTTGAACCCTAAAACGAGAGGTGTCATAAGTTCTACGTATATCTGGCTCTAGCATCGCAGCTTCCTCAGATGTACCAATTTTGATTTTTTTTTTGTTTAAAAGGTTTATTGATAGAGAATACTCTTAGCTATGATTTAAGAAAACATTTTCAGCCATTTAAAAAATTCATAAAGGCATAATATGAGCAACTTACACAGGTCTGATTGATTCCAAAATTTCCAAATTTAGTAACCTGTTACTTCAATGATAATGCTAGAACATGGTTACTTTGACATGATATTGCAGCATGACCAGCGGGATTAAAAAGGTCGCTATTGCAGAATCGCAATAGAAATTGAACTATGTGCCATCTCTTTTCATTTACTGAGAGTGAAAAGAGACGGCATTATAGTTCATTTCATATTGTTATTCTGCTTTAGCGACCTTTTTAAGCCTGTTGAAATCTGCAGGATACCCATCTCCTCACCAACCTTCCGCAGAGGTATCATATTTAATCTTAGTGGCATTAATCCCACCCAATGTATTGGTTATTGATAGGTTGTAGCCAGGGTTTGATGATGGAGCAGGAAAGAGAAATAAGATTAAATGTCGGAAGTTTTCTAAACTTTAAAATACTAAAATACAGCTGTTGTTATCGTCACGTCATGGTTGGTTTAATAATGTTTTTCTTTACAGAAGTAAAGCGTCGTAAAGTAGAAGGCAGCAGCAATGGCAAGGTGAGTATCGTGACGATAAGACGGACGCGCGCCGCGCTCGCGCCGGACTGAGGATTGGGCTAGACCGCACACCACCTGCAAAATAATATAAAAGTGACTCCGACGAACCTCGACCATCAGTGAAAACGTGTGGACTCAAAGACTTACAGTGCTCAATTCAATAATTATCAAATCATTGATAAAACGTCAATCAAATGTAAATAAATATAACGTAAAAGCTGATTTATGTAAAGGGGAAGTCACGATTATAATATCTTCGTAGAATGAATTATAACGCAGATAACTGAGAAGAGTAAGAAATACAGTGAATAAGAATTGGATTGCCCTTAGAAGAATTTGTCCATCATTTGACTCATCACTTGGAAACTACTTTATCCACTTACCTCAACCTCAAGCTTAAGTCAGAAAGCCAATAAAATGATTAAATATTATGAACAAATTCAGCCATAACGAGACAAGATCTCCATCAGAAAATGGTGACTCCTTATTGTGAAAACTAAAGCCTACACTAGAAACGATGCTGCCAATGGTAACGAAAATTTGTACAGTGCTGCCGGTGTTGCTATATTTTGAAGTTGGGGACGTCAAAGAAGCTGCAATTCATAAACAAATGCACAGTTCGAGTTCAAACCTAATTAAAACTAAAATAAAAACAATACTTCATTTTGAAATTTAATTGGAGACGGATCTCAACCCTGAAGGAAAATGAAAGGCGTCTACAGTTTTGCAGCCAGAAGTCAAGAAATTAATTAATAAATGTTAAAACAAAAACAAAATTGGACTCAGTTTCGTGTGTGTCGCAAGTCAGCCCAGTCCGAATCACCACGGTAAAAGTAAGGTATTGTAAGAGTCAACAGGTCCTTTGAAGGAGCACAAGAACCCCTTTTCCTTCTTACGAGAATCTAATCATCGGGTCTTCAGAAGAAGAGAATTCACGAAGAAGAATATTAGGAAGAACTTGTAGTATAATAATTATAAAATTCTTTGTTTCGGAGCTACAGCATCAAAAATACAAATAAACAAAAAACTACTGTACCTGAGAAGATATAAATGGAATCTCCAATTATGCAAAATCAGAAGCAGAAGTCTACTAAAAACTAAGAAATCTCCAGAAACAACACGGATTTATGAAGACAAAAACAAAAAAGAATCAGTTCAATATTACCTATCACTTCAAAAGTCAAAGTAACAAGTTTCAATAAAATCATCAACCTACAGCTACGAGATTTGAGGCGAAAAATAACTTCGAATAAAATCACATCAAACATAATCAGAAAACAAATCCAAACAACAAACCAAAATCGACAAAGAATGCGACATTTTTGTATGAGGTGAAGATTGCACCAGAATGGGAGATGGATAGATAAAACGAAGATACGAGATACGGTCGGCTATATCATCATACAATGTATGGGATGTTGAGTAAACTTCACCGTAACAAGTTTCAAGAAAATCATCAACCTGCAGCTACGAGATTTGAGGTGGAAAATAACTTCGAATGAAATCACATCAAACATAATCAGAAAACAAATCCAAACAACAAATCAAAATCGTCAAAGAATGCGACATTTTTGTATGAGGTTAACATTGCAGCAGAATGGGAGAGGCTGCCCTGGAAAAAGCTTCGTGGAGAAGAAGGCATCAGTTATGCCGACAAGGGGATACCCCTTAAATAGAGAAGAAGAAGGGAGATGATAGATAAAACGAAGAGAGATACGGTCGGCTATATCATCATACAATGTATGGGATGTTGAGTAAACTTCATAGGCCCTTTTGACTCTAGTTAATTCAACGTCTTAGTAAATTGGCCGTAGTTAAATAAGATTTTGTTTAAAACATATCTGCCAATAAATTCATATATAGAAAGACTTTTTAACAGTCAATAAATTTTGGCTGTAGCATTTTATTAAATTATAATTTCATAAAATATTACCTTGGTTTACGTGATTCTTATTGGCAGATGCTAAAGGCTCAATTGCACTACAAGTCTAATAGTGACCATGTGGCTTTGATAATTTAATACTAAATTGGACGAGTGCAGTCGGTTACTATTTCTGTTCAGCATCCGAATTAAATAATAAGCTTATGGAACCAACCGCTAATATATTTTTCTGCTAAGCAGGGTAGCAAAGAAGTCGAAGACCGCTCACCTGAAAAAGAAAAGCGAAAGGCTAAATTGAGAGGTGATGAGCGTAAAGAGCGTAAGATGAGCCGCAAGAGGGTAAGTTCAGTTCCACAGACCCTGGAGATATTCAGAATTCTATGAATAGTAAAAGTTTGATTTTAGTCGTATATTTTAAATAATTCTGACATCGCTCTGACTGAATAGTATATGCTGGGTGACAGAAGCTTGATAAAAGAAGAGTAATTATGTCGTATTGTAATGCTTATTTTTTAGGAATAGAATTAACATGTAGAAACAATTGCCAACTATAAGGGTAATGAAAACAATAAATTACAATTGATTTTATCCAATTAAAATCTATAAATCATATTGAATTTTCAGTATTTCCAGAAGTTATAGATAGACGATCTAACATGGTGTTGCTAGTGTGAATAAATGCTTCAATGTTCAGTTTCATTTTATCAGACGCTCTAATCTAAATCTTCTAAAGATATCAACTCAATAAACTACTTTTTACTTACTTAAACTAGCTACTTTTTAATTGCAGGACAGGGCAGAAGAAACTGTGATCCTTGAACAAAAACGAAGGCGTGACGAGCAGAAGGGTAAATTAAATTTATCGTAACAATGTAATGTTTCAGCACAATTATAAAATTAAGTAAGAGAAAACAATGGTTAAGAATTACCGCCTCCAATTTTTTTTTTCTGATCTCGCTTATTTGAGCTGATTTTCTAAGAAATAAAAGTAATTGTGTGCATGTCACGGACAGTTTGGATGTCGCTCAAAAACTGACTATAAGTAGGCTTTGGTTTGGAATGTGAAATGCAAACCTACATGTTTCTTTATGATCTTAATTTTTACAGCTCTAATAAAAATGGGAAGTCACCAAAATGGTTCACAGGAAGAACACCAAAATCATCACTATGAGAAATATCATAAAAGGGTAAGAAAAAAAATGGTAGTTAGGTATGTATGGTAGGTAAAACCGAATCGCGTATTCTATAAAGTATTTTCTGATAACGAACTGTGGGCTTAAAAAGGTCGCTATTGCAGAATCGCAAAAGGAATTTAACTAAATGCCATCTCATTCCATTGACAGAGTGAAAAGAGACGGCACTATGGTTCATTTAATTTGTGATTCTGCTTTAGTGACCTTTTTAAACCCGCTGAACACTTGGTATTATAATCATTTCGTACTTTATTGCAAAAACGGGCTGCTTGAAGCATTCAGGATAGAGTCCGCGCCAGCACTCAAGTCCTACGGCAAAAGCGGAAACTAATTGTATAAATGCTCTTTTAGTCACGGTCGTTCAGTTAGTTCCTGTTAGTTCCTGGTGTGTAGAATTAACGAACGTACAAACTTGTTAAATATTATTGTTCAAGCCTCATTTGGACAATAGGGTATTACACCGTTTTTTAAAGTGTTTTAAATGAATCCTAGAGTGCTAATAAACCACTATTATGTAATTTTTTTAGAACCGGTTAGTGCCATAAAAAATACTTTTAATCTACCGTGTTTTTTCGCGCGAAAACGCGACCCGCCATGTTGTTGTCCCTATGACGTCACGCGACATATAACGAAACTTTAAAAATTTCGAAATTACATACAAAGCCTACGCGATATGACGTCACGTCCGGCTTTAAATGGCGAACAGAGTTTTCGACATTTGAAGCACTGACAAAAAAAAAACGTATTCTCGAAATTGAAATAAAAAAATGTTTAATGCATTTCTATGAATCGAAATCAACATTTCTCGTTCACGTTTTACAAAACCTATCATTTATAGGTATATATATTTTTAATATTTCTTACTTGGTGTAAAATACCGTATTAAAAAATTAAATAAGAAAGCCATAGGACCTGATGGTATACCAGTGGAAGCTTGGAAATGTTTGCATGAGCATGAGAGTTTGCATCGTACTGCTCACCAATTTCTTCAACTGTATGCTACTCTCTTCTAAAATGCCAGATACATGGAGATTGAGCACCATAGTTCCGATTTACAAAGGAAAAGATAGCAAATACGAGTGTAACAACTATCGCGGAATCAAACTCCTAAGTCATACGATGAAGCTCTATGAGAGAGTGATCGACAGCCGCCTAAGATCTGAGTGCTCTATCCAAAAATCACTACGGCTTCGTACCTGGCTTATCAACTACCGATCCGATGTTCGCTCTAAACACCATTACTGAAGAATATCGCATTGAAAACCGATCATTGTTTGTCGCATTCCTTGACATGGAAAAGGCGTTTGATCGGGTCCCAAGAGACACGATCTGGTGGAGCCTTCGCAAGAAGAATGTCCCCGAACAATACGTGAACATCATTGCCGACATGTACAAAGGAGCGAGATCAATGGTACGGACAGTGGTAGGTGAGACAAAACAGATAGCGGTCACAGAAGGAGTTCACCAAGGCTCAGATTTGAGTCCCTTTCTGTTTTGCTTGGTATTGGACACTCTCACTGACGAAGCGCAGCACGCAGCGGCGTGGACTTTTATATACGCTGATGATGTAGCCATTTGCACAGAGAGCCGTGAAGAGTTGAAAGAGGCGCTTTTGTCGTGGAAGCACCAGTTACAAACCGGTGGCCTACTGCTGAGTATTACGAAGACCCAGTTTATGTCATATAATGACCCAGATCCAAGCAATAACAGTCCGATCAACATCGATGGGCAATTGGTCACCTTGTGCGACCAATATAAATATCTAGGCATTATACAATGCACAACTCTGGTAACGTGGAATTTAATATCCAGCACCGAATAGCCGCAGCATGGCGAGAAGTAACCGGTGTTACCTGTGACAAAAGAATACCAGTAAAACTTAAAGGTCTTATTTATAAGACTATTATATGGCTTAATGTATGGTAGCGAAACGTGGGCTGTAACGCAGAAGAACGTGCATACCATCCAAGTCGCCGAAATGAAAATGCTAAGGTGGATGTGCGGCGTCACCCGGCTCGATAAAATCCGCAACGAGTACGTGCGAGGAAGCCTGGGCGTACGCGACATCACTGACAAGCTACAGGAGAGTAGGCTGCGATGGTATGGGCGCGTGAAGAGGAGGCCGCCTGAACACGTTGGAAATTTAGCACTACAACTCTCCATTCCGGGCCGCAGATCTAGGGGTAGACCCAAGACAAGATGGAGAGATGTAGTGCTAAAAGATATGAGAGAGTGCCAAGTTTCCGAAGACGACGTCGAGGACAGAGCGAAGTGGAGGAACACTATTAGGAGAGGAGAGCTGACCCCACCACCATGTGGGACGCATAGCTTGGAAGAGAGAGAGAGAGGTGTAAAATACCGTATTAGTAATTTTTTACCTAACCTACTTCTGCGATAGCAACGGCAACGGTGGCGCGTACCTACTCTAGGATCGACTGCTTCAAACTGCTGACCGCCGTAGAGTCGGATTCAGCACTAAAGTCCGATAGACGCAGCGCTGCTATCGCAGAACTACGAGTAGGTTACCTATGTAAAAAATTACTAATTGTCCAAATAGGCTTGAACAATAATAATTATGCTAGTTTGTACGTTCGTTAGCTCTACACGCCAGAACAACTGAACGACCTTGACTAAAAGAGCAAAAGTAAATAAAACAATTAGTTCCCGCTTTTGCTGGTGGACTTGAGTGCTGAATCCTACTCTACAGTCGCTACTGCTCGTGCGATCCAAAATTCACTGTGCAGTCGCAGCTTGAAGCAGTCAGGATTGACTAGCTAGCCCGTGTATGCCCGGCCTAAGCTCTATCACGATTGTAAATAACTAAAAAACTGAACATATTTAATACATTCGAAGATCGAAATTTGCAGCTATAATACGTTGACGTATAAAGCGGGTAACGAATAATAATCACGCGCAATAATGTATTAATTTTGCTTGTTTTGTTCGCAGGAAAAATCTCCTTTCCGGGATCGTTCTCATGAAGAACCCAGAGATAAGCAATATCCTTTTCAATAGAAAGATATTTTATTAAAGTCCACAGACGACTTCATATGTCCCGAAAGAAAATTGAACCTACCTCATAGGTTGCTCAATCTGTAACCAGGGATGTGAAGTAATTGAAATGCATTAATTAAATAAAATGCAAAATACCTACCTACCTATTTATATTTTGCATTTGAATTTTTTTTTTAATTAATTTCCTGATTTATTTCAAATACTTTATAAGTACTTTGAAATAAATCAGGAAATTCATTTTAGAAATACTTTATAAGAATTTACATAAAAATGTATTTGTAAAATGCAAAATGGTTTTGTAATTGAATTAAATTCTAAAGTTGTAGGATTTTTGGCACTTTTTGGCCTTTTTAGCATGGGCTTTTTTTCCGCGAAAATACCCATGCTGTTAAAAGAAAACATTTTTAATGTAATTCCTACAAAATCCTTAACGTAAGTTTACTAGGCGATCCAATGAATCGAAACTGAGAAGATAATGGAAGCTGGCTGATGGAAACTTGCAGTACCTACCTTACTGTGATGTGGTATGGACAAATAACAAGATTAAAAACAATACAACAATACATAACAACATTGTTTCATTTTGATAAAATGATAGAAGTACTTACCTAAAGTAGGGCTCAATAACCTAAGTTTAGATTATTAACCTAGATATGTAGGTACCTATACCTCTTATCACAGAATTGAGAATAAGGCGTTTTTTCTGTTCTGTGCCTCTTATCCTCATACCACTCATAGTGCATTTTGTATGCTAGGATAGGTACCTTGAAACAGAAGTGGTAGGTAGGTACTTACTTAGTTTAGTTGGACGTTGTGCTTGGTTTTCAAGCTTTTAGCACAGGTACGCACATAACAGGAATTAATTTTGCGAATAGCAACTATTGATTATAATACCTTACTAACTACATTTGCGCCCTCGCGGCGTTGGTTGCCTGCTTAGTGTTGGTATAATGGCGATGATTATTATGATGAAAAGAAGCTTAAAATGGAACCTTCCCGAAGCAGAAATAATTTTTGAAATGTGACTGCAGCTAGTCTCAGATCGTAGACACAAACAAACTCTTCCGCTTCATTTGTCGAAGAGTGTTAATTTGAACGCGCTAAATCTCAGAAACTACCAGTCCGATTTGGAAAATCCTCAGTTTACCTCTTTAGGTTGTTGCTGCTCTTGAGGCTTTAGTTAGATGATTATTATAACGTAGGTACCTACGAGTAGTAGAGTGTTCTATAAGCTCGAAGAGTAGAGTAGATACCTACCCGTACCCACCTACATAAATTTTAATAGTCTAGTGGGAAGACATGCAGAGGAGTAGACCGTACACTTCTTCCAACGGATCTTGGTGAATTCGTGAGCCGTTGTGAACGCAGTGCAACTTTTTTATACATTTTGTAGCGAAACGGACAGTTACAATTACAATTCTGTATGAATAATTTGATTTCAAAAGCTTAATCTAGTTTCTAGAGTTTCTAAAATTTAAATTTTAACCTGAAAGTTTGGTTTGGTCCATTATTTTTAACCTGTACTTTAGGACATATGTACAAGTGGTGACCGAATTCATTTTATTGTAAAAGTAGGTACGCGCCACCACTGAAGTCTTACGGAAAAACCAGGAACTACTAGGGATGCGCCGATCCGATCCGATCTTTTAGAAGATCGGATCGCTTGCATACGATCAAGCGATTTTTCGGATCGTATGAAAGCCATTCGATTTTTTGGCGGATCGCTTGAACTACACCGGAGATCGGATCGGATCGAAAAGATCGAATGAATCAAATAAACGTATCGGTAAGATTGTTATTATCGGGACTATAATCCTAACTTGGACGGTATAATAGGTAACTAGCAAAATAAAACACATCACTTTACCTGCAAGTTGCTAAGTCGTGTGAGTCTTCCTATGGTTGGCACTTAAAAGCATTAATCTGAAATCATCTATTAATTATTTTTTTAAGTTTAAATAAAAGGTTGGCACTTATAAGCATTAATCTGAAAGGTTGACATGTTTCTTTGCAATGCAAGTTTGATTTGCATGTTAACCCTTTACCAGGCCTCGGACAAATCCTATAGTAATAGTGATTTTTTAATAGATTTCTATGAGTAATAACGTTTAGTTTGAGATTTCATCAATTATATTTAGAAAATTAGCTGAAAACCTAAAAAAACATATGTGGGAAAACATAATCCCATTGGCTGTCCAGACGACTGTCTTTTATATCTATATATATATATTCAATGACAAGTCTGCCCACAATTTATATTTAATTTTCCATAAAGCAAAACGTAGGTAAGTAATATCTTCTTAACTTTTAATGTAAAATAACCGTAAGCAAACCAAAAAAGAAAACCCGCTGCAAAAAGTTAGTATAAAATAAAGATTTCAATTTACCGGGCAATGCACATATAACTCCCACAATAATTCTAGGCTTCTCAGGCTAAGGTAAATGGTTTCCCACATGTTTTATTTTGTTATATCATGATTTTTTTCAAATATTTACTTATAATTTATGCACATATCACTAGAAAAACTCTAATTCTACAACATATAAAAAAATCGTACGACTTACCTTTCTCCGTTTCGCCATAATCACTAAAATACTCCGCACTTTTCACAAAAACAACCGTTACACGGACGACCATTGAAAGATTTTGCCGTAAAAGTGACATTTCACAATGACAGTGACAACTTTTTGTTGTGGCCCTGGGGAATATTTTATTTGGTCGTTTTTGACAGTTTGTGGTAGATACTTAACCAAAACCTGGTAATAACATCTTAAAATCAATGTGGGAGACGCTCTATCCATAGCCTGGTTAAGGGTTAAAATAACATATTAAAAATACTTTATTTGGTTTTATTTCATTCGATCTTTTGAAAATCGGATCGTAACAATGCGATCCGATCCACGGATCGGATCGAGACATTACGATCCATTACGATCCTAAAAATCGGATCAAATGAAAAGATCGCACATCCCTAGGAACTACTGGTTTTATTTACACTTGGGCTAACCTCGGACGAGTTCTTTCGTCCGAGGGGCTAACGGATCTCGGCATTCGTGAAGTTGGCCGTTTCGATGCGCAGTGCAACTTTTTCATACAAATCTGCGCAGCGGAAAGCCTAACTATATATATATATGCCTAGATAACTATATAATATGCCTAGATCCGTTGGCCCTACTGTACTACATTAAGCTGTTTTAGGTAGGTACGTTTGAAAATGAAAAATCTTTTCAAAATTTTCAATTCCGACGGGATTCGAACCCGCAATGATACAAACAATCCTCCCTAAGCCGGAGTGGCTTTACCAACTCGGCCACGGAATCCAAATTCGTCAGGTTGAATGAAAATCTTGCTAAGATCATGTACCTATCGATTAAAGCATCGATGAGCATTTAATAGAATAGTTATGTAATATAAATTATGTGTCGTTTATCACTAAAAATTAAAAAAATATGCTGTTTTAGTAAAGGTCGTTCAGTTTTTTTGGTAGAGTAGGATTCAGCACTCAAGTCCTACGGAAAAATCGGGAACTAATTGTTTTATTTATTTTAATAGGCTCTTTTAGTCAAGATCGTTCAGTTGTTCTGGTGTGTAGAGCTTACGAACGTACAAACTAGCATAATTATTAATGTTCAGGCCTTATTTGGACAATTAGTAATTTTTTACATAACATAGTTCTGCGATAGCAGCGCTGCGTCTATCGGACTTCAGTGCTGAATCCGACTAAGTAGAAATGGAATAATTATTGTTCAACTTGTTCAAAGACAAAATTAGTAATTTTTTACTCATCCTAGTCCTTTTATTTCTGTTTTGTAGTACTAATTTTAAATTGATCTCACTAGAATAACGCCAAAGAGAGGTTTTTCGGTAATGCTAATTTAAAGGTTTTTAGATTGTGCAACTTTAAATTGTGCGATAGCAGCGCCGCGTCTAAACGGACTTCAGTTTTACCACGTGGTCGTGCGTACTGTCTAAACATTTTTAATCTGTGAAAAAAGTGACCGAGAACCACGTGACCGTGTTTTCAGCTGTGGATTTGATCGAACGACTGAGTGAGTCAAGAAAATAATTTGTTTCTTTCTTTTGATAAACATATTTTTGTGTCTAGTTTAATAAAATAAAATAAGTTTACAATCGTTTGTTCGCTAAACAAACCTACAAACTCACTATTTACTTAAAGATTACAACATACCGTGAGATTACAACGGATTAACTACCCAGTGCCTACGAAGTAACTTTGTGTGACATGTTGAAAGGCCGGCCATTTTGTATTTCAGTTTTTGATTCGAACACTGGTTGAAAAATAAAAATTTAGCTTTGGGTAAGTACAAGTCAACCTACTTGCAAAAAAGGATTGGTAGGTAGGTACCTATTTTCATATTTTTTATCTTTAGGTTTCAAAATATCTTAGACTGAATGAACATGATTGTTTAATAATCAAAGCATAGAGGTATTTTAGTAGGTAGGTTCCTAAGTACGTACATAATAAACTGTTTAAATGTTTACCTCAGAATTTACATAGCCTCTGCTGAATAGAGTTGGTTGGCACAAATAATAGTTTACCTATGTTACTACAAATGCATGCAGGTATATAAGTTACGTATTATATTGTACAGAGCGAAGTTCATCAATCAATCGATGCTATTCCAGCTGATAGCCTATCCGCCCGCCATGACAGTTTTATTATGAATGAATGATTGAAACTTCTCGTATATTTTTGACGTTTTGTTAAAAATAACCTAGCTTGCAGAATTTAAACCAATCATAATTTTAGAGAAAAATTGTTCTGGATAATAAGTACAGTGCTACTTTTATTAATAGAAAGGGAACTAAAATTTCATTCATTCATTTATTACAACGGCAACTCTAAAGTACAGGTTTCTTGTCTATGGTACAAGTACCGAAGACGTCAGTCAGAAGTAATAATTTCCTTTTAAAAGAGAATTTATCTATTTCGCGTATTTAGTGCGAGTAAAAGTGACAATAACCAACGTGAAACATTACCGTGTGGCACCAGAGAAGTGATTTTCAATGTTTATAAGCGATGCTCGTTGGAATTAGAAGCCGGAAAAAATTCATCAGAGACACACAAGTTTTTCGTCGTACCGTCGAATTAAGAGGTATTTGATTAGATCCAATTATTTTATCAGTAACATTTGACTACTCTTATTACATAATACTGGTTATTTACCTTTATTTGGCCCTAAATTGAGAAATTATAAAACGACGATTTGTTGGTTATGTTTACATTGTATTATAGAGCAACAAGGCAATTTTGATACTTTTTTACGATTTCAAACAAAAGTTCCCATTTGGTCGCAAATGTTAATGGTCTCATTTATATTTGCAGGGAAATCTATAAGCACAGTCAGAAGAATTGTGAATGAAGGCATATAAGATAACGGAAAGTTCTCTTCGCCCGGGAAACAGACCCAGTCGTCCAAAAACTACCTTTAGAGCCAACCTATTTTTTTTTGAGAGAAAATAAATAAATAAATAAATATATTTAACCTATAGTCGGATTGCTCATTATAAGGACTAAAATTGAAGGAAAAAATGTCATTTTTTCCTTCAATTTTGATATGTTTTCGACGGCCCCACCGAATAAACGTGCAAAGGCTCTTGCCGTAATATTTTTTTTTTCGATTTTTGGATTTATCGGCTTAAAATACACCTTCTCAATTTTTTTTAGATTTTTTTACCAATTAATATTGAATTTATTGTATTCCCAATTTTTATTCTACGGAAAATAAGAACACCAAACTCACACGAATATTGCAATAATGTGATTGGCACACCGTCAACTCTCATACATTTCATGCAAACTTACTTTGGAATACTATGCGTCGGAAATTAAAATTTGTAAAACAATTTTGCACTTTTAATATGCATCGTTAATTACAAGAATAACCGTGCAACTATCTAATAATAAACATTGCCAAATCCTAATGTCCACAGTAAAACAGGGCAATAACAAGATACACTTTTAGGTAATTACATATTTTCCCACGAATAATAGTGCAAACATTGAATACGAACAGCCGGCAAAGTTTAGTTACCAGAATAAACGTGTAAAAGGGGTTTTTTATTAATTTCTCGTAAACTATCAATATTTTCGTAATTTTTTTTTGGAAGAAATAAAGGTTGTTTTTTTGTCTTTAATTTGGTAGAACATTATATTGACGTAAATCTAACCAATAATGAGTTATTCGTTTTTAGGCTCTCCTGTAAAGTTACTGTTTTGACTTTGCACGTTTATTCGGTGGGACCGTCGTTTTTAGTCCTTATAATGAGCAATACGACTATAGTTATAAATGTTTTAATTTATAAGATTATTTTTGTTATTCTGTACGCTAACATCATCATTTCATCTTATTTTATTTCTTTATTGTAGGTATGTTTTTCTATTTTATTCAGTGTTAAAATAAATTAGACATGTGTGTAGGTAGGTACCTACTTAAATAAATAAGTGTCATCTAGTTTTGTGTCTAGATTTGTACTATTGTAATTTGTTTCCAATTATTAAATTTTTATTGTATTGGTTTTTTTGTTGTTATTTCGTTTTGTTTATCCTATGTGGAGGTATCACTATCACTTCACTACATAATATAAGACAAAGTCGCTTCCCGCTGTCTGTCCGTATGTTTGCTTAGATCTTTAAAACTACGCAATGGATTTTGATGCGGTTTTTTTAGTAGCTAGAGTCATTCAAGAGGAAGGTTTATATGTATAATACATGCCATATTATAGTAGAGAAACACTGATAATTTTAGAGGTTTCTAATGTGATGTGACCCCTGCGAAGCCGGGGCGGGTCGCTAGTAATACAATATAAATATTTTTTTACAAAAACAATTGTTTTATATAATAGTCAAAAGGTGTAACATAAAGCTGTTACACACAGGTAGGTTGTACGCATTTAACTTGTGTTAGGTAGGTACCAATTATGAGAAATAAAAAATCCGAGTAAAAAATAAATAAAATGATCAAGTATCAAAATCGTGTAGCTGCATATTTTGGGGTTACCATATAGCTTGCACAGTGGCGCCCCCATTTATGTCTTACTAAATAATTAAATGGCCAACTGGAGTGGGTAAGTTAGGTAAATACTAGCCCCCTTAGACCTCGTTCACACGGCATTGTCCTGCACGTTTTTTTGCAGTACACGTCTTAACGTATAAATAGTGACCATACAACGTACATAGATCCATTCACACGACGATTGTACTGCAAAAAAACGTGTACCGCTTATACGTTTAAACGCATACTCAACGGACTTGTCAAGCAAATCGAATGAACTTTGACGTATTCGGTTCGCAGTGGCATATGGTATAGCTTTGTCTCCTTCACACGACACGATGTCATACGTTTTTTATCGAATAGCAATTTTCCATTCTTGAATTTTCCAGTCGAGTTAATAACTTTTCAAAACTTTCAATAAACCTTCGAAAGTAATTAAAAAACATTTATTCATCGTTTCTGAGATTTTCGAATAATTTTTCAAATGTGATCGTACGCAAAGATTTTTGATTAATAGGATGTACCCTAAACCTTCTGTTTTGTCGGCGGCGAGACCGTTGGCGCCTTCGATACCAATATAAAAGTACCTACAACCAAGCGTGGACCCATCAGTGACGTCTACTCACTGTGATAACTGTGTGGAAACTGCGGCTATGCGTTTTTACACGAATGAAAATTTACCATGTGAACACCCGGTTGACTATACGTTAAAAAAACGATTACAAAAAAACGTGCAGGACAATGCCGTGTGAACGAAGCCTTACTTATGAAAGATGTTAAAGTTGAACACTGGTTGAACAACGTCCTGTCTCTGTTTGTCACTATCCACAATTAAAGACAGGACGTTGTTTAACCAGTGTTTCACTGTAAACATCTTTCATAAGTCATTCATCGGCCTTTGCGTCTATTTCAGACGGTTTAAACAGTGTCTGCTTGTGCTAAGCACTTCTTTTTGTGGCTATATAAGCCGATTTGAGAGCGGACAGTACGCCCACAATTATTGCAGATAAACGAGCCGGAGCTTGGGTTCGCTATGCTGGCGTGCCTCTTAGCTCTTTTATCTGCTAACGAGGCACACCAAACCTGGTCATGGTGCTTCTTGCCTTCTCGCAAGCACTTCCTCCACTCAGGTCTATCGGCAGAGAGCTCTTCCCAACCTCGGTAGTTAATATTAAAAGATGACATGTCTCTCTTTACGCAACCTTTGAAGCGCAGCAAAGGTCTCCCTATGGCCCTCTTTGCATGCGCTATTTCGCCAAGTAAGACACGCCTCGGCAGACGAGAGTCGTCCATACGGTGCACATGGCCTAACCAACGCAAACGTCTCTCTTTTAATAATGCAGTAAAACTAGGCATATTGACAATTTCTAGAACTCGCTCGTTGGTTACCTTGAGAACCTTGAGAGCGTGTGCTTGAAATGTGCGCTCTCATTGTTAGATCATTTTAATTTGTTTGTACATACCTACCTATAAACTTACTTGAATTTATTGTTGGTAGGTACATAAGTAGAAATGTTTTTAATAAAATAAAAGCGTTTATGTAAGTAGGTATACCTACCTACACAAAATGGTCTGAACAATCTAGGTACGCAAAGTTAGCTATGTATGTAGGTACATAAACACGCTAGGTAGGTACACGTAAACCTAGAAAACTTCTACTTTCTGTTTTTGAACGCATTATTTCATTATCTGTGCTGGCTGTGGTGTGGTGAGTGAGAGTGAGTTGAACATTCTGGAAAGGAAATATAACAATACGCTTTGATTATAATTTCTTGTAAAATAAATAATCCGTTTGAAAACGAAATAAAACAGTAAAAAGATGTACCTACCTAAGGTATAATATATTGTATAATATAGGTAGGTACATAGTGAAACGTGTGATTATGATTCAAGTTGAAAAGATCTCGCCAGCCGGTCACGGTCAGCGCCATTTTGACTCTTCGTACCTATAGTCGTATTGCTCATTAAACGGACTAAAAGTGAAGGAAAAAATGTCATTTTTCCTTCAATTTTGACATAAAACGTATCAAAACTAATCAAAATTGAAGGAAAAATGACATTTTTTCCTTCAATTTTAGTCCGTATAATGAGCAATACGACTATAGACTACCAAATCTAGCGAAGGAATGTCTAAAATGCAGGGAAGACACCACGGGGATTTATGGCAAATGATTTGCCGGATTTGTGTGGTGTGGCCGTAAGAAACATTTGCCATATCCCCGAAGTATGACCCCTGCATTACAGAACTCGTAGGATCCGTTCTTACGACTAATAGGTAGGTATTGGCGCTGATTCCGTTGTACACTGACTAATTTAATTAAAACTAAGAGCGCCTTGAAATTTGCCGCAAAGGGCCGCGCGGAGGCGGCTCGTCTGCAGTGCGTGCAGCGCTGCGGCCGCGAAGCTTTGTAAATGCATACAGATAAAAAACGCGCGATTGCAGCGCCAGCGCTATACCCGCTCTTCAGTTCATCGATCGACTAGTGACGTGACAAAATTATTTTTCTTTTTAATAGTAACAGGCAGTGCTTCTTCGTCAGCGTGAAACTAAATGTACTTACAACACTACCATTTTGAAACCTAGCGAGACGGCAGCGCGGCCGCAGCGCTGCAGACGTGCTGGCTTTGCGGCAAATTTGAAGGCACCATAAAACCGATAAATCATAATGTAGTTCGTTCATGCTAAAGACCACAACAAAACGACAGCCTGAGTGACATTTCTAAAGTTAGGTATAGTTCTGTGTACCTGTACATAGAACTATATATCCGTTAGGTAGGTAAGTACCTATATTGTTCAGTAAAAATGAAGTGTTTGTAGGTACCTAGTAGGTATTTGTCTATAACAATTTCAAATTCTGAATAAAACTTTATTTGATCAGAGTAAACGACGAAAAACAAAATAGGTAGGTAAGTAGGTAAGTATAGGGTCGCCATACGTACCTAACCTACCTACGTAATTTTCCGGACATGTCCGGAATTTTAGGTCTTTGTCTGGAATGCTGGGGTAATCCTAAACCGTCCGGAATTTCTACAATTTAGGTATAAAGGTACATAGATGGTAAAATAAAAAATTAAATAAACCAAAATATTTATATGTAGCCTGGAGTAGCCCTTAATAATAATTCCTGATATTTTTGCTAGATGGCGTTGGTTGTTTGCGGGCGGGCGGAGAGGCGCTTCCCCCTTCTCGCCCCTTCTCCGTCCGTGTTCGTCCACAACACAGGGTCTGCGCACGCGCACGCGCGTGAAAAATCGAGTTTGCTTCTTTCATTCACTTATAGTAAGTTCGTATGAGCAAGTGGCCAACTCTGGTGAGTTTTTAAAGACCTCCGTCATGGCTTAGCGACTTAAAAGCCGGTACCGACAATTTAACGTGCCCTCCGAAACACGGAAGCGCTCAGTTCGTAATACCACTTGCGGTCATCCATCCAAATTGTGACCGCGCACAACGCTGCTTAACTTCAACGATCAATCAAGAACGTCTAAGCAAGCTACGCCACGAGCGCTTCATTCATTCACATGCACGATGCTGACGACATTAATATTAAATTTACAAGAATGTCCGGAAATTTCATCAAATATCAGTCATTTTATCTGGAATTTAGACTTTTGGATCTGGGAACCCTAAGTAAGTAGGTACCTACTTTTAGAAATGTTGAAATCGTGAATAGGCGGGTCCACACAGAGCGAGCAGCCTCGCGAGGCATTTGCCGCGCGAAGCAGCTCGGTTAGTGTGGACGTGTGGCTCGGGCGCGCGCTACCGCGGGCGAGCGTCCGAGCGCCCGAGCCACACGTCCACACTAACCGAGCTGCTTCGCGCGGCAAATGCCTCGCGAGGCTGCTCGCTCTGTGTGGACACGGCTAACGCCGGCTCCATACGTTGGGACCAACGTTGGTCCCAACGTTGGGGCCAAGATTTCGTGAACCATCCACACGTTGGCGATACACCAGTCTTGTTCCGTCAGAGCCAACGTGCAGACGTCCGATGTCTGCGCGTCCGATACAGAAATTGAAATTTCTCTAAGTGATTTTACATTACTGAATACCAATTTTATCACAATCACATCACATCATGTCACTATCACACTTCACACAACACACTATATTATAAATGCGAAAGTTTGGATGTTTGGATGTATGTTTGTTCCTCTCTAACACGATAACCACTTAACCGATAGGGGTGAAATTTAAAATATAGATAGATAATAACCGGAAATAGGACATAGGCTACTTTTTATCTCAAAAAATTGCACGGTTCCCGTAACATAAAAAAAATACTAGACTCCATCATCAGATCAGCTTGCTGTTACCATATTATTACATTGTAGTCAGAACTTGATAAATATGCCGAGTTTCAACTCAATCGGCCTATTTACTGAGGAGTTCTGTTGAACAGCTCTTGACTCCATCGTCAGATCAGCTTGTTGATACCATAATATTTAATTGTCACCGAGAATCTATAAGTGTGCAAAATTTCAGCCCGATAGTTCTACAAACACAATAGATAAGGAATACGATGACATTCTCGCTCGTCAGTCGACACGTGCGCTCACGATGCGCGTCGAAACGGGACTGAGCATAGCGCCAACGTGTGGACGGATCCCCAACGTTGGCGCGCCAACTTCCTTTGATAAAACCGACACGGCACGGCCAAGCCCCAACGTTGACCCCAACGTTGGCGCCAAGCTATTTTGTCAGCACCACACGTTGGTGAGAGGCATTGGGACCAACGTTGGCCCCAACGTGTGGATGCGGGGTAATGAAGTAAAAGCTATCAGTTTTTTACCCGGCTGACTGTCAAGTCAGACAGGGTTATGTAGATCGCGCGTTTCTATGTATGTTCGTGGGTATGTAAGTAATATTCTTTATTACCACGTTACTCCTAAACGGCTGGATGGATTTTGATGAATGAGGTATCGTTAGAATCGTCTCCATCTCGATTGTGCTCTAGGATACTTTTTATTTCGATAAATCAAATAGTGCGGCTAGAAAATGCAACAATGTGTGAATTTTCAAAATGATAATCACGCCATCATATCAAAATCCATGTCAAAATCAAGAGGTTGGTGGACTGATATCAAATACAATTTTTTTAAAAATCTAACATGACATCTTCGAAGACTAAATCGAGTCTCAAAATTTTTGAAAATCTATTTTTCGCCCTAAATAGAATTGCTTACCAAAATGCATATTAAAACTTTCTATTTAGTCACACGCAACGTTTAGAACAAACTGCATCGAAATTGGTTCAGCCATTTAGGAGATATCTCATATTTAAGAAATAACTTACGCATTTAATTTACGTACACACAGAGCCATCTGTTTGTCAACTGTGACAACAACGTTTAGGAAAATGCGCACGGCATCGAACCCCTAGATACGGTCTACCTAATAATAAAAAAGATAATGCTGTTTCCAACTTTTCAGTTCAGCTGGGTTTTTTTATTTTTGAATAAATTGCTTGTTTGTTAGTCAGTTTACAAGGGAATCAGCGCCAGTGTAAGTTGTGTTATGATTGCTAATCCCCGTAGGTACCTACGTACATATCACTTGCTTGTAAAACTTTCACACTATTTGGTAGGTAGGTGGTACGTGAACCAGCATAATCCTGGTTCATGTAGGTAAGTACCTACCTAATCGTGTGATATGGTTCTTATCGTGTCGATGCCACGCGGTTACCTAATGTTGCACCTAAACCACGCTTTCTGTGGCTGCATTGGAGTCTTCCTTTGGGCCCTTGACGAATACGGATGCGAAGATTTTTCTTACAAAATGATGAAAAGTACTTATTTATAGTTAGTTACCTACCTATCTACGTAGGTATGTAGGTCCCCTACTTAGGTAGGTACTTAACTATTTTATGAATAAATAAACTGAAAAAACTAAATAAACTATCTTATCTGAGGCGGGGGAGATAAAAATCATAGAATCAAATTCAAAATGAAACAAATTCTATACTTACGTTACGTACGTATTTTCAAAACTAGCTTCCGCCCGCGCCTTCGCTCGCGTGGTACCTACCTACCCTAGGTAATTAATATTAATATCCTATTCCATTAAACGAGCAATATTTGTTTGATGTTTGAAGTTTGTTTGTATGTACTGAGGTTCTCGAAAACGGCTCTAACGATTTCGATGAAATTTGCATGCATTACGGGTGTTTACGGGGGCGAAAAATCGATCTAGCTAGGTCTCATATCTGGGAAAAGCCGTTTTCTCGGCATTTTCACGCAAAAAGATTTACAAGTGCAATGCGGTTCGTAATTGAACCACTAGATGGCGTTATGCACCCGAGCAGAGCTTGGACGTTATATTGATAGATAATATGACATACTGTAACGCCGGCTCCATACGTTGGGACCAACGTTGGTCCCAACGTTGGGGCCAAGATTTCGTGAACCATCCACACGTTGGCGATACATCAGTCTTGTTCCGTCAGAGCCAACGTGCAGACGTCCGATGTCTGCGCGTCCGATACAGAAATTGAAATTTCTCTAAGTGATTTTACATTACTGAATACCAATTTTATTACAATCACATCACATCATGTCACTATCACACTTCACACAACACACTATATTATAAAAGCGAAAGTTTGGATGTTTGGATGTATGTTTGTTCCTCTTTAACACGACAACCACTTAACCGATATGGGTGATATTTAAAATATAGATAGATAATAACCGGAAATAGGACATAGGCTACTTTTTATCCCAAAAAATTGCACGGTTCCCGTAACATAAAAAAAAAATAGTAGACTCCATCATCAGATCAGCTCGCTGTCACCATATTATTACATTGTAGTCAGAACTTGACAAATATGCCGAGTTTCAACTCAATCGGCTTATTTACTGAGGAGTTCTGTTGAACAGCTCTTGACTCCATCATCAGATCAGCTTGTTGATACCATAATATTTCATTGTCACCGAGAATCTATAAGTGTGCAAAATTTCAGCCCGATAGTCCTACAAACACAATAAATAAGGAATACGATGACATTCTCGCTCGTCAGTCGACACGTGCGCTCACGATGCGCGTCGAAACGGGACTGAGCATAGCGCCAACGTGTGGACGGATCCCCAACGTTGGCGCGCCAACTTCCTTTGATAAAACCGACACGGCACGGCCAAGCCCCAACGTTGGCCCCAACGTTGGCGCCAAGCTATTTTGTCAGCACCACACGTTGGTGAGAGGCATTGGGACCAACGTTGGCCCCAACGTGTGGATGCGGGGTAACACTACACTTTTTATAAAAATAAACTTTATTTGTGATCACAATTAAGAAGAGGCAAATTAAATTGACAAAAAACAGTTTACGGCTTTGTCAAACCCTACTTCGTAAGTGCGAAAGATGGGAGAAAAACTTAATAGACATTAATGTTAAATATAGTAGGTACATAAATCCACCACAGTGAAAGCTCTTCATTTTTCTTTATTAAAATTAAGTACCTAAGTACCTATGTAATCTAAAAGTGATAAGTTACCATTATCATGAAGTCGCTTTTGGTAGGTAACTGTGCTGTTGTTTCCCGTTCCCTCTTCCTCGTCATTGCTATTTTTTACCCGACTGCGCAAAGCAAAGGAAGGGTACCTAATGTGTTTATCAGTCTATGTATGTATGTATGTTTGGATGTTTCTATGTGGCACTCTAGAGGCCAAACGCGTGGACCGATTTTGATAATTCTTACGTCAATCGATTTGTCTCAACCTTGGGAGTGTTGTTACAGACATAACAGTAAACAAAATTCACCAGTGCCACAACCAGACGCCATATTGTCAAAATTAAAAAAACCAAAATCGTCACACTATATCAAGTGGGGTATCGTTGAATAGGTATTTCAAAATCAATATTAGGTTTCTTTTACCATTTTTCATTTTAATTAATAGTTTAGGAAAAATAACGGTTTAAAGTTGATTAATAATAATTCTCGCTATGGATGTTTCTATGTGGCACTCTAGAGGCCAAACGCGTGGACCGATTTTGATGATTCTTACGTCAATCGATTTGTCTCAACCTTGGGAGTGTCACTAAAGATATGACAGTAATCAAAATTCACCAGGGCTACAACCAGACGCCATATTGTCAAAATTAAAAGAATCAAAATCGTCACACTATATCAAGTGGGGTATCGTTAAGAGGGCTGCGACCGGCGAATTTCCAGAAAAACGTAATACCGAAATCATTTAAAATGTAAGCATGTTTATATCAGTTTATGTTGTTAGATTAGGAGAGTAGGTATTTATCTAGGTTCCTGTTAAACTTTTGTTCCGAAAAACTTACCTAAAAAGAAATGTAAGCCAATTGAATTGAAATCTTTGTAGGTACACCAAAAATGGCATTTTTTCTTTTCATTTGTTCTATAGTAAGTTTTTTGAAACAAAAGTTTAACAGGAACCTAGATAAATACTACCTTTATCCAAATAATAACGTAAAGTGATAAAAATATGCTCAAATTTTAAATTATTTTGGTATTACGTTCCTAGGTAAGTAGATACGTTCGCCGAGCCCTTAAATAGGTATTTTAAAATCAACTTTATCATAACTAAAAAGTGTTAAATAAAAATATATTTAAAAAAAACAAAAACCCGACTGCGTCAAAACTAAAAAGAAAAAAACAAGCCTGCAAAGAATTACTCACAGTCGGGACCCATAACATTGGGAAGATTTGATTGGTAATAAAATGAATGGGTACCGACTGTGAGTAATTCTTTGCAGGCTTGTTTTTTTCTTTTTAGTTTTGACGCAGTCGGGTTTTTGTTTTTTTTAAATATATTTTTTTAATTGAGTAAGGATTCTTTATCACGTTTGTTATTAGGTACCTACCTATAGGAAGTTGAAAACCTAATTAGCCGATCTTTTTAAATCTAATTTGATCTATTAAGGCCTACCAAGCATACACTCACAACCAACAATTTTTTTTTTTTTGTTTCAGATAGTGACTGAACAATGGACTACGAGAAAAAGGTATTTTTTTCGGACATAACGAGAGTAGATTTCGAACAAAAAAATAACCTCTACGAACTTATAAATATAACTCCTGCTAAACCTATACCCGTTCAAATCACAGAAAATAAGACTTGCATATTTGAACCCAAGTGCGATAAATACTATGTCCCAAAAAAGAAATCCAAGATGAAAGTTAGGACGGTGAAAGAGATACGAAACCTGTTCGAACAGGACAATTATCAGTTTATCATTGAAGATATGGAAAAACAACAAAGTGCATTACTTACAAAAATAAGGACAGGTTCCGCTACTGATGAAAGTACCAAGACAATGGCAAAAAAACTTCTCATTGCCGATCATCCAATTTCGAGAACTGCTTGGCAAATGCTTAACAATATTAACCCAGATAAAAATGCTAATCCTACACAGTTTGTTTTGTGGAATGGAAGACGTATTAGAGTAGTTGGTAGTAGGGGAGGAAAACAAAAATTCGTTTGTAATCATGAGTTAGGAAAAAATAATATAGAAGAAATCAAGAAAAAGTGTCATTTAAGAAAATACACGAAAAAGAAAAACGGATTACTACGCAATTCCCTAAATGTAAAATTTAAGCCTGGACCTCTACGAAGGAAAAAAAACCTCGATGATTCCCATCAAAAATATCACATGGGTCCTGTAGAGTTAGTAAAACTTCCGAAACCAGCACTTGAGATCCAACCCATGTATGGCATTGTTGTAGAACCCCTAATGTCCAGTTTTTTAAACAATCTGCGTGCAGAAGATGGTACTATCACTGAAAAATGGGCTAAATTCGCCGTTTCGGTTTTAGGAACCGTTAAAGATAACGACATTACTCAAGTTGATAAAGAATGTTGTGTCACCTTTGATTTAAGCTATAAGTGTGGCCAAGATCGCATCTTAATGCGACGTGATATTAGTAAGGTGACTGATAACAGTGAGGATATTATTAGTGCAAACCATTCACTTCAGAATGACCCTGACAACCTGATAGTAATCCAAGAAACATTGAATAAAATGTTGGATTCTGTTGAGATCAGTTTGAAACAAGATTGCTTGTATTCTGTTGAAAATGAGTCACCTCAAGCTCTACCAGCACCATTTGATCACGTTCAAATTGATGTCAATAATGTGAAAGAGAGAAATAAGAAGAAATATGGAGAATTAGACCGGTTGGCAGTGACCGTTATTCAGTTACCTGGAACACCAAATCAAAACTCTCCAAAGATTTGCGGGAAACCTTACTGCAATTTAGGATGTTTGTGTGATTCATTGAGTTGCACATATAAATTTAAACAGCATTGTGGTTTTCTCGATTGCATGTTTGGATGCAAATGTGAACTGTCTAAATATAAAGATATCGAATTGTTAGATAATGACTGTGCTGATTTAATTCCGGGATTGATGAAATTAGATAATGAAATAAACGCAAGTTTAGCAAAAGAAGAACAAAAATTTCATCAAACTGTTGTTGTCAGTGGTGAAAAAAGCATTGTTTTAAAATCCAGAAAAAGAACTTCAAAATCTACTATGAAGTATGCAGAATTTTTTAGCAGCTTGCGGTTAAAAAATGGAGGTGGTCCAAAAAAAATACTGACCATAGTCAGCGATAAGCTAAACTGTACTGGTATAGAGCCATGGTGCATGGTTCACAATTTGTATAAATGTTTTTGTAAAGGCCGATTCGTGGAAACATCAACGTCCAACAAGCCAATTATGACACCAACCGCAAATACTATTGCAGAACAGGAAATGACTATTGAACTAAGCGACAGTGAGAATGATATTACAAATCATGATATTAAAGATGTTAGACCGCGTACCCGTCGGATGCGGGAAAGTACTGAAAAAATGAAAAACTTTTGTCTAATAAAGAACAATTTCCGGAGAGACCTTTATGAAGGCAATGATCCATCAGAAATATGTGCAAGAACTAATGGATACTTAGGAAGAAAGTATGATGAAAGTTATTATAAAATAACAAATCAAAAAATATTGGAAATGGAGAAAAATGATAGAAAGTTACAAAATAGAATGAATAAGATAATCCAGAACACTTCAGTATTAAGTCCGCAATTGCCGAATGCTACCCCTAGTATTTTGTCGGATACAAGTAGTTCTGATGATGCAGCAGTTGAAAGTGAAAATACTGACAGTCGTAAGAGAAATAAGAACTGCAACAAATTAAAGGCTGATAAAAATAATTTGAGATTTCAAAAAAATAATTCGAGTTTCATTATTAATGAAGCAGATTCATCTGAAAACATGAAAACAACAAACGAAGATGAAACGAAAGAGTCTCGTATACTCTCTTCTGAACCAAACATTCCATTTGAAATCAGCGGTGACATTTACAAACCAATAGAGGGGCATCTGATAACGCAAGAATTTCTTACGCCTTGGATAGCAAAAAGTTACAAAAACTACAAAGCACAAAGTAACAGTGGTAAATCTACATTGGAACGACCCAGAAGAGGCAAAATAATTCTTCACTTATGGGAGTGTTTGCTAAATCGTTACAGAAGTCGAAAGAACATTTTCCTAACAACTACAAAAAGACCTTTTCGCATATATATTGCAACTGATATTCTAAAACCTTTTTTTAGAGATTGTATAAACATAGATGATATCAGATTTGCAGATCTACACAAGTACCCATGCCTTGTTAAAAAACTACTTACTAATGCAAGTAACAAAGACTATTTTTGTATACTCGGGGGTTGGGATGACTCCTGGGAAATTATAGGGTCCGTAAAGAAAAACAACAGCGATGGTCATTTAAGTGAACCAGATTTATCAAACAGCGATAGTTTATCCCAAGACTCAGACTTTGCGCAAGAAAATTGGAGTATAAAAGAACATGATATGGTTGATGCTCCTCATGAAGACAGTTTGCCAAAACGAAACATTGATCAGATAGAATTGGAAAAAAGTAATTTGGAACGCTCGAAATGGTTTTTAATGAAACTTGAAAATGATTTTACTGAAATATACTGCCATAAAAAAGGATTTTATGTAGAACGTGCAAAAATACTCCACGCTATTAATTTGGCTAGAATTACACGAAAAACAGTTGTAATAAATAAACAAACATGTTCAGAAATTTCAAATATCCCATTTGGAATTTATGCGCTCCCTGATACGACTGAGTATTGTGCTGTTGTGGGACCTTATGAATTAGAGGAATCGTTGGGATTAGAAATAGTAAAGGCAAACATTTTTATGAAGAAAAAAACCACAAAAGGTTACTGGATAACTACAAACAAAGTTGATAATATTAAAGTTTTAGACGATCCTATGTCATTTCTGCCATCATCAAAGATAGAAAACGCAACAATTCAAAACATGGCGAGTAATGTTAAAACTAACGACAGCACTACTGTTAATGTTCAACCATCGACCTCACACCAGAAAAAGAATAGTCTTAAAAAAATACAAAAACAAGTTTGCTTGAATAAAAAAGCAAATGAAGAAAAGATTCCTAAAATAGTAAAACCAATTAAGATCCGCCGAACCAATGGTTTCTATCATCTCACGTCGAAAAATAGCATTATAAAAGGAATATCATCGAATACAGCAACGTCACTCATAAATAAGAAGCACCTTTTGATGAACTCACAAAAACAATTAAAAACAAACGATTCGAATTGCAATCTCGCAGTTGATTCCAATGCTCAACACAACACATCAGATATCGATGCATGTGTGGAGTCTGGGGCTGAGCATATCAAAATAACGTCTGTTTATACGGAAAGTGAAACTGAAACAGTTAAAAAGCCTGGTATGTTTATACTGAAACCTGAAGAAATTAATAAAAAAGTTCACGATTATAATAAGAATAACCAAAGCAGAAACGAAGATAGGTTTATGGATATAGATATAGAAAATTTCTTGATCTCTGACAAATCGATGGATAGTACTTCGGATAATGGCATTCAAAGTTTAACATTGGACGAAGATGATGATGATGAGATAAAGTTGAGTGACGTTTGGATTCAATGTCCCGCGATCAAAAACTTAGGATGGATACGCGGTAGAAAAAATGATAAAAATCTATTGAACTTAGATTTTCCCGGATTTAATCATAATATATTTTACACTGAAAAAGAAGCGTTCGATATGATTAACCAGTAAGTATTTTAGAGGTATGTAACTAAATATGTAAAATATTTTAAATCGTACGTTCTACATAAAATATCTATTTACAGGGTTTTGTCAAAGCATATACGGATACCAAAGAACATCAAGATTGAATGGAAAGTGTTAAATGAAACTCAGGCAAACACATGTCTTAAAGGTGCAATTTTAAATGTTAACAGTTTGACAAAGAATTATGTGAGTATAGTTTGTCATTATATATTATAGTTAGTTTGTAAGGATGTATCCTTACATACCTACACACTGACACTTGACTCAAATGTCGACACTATAATCTGCAAGTAAGTGTCGTGGAAGACTGTCTACATCGAGTGTCTACGTGTGTCCACATCCACACACACGTAGAATAGAATAGAATATAACTTAATTGTAGGTACACCATAAAAATACAAAAGTAAAATAAGCCGTAATGTATCAATGGGCACGTAGACACTCGATGTAGACAGTTTTCCGCGACCATGGCTGGTACAATAGGCTATTTGACAATATGAAAATTAATTAATTATTGCCATCCGCGTAGTATGTAGATTATGGATTTTAAAAGCAATTTGCACTAAAACACAAAAATATATTGAATATTTTCACCAAAAAACCCAAGATATCATCAAAGTTCTAGATTGCCTACTAAGATCTGAGAAAAATGGCTGCCGCGCCTTGGGAGTTGAGACTAGTACAGTTGCGATCATATTTAACTTTTTTCAATAATTGTCTTGAAATGTGAAAATAAACTGGGACCTGAATAACAAATAAGTGCACCTATAGTCGTATTGCTATACGGACTAAAAATATATGAAAAATGACATTTGTTCCTTCAATTTTAGTCCGATTTTAGTCCGTATAATGAACAATACGACTATAAAGAGTTAGTTTAACTTGTTACATTTTTCAGGAAATCACTGAAAAGGGCCTCGTTAAATCGACTACACTTGATATTTCACAAGAACCTCAGTTATTTGAAGAATATCAGTTATTTGAAGAACCTCAGTTATTTGAAGAACCGCAACTATTTGAAGAACCTCAAAATGTGTGCTTGAATACGGTAAGTAGGTACCTAGTAGGTACTTCAATTTTAACTGCCTGAATTTAAGATAGTTCATAATAGTCGAATCGTTTTAGTTTGAGGTTTTTGAAGTATCTCCCATCTAGACTAGCAAATACATATAGGTAGGTACCTAGTAGGGCTGCTGCATGGGTTTAATGTAAGTAAGGTAGGTACCGCCGGCGCGCCGGCGAGAAAACGACTAACTAGCGACTATTTTCTCGCTTTAGAAACGTACAATAGAGATAGGTACGTTCCGTATAAACAAAAGAGATTCATATACTGTCGGAGTACAGATCTGGTCGAGACACAATTAATTTTCTATTGTGTCTGGAATTCCGACAGACTAAGAGCGTTTTCACATTATCCGATCCGATATCGGTGTCGGACGCCGACACGATATCGGGGCAAGTAAAATGTATAGAATATGTACCCTGCCTTTCACATTGTCCGACCCGATATCGGATGTCGGAGCGGACATCTTTCCTACATTTTACTTGCCCCGATATCGTTAAGGTTGTCTGGAAGAAATCGCTCATAGCGATAAGACCGCCCATTGTACTTCGCTCCTAATGTTCTGTGTGTCTGTAATTTGTTTTAATGTTCATGTGGTGTACAATAAAGTGTTAATCTATCTATCTATATCGTGTCGGCGTCCGATACCGATATCGGATCGGATAATGTGAAAACGCTCTAAGGGTTATTATATTAGTTGCTGCCGGCGAGGACTCTCTTCACTGTTTGTCGCTGGGCGAGATCTATCAAAGATAATACTCGCTCAGCGATACTAGCTTGACTTACACTGAGTACCTAAAGTAAACAACTTTGTTTCATAATGTACTTACCTACCTATAATAAATGTTACAAGGAGGATTCTCACTAAAAAAATTCGATTTCAGGACCTCATGAATGGACTGGAGCAAACTAGCAGATTGCTTGACGACGAAACTGTAATATTATGGAACGAAACAGAGAAACACCAAACAGAAATTATCAGGTCGTTTAGCGTACCTGAAGAACTAAAGCCTGGAATGTCAGAAACTCTTCAAGGACTGATGTCGATGAATAATGATTTGGTTGATGACTAAGATTTTAATAACATCACACTTGGTTTATGTAGGGTCCGATGGTTACAAAAAAAAAAATATTTGTTACAAAATAGAAGCCTCTGCCGAGTTTTACGATATCTTTGGTATTTCATTTACCTACAGGCTGAAAAAATAAGAAAGAATTTTTAGAGGCAAACATTTGTAAATACTATGATTACCAAGCGTCTCGGTTATTGTAAAAACTTATAAAAATATAAGTAGGGTAGGTACTTAGTTAAAAAAAGTTCCTTTGAAAATAAGTCGATTCAATGTACCTACGAATCAAACTATAAATATATCAAATTGTTTATAGTTTTGTAATTTGATTGAGTAATTAGGTATAATTATGTGAAGTTGTAAGTTGAGAACTAAAGACAATCTGTGTCACTTAAATTCCAAAAATGCGTGGTGCAGTACCTACTTATATTAACAATCTAAATTATTGAATTCTCATGTCTTTTTAAACTTTCGCGATCAGAACACATTTTAAATACCTACCTACATATGTAATTTACTTGTTTATTACATACAGAAATTGGCAGATTATGTCGATTCTCAGGTATTTTTAAACTTTCGCGATCAGAGCACATTATAAATACATAATAATGTAATTTATGTGATAAATACCCGGATACATATGTACTTATAATTAATCTCATGTCCACTTTTATAAATTAAATTTAATTTGACAGTCCCAAATACGATGTCATAACTTACCAAAGTGCATCGAAATTAAAAGGACGGCTTTATTTTAGAGCTGTCAAATTAGGTTTATGAAAGTGCACTACAGAATCGACACCACTTTTACCAGTAGATTTTAGCTTTAAGTTTCAAAGTACCTAGGTACATTTCTTTGATTGGATAGGACTCGGTGTGAAACACAGACTGAAATAGTGCTTGTAGGCACACAGAACCCACATTTAATTGTGGTCTCTATAAGACTTTGTAAAATACGCTAACTGAAGTAAGATTGTTTACTGTTAAGTAGGAGGTACCTACTAATATTATTTGTTTAATTTCTTTGCTAATTTTGAAAATTTGTAACTTGATAAATAATTACTTATTTACCGGAACGTTTATTGTGTAGGAAACCGTTCGCTGAGTAGATACAGCAAGCTATAAAAAAATAAAAATAAAAATATTTAGTTTTATTACCGGAAGTAGGTACCTACCTAGGCCACAATCTAACTTCAAAAGTAGGTAGGTACCTACACTAGGTAGGTACAATATTAAGATTGTTGTAAGTTGATTTTAAATGTTGTCTGTGATATTAAGTAATTCAGTAGGTTAGTAGTAGTACCTAATTCATCGTAAATATGTACCCCAACGATAGGTAATTGAAAACAAAATGCTTCTTTATCCTGATGCGGTCAGTGAGTAGGATAGGTACCTACCCAATTTTGTTTTAGTAAGTAGTACCTATCTATAGACTAGAACTAGATGATCATTATAATCATTAATGTTGATTAAACTATGTGTCATACAAAATTAATCTTTACATTTTGTATTGCTCCTCTTAAGGTCCACCAGATCAACCCCGCACAGCCTCGTCTTGTGCGGTTAGGTATTCTGTGGACCAACGCTTACAATTAAGGTGGCCGCACACCTCCGCGCCGAACGAATCGAATTTTAGAATTATTTTTATGAAATCGTATGAAACCTCGCACATCTGCCCGCGGTCGAATCGTCCGATTCCACCGAATCTGGCAGTACTTCGAGAATTCGGCCACGCGTTTGCCTGCGCAGTCTTACGATTCCCAATAATAATTTGAGTACCTATAGCTCAACAGTGTTCCAAGATACGAGATATTTCGTTATTTCTCCAAATCTTTACTTGGGGTCATTTGTACCGTCATCACTGGGGTCAGTACTTACAATCAACCCCAGGCCCGTGGTAAAAATTACCCCCAATACTATTTATTTCAGCTTTTACCATTAGGTCGCCCCGAAATAAGATCTCGCAATTTCATCAGCTAATTTAATTATGATATTTCAAAACGCTTCCCTTTGTTGAAGCAGGAGAATCTCAATGCACACTTCAAGACAAATTGAACCTAAAACCACCACTATCTGCGGATCACAGCTAGATAATCAGGGGCGGCCTTAGCTGACGCGAGGCCCCGGGCGGTAGATCTTTGCGAGGCCCCTGATAACGGGCCCCTGGACTTTAGGGGGGGGGGTCACACAATATTATGTAAAGGGGGGGGGGGGAAAATACCTACTCATTAAGCTAATATGCGAGCGAAGCGAGCCGATTTTTTTTACGATTAATGCAACATAACTCACTTTGCTAGTAAAATAACGAGGCTATTAAGCGAGCAAAGCGAGCTCCCTACACTAGCAAAATACACTTGAATGAAAGGCGAGCGAAGCGAGCCGAATTTTTTAAAGAAAATTGTAAAATGCGACACTTGATTTTGCTTACGGTGCTCAAAGAAAAGGCTGGCTGCTTGTCGGTTTCTATTCTGCGGTCAGCCATAACTAACTTCGTTCGCAAAACACATATGAAGCTAAAATGCGAGCGAAGCTAGCTGATTTTTTTAAAACAAATGACACATTGTTAGGGCAGGGGATGAAAAAGTTTGTATGAACAATTTAGAATTCCAAATTTAGCATTTAAGCATTTAACACATTATAATATACTAGCGAATGCCCGCAGCTTCGCCCGTGTGGACTCTATTTTTATCCCACGGGAACCATACATTTTCCGGGAATATCTGGGTGGGAGCAAATACAGAAAAATAAAAAAATAAAAAAAAAACTCACAAAATAAACTTTAACTGGCTGAGATTCGAACTCGCGGCCTTCGGCTGTAAGGCAATGGCCCTGACCACCGAGCCATTTTTCTCTCGACAAATTCCGTGAAATGACGAACCACATTGCACTGGTAAACCTTTTTGCGTGAAAATGCCAAGAAAACGGCTTTTCCCAGATATGAGACCTAGCTAGATCGATGTTTCGCCCTCGTAAACACCCGTACTGCAAATTTCATCGAAATCGTTAGAGCCGTTTTCGAGAACCTCAATACATACAAACAAACTTCAAACATCAAACAAATATTGCTCGTTTAATAGTGTTATTCCAGAACCTAAACTATCTACATTCCATATTTCATCAAAATCGGTTTAGTAGTTTTGGAGATTTTAGTAGTTTTGGAGATACGTGGTAACAAACATTTACACACACACACACACACACGGACTTTCGCCTTTATAATATTAGTAGGTTTATGCTGGATGTTAGAGGGACTTATGTCAAAGATTTGGGGAGGGGGGTCATGGCCCTGGGATCGAGCCTGCCTAGTCAATAGCTGGGTCCACACAGAGCGAGCAGCCTCGCGAGGCATTTGCCGCGCGAAGCAGCTCGGTTAGTGTGGACTTGTGGCACGGGCGCTCGGACGCTCGCCTGCGGCAGCGCGCGTGATTGTTTCGGCCGAGGCACGTCCACACTAACCAAGCTGCTTCGCGAGGCAAATGCCTCGCGAGGCTGCTCGGTCTGTGTGGACCCGCCTATTGCGAGGCCCTACCAAAGTACGTAAAGGTATTGGATGAAGAAAAATCTGAGCCGCGCACATATTATAAAACAAAGTACCTACTTAATTCGCCCCCAGCTCAGCGTCTGTCTCTGTTTGTCTGTTTGCGTTATACTCAAAAACTACTGAAAGGATTTTCATTTGGTTTTCACCAATAGACAGACAGAGTGATTCATGGGAAAGGAGGTGTATAATTCATTAAGTTTTTGTGTAAATTGGTTGGGATATGACGAAGATTGTTGAAAATGACGAAAAAATATAGCCGACTGGGAGTTTTCATAGAAAAAGCTGCCTAATCCTTTTGGGATGATAACAAAATAATGTAGAAAGGCATTGTTCTTATTTATTATATGTATAGAAAAGTCCACAATGGAATTTGTCTATCTTTAACGGATAGGTTTACTAATGCCTATAAAAGATTTTCTCTAGTCGGCTTGCTGCGCGAGGCCCCTACAAGCGCGAGGCCCCGGGCGAGTGCCCTGCTCGCCACCCCCAAAGGCCGCCACTGTAGATAATTATACCACTGCATTTTCATCGATGAGATATCATGTCATTGTTCTGTGTATGTGGACCCAAGCCTACCGTCAATTTCAGATGAAGAATTATTTTTCCCCTGAAATAGTTCGTCGATTGCCAAAACTCGGAAAATGACTAACCGAGGAAGGAAGACAAAAAGAAAAACAGATATTTACACAGACACAGGAAGAGATAGAGAAAGAAGTTGCAGAAAGGATAAAAAGATCGAAACAAGTTAAAGGGATCTTTATGATAAAGGAAAGAAAAAAGGAAAAGGCAAAACCAGACAAGCAAGAGTATTTTCCTATAATTCATCAGAATCATCAAACAATCTTCAAATAAAACCTACTCATAATAAAAATTCAGTATCGCAAAGGAAAAAGTAAAACGCTATAAAATTTTAACTATTTATTGCGATAAATAAAATATTTTATAATCTAAGTATTACATTATTATTATAACCCTGACTGGTTAAGAATTAAGTTTGAATCTATACACGAACAGCTTTAACTATACCTAAATAAAATCTTTTTACTATTAAAACCTATAAATATTTCAAAGAAATCTGAGTCATTCATATTCCCTTTAAAATAAAATAAAAATGCATCTAAATACCATTATTTAGTACCAATGCAATTTTTTTAAGTGCACATTTAAATAAAGTTTATAACATTCAAACTGTAAGGTAACCGTAGTAGGTATTATTTTTACGAACACTGTCTACTAAAATATACCAACAAATGACATCTGCATTAGAAACAATACACAGCTACTAACAATACGTCTAGAATATTTTAGTTTTTGGAAATATTTGGAGATTAAATTAGTAGGCACTTAAAGGGAAAGAAGAACAAAATTATACATTATACATACACATAAAAAAAACTAATAGGCACTAAAGGGAAAGAAGAATAAAATTATACATTGTACATATCTACACACAAATAAGGTTACTTTTCTTCCTCGATAGTCGAGGCTCGACTGTTAGTATTAAAAATAAGATGTCTTACAAAAAAAATTGGACGGTCAAAGTATTATTTCTGATCAACAAACTTGGGTAGTTACATACCATAGGTAAGTACATAAAGTTGTGTTTTTTATACCTACCTATAGATTTATAGTCACAAATAAAAACCGAATTGTACCTATTACAATTATTTGACTGGGTATACAAAACTCTTAGGCGTGGTAGTAGGTAATCTAAATAATGTATATAAGTAGTATATCAGTCATGTGGTTCCCATAACACAAGCTCTGCTTAGCTTGGGGCTACATGATGCTGTGTGAAATGTCCAGCAATAAAAAAAAAAAAATAAAAAAAAAAAAAAAAAAAATCTTGTGGCAAGTTGATTATTTTGGTCGAAACTTAGCTTTATGCCTTGCTTGGACAAGACGCAATTAGGGCCACAGGGTGGTTATGAAGAAAGGCAATTATTATGACCTACCCGACACTGATACAATTTTTGCCAGGAAGTCTTTATTTTAAAAACAGAACCCAATCAATTATTGAAAATTGACAAACAAGTTTGCCTCATTGAAATATTTTTTAACAACTACTTGTACTAAGTCCTGGATCAAATAAGTCTTGATTTGCAAATAAACGCGTTATAGCCAGTGAATGCAAAAAACATGGAAGCATTCCTTGCGCTAGAAAAGTGTGCTGCGGTAGGCGGGGCTTGAAAACTGTGCTGCGAACGAAATTAAAACCCAAACGTCGGCGTCGAGGGAATAGTCGACTTTTAATAGAAAATGACCCAACGAAAAGTGTGCTGCGGTTACTTGGAAACTGTGCTGTGAACGTATATTAAAACAATGAAAACCCAAACATCGAAGGAATATATCGACTTCTAATAATTGTGCGTCCAGAGTCGTATTATATTATTGGCCATAATCAGCAAAGTTTTGACTTCGAAATTTCGTGCCATATTAGCATATTTATCTTGAAGGAATGCTTCCATGTTTATTTGCGTTGATTGGTTGTAGCTCCTTAACAATTTAAAGAGGAAATTACTCGTAATAGAGTAACCTTACAGTCGCCTGATGATCTGAAAATAGCATATTATAAATCAATACTTTTCAAGAGCGTACCGACCAAAATAGGCTGGCTGGCTGGAATTAACAAACAAACCGAATATTCAATTCAAATTAGTCAAAATCGATTAGTTTTTACCCGACTATGGCGAAGTCCAAAAGGAGGGTTTTGATGTGTATGTATGTCCTTATGTCCGCTCGTAACTACTCAACTGCTCAACCGGTTTTGATACTTAAATGATTTTTAATTCTTTAAAAGGCGCGTACGAAAATATAATTTTACAATCTTTATATCTATATATATTAGAAAACAGTTTGAGGTGACAAATCATAAACTTTGGTATTTTTACACCGCAGTCGCAAGTTTTTTATAAACTGCCTCTTGTTAAAGTTTGACAACTAAGTATTATGATCACTACGGGGTCTTTCATAAGTAACAATCGCGAGCATACGATCCGGCATTTTTTTGGATCGTTTGAAAGTCATTGTATTTTCGGATCGATTGAATAACTTCAGAAATTGGATCGTGAAGATTGATTCAATCATTATTCTACGCAAGACTATAACGGGGCTATAATCAGAACTTTTGGCTCAAGCTAGAAAAAACTCACCCTTGAAAAACTCACCCTGTATAACTCGGTTTTGACTGAGTGTAGATGTATACTGTTTTCAAAAATATTGTTTGTTATACTCCGAAGAGTTTATATTTTGAAGTTTAGTTGATAGCCGCGCAAGATATAAAAAAGGCACCAACCTCCCATAAAAAATCGGCATGGCCATTTAGCACATCCCTATAGTCGTATTGCTCATTATACGGACTAAAATTGAAGGAAAAAATGTCATTTTTCCTTTAATTTTGATTAGTTTTGATACGTTTTATGTCAAAATTGAAGGAAAAATGACATTTTTTCCTTCACTTTTAGTCCGTATAATGAGCAATACGACTATAGTTTCAAAAGATTTAAGAAGGTAGGTTTTTTAACTTAGATTTTTAGTTCGGTCATGTCGTTATAATATGTTTTGTTTGAATCATTAATAATTATTTTAGATCCACATACTGTGAAAAAAGGTAAGTAATACTTAGTTATCAAAAATTACAATATTTGTGAAAAATTAACAATTCTGTAAAAACAATTTCTACAGTATATTTTCAGTGAATGACGAACGAAGGCATATAAAAATATAGAGATTTAGCTAGAATAGAGGTTAATGTCTATCTGTGGAGGAGCGACGCGCGTTGTTCCGTTGCGGGATGATGAATTCTGCGTGTCGCGGCGAGGTGAAGGGGTTGGTGGGGGCAAAGGGACCGCTCACGGAGCCCTGGCGCTGCGGGGCCGCGCGACGCACGTTACCTGACGCCCTGGAACAGAATACCAATGAATATACCTAACTTTGTACATTACACAATAGCATGTTGAGTGAGAGCCACTGACAGATGTGTGTTTTTGCAGGGCTGGGCTGAACCCGCCTCTTTCGGAGGGCACAGTAGCAGTGAACGCTTCATACCCTAAACTAAGTTCGTATAGATAATGCTAACTTGCACTAGTAGCTAGGATTAACCCCCTAGGATTAACAAAGAAACTTTTAATTTCACCTTACTCTTGCATTTTTAAAAGTTTGCCTAGTCTTTAAAAATTAATTTATCAGTTTCATGGACGTTGACAAGAATATAAAAGAAATGGATTTTTTGATATCTAAAGGTGCGACTCAAAAAGCTTGTCAATTTAGCTGAGATTTTTTTTGTCGCTGACACGTATTGACTGACATGGAGATATCGGTTCATCGGTTTGATGTTAGATAATAAGTATATAATACTTAGGTGTAAGTTGATTAAAATGAAAATCTGGCACATAATATGACAAAAAATATGACCCTGTCTAAAATATTATCAATTTAGGGATAAGGTATATTACTTATTTGAACTTATTTGGGTTATGAGCTATATAGTTAATGTATTTAAACTCTATGTGCTAATGTATATCTAAATGGATTTGCAGACGATGTTTTTATGGCACTAGTGATAGATGTGCAGTTGATCAATGCATTACCTACCTTACGGTTGGTTGTTATTATAGGCTGGGCTGCATAATTTAAAACAAAGATATTAACAAATGTACATTTTTATCGTCATTTTCAATCAAACTTTCGAAAATATAATTTGTGGCTTGGTAAAGTTTAATGGTAACTTTACTAAAGGTAAAAAAATACAAAAGAAACAAAACCTAAATAACATTACATTAATAAATAGGACCTAACGGATTTGCATGCCTAAGCTTTTGGTAGGACATAGTTTGGACTAATTTATTTTAAACCTTCATCATCTTCCTACCCTTTTCCCACTTACGTGGGGTCGGCACAATATGTATTCTTCTTCCATTTCCCTCTATCAGCCGTCATCTCAGCATTCACCCCTTTCTTACTCATTTCAACTTTCACACAATCCATCCATCTTTTCTTTGGTCTACCTCTACTCACGCCTATATCCATCCACTTTCATATCAAGAACTCTTCTCGTAACATTTCTTTTTAAGACCTTATTGTATCACATGTGTTCGTGCAAATAAATGGCATTTATCATTTAAGTATCATTTTTAATATTTATCAGTTTTATCATTTCTCATAAAATTATTTATTATACCTAATGCTAAGTAGCCAGAGACACTTTTGAAACCCATATTGCAATAAACTTAAGTGAAGTTCTAAGAGATAAAATAATCCACCATTATCTTGGTTATGATGTTTAGATCCTGATCATCTATCATATGAACAATATTTATTAATTTCTTCTTTTATTTATCTTACTCTATTATTATTTACCTGCCAGTTTATTTAGCAAGGGTTTTATTTCTCTTTGTCACACTCTTGTCAATGGAAAGAGATGGCAACCGCCGCGCCGCTTAAGCTTTTAGGGCTTTTAGAGTCAATTTTTCTGTAACTATACAATAATTATAAAGACTTAATCTTAGAAATTATCTTTCACTGAAAAATTATAATTATAATGTCTATAGGTAGGTACTTAGATTAATAAAATTATGAACTATGTAAATTTTCGCATTTTTTAATTCAGAAAATGATTAGGGAGTCTAAACTGATTCTTATTACGTTTTTTCCTTGTCTCTCTCATGTCTATGAAAAGAGACAATGATAATACAATTCTTCTTATGATTGAGCTAAAGCGGCCTTTTTAGACCCGCAGTTTCTGTAGGAATATTTGGGTCAAACAGCTCTCGTAATTATTACCTTTACCTACAGGCTTACAGAGGTACAAAAAAATGAGGTGAAAATTGCTATTTCAAGAATAACCTAAGATTAAGCAAAATAACAACTAAACTAAACTCTGAATTTTTTTTATCTAGTACGCAGAGGTGCGTAAATGTTGTAGGTAAACTAACAAAAAAAACTAAGTATTAGAAGAATAACCATTAATCTTATTCCGGGGTTAGACCTTAGAGTAAGTCTGCCCCTTGATTGTCTATGTTCGATAGCGACCAAAATCGGTCTCAAACTCTCAAGTATTACAGTTCAGTGACCACGCAAGTAGCTCTGTCACTCTCATTTCAATGAGACCGAAAGCAACAAAAGATACCTATAGTCGTATTGCTCATTATACGGACTAAAAGTGAAGGAAAAAATGACATTTTTCCTTCAATTTTGACATAAAACGTATCAAAACTAATCAAAATTGAAGGAAAAATGACATTTTTTCCTTCAATTTTAGTCCGTATAATGAGCAATACGACTATAAGCGATTGTTTTAGCAGTTTGAAACCAATTTGAGGTTTGAGACAAGTTAAGGCCCTGATCGACGAGCGAGTAAAATCGCAGTCTTATGACTCGTCGGTAAAGCTCGCCGGTGTATCACTGCAATACCGCGGTTTTGTGAGTTGTCGAGCTTGGCTCGCGGCTCGTAATGTTTGCTTCATTTTTTACTCAGCTCGATCAAATTCAAAATTCAAAACCTCAATTCGACTACGATACGACTGTTTCACTCGCTAGTCGATCAGCACCAACGAGCCGCGACGTTCTTTAAAACCGCGGTATAGGCTCGTACGTCGATCGCCCACTTTAGACAATCAGCCTGCTGGTAAAGTTTAGTGTGTTACCTAGGAACAATGTTAAGGTCTGCGGCGGCGGAGAGTTGCCGAGGGGGGAGCGCGGGGGGCGGGCCGGTCGCGCGGATCACGGTCGGAGTTACTCGTGGCGGGATCTGCAACATTACAAACATTTTACAATCTTCTTTTTTGTGTCGATGATACAAATTTTACATGTAGCTTAAGGACTCGGCGAACGTATCTACTTACCTAGGAACGTAATACCAAAATAATTTAAAATTTGAGCATATTTTTATCACTTTACGTTATTATTTGGATAAAGGTAGTATTTATCTAGGTTCCTGTTAAACTTTTGTTTCAAAAAACTTACTATAGAACAAATGAAAAGAAAAAATGCAATTTTTGGTGTACCTACAAAGATTTCAATTCAATTGGCTTACATTTCTTTTTAGGTAAGTTTTTCGGAACAAAAGTTTAACAGGAACCTAGATAAATACCTACTCTCCTAATCTAACAACATAAACTGATATAAACATGCTTACATTTTAAATGATTTCGGTATTACGTTTTTATGAGAATTCGCCGGTCGCAGCCCTCTTAAGAGGGCAGCGACGAACGAATTCTCCATACAAACGTACTACCGAAATCATTTAAAATTTGAGAGTATTTTCACCACTTTATGCACTTATTTAGATTAAGGAAGTATTAATCTAGGTTCCTGTTAAACTTTTGATCTAAAAAACTTACCTGAAACAAAATGTAACCAAATTGTATTTCTAACATTTTTACAGCAAAAATATCGTGTTTTCGTTGCATTTGTTCTGTATGATAAACAACAATGATTGTAATATCCTTTTAATAGGAACACAGCTTAGAGTGTCTAGTTACAGGCCATACAAAAAAAATTGCGAAATCATTAACTTTTCATTCATCATTTTTGGTATTACGGAATACATCGTAAATTCTTGTAAATTCTGAACTCGAGTATTGCCGTACGCGTTGCTCGGATGTCTTCAATGTGTGTGTATAGTCCCGGAGGCGGAGTTTCAACACTCACACTAACGCAAAATTGGTTTGCAACGACCACCGCTTTTTATAATTTTTAGCATTTTTAGCTCGCTCGATGTGTAGGTATGTAGGTATAGGTGTAGGTAGTATACACACTAACTAGATAGGTGTACCTAGCGTAGATTAGAATTGATTTTTACTTTGAACAATTATTTCAATTTTAAATGGTATGTAGGTAGGTAGGTTTTGTAGACCCTTTTATGAAAATTACTTTCTTTTTAACCGACTTCAAAAACAGGAGGAGATTCTCAAGTCATAGGAATATTTTTTTATGTAGGTAGGTATGTTTCTCGAGTATGTACTTGAATAGGTGAGCTTGGACCGATTTGGAAAATTATTTTTTTGTTTGAAAGGGTACCAGGTGGAGCTATGGTCATCAGATCAGGTCAGGATCTGATAATGGAGTCAGGAACTGTTCAACAGAACTCCTCAGTAAATAGGCTGATTGAGTTTAAACTCGGCATAATGTAAGCTGTCTTGTTCCGTTTCGTTCCGACTACAATGTCATGTAGTACCTATGCGTACCTATGGTGACTGCGAGCTGACCTGATGATGGAATCAGAAGCTGTTCAAAAAATGGTGCTGGTGATGATGATGACGAGTTTCAGCTCAATCGGCCTATTTAGATTTAGGTAGGTACCTACTGATGTGTTCTGTTGAACAGCTCCTGACGCCATCATCAGATCCTGACCTGATCTGATGACCATGGCACCACCTGGGACCCTTTCAAACAAAAAAGAATTTTCCAAATCAAAAAAATTCCAAAAACATACCTACCTACATAAAAAAATATTCCTATGAATTGAGAATCTCCTCCTGTTTTTGAAGTCGGTTAAAAAGAAAGTAATTTTCATACCAAAGTTATGAAGTTGAAGTTATGAAAGAAGTTGAAGTTATGTTTTTGAACTTCAAAGTCTGTATATAGAACATAGTAGTTTTGTAATGACGTCACAAAATGACGGCGGGCCATTTGAATCTGCCAAGAGGGGCTTTTCCATCCTACTAATAATTTTACAGTGTGAAAGTTTGTGAGGATGTATGGATGTATAGATGTACCGCTATCTAGGGATGTTTGTATGTTTGTTACTCTTTCAAGCAAAAACTACTGATACACGCGCGGTCCGAGGGGGGGGGGGTCATGGGGGTCATGACCCCCCCCCCCTCAAAATCCTTGAGAAACCTGTAACGTGCTACTGAACGGATTTTAATGAAACTTGGAATACATATAGGTAGGTACTTAAGTAGGTAGGTACCTATACGTACCATAATTTATGACCTGGAATAAAACATAGGCTACTTTTTATCCGGGTAGGTATCACGCGAGCGAAGCCGCGGGCGGAACCTAGTATATTTTACATTTGTCTCTCTGATGTTGGCTGTTACGTAGGTATTATGTTTTATCTCGCTTACATAGATACCTACCTACTCTACTGCCTATAACAGTGGCGGATTTCCGAATTTGCCGCCAGTAGGCTATTCAACTTTTGCCGCCCCTACACTCGATACCACATCACAATCATATTAATTACATTTTTTTTGTTAATGAAATTGTAACTTTTATGATTTGTGTAATATTATTTTTAACCGACTTCAAAAAGGAGGAGGCTCTCAAGTCGACTGTGTGTTTTTTTTTATTTTAGGTATATATTTTTTTTAGTTTTTTGTGTGTGTGTTACGCCATTTCTCCGTCAATTGTGGACCGATTTTGACAATTTTTTTTTTGGTTACAAAGGATATACTCCAGAAGTGGAGGATCTGATGAGGGGATCCCATGGAAATCGAGGGGAACTCTCAAATTTTATGGTTATTTATTGTGTTTGTAGAACTATCGGGCTGAAATTTTGCACACTTATATATTCTCGGTGACAATGAAATATTATGGTATCAATCAAGCTTATCTGATGATGGAGTCAAGAGCTGTTCAACAGAACTCCTCAGTGAATAGGCCGATTGAGTCGAAACTCGGTATATCTATCAAGTTTCAATTACAATTTAATAATATGGTGACAACGAGCTGATTTTTTTTTTCTTAAATTTGGCTTCGCATGGGTTTTGCATTCAGCCATCCGTTTTCCATTCAACCTATTTACTTTCTAAAAATAAATTTAACCTCGCACATATATCTGTCAAAAAAGATGTTTTGTGAAATGCTTCATAGATGTTTCATAGATGCTTCATCGATGCTTCATATATGAAGCATCTATAAAGCATCGATGAAGCATTGATGAAGCATCGATGCTTCATTTAAGAAGCATATATGAAGCATTTATGAAGCATTTGATGTTTCATCAGATGTTTCATAGATGAAGCATCTATGAAACATCTGATTTTTCATCAAAAGTGGCCACTTTAGACCCCCAGACAATTACCTCAGCACCAACAACAACAACCAGCACCGACAACTCGTTTGGAGTTGTTTGCACACCAGCTTAAGATGAGCCGTACATTCAACGGTTCCTGTGCATTCCGGGTGTCAAGGATTCCGGATGTTTGTAATTTCGGAACTACAAAACCGATGACCTTGAAATTTTTACGGAACAATATATAAAGTACTTACTTTCAAACAAAGTAAAAACCGGTCAAGTGCGAGTCGAACTCGTACACCGAGGGTTCCGTACCTACCCATTATACCCATTAAGTTATTGAACAATTAGTAATTTTTTTGTACATATCCTAGTTCTGCGATAGCAGCGCCGCAAAGGTTCTGCGCACACGAGCATAATATTGCAATAAATATTTTCTTTTATTTTCTTTTACACAATAACACAATTTTATTTATTTACCTTATTTGAGGATGGTGCCAATTAAGCTAGTTCGCTTAATTGTATGAGCGCTCATACAACTCAGAAGACAATCTTAATTGGCGTCAACTATGTATGTATGTATGTATGGGAACACCCTTTAACTTTCAACTTTTTTAATTTTTTGGAATTTTTCCTTTATTTCTGCTATAAGGCCTTGCTTTTTGCCAAATTTCGTGATTCTAGGTCAACGGGAACTACCATTTAGGTTTTCGACCCAAAACCTCTAGGGTACTTCCGGTTGACCTAGAATTGTCAATTTTGGTTACAAGCAAGGCCTTACAGCACAAGTAAAGGAAAAATTCCGAAAAATAAAAAAAGTTGATAATTAAGGTATGTTTTGGTACTTACAAGTTTTCACGAAAACCTAAATTTGCCTATATCTTTTTATAGTGTTGACTCAGGACCTTGATTTTTATACTCACAATAGGGACTATAGACCTCAGTATATGGTATGAATTTCAACTTGCTAGCTCCACCCGTTCCTGAGATAATCGATGGTGACAGACGGACAGACAGATGGATAGACAGACAGACAGACAGACGGACAAGAAAGTGATCTTATAAGGGTTCCTTTTTTTACCTTTTAAGGTACGGAACCCTAAAAAGAATCAATGAAATCGGACTACGCGCTCATGAATTACAACCAGATACTTATTTTGACTTTCATCCCCTCTCCCTAGGGAACCGTGCTGAATTTCAGGATTAAAAGTATTTTATATTAGACCTCGTAGTATGCACTCAAATAATACCAGGTTTCATTTAAATCCAACCAGTAGTTTCGACGTAATGCGCGGCCATGATACGGACAGACAGACATGAATGAAAAAAATTACAGTTTTGGCTTCAGTATCGACAATAGAGAGCCCTCCAAAAAAAATTTCAAAATATCTTCAATGTACAGAATTTGACCTGTTACAGTTTTATTATAAACTAGCTGCTGCCCGCGGCTTCGCTCGAGTTGTACCCGGATAAAAAGTAGCCTATGTTACTCTCCAGCCCTCCAACTATTTCCACACAAAAAATCACGTCAATCCATCGCTCCGTTTTGACGTGATTCAACTACAAATAAACAAACAAACAAACACACTTTCACATTTATAATAGGGGTACGGATACCTATTGATGTTTGATTGGTTGATGATTGATGATGATTGATTGATGATGTGAAATTTAATGATTAATGAAAATAAAAATTCTTCGGTACACATAGGGATTTTTCGTACATGACGACCTTACACGTGCTGATTACAGCTACAGAAACAAACATGATCAACAGGTAAACTGTTGGAAATTTTCGGGATACTACTGTAATTCGCGGGCCCATCTAAACGCACCGCCTTTATCGCTCGTTTCCAATCCAATTATGGAAAAAAGTTTTAAGCAAGAAAAGCTCTCACTCTAACAATTTTTAAAACATTACTTACATGTTGAATTGTTTGTGTGTACATAATAACATAGCATTATCAATAAATATAGGTAAATATTATTTTTCTGTAACACAAAAAAAATTGTTCCCTATTTGCCGCCCCTAAAATCTGCCGCCCTAGGCTCCAGCCTTCTCAGCCTATTGGTACCACCAATTGATTCGCCACGTCATAAGTACCTAAATATGCGTTATCCTTTGTTGCACTTATGGGGGCATCCATTAATTACGTCAGGCTTTTAGGGGGCGGGAGGGGGTTGAGCCAAATCGCACCTAATCCCATGTGGGATTAAAAATGAAAGGGAGGTCTCGGCAAATCTAGGTAGGTACCTGTTTAAGATTATTTTTTTTATTCTCACGTGAGATTAGGGGGTGGGGGAGGGGATCGAGCCAAATCTCAGGACATCTCACCAAGGGGGGAGGGGGTGCGGGGGTTGAAAAATCGCAAAAATCACCTTTAATTTTTATTCTTTAATTTTAATTAATGGACGCCCCCTAATTTCAGAGGGACAAACATCCGTTGTGACTTCAGTAGTTAGGTAGGTTAGGTAAGTACCTACCTACTTACCTATAGACATTGGACAGAAAAAAACATAGGTAAGTACCTACTTAGGTACCTACTTCCCTTTGAAAATTTAGGTAATTGTGTACCTACTTATATAGGTAACAACCCACATATTCTGTCTAGCGTCATAATGTCGATCTCATCCCTCCCTAAAAATCTTGAGAGTAAGATGGGTAGGTAATTACCTAGATATTGTAGATAAATTTCCAAAAAAAGCATTTTTACCATACGTTTATCTAACGATTCCATGAAATAAAATGAACATTATTCATTAGTGACTGACAATATAACATTTTTGGCCTCTCCAAAGATGCAAAAACTCAATATCAACAGGAATTGATCTCCATTCCGCAAGTACTTACCGCGCTGCAAGCGGAGCTCACATCCAATGAGCCAAACGTCCTGATGCATTTGTATTTGAAATTATTGAACAGTAGCTGCGCGTAATGCGTCCTGAATCGCGCAGAAAAGGGCGGGCCTCATGTCAGACTCATATCTGCCAATCACAGATTAGGTAGAGGTAATACTGCCAATCGGGGCTGTGATTGCTCATAGTAGACTGAGTAGTACACCTATACTATACTACATAGAGTTTTTTGCGTGACAAGGACGAACAATTTAGATAGATACGTTGGAAGAGAAGTTCCGAGCTCGACTCACCGCAACCTTAAGCTCCCATACTTAGCCACAGCCATAGAATAGATAGGTAATAATACTAGAGTCGGATTCAGCTGTGAAGTCAGATAGAAGCAGCGCTGCTATCGCAGAACTAGGTTATGTAAAAAATTACTAATTGTCCAAATAACAATAATAATTATGCTTGTTTGTACGTTCGTTAGCTCTACACACCAGAACAGCTGAACGACCTTGACTATTAAGTAAATAAAACAATTATTTCCGGCTTTTATTTACAAAAAAATATACTTATATAAGTAGTATATCAGTCGTGTGGTTCCCATAACACAAGCTCTGGGCTACATGATGCTGGGTGAAATGTCCAGTATTATTTATTTATTTATTATTTAGTATTGTGATAGAACTCACGGAGGGGGGGTCTAGGGGCCGCGAGGGCGCGGGGGCCAGTGAGAGCGCTCTGCTGAGCCGCTGGTGGGGGGGCGCGGGGGGCGGCGGGCGGCGCGGGGGGAGGCTGTTCTTGCGCTGCGGGCCCCCCTGCTCCCGTCTCTCTCTCTCCGGTGACTGCGTCTCGCTTCGCCGGTCTGGACCTGGTGATTTTAACAACCCTATGAGCTGGACACCGATTCTACTAATTTACAACGTCAACCATTCCGGTATCATTACCGCTGCGTTTTGTTTCGTTCTCCAAAATGACAGTAATTTGTTTGAAAACGTCACCATAACAGAGTAAACTTTACCTTTTTGAGCGATTCACACTTCTGGGAATGTATTCCGAATTCGGAAAGTGACGCTTTCGCAGAAAAAACGTCAACTTTCCGAAGAAAATATTTGAATCGGATGTACTCCGAGAAATGTGAATCGCACTGCTTGCTGGTAATAAAGTTTTAAAGCATTCGTCATGGCTTTGTGACTTTTTATAGGTGGGACCGAAAATCTAACTTGCCTAAAGGCTAAGGGCCTAAGTTTTCTGTGTACGTACTAGTGGTGTCTGGTGGTTTCCCGGGGGCGGGAGGGGGAGGCTGCCCCCCGCCCCGCCCCGCCCCCGGCCACTCCTCGCCCCCCCGCGCCTCCTTACTCTCCGCGGCGCCCTCGCTTCGCACGAACGCTTTGCTTTCCTTCTCTCGATTCACTGGAGACTTTTTATCAGCCTGTTGAAAAAACAAAAGTAAAAAATGAATTCTTGATCTAATATACCTTATTTACTGCATCGCTATAAAATAATTTGGTACAGTCCTTTTCATATCAACAAAGGGAAATAAGATGTGTCTCTGACTAACCTCTAGACTTCTTTGCCAGTTCATTATCTGTAATTTCTAAGTTTAACTACAATCGGTTATGAAATAGTGATTGAACCGAAAACATCATAATTATAGTAGTGAACATTAAAAACAGACCAAATTGAAGGACATGTATCGATTCGAGCTTATGATGCCTTACTGCTATTTTATGTAATGTAGTTTATTTAATTTAGTTCACATCAAATTCTGATTTTCTAATTACCTGTGGACTGGCTCTACGATGCTCCGTGGGCGAGGCGGCGAGGCGAGGCGAGGCGGGCGCGAGGCGGGAAGGCGAGGCGGGAGGCACGCGCGCCGCTTGCTCCAATATCGCCTTCTTTTGCTCCTGACCCGCCGCGAAATACGAGAACACGCATAGAACTGCGTAGCAGATTTGGTCCGCCTGTAGATAAAGTAATGTTTACCAAATTTCTTGATACTACATTGATAAGGGGCTTTCATTCCAAAATTAAATGTTTGACTAGATTTATAGATGGCGATGCCCGGAGTCATAATTTCAAAACTAACATACAGTTGATTTTAGTTAAATAATCGATCGAGCGAGCGAAGCGAGCGAAGATCTTAGTGGCAAGTTAGGCGATTTTGCTTTGTATGTTTGTATGTTTGTATGTTTGTATATTTGTATGTTTCATTTTTATGTTCTCGCATAACTATCGAACCGCTTATCCAATCTGTATGAAACTTGATAGGTCAATAGGTTGTGCTATGGAAATTTGCTGTGGAGCGTATGAGCGTAATCGATGAAGGGGTTGTAAAGATATGGGGTTCCCAAGGGGGTAAATTTTTTTCAAAGTTACCCAAATATATTGAATGGGGTGTCATATGAAAGTACTCAATTTATACATTCCAAAATGGTTTTTAGTTTTCTTCTAGGTTCTATAGTTTTTGAAATACAGAGTAAAATAAAAATGATGAAAACCAATTAACGGATGTATGGAGAGAGCTCCCGTTTCATAGAGTTTCGATGTATTCGTAGGTCTGGTTAACAGACAAAGAGTGTGGCATCGTTGTGGTTTGGTTTGCAATGATTTTAGTTGCTTCTTGATATTTTTCCTTGAGATTGAAAATAAAAGCCGTGTTGGCCGAGTGGAAGAGTGCTCGATTTTCGATTCATAGGTCGTAAGTTCGAACCCTGGCCGTGCTCATCAATGGATTTTTCGATTAGAAAAATTTAAATGCGCATTAACACGAGCTCTAAACGGTGTAAGAAAACATCGTGAGGAAACCAGTTAACGTTCTAATAGCGGCGATGGGCTTGCAACCTGTCTTGCAAATAGTGGGCTGGGCATGTACCAAAATTATAAAGGGAGACGGAGGGGGAGGGGGAGGGGAAGGGGAGGGGAGGGGATGGGATGGGAGGGGGAAGGGATGGGAGGGGGAGGGGAGGGGAGGGGGAGGGGAGGGAGAGGGAGGGGGAGAGGGAGGGGGAGGGGTGGGGAGAGGAAATTGATTTTCTCATACATTTTGTATTGAACTGCTATTTTAATAATTTCTCGAACTAAGAGGCCTTCCCTGAGGCGCGGTACGAAGTTCGCGGGGTCATCTATTGAATATAAACACGACACGACTTAATGTATTGCATGCATGCCTATAATCTTTTCCATACTGAGGTAGTGCATTAGATATCATTGTGTGGTAAACACTAGAAGGAGCACTTAACGTAGGTATAGGTGTAGTCAGAAACAAGTCCAAATCTAGGCTATCAACAAAACGGTGCGCGAGATCTCAGTTCGGGGCGAACTACTAGTTTATGTATTTCAATAATATGTCCTAACTTTTCAAAGCAGCGCCATCTCCTAACAACTTTGAAATCATGGCCATGAAAACCCCTCATAAACCCATGCTTTGACTGAAACCCAGATCAATAGTAAGTAAATAGTCAATGTTTTTTTGAAATACTACAGCACTTTAGGACTATGCTAGAGGCAGTGATTCAACTCCTTCTATTTATCTGGATACTTCAAAGTCACAAATTGCAGAGTTTAAAAAGTTGGTTAAAGAATTGTAATTTAAGGAGAAATAATAATAAAAATATAGTAGGTATTAGTAATATTAAGTAGGTAGGTATCACTTACCTTAAGGAGAGAAAAACAAGCGTGGCAATGCATTGCAAATTTTGAATAGCAAGGATTAGAAAAGCAGAAAAAAAGCGAAAATAAAAGAAGAAACATTGTAATACGTACACGTGGATAATAACTAACTAAAAATATGATGTACACTCTCATTTGCCTCGAGATAGAGGAAGTATCGAGAAAGCCATATGGAGAAGAGACGGTGCAGATCAAATACTACTTTCTCTGCCTATAACAAAACATAAAAGGAAAACAAATAAACACCACATTATATGCTACACAAATTCATTCAGATGTGGAGATACTCACCATTATAGACTTGTATTTTCTCTGTATTATCTGTCTTGTTTTTGGGTCTGAAAAATATGAATGACATATTAGATTATACCATGTTTAGATCAATAACGAAAGCCGTTGAATATAATTGAAGTACCTATTGCTTTGGCTACTAATTGAAATCCAAAATAGCCATTTTAGAAAATATTTTACAGGTAGGCGTAAAATTATAAATTTTAGGTCACTTACTGAATTCTTCTAAAACGAAGATTCCGCCATTCTGAGTGAAGCATTTTCTAATGTGATCCAGCCGCACAAAGAACTGGAACATAGGCAAATTAAGACAAATGCAATAACCTCGTTAAATATGAAAAGGCTGCTATACAAAGTAAAAAAATATACGAAAATCTCACTACCTATGACACAACCTTTATTACTTTGTTAATAAATCTATGAACGAACACTAATTAATTTGTACTCTATAAATCATATTATTTCGTAATATTTTAGTTTTTTGGGTCCATGAGTCATTGAATAGATATTACTAATCTGCCAAACTTTTGATCTGTTTCAGGTAGGGGGTTATTTACGGGAAGCATGCAAAAAACATTCCATTCAAATTCGTTCAGCTGCATTCCGATTAATGCTCATGACTCCAAAACACCTTTAACAAACAACAAAAATATACAATAATCATAACGACATGCAACCATGCAGTTCGAGCAACGATGCAGAGAGCGAATGGCTTCTACAAGGCTTTACATCCAGAGCTTCTAGTTTCGTTGTACCTCAAGCAGGCTTCTCAAATAACTTTTTACTCTGTTGGTATTTCGTGCGGTGAGTTCTCGTTATCAGGTGATGGGGACCGGGTGAGAGCAGGCGGTGCAGAGCTCAGAGCTGACAGGAGAGCGGTGCGAGGTCAGATGTGGTGCGCGGGCGGGTGGGGGGTAGCTAGGGGAGGGGGAGGGGGGCGTGGCCGGTGCGGACGCCGCGCGGCCCGGGCCGCACCAGAACTTGTGAGATGGCGGATGCTCTACGACTGACCTCGTGACTCGCGTACGTTAAGCGTTCGGCGCTGACGTGACGCACGCTCAGGTTCCGGGTGAAGGGACAAACGAACTAGTTCTCCGCACGAATGCGGGAGCGAAAGATAGAGACCGCTCGCCGGACGATCAACGGTACGAATGCAAGCTGTCGGGTGCGATATGTATAAACAGATAAAACAAAGGGCGTCTATGTGCATGCACGACGGCGCCGGGCGCCCGTCGCACTCGGGAGAACTAATACAACGCTAACAACGGCTAAAAACAATCTGTAAGCCTCAAAACTACAAGTAAAGCCCTACGACCTCGAACGATCATCGCCGATCGCGCTCACGGTACCCGTGACTGAGATAGATAGGTCGGGTCGATCATCGTAAGAGCCAGCCACTAGTGAATGAACCACTATGTACCTCGAAATCCTTGAGCGCAGCGGCGCGGTTCGGCGTGTCCGGAGAGAGTAGAACAGATAAAAACAAGAGATTAGTGGGGGGTCGCGCGACCGAGCGCGGTTCAAGGACCATCTCAAAAGTTCCTAGCGAGCGGCCACGGGAGCGAGGGAGCGCATGCACAGTCGCGGTCGCACACAGCTCGGGACACCCTACTCCGAGACACTGACATCGCTAACATCACATACAGAGATAGGGAAAATAATGGTACTCATCGTCTTAAGCTGTTCTTAAAAAAAAAGTAAGAATGCAAAATTACCCGAATAAAATATAAACGTAAGTAAGTAAATATACTAAATACATGAAAGTTAAAGAAAAATTGGAATAGATAAGAAAGTATTGTATTTCGATAGGAAAGTTTGAGAGGTCCTTGCGTCCGGATAATGATTAAATCAACTACATTTATCAACAAATAATCATGGGCTTAAAGTATATGTGGGAATTTTATTTTGTTGAAAGTTATGGCAGCAGAATGTAAATAATCACATTGCCTGTTCCGGTGTCGTTCGTCGGATGAAGAAGCTTCATGTTATAGGAACGACAACAATGCGCTAATGGCACCGATACAATATCGAATACAATGAAGCGTAGCGTAGCCTGGACGCTGTCCCAGAGTATCGTAGACTGTCATACAATGCCTGTACGACATTCTACACTATTTAATAAAACCTAACGAGACGACCTAAATTAAGCGGAAACACTAACAAATCTTACCTGTCATGAATACACCAAAACGCTCAATTTGACTAAGTTTTGGTATATCATAGGATCTGACCGTACGGGTAAATGACATAAATAAGCCGACAAAAATATAAAAACTTGAAAGCGGCGCAACATACCTTGCTGTGGTGGAAGAGTAGACCCACGCCTTCCATGCACACCTTGAAATTACCAGTTTAACACATGCTTTATTTATTGTTGAACACATTGGAAAATAAACATGAATCATGGCTCGGATTCAAATAGTTTTTCCCTAATTCGGCCCCGAAAACTAGTTAAAAGGGAGAACTAAAAGTTATGAATCGTTAATCTTAATTACATGTTACTATAATTGCCTTCCTACATATACCTACCCAGTGATAGATATATTTTATTGTTATCACGTTGTAATTACGTCACTTTCTTGTTTGTCTGTCTGTCTGTCGTTCCGGGTGGAATCTTGTAACTACACTACTTCCTGATTGAAACTTTCAGGGTATGTAGGTCACTACTCGATGACATTGCATTTAAATGTGGTAAGTATTTATATTATTTTTTAATCTACCTACATTAATTTGCTTGTTGTAAAAGCCTGTAAGCTTTTACTTAACTTGCTATGTACTCGTATGTTCAGGAAGAATCGATATGAATTTTAAAGCAGTTATCCTCAACCCATTGAGCTGAAAGGCACACTTATACAGTCTCGGTGACATTTCATTATAAAATTAACAACGAGCTGATCTGATGATGGAGTCAGGAGATACCCGTGTTTAGGCTCCTTTGAATCAGCTCGCGGTTACCTACTAAAAGCTTGTGACTTGAAAAATACTTATTCAAAAACATATTTCAATAAATGACCTTTAAGACCTTCGCAATAAGAGTTTTATAGTCATTTTTGCACGTTACCTGTATGAGACCGCCCTCGCCAGTCGCGCAGTCTTGGATAGGAAACTCTCCTCCCAACTCTGCAGCATCTTGTCTTCTGCCACTCTTCTCCATAGCCTCTTTGATGCAGTAGTACAGCGCTTTGCACTGAAACCACGTTTATTTTATGTATTGAGACTGTTCATGTTGCTTTCTTATCAATTTGTTGCTCGAAAAACCTATCCGGTCCAAATACCCGAAACCACGTTAACATAATAAAAAGCGGCCGAATTAAAAAGGCGTCATCTCTCATTTCCTCTAAAGAAAAATGAATGTTCTCGATTTTTGTGCAGGACGATATAAGTTAAGAGAGTGTTTGAATATTTAAGTTAGAATAAGCTTATTGAATAAACTGTGATTTGAATTTTATAGCGCTAGCATAAGGAAAAGTGTAATGTTAGTTAGGTGTGTTTTACTGCCTACCCCCTAGTACAAATCCGTTAGGAAAAATAGGCTCATAAGAACATGATAGGCTAATAGGAAAATGAGTCATAGGAATATATTACTAGGTAGGATTATTGGAAAATAGGTAGGATATTTAAATGTATTAGAAAATAAGTAATATGTTTAATAATAAATATAATAGAAGGTAAAATAGAGCATAAAAATGTAACGCACTTCATGCGAAAAGGTAAGCGTGAACATTTCACGCGCTTGTTCCACCGCATGTCGCGGCCAGGTCAAGCTTAGTATAAGTATAGGGACATTTTTACAAAATAAATCAGTATCAAAATAGCACCGAACAAGAATTGGACTTTCTTTTGTCAACACCTTCAAGCAGGCTAGCACCCCCCAGTACCAGACCGGTACATTTGGTCCATTCGAGCCGGATCATTTCGAACCTCAGCCAGCCTTGCAGATCCGAAGAATAGAAAAAAGAAGATTTTATTCAGTGAAGAAAGAACATGCCGGTGACACGCTCCGTCGGAAAGGGTCGGACGCCACAGCCAGGCTCCGACCCATCCGCATCGACGTCGGAAGGAACGGGATCTTCGAGGACTGCCACCACGGAGACCACCACCACGACGGGGACCACGGCAACGACAACGGACTCGGAGGAAACCTCCGGGACGAGAACCACCACTGCAACTGAATCTTCGACGAAAGAACCTCCACGTGCTACCACTCCGTCTACGGTCGTCGCCAGGGATCCTCCCGCCCCGCTGCCAAGGGCGGTCGAGGGAGACTTTGCTCCGCCGCCGAGAGCAGGTCTCAAGAAGAAGACGACCAAGACCCATGATCCTGCGCCACTGCTGGACACTGCCAAGTCCACGCGGTCCCGAACAAAGGCGCGAAAAATAGCAAAGGCAAAAGAAGAACTCTTCCGCATCCAAGCCCAGCTAGCGGCCGCCACGCTAGCCAGAATGGAGATGGACACCGAGGATGAAGAGGAAGAAGAGGAACTAGATGAAGCATCTATGTACTCCGAGTCAGAAGTCGCCGAACGAGTGAACAACTGGATGAACCAGTCCCAGCCTACGATGTTGGCCATCACTGATGCCAGCCACCATCCCGAACCCGATCCTGCACCGCTGCCTGCACCTGCACCAGCACCTGTACCAGCCGTAGAGGGGACCCAGCCTGAACAGCCGAACTCCAAAACCCCGCCCGATGCACTGCCAGCACCGGCGGGAGTCAGTCTGGACCAGACCCTCACTGCATTGACCGCAGCGATCACCACAGCCATCAAGGCGGGACACCGCCCGAAGTTCGTCGAACTACCTGACTTCACTGGATCACATCGTGAATGGCTGCCGTTCCGCGCAGCATTCAAAGAAACAGAAGAGACTTTCTCCAAAGTCGAGAACATCAACAGACTACGAAAATCATTGAAGGGAAAAGCCAAGGAAGCCGTGCAGAGCCTACTAGTCAGCGACACTGCACCTTCAACCATCATGAAGACCCTGGAATCAAGGTTTGGACGCCCCGAATCTATCGCCATGCTCGAGATGGACACGCTGAGGAACCTACCTCGCCTCAGCGATGCTCCTCGTGACATCTGCGTATTCTCAACGCAAGTCACCAACGCCGTATCCATCTTGGAGACTCTCGACTGCGTCCACTACCTGCACAACCCGGAGGTGTCTACGGCTCTACTAGACAAGATCTCTCCCTCAATGAGACTCAAGTTCTACGACTTCGCCGACACGCAAGAAAGAAAAGATCCAGCTCTCATGAAGTTTGAAAAATTCATGAAGAAACAAGCCGAACTATGCGCGCCCTACGCGCGCCCTGAGGACGTCGCTCCGGTTAAAGAAACAAAGCGTCCTCAGCGAGTGAACACAGTCACGGAGCATCAGCCGCCTACGAAGAAATGCCCCGTCTGCGATAAGACTGGACATGCCGCCGCCGACTGCGAGACCATGAAGTCCAAAGAAGTAGATGCAAGATGGAACACGGCCAAAGACAAGCGTTTATGTTTCCGCTGTCTGGGCCCCAGGAACCGAACTCACCGCTGCAAATCCATACCGTGCGAGATCAACCAGTGCAAACACTATCACCACCGGTTGTTGCACTCTGAGAAGAAAGAAAAGCCAGCGGAACCTAAAGAAACCACAGAAGCCATCATCAATTCTACATGGACGAGAAAGAAGCAGTCTTACCTCAAGATCATCCCAGTCGAGGTATCGGGACCAAAGGGTACTTTCGACACGTACGCGCTCCTAGATGATGGATCAACGGTATCGCTCATAGAAGAGAGCATCGCATCATCCGTCGGCGCACGAGGACCAGTCAATCCTCTGCGCATCCAAGCCATCGGCACTCTTAAAACCACTGAACCTGAATCGAGAAGAGTGACCGTCAGCATCAAGGGGCCGAACCAGAAGTCTGTGCAGATCAAGGCCAACACTCTGAAGACCCTTGACGCATCGCCACAGGAGGTCTGCAAACAGCTGATCAGCGGATGCAGACACTTAGAAGACATCAGCGAGGGCCTCACCTACGAAAAGGCCTCGCCAGGGATCCTCATCGGAGAGGACAACGTGGATCTCCTACTTGCCACGGAGACCAGAAAAGGAACCGCCGACCAACCAGTGGCATCCCTCACGCCACTGGGTTGGGTGTTACACGGAAGCTCGACGCGCTCACTCGGTCGCAGCGTCCACTTCGTGTCACATCTATCAGAAGCCTCCTCCGATGACAATATTGAAGAAATGATGAAGCAATATTTCGCAATGGATGCGATCTGCCTGAACCCTAAGAAGCCCAGAACCGACCCAGAGGAACAAGCCATTCGTATATTGAACCAACATACAGTCCACAAAGAAGGAAGATACGAAACCGCGCTGCTCTGGAAAAAGGAAGACATCGTTATGCCTGAGAACTACGATTCTTCGCTTAAGAGGCTCCTTGGGATAGAGAAGAAGCTAGATCGTGATGAAGAACTGAAGAAGAAGTACAACGAGCAGATGGAAGCCCTTGTCCAGAAGGGGTACGCCGAACCAGCCCCACCAGAGAAGACTCCAAACAGAACCTGGTACCTCCCGCACTTCGCCGTCATAAATCCTATGAAGCCAGGCAAGCTGCGGGTGGTGCACGACGCAGCCGCCAAGACAAGAGGAGTCTCTCTCAACGACATGCTGCTCAAGGGCCCTGACCTCCTTCAGTCTCTACCAGGAGTCGTCATGCGGTTCCGCCAGCACGAGATAGCAGTGACGGCGGACATAAAAGAAATGTTCATGCAAGTCAAACTCCGTGAAGCCGACAGAGACGCCCTACGATATCTCTGGCGTAAGGATCGCCGAGATGACCAGCCCCCTGAGGAGTATCGCATGAGCTCCCTGATCTTCGGGGCCTCGAGCTCACCATCAACAGCGATCTACGTGAAGAATATCAACGCCGAGAAATATCAACAGTCTCACCCGGAAGCGACTGCAGCGATCATAAAGAAGCACTACGTTGACGACTACTTGGACAGCTTCAAGAACTTAGAAGATGCCGTACGCATAGCCAGCGACGTACGTGACATTCAGAAAAAAGCCGGCTACGAACTAAAACAGTGGAAGTCGAACTCGCCTACACTCATCGAGGCCATTGGAGAACAGGACGCTGAACAGAACACTGAACTCTACAGAAGCGAAGAGAAATCAGAACGAGTCCTGGGCCTGATGTGGAAGCCCAAGTCAGACGAGCTCACCTTCAACTTGAATCTCACGAGAATCACCGAACCATTGCTCGATGGGAAGACACCGACCAAGAGAGAAGCCCTGCGAATAGTGATGTCACTCTTCGACCCACTTGGCTTCGCTTCTCCAGTCACCATCAGAGCGAAACAGATTCTCCAAGAAGTCTGGCGCCGAGGAACGTCTTGGGACAACGAGATCACGGAAGACCTGGCGGATCAATGGAAGACTTGGATGCAACATCTCCGCAGCCTGAACAATGTCGCTATACCGAGATGGTATTTACGTTATAGCGACGCGCGAGAGCTACAGCTACATGTCTTCACCGATGCCAGCGAGTCTGCCTACTCCGCGGTACTCTATTGGAGAGCGATCGCGCCGAACGGCGAAATAAGCATCTCGCTTATTATCGCGAAAGCGAAAGTGGCGCCACTCAAGCTCACTTCGATTCCGAGACTCGAACTACAAGCCGCTGTCATGGGAACGCGACTCGCCGAAGCCGTCATAGAAGAGCACGAACAGAAGCCCGATGTCAAGACGTTCTGGACAGACAGCCGAACAGTCCTCGCGTGGATCAAGACTGGATCAAGATCGTACAAGCCGTACGTAGCCCATCGACTCGCAGCAATAGAAGACGTCACTACGGTCGACGAATGGCGATGGGTGCCCACGAAGCTGAACGTGGCGGACGACGCCACGAGAGACGTACCAATCGACTTCGACAAGAACCACAGATGGTACAGAGGGCCCGACTTCCTACACGCCAGAGAGGAAGATTGGCCAAGAGAAACAGCATCATCACCGCCAGATGATGCCACGGGTGAAGAACGAGTTCATCACATCACAGTCAAGGATCACCTCAGACTTTCCGAGGGACTCCCGGAGGTCACGCGGTTCTCCAGCTGGGACCGGCTAAGATTCGCCACAGCACGGGTTTTACAGTTCATACAACTCTGTAAAACAGCCACCCAGCACGTGAACTACAAGAGAACCAAGAAGAACGCCGACTCCGATCCTGACTGGAAGAAAAATCCGAAGAAGATGACACCCACTCAGCCCACGAACATAAAGAAGAACAAAGAAATCGCGAAAGCTTTGCCCCTCTCAGCAGAGCTTTTATCGCGAGCAGAAACCCTACTTATGCGAGCGGCGCAAGAAGAAGCGTTCTGGAGCGAGATTGAAGATCTCAAGAAAGAAAAACCAATCAGCAGGGAAAGTCGGCTGAAACAGCTGAGCGTCACCTACACGGATGGAGCCTTGCGACTACGAAGCCGAATCCAAGCTACTGAGAACGTGCCAGAACAACTCAAGAACCCACTGGTACTCGACGGGAACAGCCCAACAGTGAAGCTCTGGATTCAAGCGGTGCACAAAAGAAGACATCACGCCGGAGTCGAAGCAACCATCAACGAGTGCCGCCAAGAACATTGGATCCTGCGATTGCGACCCATCACTCGCACGCTCATACGCCAGTGTCTACTCTGCCGAGTGAGGACACAGAACCCGCCGCATCCGAGAACGGGTGATCTACCGCTATGTCGTTTGGCCCACCATAAACGGCCATTCACATATGTCGGTGTGGATTACTTCGGCCCACTATACATAACAGTGGGGCGAACGCATCAGAAGAGATACGTCGCAATTTTCACTTGCCTAACTACCCGGGCAGTGCATCTCGAAATAGCAGCGACGCTCAGTACAGACTCCGCTATCATGGCGCTCCGAAGGATGATGGCTCGCCGCGGCAAGCCCACCCAGATCTGGTCGGACAACGGGACCAACCTGAGAGGAGCCGACAAGGAACTTCGAAGAGCCATCGACACAGCGACAGCGGAGGAAGCGGCCAAGAAGACCATCTCCTGGAGATTCATACCCCCTGGCGCTCCATTCATGGGGGGCGCCTGGGAGAGGATGGTCCGATCAGTCAAGACCGCCCTAGAAGCCACCCTGCATGAGCGATTCCCCTCCGAAGAAGTACTCCATACACTTCTGATGGAGGCGGAATACTCCGTAAACAGCCGACCACTCACACATGTGTCGGTGAACGAAGAGGACCCCGAGGCGCTGACCCCCAATCACTTCCTTTTGGGCGGACCGGGACACCTACCAACGCCAGGAGACTTCACCGAAAAGGACACAGTGACGAGAGCGAGCTGGCGAGCCTCCCAGAGACTATCTGACATCTTCTGGGACAGATGGCTCAAGGAATACCTACCTGATCTCCAAAACCGCCGAGAACCCCATGGTCGAGGACCCTCAATCCGACCTGGTGATCTGGTGAAGGTGGTGGATGACAACCAGCCAAGGAACCTCTGGACTCGAGGAAAGGTCGCCGCAACATTCCCTGGACCCGACGGAATCGTACGCGCAGTCGACGTGACGACCAAGAACGGGACCCTGCGACGACCAGTGAGGAAGCTGGTGATCCTGCAGACGGACGACATCGCCCTACACCCAATGGAGGGTACAACAGCGTTGTACGGCGGGAGAAATGTGCAGGACGATATAAGTTAAGAGAGTGTTTGAATATTTAAGTTAGAATAAGCTTATTGAATAAACTGTGATTTGAATTTTATAGCGCTAGCATAAGGAAAAGTGTAATGTTAGTTAGGTGTGTTTTACTGCCTACCCCCTAGTACAAATCCGTTAGGAAAAATAGGCTCATAAGAACATGATAGGCTAATAGGAAAATGAGTCATAGGAATATATTACTAGGTAGGATTATTGGAAAATAGGTAGGATATTTAAATGTATTAGAAAATAAGTAATATGTTTAATAATAAATATAATAGAAGGTAAAATAGAGCATAAAAATGTAACGCACTTCATGCGAAAAGGTAAGCGTGAACATTTCACGCGCTTGTTCCACCGCATGTCGCGGCCAGGTCAAGCTTAGTATAAGTATAGGGACATTTTTACAAAATAAATCAGTATCAAATTAGCATCGAACAGAATTGGAAGTTTCTCTCACGACACCCTTCAAGCAGGCTAGCACCCCCCAGTACCAGACCGGTACAATTTTCTACTTAATAACTGACTAAATGTGATAATTGTGTGCGATTCTGATATTTTTTGAGCTATTATGCAAATAAAAGTTCTGAAATGGTCCCATACATATTTTAATCCTGACAGTTTGCAACGATATCCCATAAAAGCTAAGAAAATTAGGCCGATTTAGAAAAGTTGTATATTTTTTAAGTTTTCATCAATCAATGTCATCAATCGATTAAAAAGTTATAAATCCTGATCTTTTGAAACTTCGTGATTACTCACGTTTAGTTACATTTTAAGGGTACCTACTTGAATAACGTTAAAAATATTGATAAAAAGCATGATACCTTTTTGGTGTAATATTTATGCAGCTGCGTCTGGCCGCCGTTTTTCCTCCAAAGGCACAACACTCGTATTTTGGGACTGTACGTCATGTTCACTAGACGCTCGTACCACCATCTCTCCACGATTGTACCTGTCAGGACATTTTGAAATTCACGACGTCTTAAAGTCAAGAAAGTCACAAGGGCGCTTTATTGGCGAGTAAAGCTGTGCGTTCACAGCGTCGCTGTAGGAGCGTACGCAGCGTATGCTGCGTCAGTATTTACAAAATGCTGACAGGGTGCGTCAACTCAAAACGATCGGGATTTGAATGGGGCGTTGACTGCGGATGACGTCATCGGCAGAAATACGGATCTCTGGCGCAGAAGTACCGATGCAGTGCACACAGTACCATAGAAATTAATACAAAGCAACAAATCCTGACGCTCCGATTCTGACGTAGTGCACGCACAGCTTAAAACCGCTGTACGTTAACCGTTGACTTTTCGGATCACCTCCTCTAAGACCACTCAATTTGAGTCGTCTTAAAAGCTTACTAATTCTATTTCTGGTCATCAAGATATAGGGTTTCTGAATTGTGTATACTGGGCTGCTTTGGAGAGCGTAATGGTATTTGCCCGTCACGGTATAAGGGTCAGCCTTACTCCAATAGTAGATGTTTTTTATCAAAAAAGTTGCGTATGTACCTTGCGTGGACCGCAGTACCAGGCCATCGTCCCGTACTTCCAGGAAGCGTAGTTCTCCCCCCGCCCCCGCGTCCCCCTCGTGCACTGTGAACGTGGCGCGTCGCAACAGGCGTGAGCCTAGTGGCCTTAGCTCTATGTCGTTGCCATGCTGTAATAACACACCATGTGAGGATCTAAGGGAGTGGCCACATTGCGTTTTCTGCAGCGCGTTTTTGATCTGCGCGTTTGTATCGATACAAACGCGCGTTCGCAGCGCGTTTGTGTCGATTGTTTCCATACAAAAACGTACGGAGGGGGGCAGCGCGTTTGTATCGATACAAACGCGCTGCAAATAACGCAGTGTGCAGTGTCCACTCCCTAACACAGGATCACCCTTGTTACTTTTATGAAAAATAGACTTTACCCCCGTTTAACTTTCACCCTCCCCCCCCTCCGTCATTTAAAATTTGATGACAAAATGATTTGTTCTATTAGAAAAACAGGAGTAAGAAAGAAGGTAGGTATAGTTCGCGTAATGTAAAAAGAACGCTGGAAGAAAGTGGAGGGGTGTGTTTCGTCTCATGTTTGCGAATAGGTAACCCATGCGCAAACAAGAGACAAAACACCCCCTCCACTTTATGCCAGCGTTCTTTTTACGTGACGCAAACGCCATAGAAGTTTTGGAGTATTGGAATGTAGTAGTACAAAAAATACTTACCAACGTGTGTACCACATCCAAAAGGTGGTTAACTTCTTGGCTATAAATAAGCCCGATATGACTCTTGGCAAGCAACCTCCTCACTTTATTCCGGACAATATCCGCATCTACTTCGAATAGCACCATCGCTGCGGTAAGATTATACAGAGCGGTAGATAGCAGTCTGTCTTCTTCATGCTCAAGGCGTTTTCTCTCCGTCTCGCTCAGGCATTTGTACCGCTCCATCATTTCATTTGCTCCCTGGTCCATTCCAATCATGTCTCTCTCCTGACTCACGGCGTCTAAGAAAGCATCCTCCCAGAATTGCATTTGGTCCCAAACACTCGATCGTTCCTTTCCTGTAAGTTGAACAATTATGTTAAGATGTTTTGGTATTAGAGGTGACGACTTTTTTTCTAGCAAACCAGCCAGAGGATGTTTAGTCTGAACACAACAAAAGTGTTAAATAAACATTTTTCAATTAAATTAACTGATTGGTTACAATATAGGTTTTAGTAGCTTCAAACTTGGAAGATCCCATGTCTTTGTAATGTAAGGATGCCTCTTTCCAAATTCTATCTTCATCCCTAAATAGTCATGAGTTGACTATTTTAAGAAAGCCATTCGAAAAGAAGTGGTTATAATTCCTGATGGCCGCCGTTTTTTGATCATTCAATCATCATCTGCAAACAATATATGCATTTGATGCAAACACACCAATAAGTCCCTGGTACAGATATGTCCGCGCGGTATCCGGTGAAGTGAGTGGTGACGTCACAGGGATCCCAGCAGGCGGTCGATATCCCATCGACGACTTTGTCGAGAACATGCTCGCCGCCCGCGGCTTACCCGATGAACTCGGACGACACACCTGAAGCAACAAGGAATGTAGCAACCGTTTCGCCAAGCGACACATCTGACTTCAATTCTACCGCTAGCTGTTGGTACCTATTTTGCAGAGAAATCGCCATAGGTGTCGATTCTATTTAGCATAAAACCCAACTGAGCTAAACTTGACTTACCGATCCCTTGTCGTGCATAGTGCTACCTCATTAAGTCCACATTGTGAAATTGTTGACTTATTTGACCATCCAAAATATCGCTATAATTTAATGCTTTTAATTTAAACAATTGTTTAGTAACTTCATTTTTTTACAATACAAAATAACAAGAGATTTGACTACTCTAAGCTGAGCTATATTTTTATAAGTGTCAGATGTGCCACTGAACTAAATCACACGGAATCTTGTGTTGATGCAGTGCATTATTTTCTTTTATCACCTGTGAATTTGTGGTTCTTAATATTCATCAAATCAACATCTTACTGCCCTCATTTTAATTTTAAGTAGGGTCGGCACAACACTATAAAATCACTCGAAAATGCAAACAACATGCACTAGATTACTTCTTGAACCGATTAACCACGGGACGTAAGATTCTACTATTTTTTTACTAGGTCAAGACTTCTTTAAAAAAGAGTAAATTGTTTCGGTCCTAGTTTGACGTTCTGTGGTCAAGTAATGGTATTCGACAAATAGCCGGTTTAATTTTGATTTCCAATATGCCAATTAGGGTAAAGCTATTTGTCGTATTGCGACACGAAAGCGAGAAGCAATTGGGAACTACTATGCAGGCTCGTAGGCAAAAATAAGTCTTTATAAATTGAGATTTTAATCCAAGAAAAGATCATCAAAGAACGGAATTGTTCAGCCAAGAATGAAAAAATTGACTGACGCAAGTTATTTTAAAGTTTCTGACTGCGAGCCCGATGACGGGTGGGAACACACAACGCACTAGGACTTACATTGAGGAGCATGACGTCAGTGTCAGAGAGGTTTGACTTAAAGGAGGCGCGATGGTCGTAGAGATTGGCTCGGTTGGTGGTGATCGAGCCGCTCTCGTCGGCCGAGCAATCGGAAGGCGCCGCCTGCCGCCAAAATTAGCCTGTACCATACTTGCCTTGACCATTTACCATTCATTATTTGGACTAGTGACACAAATTGCGGTCCGATGCATCAGGAACGTCCATGGCGAGTATGGTAGGTTTAGCTTGATCTCGTTAGGGATTACGTATCTTCATTGTATTTGATTAATTTATAAATAATTGAAAAGCCAATTTATATATTTTTATCAATTTAGAATTTTGAAAAGTAGTTTTCAGTAGTGTAGTTGAATCTTGGTATGTTTTTCTTACAACATTGAAAAGCGAACTGGTTCAGTAAATCAACCGTAAAGCTGTAATAACTTAGCAAATCAGACTTTACTAACACATTACACAAGATCACTCAAAGGGTTATACATAGGTTAGATAGTTACATGCTCAAGGGGCTGATACGTTTTACATATTTACATCAGGTTAGCACATACTGTATCGCCACCATGCAACAGATTCACATCAATAATAGCAGAATATATACACTTACGTCAGAGTCGAATGAAGTTAGTTTACTATAAAGTAGATTTCTTTTTTGGTTCAACATGTCTTTGAACATTTCCGTGGTGCTCTGAGCTTCGGTTGAGTCCATCTCGGGGTAGTTAACAGTTGGTATATCTGCATGGAACATTATAATAAAGGTTTAATCGGGTTTTAGGTCCATAGGCTTGTTTAACATTTTCATCATGTTTGAATGTTCAATGTGTTTTGATTTTTTTGTAAGTATCTCGACATCACCGGTATTCCACGGGAGACTGTTACTTAAAATTCGAGTATAAAATCCTTTGAATGTCTAGCTAGAGAATAGCCAAAGTAAACATGCCTAAATTTTGCAGCATTAAACTGTAATGTAAAGTCCTAGAAGGTAAAGCAAAAGCGTAATTACCTGACTGAGAACTTTTTCTCGAAGAAGGAGCAGAGGGTGTATCTAAGTCATGACGGTAGTCAGAAAGTGCAGAATTTGCCATCCCGCCATCGCCCAAGCAAGCGATCTCTTTGCTCCAATAGTGCGTGTGTGCCATCTCGGCCAGTTGGAAAACTGACGCCATTCCTCCCAATCCGAAGTTAGAGTACGTGTGTTCTAACCCGTGGACCACCGCTTGTAGGACTTTGAGCATGCCTTTCCATATCGGTTTGCTGATGAACTGTAATAAATTGATACTATACCACTAGCTGTACAATCAAATATCCCTTTTTCATTTTTCAAAACAAGCAATTTAATCAAAAATAAAAAAACCCGGCTGAACTGAAAAGTTGGAAACAGCATTATCTTATCAACAGTGATCGGAATTAGGCGGGCTTAAATACCTAAAGTTCAAAGAACAGAGGCAAAAACGGGGAGACTTCCTTACTACAAGAATTTTATTCTTGCAGTAAGTAAGAATTTTATTGAAAGTTGGCACAATTTTCACAGTGAGTAAGTACATTTAAAATTAATGTTAATAATATTGTGAACTAATTCAAATAATTTTTCTATTTGACCGACGGAAAATAGCTATCTAGGGTTCGATGCCGTGCGCATTTTCCTAAACGTTGTTGTCACAGTTGACTCACAGATGGCTCTGTGAGTACCTAAATTAAATGCGTAAGTTATTTCTTAAATATGAGATATCTCCTAAATGGCTAAACCAATTTCGATGCAGTTTGTTCTAAACGTTGCGTGTGACTAAATAGAAAGTTTTAGTATGAGTTTTGGTTAGCAATTCTATTTAGGGCGAAAAATAGATTTTCAAAAATTTTGAGACTCGATTTAGTCTTCGAAGATGTCATGTTAGATTTTTAAAAAAATTATATTTGATATCAATCCACCAACCTCTTGATTTTGACATGGATTTTGATATGATAGCGTGATTTTCATTTTGAAAATTCACACATTGTTGCATTTTCTAGCCGCACTATTAGATTTATCGAAATAAAAAGTATCCTAGAGCACAATCGAGATGGAGACGATTCTAACGATACCTCATTCATCAAAATCCATCCAGCCGTTTAGGAGCAACGTGGTAATAAAGAATATTACATACATACCCACATAGAAACGCGCGATCTACATAACCCGGGTGACTTGACAGTCAGCCGGGTAATTAAGAGATGGCAATACTTTAATTCAAAGAGAATAATTTAAACAAAAGTGACATTTTAATGGTTAAAGTAGCTTAGTAACACCACTTGCATCGCGAGTTGTCGGCTCTTAATGGTTATGTTGAGTTGACAAATAAGGTTCGGAATTGATTGTACAACAGTTAAGACTTCAAGTAGAGCGTTTATCACAGATTGAGGGATTAATATTAATGCAGATCTATTCGAAGTTTCAAAAAAAAAACTTACAACATCGTCGACTTTATCAGAAGGTGTGGATTTCCGATTGAAGTTTCTATTGAGTTTGCTGAGCACCATGTTTCTGTAGGACTCGTCTTCCATCAGTTTCTTAAGACGGTTCAGTTTTAACCAACCTACTCCTTCACCTTCCAGCACGTGTTGAACCAACTGTAACAGACATTTTGCGTAATATCTACACTAATATAACAAAGAGGAAAAGTTTGTTTGTTAAAAACATTTAACGGAATGTTGCAGTATCTCTAAAAGTTAAAATAGGCTATGTTGGTACCACGTGAACAAAGCGGCAGGCGGGCCGCTATTTTATGATATCAAGTAGGTTAGATAGGATAGTAGGTTTATGTTTGAGATTTATTCCCAGCAATGAATATAGTGAGATGTTATTCACGATATAACGTATGATATGTATGTAAACCAGCTCCCTAAACACACAATCATGTTACTGTAAATATTAAGGACTAGTAAATAATAGGACTATTCGCGATTCTACAACACAGATTACATTGTGCTTGCGGCATCGAGACATTTCCATATCCTGGATGCGTGACGTATAAGCGGCGAGATTTTGGACCAGCCTTATATTCCTACCGCTCTACTTAATTATGTAAAGCGGAAGAGTTTGTTTGAATGCGCTAATTTCAGGAACTACCAGTCGGTTTTGAAAAATTATTTTTGCATTTGATAGCTAAACTCTTGAGGAAGGTTATAGGATACTTTTCATCATCATCATCATCATCATCATCATCATCATCATCATCACTATATACCATCTACACGGGGGCAACGCCACGAGGGCGCTGCTACTATAAACTAAAGGCATAAAGTCAAGATACTATTGCTTGTTCACGTCACTATAAATAGAAAGAAAGAAAGAAAGCATGTTTATTCAGCAATTAACTACTCACGTCGTTGAGGAAGGCTTGGTTCTCTGTATTAGCAGCGGAGCGGGCATGAGGCGGCGGCGGCGCGGGCGTCGGCGCCGCGTGACGTATGAGCGGCGAGCGTTGGACCAGCCCCTTCGCTCCTTGAGAGAATGGACCGAAGGATGCGGCCGTTGTAGCGCTCCCGGGCGAAACGCCCCCACTGCGGACAGACTCCGCTGTTTTCGGTGGTTGTTTGCCTGCAATCATTTTATTTATTTAAGGACTAAGCTATCAATATCAATATACTTACTTATCTAAGTAAGCTGGTGTCTGGTCAAGTAGATTGTCCCGAGCTGCTCAGTAAGCTTCGGTTCTACGTTCCTAGCAGATCCCGGAGGACTATTCCTACATTTAATCTCGAAACAGTATCTACCAACTACCGTTCCAATTCTTATCTTTGGCGTGTGTGTGATAGTTACAATAATAACTACGCTGCTACGATTGACTTGTTCGACTGCAGTGTAGCAAGGATGAGGCGGTTACTGAGTTCACAGTTCTTTGTTTAAGTATTTACCTATGTTTTGTTTGTTAACCCTTGTAAGCATCTGTCTTGAATGAAAAATATCATCTTGTTATTCTAACTAGCTTGTACCTACCTTTATTGTGCTCAATTATTTGTTTATTCTGTTTCTATCTGTGAAAACTTGTCATTGGCCATATGTTTCTAAGAACTCGCTATGTAGTATGTTTTTATGTGCTGTTAGTTTTCCTAAAAATAAATAAATAAATAAATAAATATAAGCTACGAGTATTAACCTATAAATAAAAATATTTGTAAATAAGTTCGTATGAGCGAGTGACCAACTCTGGTGCCGAAGTTTTTATGCCGCCTAAAGGCCTCCGATGACAGAGGCCTTTAGTCGTTAAGCTATGAAGCTTAACGACTTAAAAGCTTTGAAGAAATAGATGTCTAGAACGAGTCTTTCGCTACAATCGCAATAAGAACAACAGGCCAGGTTTGAAACGCTAGTGTGCGTATTACGCACACAAGTATGCGAATCGTCTATTGTCTATACAGGTGCGCTGCGTCACCTGTCAACATTGTCGTCCATTTTTAGTGATACCAGCTCTTGAAAATTTCCCATAAAAGTAGGGGAAAATATGTTATGATTTCGAGGTGTCTCTAAAATTTGTTTCAAATTTTTTGCGGTCAATACTGGTTTTTGTTTACTTAATTTGTCTCGTAAGTATTCGATCCTTGGTTTCGATCCTTGATTTCGATCCTTGATTTCAATCCTTGATTCTTGAATCTTGAATTTGAAATCTTGAATCTTTGAAGTGACAGCTGTCAAACTTCAAACCGCCATATCTCATGAATTACTCGTCCAAGACTCCCCGTTCTCAGTTCAAATGAAAGCTATGAATAAGATCTTCATTTGAACTGACAGCTGTCAAACTTAAAACGGCCATATCTCGGAAACTACTCGTCCTAGACTCCCCGTTCTCAGTTCAAATGAAAGCTATGACCAAAATCTTCATTTTAAGTGACAGCTGTCAAAATGATATCTGTCATCTGAAATGTAGATCTTGGTCATAGCTTTCATTTGAACTGAGAACGGTGAGTTTAGGACGAGTAGTTTCCGAGATATGACCGTTTTAAGCTTTGAACTGACAGCTGTCAAACTTAAAATGGTCATATCTCGGAAACTACTCGTCCTAGACTCACCGTTCTCAGTTCAAATGAAAGCTATGACCAAGATCTACATTTCAGATGACAGATGTCATTTTGACAGCTGTCACTTAAAACGAAGATCTTGGTCATAGCTTTCATTTGAACTGAGAACGGGGAGTCTAGGACGAGTAATTCATGAGATATGGCGGTTTGAAGTTTGACAGCTGTCACTTCAAAGATTCAAGATTCAAGATTTCAGATTCAAGATTCAAGAATCAAGGATTGAAATCAAGGATCGAAATCAAGGATCAAAATCAAGATCGAAATCCAGGATCGTAACCAAGGATCGAAATCAAGGATCGAATTCAAGGATCGAAATCAAGCGCTGATTTTGTCGAGCGCGATAAGGTAAAAATATCCTGAAACAATGACTTAGGCACACTACTAATCCAACAACGAGTGTGAAAGAGACAAAGCTACCAAGAAAGCCTCTCAACAAGACCAACAATCCTTATAACCAAGATTAAATTATAATAGATCGTAGTGTAGTCGTGATAAGGGTCAAAGTCCCTTTTACATTAAAGTCGACTTAACCATCCTGTTTGTATATAAAATCCTTGGATTCAACACTTTTTTTTATTTGCTCACGCTCTCACATGGGTAAAATCAAAGAATAATTATGGCAACCCTCCTAAAACATGTTAGGATAAAATTACAAAGTTTGATTTTCTTGTTTTCATAACTTATAGTTATTTATAGTTTACTTACCGATGCTATGTAACTTCCTTATTTATTTTTAGTCGTCCTTTGTAATTCCTGCACACTTTGATGGCACAAATCGCCATTTTTGTTTGCCGCCAAATTCATGTTTACAGTACAACGACCTTAGCGCGACTGAATGAGCGAAACGAACGAGTCCACCAACAGTTGGTTGATCTTTTGTTTGGCGTTTTGACGCTCGAAATCGGGGTCTAGACATCTAGTTCGTCCAAGCTTAAAAGCTGGGACCGACAATTTAACGTGCCCTCCGAATCACGGAAGCGCTCAGTTTGAAATACCACTTGCGGTCACCCATCCGAATTGTGACCGCGCAAAAATGCTGCTTAACTTCAACGATCAATCTAGAACATCTAAGCAAGCTATGCCACGTGCGCTTCAAAATGTTTGTATGTTTGCCCTATATGCGTTCCTGAACCATTAATCAGATTGTGGTAAAACTTTGGTAGGATCTTCTGAGGACGCCCGCGGGTTACTGGGTCAATAGAAAAGAAAATCAATAGAAATTGAGAGAAAAAATGTAGCAGAATATAGTCAAAGTAATGGAATGAATAGAAATCACACTCATAAAAATAATGAATCCAAAGTTTTCTACCTACTCAATTTGCATAGACAACTGACGAAAAATCAAGGCTTGAGCTCATGTTTAGTAGTGTGGACTTTGATTTCAGGCTTTAGCCTTATAGCTGACCACACACCCACAAAACATTCAATTACGAACTAACTACCAAACATTTATTAATAAAAAATCCTACCTTTATTAGATCCAAAGAAACCGCTGAACATACTAGAAGTGGAAGCAGCGAGACCATTCAGGTCCGAACTGATATTGGATAAGAAGTCTCTGTGTGTGGCGGTTAAAAGGTTGGTGGTCTGTAGTGCAGTGGAGTCGCGTCTATTTGGCGGACTACTCGGCAAGTCTTGGCTTTCTCCCTGTTGAGGATGCAAGAAAAATAAATCTTCATGTTGAGGAGATAGCTCGAAGAAAGCTAGAATATTATGAATGTAAAAATGTAGAAGGTGAATAAAGGTGCATCATATGATTTGAGCGCAACTTTAAAATTTAGAAATAAAAAATTAGTTTCCGATATGCAATAATACAAGATTTCACTGGCAACCATTGGTGACCTTTATATACAGGCAGGGTCCCGTGGCATGAAGTTAGAAGATGAAATTGTTAATTTAAAATTACCTTCAGTAAACCTTTCTTCGTAGCCGCTTCCTTAGCAGTCTTAGTGAGGTCACCCAAAGTAGACTTGCCGACATAAGTGAGGTCATCGAACGTGTTCTTACTAACGGCAGTAGCTGTTTTGCTCGCTTCGAGAGCAGATTTCGAAGCTTCGTGCATGCTTTTCGATGCCTCTTCAGCGGCTTTTTTCGCATGTAGTGTTAGCTGTAGATGTAAAATTACATTTTAATTACTTATTATAAGGACTTGATTGATTGCGTTTGAATTATTTTCCAATAGCTAATTGTCTGAGAAATTTTGAGCGAGCGAGCGTAGTTTAGCGAAACATTTTGATTTTCAAAACAAGATGGTGAAAATCTCGTGAGTAGCACTTACCAGCAGATCTATAGAAGATATTACGGTTACCTTTTTTACCGAGAGACGTTATAAGTGACTTATCAACACTTGGACATGGTGAAGAAGCCCTGATACTATTTTATACAATGTGAATGAGATTTTCAAGAAAGGAAATAAAGATATTGTTCAAGCTCGTGCTACAAGAAAAAGGGTTCTGTTCGTAATGCTATGGATGCGTGGGTTTAAAGCGTCTAATAGCTTTTCCGAAATTGTAAAGATGTGAATGGCTTTTCTTATGGATACTTAAACATACCATAAGTGAAAATAACATAAAGTTATGTAAAGGGATTTTTCTATTCATTTCTACTTTTCTATTTGCCTACAGAATAACTAGCTGCTGCTGTGTTATAATCAGTGATCGGAATTAGGCGGGCTTAAATACCTAAAGTTCAAAGAACAGAGGCAAAAAAGGGGAGAATTCCTTACTACAAGAATTTTATACTTGTAGTAAGTAAGAATTTTATTGAAAGTTGGCACAATTTTCACAGTGAGTAAGTACATTTAAAATTAATGTTAATAATATTGTGAACTAATTCAAATAATTTTTCTATTTGACCGACGGAAAAAAGTTTTTTATCCTTAAAATTTACATTTTAGTTTTTGTTATTAACTCAGGTAAAAAATTGATTCACCTTAATGTTAGATGTTCTTTATTAATGTCCCGGAAACGGAAATAATTGGGTCGAAAAATATTTAGTCCTAAAGCGTCTCCATTTGTCTCTGTTATTTTTCGAACTTTAGGTATTTTAGCCCGCCTCATTCCGATCACTGGTTATAATGCGCGATGTAAAGTTAGCTCAGTTTGAAAAAAGTGTGACGTTGTTCTCAGCTTGTAAAATGTGATTATTATATCTACTCTCTACTCTATTCTATTCTCAAGCAATTACGGTTGATTTTTGTTTGAGACAGCTCCAAACATCCCCCAGCTGAACTTTTCTTAATATACCTGACCAAAAGGCGCAAACATTTTCTTCTCTTCTCCTTCTGCTACTTTTCCTTTCTTCTTTAATTGGTATGACAAGTAGGTAACACAGTATTTATTAAAACAACTAAACAAAAATAAACAAACAACAACAGAACTTATTCAAAAGTATTTTCACAAAAAACAACAAAAACGTCCTAAAAATTGGTCCTTCGAATCGGGTTTAAACCAGTAACCAATGTCTCGAAGGACTAATAAGAGGAGTAAATGCGTTATATTTCAGATTTGGCTGTGTTAGCCTGTTTAGGTTTATAAAACTTTTATAAGAAAATAATAATGTGTCCAAATAATATGTAAATCAAATACCTTATCCATATGAGCCAATAGTCCTTCCTGGCTGCTTTGCCTTGTGGTCTCTCTTACGAGTTCCTTGGCTTGCGCCGCGAATTGTTCTAGAAGAGACGATTGGGACGCTTGACGGGATACACCGCTGCCACTCTAAAATATAACAAAAAATAAGATATTTTTAACCAAACAAAATATTTAATTTTAAGCTAAATAAAACAATAATTACATCAAATACGGTTAGTAGGCAACCTACAAGATCTATAGGCATTTCTAGACTTCATCTACTTTAAGGCCCAGCTCTGGTGACATAGTTTTTAAACTGCCTGAAGACCTGAATCGTTTTCAATTGTTGCAAATCCATTTGTTGACACATCAGAACGTCGCTAAATTATCAAGCTACTAGCTTTTAGCGCAATTGGGCAGTACTGTATTCAAAAATCGCACTTAAACTTGCATTTTAAAAAAGTAATATAATTTTTTAGTTGTTGTTTACAACTACAGTTTCTTTTGACTCCGAAATCAAAACCTTGACCCCAAGACCTGTATTTCAGACTGAAAGAGTGTTATATACTACAGTGCAGTGCTAAGTCTACCTTAGTGTGTGCATGTGGCGAGTGAGAATGGTGTGATGGCGTGAGAGCGCGTTCTGACTCGCTCGTGCTGCTATCTGCGGCCCGCTGTCGACTGACCACCGTCTTAGGAGTCGTGGTCGAATTCGAGTCTGACTCGCGCCCAAAACTGCCGCTGTCTGTGTCCTGTGCAAATTTTTAAGCTAGTTTTAGCCTCAAAAAAGACAATCAATGCTATAGAGGGCGTGAAAGCGCGCTTTGACTCGCTCGTGCTGCTTTCTTGCTGATGACTGACCACCGTTTTAGAAGTCGTGGTCGAGTTCGGATCGCACTCGCGCCCAAAACTGCCAATGTCTGAATCCTGTGCAAAATGTATTTTAGCTACAAAAAAAAACCGGCCAAGTGCCTGTCGGGCCACGCGAGTGTAGGGTTCGGTAGTAGCCCGTTACAACAAGCAAGTACTTCATCTTAGTCACTTTAAAGGATTTATTCTAAGGATTTTGTATTTGCAGCGCAGAAGGCAGAGCTACTACCAACTGAGCTAAGAGGCCGGTTAAATATAGCGCGATGGTTCGAAAATGTTAATAATAGTGATGGGATCATCAAAAACGCGGGACGGTAGAGTAAAGTAAGTACATCGTATAAGGTTTACTTACGCTTTTCTTAACAGGAGGTGGATGTGTTTCCTTGGCTGGAGGTTCGTCATCGGAGGCGTCGCTGTGTTCCGAACTACTGCCCCCCGAGGGGGAGGGGGAGGTCGACGCTCGACCCCCCACTTCCTCCTCATCGCCGAACATTAGCGATGACGGGGGACTGTATACCTGCCAGTTGGAATTATATCTCGTCATAATTAAATTAAAAATATGAACCACAGAAGAATAGTAGGTATTTTGTCATAGGACAGAATCTTATCACCACCACAGACCATATAATACTACGTAACTCCACATAAACACGTAAAAACAATAACATATCTCAGTACAGACCTATCTTCAAACATCTTGAATGATATGAATGAATTGAATGAACACTTTGAAGCTTAGGAGGGGTGTTTAGAGGCAAGACCATAAAATTATTTTAGCTTAAAAACATAAACTTATGTGGACTTATTTAATTTGAATCACATAAGATTAAGTATCCTTGAAAGTGAATACGACAGTTAATTGCCACGTTCTGTCCCAAAGATGAAGAAATTGACAATATTAAGATTGACCTAGAAACTGTAACTAAAATAATCTAAAAGAATTTAATGATAAGCTTACCGTCTTCGGATCCAATGATGACGATAAGGTCATAGGCACTTGTACCACAGCGCTATACGTTTCACCAATCACATGGTGTTGATGGTGAGAGTTCCCTGAAAAGAGCGTTAAAGTTTTGACTATGAACAAAAACATAAAAGAGGCCTACTAAGTTTGCCTACTCTTACAGGAATTACGTTCGATGATATTTAGCTTTATTAGCTGCAGCCCACGGTTTCACCCAAGTAGGTACATAACTTTAAGAAAACTACAAGAACCAATAATTTTCCGGGATAAAAAGATCTGCATGAGCGTCATGGGCACTTAACGCGTTAACTCTTTTTAATTTCAGTATTCATGTCTGTATGAATAATAATGAATTGAATTATATTTTTTTCCATGACTTGTTTTTATGACTGTATAAATCGTACCTGGTGATAAGTCAGAAGATACCATCTCCGATACAAAATCACTGAGAGACGAATACGATGAACTTGTACTATCTGCGCCCTCAGAATCCGATCCGCTTTCATCTGAAAGGAAGTACATTGCTAAATTTAAGCTGCATTTCAAACAGATACCAGCCAATTTCATGAAGGACTAGCTTCACTAGGGGACCCTTCCCCGAAACAGTTTAACAAGGACGGCATTGGATTAGCCTTCCCGCGAACCAGTCTGCATTGCGGTGTGGCCAAAAGGGCACAAATCGGGTTAGTATTTCTTAAAACTTTCGCGATACCAACTCAAGATATCACACTAATATTATAAATGCGAAAGCTTGGATGGATGTATGTTTGTTTCTCTATAACTCGACAACTACTGAACCGATTTGCCTCAAATTTAAAATATAGATAGATAATGACAGTGAATAGGACATGGGTTACTTTGTGCCATGCGAGCGAAGCCGCAGGTGGAAGCTACTATTGCATAAATCAGAGAATATTCTTGAACTAAACTGATTATCCATAGAACATACCTGTGGGCTGATTTTCTTGTCGCTGTAGTTGCCTTAAAGCACCATTCAGAGAGCTGCCATCGTCCCAGACAGCAAATCTCACCGGCTGCAACGTTGCAGCGAACCATTTGGGCTTGTCGCCGACTTGCCGAGGGTCGAACAAGCCAGTCTGCACGCGGAGGAACGCCACGTTGCAAGGCGTAAGCGACCATTCAGCTAGGAACTCCACGGCCTGGTAAGCAAAATTAACGGACAGTTAGAAATCAGTGTCAAAAAAATAAGCAGAGATACTAAGAACTATGTAAATGTTTGGTGGTTGAGCCACAAAGAAACTATACGTGAGATATTGTGAACAATATGTCACGTATAGTTTCTTTGTGCTCCGAGATTGTAATGATACAAATAACAATACCTATTCCGATGACAATTCATATTTCGAAAAACATAGACACGGTAAATTTTTGCGATGTCAGAAGAAAAAGGTTCTAACCCAGTAGGTACAGACTGCTTCCAATATGGCAAAGGAAAGTAAAAGATTACAATGTGTTTTGTGAGAAGGTTCTGCATATCATTACAGTATAAAAGTAATGAATCTCAAAACATAGAAGATTTGTTGAGAAAAAATCAAACCTGAGTTCTAGCGAATTTGTTGAGAAATGAGGTAGTTCTCGGGCGAGATCTGAGGAAGCTGTTGATTTGGAAGGCGACGACGGGCCGCGGGTACAGCCGCAATGTGCGCGTGTGCTCCATAAAGTTGGCCAGAATGTTCTGCGAGTTGAAGAAACGGACCTGGGAAACAAATAAGACTTGAGCGATATTCAGTCATATCTAAATGCAATGTTAAGCTAGTGGTGGCTATCCACGATCAATTCTATCGCCCAATAGATTGGATACTGCACGTTTGATACTGCTGAATGGACCGTGTGTGGACGTGGATCGGCATGAACTGCCGAATGGACAGTTCGAATTGAACGTGTGTGGTAAGCTGCCGATTGGGATTGGATCCGACCGGAAGGACGATAGAATTGATCGTGGGTGGCTGCCATAACGAGACGAAAATATGTGTTAGAAGCAAGTGGAACGCTGTGGTATCTGAACTCGTACCGGAAAGAGGCGTGATTTTATGCATGTACTAGGTGGTCAAAATTGATGGTGACCATGGCGACGACCACCGAGTTGACGTCGTTGCCGTAGATGAGTGGGTTGAAGGGCTGCGGCGAGGCGAACTAGTGGTGAGCTGGCATTGTAATTAGCATTATCAACAATTGTGGTTACCATGGCGACGCGAGTAGCCACGTCCACAGAGTCGATTTTGTTGCCGTAGATGAGCGGGTTGAAGGGCTGCGGCGAGGCGCGCTAGGTGAGCTGGCATTGTAACTAGCATTATCGACAATGGTGGTTACCATGGCGACGCGAGTAGCCACGTCCACAGAGTCGACGTCGTTGCCATAGATGAGAGGGTTGAAGGGCTGCGGCGAGGCGAGCTAGTGGTGAGCTGGCATTGTAACTAGCATTATCAACAATTGTGGTTACCATGGCGACGCGAGTAGCCACGTCCACAGAGTCGACGTCGTTGCCGTAGATAAGTGGGTTGAAAGGTTGCGGCTGGTGCGGCGAAGCGAGCGAGTGGCGAGCTGGCGTGGCGCCCGCACTAGCGTTTGTTGCGACAGACACACGTCTGCTTTCCGGTGTACTGTGAGGGGCAGAATGCGCACCGTCCGATGACCGATATGATGCTGGATGCACTCTATAACAAAATAATGCTTTGGTCTTATTTACAAGTCTCTAGCAAAATGTCGTGTCTCACTTTTAAAGATATAAAGTCTTGACCTTATTTAGTTCTTTTTTTAATATTTAAAATGCTTCTGTTTTCTTTTCTTTGCGACTGATTGGTCACGCTACCGGAAGTTCGACTAAATGAAAGGTTCAAGAACAAATTATTGTGTACATATCCATGATGTTGGAAGAGTACAAATAACGACTAATAAAATTTAAACGAACTAACGGGACTTTATCGCGTTATTACCTTTGGTTATTAATTAAAATGTGTGTGCGAAAGTTTAAAATGCGCTATAACGACTAATAGTTTCAAATTACTAACAAGTCATGCACCTTATCAATAGTATCTTTTTTATAGTCAATCAATTTTACTATTAGGTATAAATAAACTTACTTTAGGGTAGCGCCACCCACACCATCCCGCATAGACGGCATTAGAAGTGCTGTCGCTTGTTCAGCCGCGTTGTTCGTGAGACTACTCAGGGCCTAACACAAAAATATTTAAACTTATTGTAATACAATTAAACTCGTAGTTTTGTTTTCAGCATAATAGGTCCGATTAAGGCATTCCCAAAAATGATTCAATAGGTTAAGGGCCTTGTCATGTATATGACTGATATGTAATTTTTATTATTTTACGAATATCATTATGGCACAACTAGGTACATACAAATGTAAAAAAATGTACCTACTAAAGTTAGTAGCGTTAAATCTGATTCAGTTTCAGGAGATGTCCTTTTAAACTACGTTTAAAAGTTTATATTTTAAAAGTGCATAGTAGTGCACAGCTGATATTTTTAGTCAGCGCATTATTTACAAAGTTACAGTACGTACTTGAATAGCAAGTAAAGGCTGTTTTCAGAGCCACTACATCAGCAATATTTTCATAAAATTTAATATGCTACTCAAATCGCACTCCAGTTTATACTGCACTGCAGTTTTTACTTCCTAGTTTATAAATCAAAGGCCAAACTCCACTACAATATGCCATAAAATATCTGTAATCAAAAGTGTTACAGCCAGGTACTTAATATGTTAGTAATATTATTTAGCAGATACATAGCACCATACAACACTCAAACACATGCTGCGAAAATAGCACACCTGACTGAAATTGTGTTAGCGAGAAGAAATGAAAAATTTGGGTAGAAAAATGTTTTAGAATTGTTTTATCACAACACTTATTTCAGTCGTGACCAATGTGCGCCAAATTTCGATATACAGGCACTAATACATGAGGGTACTATAAAATGAACGGAAATGTGTGCCAAATTGATAACAAAGTACACAAAATCTGGCACACACGGTTGTAGGTAGATATAGTATAGTATCACTGTTACATTACGGTTGTGAATAAAAGTCAAAGTGTGCAATGTAAAAAGAGTAGATATTTACACCAATCCCGGTATCGCCCATGAGATGCAGAGCCTAGTGACGACGAGAGAAAGTGAGGGAGTATGTTAGTGAGTAATTGATAGTGTCTGCGTAAACAAGACAGCTCAATCTGAAACGATACTTTCTTGCGATATTTGAATCTGAGAACATCGATAAATTTACCCGATTTTTGCGATATCTAGATCAAAAGTCTAAGACAAATAAATCCGAGACATATAAATCGAACAAACATGTTTTTAAAAGAAAATTGTCTAAAGATAGAACGAACAAGCTTCACACAAACAAGTAACACACCAAAAACTCATGCAAGAAAGTTGAACAAAATCTCACGGTGTTGTCTTTAAACATCCTCTCAGATCTCTTGGGATCCCTATATAAATGTGTGTGTAATCAAATATAAAACAACATAAGCAGCGACAAAATGATGCGGTCAAATTTAAAACAGCTTAGTTTGCGACAAAGAAACTCACAATATCGCAAGCAAGTAGCGCTTCCGATTCAGCCACAGATAGGCAACAGTTTCCATCGTAACAAGACATATACTTCACAGAGCATTTCAGCGACATCGATTACAATGCGCCAGTGCACGCTTAGGCCCGCCATCCACCAAAGCGATTACTAGAGCACCAATAAATCGATGTACGACCTCGCTTTGGTAGATTCAGGTTAAAAGAAATTTTGTGATTAGTACTGAGAAGAGAAAAATGTATTAAATGGACACACAATGTAACATTCAATAGCATGAGTAAGCGAGTAGGTACCTGTTTCAAGTGACTTTTTAGTACGGATCCTTCCGGTTCGGGTAGTGGTGGTAAATCCTGGTCGTTTCCAGTTGGACTTATGAGCTTTGTCGCGTCTAGATCCACTAACCAAATGTCGTCGGGTAACCTGTTAATTGAAATAAAAGAATAATTGAGAATAATGTAACCTAACTTGCTAATACAAACAACACAATTTAAACCAGAATTTAGGAAGTGTTTTAAGTGCAGGACATGTTAAGCATAAAATCGTTTATGACTTACCTAAAACTCTTCTTATAAGTGAGAAAGGTAGCAGGAATGCCGATTAAGAATGGTGTTGGTGCCAATAACAATTGTTCGGCGCTGTTCATACAACTCGGCAGTAGAGGTATAGCCGGAAACATGTATTCAAGGGGATACAGCATCGCGACTAAAGCCATAACGGACATAGAGAGAGCGTTGTAGTCCCGTGATTGGACCACCACTTTGTTCTCTAGGATGATCAGTGTGAGCACTTTGAGGCACGTGTCAACACCTGTGGAAGATTATGTTTTGTTATAATGGCGACGAGGTTTAGCAATCAACAAAAAATGACCTATAGTTCCATTGAAAATGAAGTCTTATCAATTTTTTCGATTCTGACGGGATTCGAACCCGATTTGATACAAGGGAGTGCTTAAGCCGGAGTGCCTTAACCAACTTGGCCACGGAATCCATATTCGTCGGGTCGAAAATGATAAGCTCTATTGTTGGTTAAAGCCTGACCTAGTACTTTTGCTATTTCCTATCCTACTATCTTATTAAAATTATAAACTGCTTGTGTTTTAATCACGCCAGAGGACCGATTTGGATGAAACTTGGAATAGATGGTAGGACGTGGGCTGGAATAGCATATAAGATATTTAAATTGTTGGTACCAAGCAAGGAAATCCGCGTTCGGAGGCTAATTTGACATACGTCTTGCTACCCCGGATATATTAAACATATACCTTTTTATATTTGTCAAGAATCTAACAAGCACATCAGACGCGTGATGTAGAGTTTCAAGTTCAAGAAACTTTGTTTATACAAGGCTGGTTGCGAAGTACAGATAAAGTCTACATCCCCTTAATTAAGTAATGTTCAAACATCGCAACAAACTTAGCAGTCGTTAATAACAAACAGTTGCTGTTGTTCTCTCAGTTTGTTTAACTATGTTAAGAGTTTCCTAACTCAATTAATTACAAAGATAATAGCATTTCACCGTTTAACCCCGACCTTTGGAGGCGAAATTTTACAGACACAATGTCATTCACCGTTGTTGGAAAGTTTTTTTGTTAATCGAGTTTAGATCCAATTTGATATCTTGTAAAAAGTTAATAGACGTGTAGCACCTATAAAAAAATCTTTAAACAACAATTACGGTAAGAGTCTTCACAGATGGCCTTTAATGTATTATGTCATCGAAAATGAAAAGTCTTATCAAAATTTTGGATTCCGACAGGATTTGAACCCGCATTAATACAAGTGATCCTACTCAAACCGGAGCGGCCACGGAATCCATAATTATGACTTCAGGTCGAAAATCTTGATAAGCTCATATTAAACTAAACTTTAGGTTATAAAGGAAGATAAAATACACTTACCAAGTAATTCCAATGGCAAATGCAGTGGAAAGTCGACGAGAGTGAATCTTGTATGATCCGGCAACGCAAAGATGAGTGGAGAATGCGCTGTGGGCGATAACACTTCGAGTTCCACTCGAGTCTTCCCCGGCACTGGCACTGGTGCGGAAAGGAGACGAAGGATCCATGTTTCTATCTCTTTCACGTCGTGAAGAACGATGGTGGGTGTGTTGTCGTAGGCTTGGCCTGTTAGGACTGACCATACTGTATCCCTGTAAAATGCTTAAGTTTAAAGTTTGTTGAACGTTAGAATGAATAAGTTAGTAAAGTAAATGTTTTGCTTTTTGCAAAAAGTACTGAGTGCTCCTAGAAAGCTCTTTCTTTTATCAGTTAAAGATTAAAAAAAAATCGTAAATAGACATTTCCTATGATCTTTAAGCACTCAAGAGCCTTTAGAAATGTCTAGGGAAGCAGTAAGAGGCAAGTTAAAACACACAGAACTTGCTCACATTTTAAAAAGTTCACAAAAAGACAGACATTTGCTAAGATTTTCAGGCACTCATAAATCCTTTGAAGATGTCTTGTCTAGAGAAGCAGCAGAAAAAAGTCCAAACACACAGCACTTGCCCACATTTATCAGAAAGCTCGCAAAAAAAAAACCAGATTTTTACATGTCTTCATTTCATTTCATTTTTCAGCCATTCCCGTCCCACTGCAGGGCAAAGGCCTCCCTTCCCTCCTTCCACTCTTCGCGATTTAACGCCGTTACAGGCCATGATCTTAAATGGGCATCCAACTCGTCACGCCATCTCCTTCTGGGCCTTCCACGCCTCCGTCTTGCGTTGGGTGGGATCCACTCTGTGGCTCTTCTTGCCCACAAGTCGCTTGACATGCGGCAGACGTGTCCAGCCCAGTTCCATTTGAGGCTAGCGGCTTTTTGACCAACATCAACATGTCTTCAGGAACCCAAAATTTATTGAAGATGTAGAGGTTGTCAGAGGCAATAAGTTCAAAGTACACTTGACAAATGCCCACATTTGCAAGTACCTAGTTCACAAAGAGACAAATAATATAAAATACCGTGTACTCCTGTCAGTTATTGATTTACCTCAATATTTGCCTTGAAGCGCCGACTCGTCTTGGACTTGAGGACTCGTTGCACGCATCAATAAGTTTCTTGAGGATGAACAGGCACTCACGGAAGGTTGAGAAGAAGGGATGGTGGGACAGAAGGCATAAGGAAGTTAGAGAATGATTTCGGACACGCTGAAACAAAAACACTGCTCAATATTTGGTTTTTTATACCCAATCACTTTTGTCATTAACAACCTTTGCAACCTGTTTCGAAAATAAACAATTATGATTACAAACGCATAAAGTAATTTAATGCTAGCGTCAGCGTCTCGGTCTCATTTATTTGATGACCGGTCTTCCAGTTGACGTACAATTATTGTACCTTATTTTCCAAGTATTTCTAAGGAAAGTAAGTATAATAATAATGTTTTGATCAAACAAACCGACAAAGGTTTCAAGGACAAAATACTACAAAAACAAACACATAAAACAAGTCCTGTGTTTGTCACTGAAAAACAATACCTACGACATTGACACAGTATGGAATCAGCTAATATTTTTATTGAGATAATTAAATTGTATCTACCCACGCATTTGACACCCACATCGGTCACAGTCACGATGAAAAAGGCAGGGTTAAGTGGTCTGTGACATTTTAAATGCAATACCTATTGGCATCAACCCACACCCGGATCTGCGGGGATATAATATATATAGTACTAGCTGCTGCCCGCGGCTTCTCTCGCGTGGTACCCGGATGAAAAGTAGCCTATGTGTAGCTCCAGCCCTCCAGCTATCTCCACACAAAAAATCGCGTCAATCGGTCGCTCCGTTTTGCCGTCATTCCTCGACAAAGCCACAAACAAACAAACACACTTTCACATTTATAATAGGGGTACGGATTATAACACTAAGCTCCGTTGCTAAGCTCTATCAACCATAGTTACTGAAATTCAATTACCTAACTCATTATTATTTGGTAGATAACACTATTCGTTATTAGATCGGTAAAAATGCCGAGGAAGCCTACTCCATCTAAACATTTCCGGAAATTCAGGAAGTTTTTTGCTGCTGCGTCTGCTGCTTCTCCCAATTTAATAGACAGAGATAAATTGAATGTAAGTTAGGATTACGACGGTACATTAAGGCGCGGTACATTCTTTCAGATTTTTAGGTATTCATGTAATCAGCGGGATGTCTAACAGACGGATAAACCTAGTAGGTATTCCTAGTGTTCCTAGTAAACCTAAACCTGTAATAATAAAGATTTAGTACGCGACAAACAAGTTGTCCTCTGGCGAATCACGCGACAAGGATACGCATACCAAAGTCCAATGAGCGAGACAGAGCTAGATGTCACCCTAGGACTTCCCTAGGAAGATTAAATACAGTGCATACAGTACAAGCTTTAGTCTTTTTTTTTTTTCTTTATTTTGGCTTCGCACGGTTGTGCATTCAGCCAGTGTCAAGTAATTAAATAAACTTCAAGTTTTTAATAGATAAATAAGATATATAAATACATATTACAATACATAAATATAATATCCCACCCCTCCCCTTGTGCCTCAGTAAAGATGTGGGGCTTTACTGAAACATCAACACGGACTTTTTGGGAGAACTTGAAAAGCAATGTTATCCAATTTTGTTTCACTTCCCCACACTTACGCCGGCTCCATACGTTGGGGCCAACGTTGGTCCCAACGTTGGCGCCAAGATTTCGTGAACCATCCACACGTTGGCGATACACCAGTCTTGTTCCGTCAGAGCCAACGTGCAGACGTCCGATGTCTGCGCGTCCGATACAGAAATTGAAATTTCTCTAAGTGATTTTACGTTACTGAATACCAATTTTATCACAATCACATCACATCATGTCACTATCACACTTCACACAACACACTATATTATAAAAGCGAAAGTTTGGATGTTTGGATGTATGTTTGTTCCTCTCTAACACGACAACCACTTAACCGATATGGGTGATATTTAAAATATAGATAGATAATAACCGGAAATAGGACATAGGCTACTTTTTATCCCAAAAAATTGCACGGTTCCCGTAACATAAAAAAAAAATAGTAGACTCCATCATCAGATCAGCTCGCTGTCACCATATTATTACATTGTAGTCAGAACTTGACAAATATGCCGAGTTTCAACTCAATCGGCCTATTTACTGAGGAGTTCTGTTGAACAGCTCTTGACTCCATCATCAGATCAGCTTGTTGATACCATAATATTTCATTGTCACCGAGAATCTATAAGTGTGCAAAATTTCAGCCCGATAGTCTTACAAACACAATAAATAAGGAATACGATGACATTCTCGCTCGTCAGTCGACACGTGCGCTCACGATGCGCGTCGAAACGGGACTGAGCATAGCGCCAACGTGTGGACGGATCCCCAACGTTGGCGCGCCAACTTCCTTTGATAAAACCGACACGGCACGGCCAAGCCCCAACGTTGGCCCCAACGTTGGCGCCAAGCTATTTTGTCAGCACCACACGTTGGTGAGAGGCATTGGGACCAACGTTGGCCCCAACGTGTGGATGCGGGGTTATGCACGTTCACGAACACTTAACGGTTAATAATCCACCAATATTACACTTTAACATCCGAAGAAACACAAGTTTTGGAAAATAAAACAAAAATGAAACTTGACTTCTCAAATTCCCGCCAAAAAGCTATGGATCGCTTTACTCTTTAATCTGAGATGTCACCGGACAACTTGTTTGTCGCGGATTATAGCTGTCTTGGTGTCTTACCTGTCTCTTTCTAGCTTGTCTCGGGCTAGGGGACTGCTCGCCACCGCTCTCGGAGTCAGCCGCAGTTGCCGGAGCGAGACGCGGGCCTAAAGTGGCGCTACAGTCGCGCTCCGAGTCACTTGGCGCCACGTTGCTGCTCCTATAGTCACTGGAACATCCCACAGGTCCTAATCGGTCTTCGTAATAACTACCAACTTCATTGTACACCTCGAAAAAACAAGGTAACAATAAAGTTGAGTAAGTTCAAATCCCGTGAAGTTGCAATTTTTGTAATTCATTTAAAAAAACTTTGAGGTTCCCAATGAGGTTGACACTATAAAAATAAAATTGTACAATAGTATTAATCCATTCATTTAGAAATAATACATAAATGCAGGAAATATTTGTATTGATTACAGACACGGTTTCCGCGTTACGACAAATATGAAAGAAGTGAATGAGATGACGAATAAGAAATGCAAGAGAAAGAGGAGTAACGAGTGTTCAAATTTCGTTTTACTTAGGGCATTTAGGTTTAAATAGTGTTCTGTGTATAGGTTAAAAGGTAGGTTGGAAGGTAGCATGTTCATTTTGTACTAGCAGATCACTAATATGGGCTGGGTATTTATATTTAATGAGTGTGGGTTGAAAGGAAAACTCTCAACTGAATTCGGATATCACGATAACGTTAACCTTATACAGCTATCGTGTTCTATTTCCTAATCAAAACCACCGCCTACGATTGTTCTCGGAATTCACGATTTTGTATGGATAAAGTTGCAATCACCTTGAGAATGCTGAGTCGGAGCTCTTCTCCATGGATTTGCGCCAGGACTCCCGTCGTAAGACTCCTCGCTGGGGACCCGAGGCAGCCGCTCGGTCCACGGCTCGGTAGAAGTTCACGCATATCCCGTAACGTGTCTTACCTGGTAGAAACACATACATACATACATCACGCCTGTGTCCCACCATAGGAGTAGGTAGAGACCACATAATCTCCATTTGCAACGGCCCTGATACACTTCTTTCGCTTCATTCACTCTCATCACATTCTTCATTCAAGCTCGTCGATTTACGGTACTCTTGACCTGGCCTTTTTTCCAATAAATCAATTTGGTCCAGGAATGTGCGCCTAGGTCTGGTATAAACACAGAAAAATGAAAATGGCCGTTAAAGCAATTCATTTTTCGCAAATTCTCATGTCTATGAAAAGAGTTGGCATATAGTGCAATTCATATTATGATTCAGCTATAACGGCCTTTTTAACCTCGCAGTTCATTGCTAATGAGAAAACTATATTGAATCTTCTTTCACATTGTGATTATGTCATAAACTATGCTCTTTATGTTGACTAATATCTTCGACATTTTAAGGCAAAGATGTGTCAACGTGTGAAAGCAGCAGCGGCCGTAACTCTGCCACAACCCTATGGACAGTATTAAAAAACCGATAATAGAAAAAAAAAAAATAGAAAAACTTTATCATAACTAAAAAGTGTTAAATAAAAAAATATTTTAAAAAAACAAAAACCCGACTGCGTCAAAACTAAAAAGAAAAAAACAAGCCTGCAAAGAATTACTCACAGTCGGTACCCATTCATTTTATTACCAATCAAATCTTCCCAAAGTTATGGGTCCCGACTGTGAGTAATTCTTTGCAGGCTTGTTTTTTTCTTTTTAGTTTTGACGCAGTCGGGTTTTTGTTTTTTTAAAATATTTTTTTATTTAACACTTTTTAGTTATGATAAAGTTGATTTTAAAATACCTATTCAACGATACCCCACTTGATATAGAGTGACGATTTTGATTCTTTTAATTTTGACAATATGGCGTCTGGTTGTAGCCCAGGTGAATTTTAATTACTGTCATATCTTTAGTGACACTCCCAAGGTTGAGACAAATCGATTGACGTAAGAATCATCAAAATCGGTCCACGCGTTTGGCCTCTAGAGTGCCACATAGAAACATCCATAGCGAGAATAATTATTAATCAACTTTAAACCGTTATTTTTCCTAAACTATTACTTAAAATGAAAAATGGTTAAAGAAACATAAAGTTGATTTTGAAATACCTATTCAACGATACCCCACTTGACATGGTGTGACGATTTTGATTTTTTTAATTTTGACATTAAGGCGTCTGGTGGTGGCACTGGTGAATTTTGATTACTGTCATGCCTTATTAACACTCCCAAGGTTCAGACGAATCGATTGACGTAAGAATCATCAAAATCGGTCCACGCGTTTGGCCTCTAGAGTGCCACATAGAAACATCCAAACATACATACATAGACTGATAAACACATTACCCTTCCTTTGCTTTGCGCAGTCGGGTAAAAACACATTACCCTTCCTTTGCTTTGCGCAGTCGGGTAAAAAACCGATATCACACCGATCTCGCGACAATGTGAGGGCCAACACACCAATACATACCATGGTGACAAACCCCGACTCTACATGAGGGCCATAAAGTTTTGGCCACAATATTGACGAAGAGATTCTTGTTGGTTTTTCTAAGTTGTCAATAAATGCAGTGTAGGGTATTCCCGTAGGCTAGAAAACATACCAGAATCCTTATCAGTAAGCGTGAAGACGAAAGACGTGGTGTCTCTCGAAGCCAGGTGTCCCGGTGCCCGCCGTGGACCCGCGGCCACGCAGCCCTCGGGCTGGCAGAAGTACACCATGTCCAATGGCAACGGGAAGTCATCGTGATTCGTGAGGGGGTACCGACGGAGAAGCTCCGGGGCCTACACAACAATCATTCCATTCAAAATTCTCATCGAGTTTCCGAAGTAACCTAATAACCAAATCAACTTTGATATAGGTACCGTCAGTCGGTTAAGGATTAGCTTTCAAAAGAAATGTCATCGTTGACTCCCCCCAAACGCCCCTCTACCCTCTATCTATTCACGATATTTTGACATGTTAAAACTTTTGAAACTATCTTGGAATAATTATAATTTTAACATCTTGTTGAAGTAGCGAACATTGTCATGGAGACTTCATCAATTTTTTTTTTTCGATTGTAGTGATACCTAGTTGTTACCTTCATAATTATTATTACTTATTATAGAATATCTGGGCGACCAAGCTCTGCTTGGGTGCAAATCGAGAAAAAAAGAAAAAGAAAAATGAGTTAAGTATGTATTTAAAAAAAGCTAGGTCTCGATCGATCTAGCTAGGTAGAGACCTAGCTAGATCGATTCTTCGCCCCCGTAAACCGTAAACCTCTGTACCGCAAATTTTATCGAAATCGTTAGAGCCGTTTTCGAGAACGTGAGTACAAATAAACAAACAAACAAATATTGCTCGTTTAATAGAATAAGATAATATTTCATAAGAAGATCATATAACTTGTCGGGGAGAGGGTTCTGGGCGTGAAGTATGGATGGTCCGATATGTTCAAAGACACGAAATAACCAATGTAACGTGTAGTCAGGATGTCTATTTTGTAATCACAATTACTTTCACAAGACTTAAACAGAGGATTGATTCGATTTTTGCCGATTAGAATTACTATCACCATTTAAAAAACAAAATGGAAACGCGGTGAGTTCAACAGAAAGAGACAAAGCTACCCACAGAACATTATTACTATCGAGGAGCGACCGCTCCGCTCCGATGCCAGAACCAAAGTGGCCACGCCGCTCGCCACCCGCTCGAGGAAAGCGAACTGTCCAACAACAAAACTGACTTTAGCGCCCTCTGCCTACTTTGTGTCGACCACACCCAAGTGACAATGACAGTTGTCTATTTGACGTTTCCATTATTAGTCTACAGATGGCGTTGTTAACAGGATCTAGTGCAGAACGAAGTATCAAATCAATTAACATTCCCTTTTCTAGCTCCAACTCCGACATAATATGTATTATATTCTTTATACCTAGATAAGTCTAATCACAAATAATTGTATGCTGTGTTCACTGTGTGAACTACAAACTACAAACTACGCCGACTTTGCTTTCTTAGGACTGTCATAATACGTTAAGTTTAGCGTAAATTACAATTTGTGAACCATAAACTTTCATATGACACCCCATTAAATTTATTTGTATAACTTTTATTTTTTTACCCCCTTGAGTACCTAATATCTTTACAACCCCTTCATTGATTAAGCCCATAAGCACTCGGGTCACTCGACACTGGATATATGCACCAACCGGAGTTTAAAACACTAAAAAACACGCTATAGTTACATACGAGTCGATAAAGTACAAAATTACAGTACTAAAATTAACTATGTAAATTAATTTTAGATTAAAAAATAAACTAAAAACCACGTCTTTATTTATCGATCGAGCGAGCGAAGCGAGCGAAGATCTTAGTGGTAAGTTGGGCGATTTTGCTTTGTATGTTTGTATGTTTGTATGTTTGTATGTTTCACGAATTGTTGTTCGAGCATAACTGTCGAACCGTTCATCCAATCTGCATGAAACTTGGTAGATCAATAGGTTGTGGTAAGGAAATTTACGGTGGAGCATATGAGCTTAATCGATGAAGGGGTTGTGAAGATATTGGGTTCCCAAGGGGGTAAAAAATTATGAAAGTTACACAAATATATTGAGTGGGGTGTCATACGAAAGGGCTTATTTTGTACATTCCAAAATGGTTTTTATTTTTAATCTAGGATGTATAGTTTTTGAAATACGACCAAAGACCAAAAACTACGAAACCAGAGCTGCAAGAGCTCCCGTTTCATAGAGTTTCGATGTCTTCGTAGCTCATTGACTGGTCGGTCTTAAAAAGAGAGTGGCATCGTTGCGGTTTGGTTTGCAATGATTTTAGATGCTACTTGATTTATTTTCATGATAAAAAAATTTTTGATAAAAAATGAAAATAATTGGGGTAAAAAAAGTTAAGTAAACAAATATATTGAGTGCGGTGTCAAATGAAAGGTCTTTATTTGTACATTCTAAAATAGTTATTATTTTTATTCTAGGACGTATACTTTTAAAAATACGACGAGAATTCATAAATATGAAATAAATGAAAAATTAGACACGACATTATGTATTGCATGCATGCTAGTATTTTTTACCATGAAGAACTAGCGCAATAGGCATACCCGGCAGTAGTAGCACTTGAAATTATAGGGGTAGTCAGAAGAAAGTCTAAATGTTGGCCATCTACGGTGCGCGAGATCTCAGTTCGGGGCGAACTACTAGTTTATTTAGAATGCGTTGTCATCGAGTTGTGAGCTACCGTGACAGTTTTAGCCGGCCAGCTACACGGAAAGTGCTCGAAATTTTAGTCGCGCGAGATTTCCCCCGGAACGACAGACAGATAGACAGACGAACAAGAAAGTGACTATATAAGTATAATAAAAACGTGGTAAAATAATAATGTCATTGATCCTTGATAAGTGTGCACATTTTGATCCGACGTTTTGAAATGGATTAAAACTACGTTCTAAGATTCTGTTGACATAGATGAATACAAGTGAAGCTAAAAAAAACTAAATTCGGGGTAATATCCCACTTGGCCAAAACAGTCCTTGAACAAAAGCCAAATTATATAGTTGAGGATGCGACTCCACTCCATTTTGTTCCGAATGACATTCGATTTCGACTAGTCCTATTATATAACAAATGAGAAAAGTTTGTGTGAATGTTTGTTTTACCACGTATCTCCGTAACTACTAAACTAATTTTGCCGATTTTTTGTTCTACTCGTAATCTATAGTGATCTTCGATCTTCTGTTCTATCTAACAAGAAGGTGAAAAAAGGAGGCAAGTTTCTAAGAAATAAATGTACCTAATTTCTTAAATAAAAATAAAATAATAAGTACTAAGTTATGAATTTTTAAAGGGGTTGCAATAAAGTTCTACTTCAAATAAATATTTTCTGGTTTGATTCACCAGAGTAATTAAATACCTACTTTATTTTTATTTTATTCAAAATTACCCTTAGGGAGGGACTGTGCATTATTACTAAGGTCGTAAAGTTAGTATTGTTTTTCCTAATCGAAAAAAAAACTAAATACTTACTAACTTTACGACTTTTTGGTTTCATTTTCTGTTACCTGTACAAAGCCGGGGCGGGCAAATAGCTTGTCAAATGTCAAAATGTCAAAACGCGCGTGGATCCGACCTTGTGACCGCCCAGAAGCGGAATGAGCTAGCGATGGGCGAGTCGAGTTGGCTGATTCGAATAACTCGAATCAGAGTCTAAGCGAGTTGATTCGAATCAAGTTCATTCGCAACTCGAATCAACTCGCTTACCTACCTTTCTACTAGAATGCGGATAACGAATGCGAGTTATGCGAATGCGAGTGCACGCGAGGTCGCGAGTCAGCGATTCGCCAACTCGAAACCGAAACTCGACTCAAGAATAAGAATACGAATACGGTGCATTCGACTCGACTCGCCGCGCCGCGCCGATCCGTTTGGCTGCTTGCTGCCGCGAAGCGGATCCCATCCGGTTGATGCGAGTCGAGTCAACTCGCGTTGCGATTCGAGTTAGCGGCCGAGTCAACTCGAGTTATCCGAGTTGGAATAAAATCAACTCGTAACATCGCTAGAATGAGCTGCGTTCGATTCTGTGTTTATTTATATAGCAACTCGGGACTCAATAAGGTTGATTTTCGGTTGATCCGTTTAACTCTCTGTGCTCAGAAGTAAAGCTCAAAACTAATTTTGCTTATTATGAGAAAAATAAGCAGTCTAGGTAAACGATAACTTAGAAGCAAATAAAAGACTAAATTTCCTTTCTGTGAGTATTTATTTTGTATATGTAGCTGAACTAGTTTTCAAGAAAAATGCAAAAATCTTGAGAAAAGGTGTCATTTTCAAAACGTAAAAGTATCATGTAAATTTCTATTAATCGTGTTTCTGCCTTTAGAACTAAATAGAAAAAAGATTAAAAAATCACATAATTGGAGTTGTAACTTGATGAGATATTCCGTTTAGTTACAATTTGCAGGCAAACAATCATAACCGTTTTGGAGCTTGGCCTTAAACAAACATTCATAAAAAAGTAATTTTATACAAAAAGTTACGTGAGCAATCAAAATTACTTTCAAAGTTGCCGAAATTCCTCGATTAAACTCCTATTTGATGAGAAAAATGTTACGTATTTTCGTGTTACACAAGTTTTTTCGCTGTTGAAGCGAAATTACTAAGCTTTCAAGTTATGAAACTAATTTGGAATGGATTACACTGTTTGTTCAACACGAGCGCGCAAGGAAAAAAGTTTAAATTAGGTAATGTTAGTGTAGAGCAGGTGTTATGGAATCATATTATTTCGAATATGCCGTGAAAAAAATTTGTACCCTTGTTTCTTAATAACAATTTTAATTATAAAAATTAAAGCTTGATAAGTATTTAGCTGCTTTGAGTATAACCAGGGACGAGTAAGTAGTAACTGACAAAGGTGAAGCAGCTTTTAACAAGAATCGCTTAATTTAGTGTTTCGGCTTACTTAGACGCACTGAATCAGCCAAATCGATTTAATCAAATGTGACCAGATTCAGATGTTGATCATGTTATTTTCAAAAAGTAAATAAGTATGATGAAACCATCCTGATGAGCCTAAGGTGGGTTTACTGCAAATTTCAGGGTTTATTCTAGTACTTACGTATTTTCATTTCGACGTCAATATTTAGAACAAAAAAAAGACTATTGGTGTTCAGCTGTCGCCAGCGGTTTATCCGGACCGATACGACTTAGGTACCTTTAAGAAAAGAGCCTACTCCTGCCTCAAAGGCCGGCAACGCACATGCAGCTCTTCTGATGTTGCAGTTGTTCGTGGGCGGTGGTAATCACACTTGCCCGTTTGCCCCCTCTTCCATAAAAAAATAATTGTTTTCTGAAGTAGAAGAAAATCTCACCTGTACAGGCGCAAGTCCTTTTCCTGAGGTGTACGGCCGTGCCCCGACTATAGTCAAGTAATCCACCAGCCGTGGACACAACTGCTGTCTCTGAACATCCATCGCGATACTATTGTCTTATAGAGTGCGTTTGTACCCATTATATTTTATGTTAATATTGCTTGTCATTATTATCACTTTTTGGATTACTTCTGAAAATAAATGAGAATGGAATTAAGAGGAAATAAGTAATAAAGCGAGTACCTATAACAAATGCGGTGTGGCAGGTGCTTATTTTATTACATGTTGACTATTTTTTTTTTTGCTAAAATTGTACCTAGTGACAATAAAGAAATCCACGATCATGGGTTACTGTGTGTGATTTGTTTACAAAATTTAGCACAATATGAAACACACATTTACGGGTAGGTAATAAGAACGCTATATTCATGTTTATTTAGCCTGCTCCGCGACTATCAAATTACTATAACAAACTCTAATAACTCAAATTAAACAGCGAATCCACAACAAAATAAATTAGAATACTTTGAAAGTCTCATCAGAATTGCAGACCGTTTCCCGATCTGTCCAAGTTTCAATTATAAATGAACGGTAGATATAATACCCAGATCCCCTTGAACCATTTATTGCCTTGACACATTTCCCAGGGGGAGCTCTCCCGGCCACCCCTCTCGCCGGTGGCAAGCCATTTCATCCCTTACGACCAATAAAACTAGGTGAGTATTTGCAGATAAACCTGTCCACAATGGAACTCAATCATAATACCAAATCCCAAGTCGAAGAACCTATCAAAATGTATTGCAGCAATCAAGAGAAGTAATAACTTCGTATAGATTATATAGATCGTAAGTTCAAGCGGGCACAAGGGCGGTGCGTTGACCTTGAAATGATCCCCTCTGCTCGGAGCCTTCATGCCACACCACACCCATGAAAGCTGGCATCTAATTAGATTTTAGTCGTGACTCGATTAGATGGATGGTTTCACGGAAATGATGGCAATTTTTATGAGCCTTTTTACTGAGATTGGCTCAATTTTGTGATATTACTGTTTTTACAAACAACATTACCTAAGCAGCGGTATTTATATTATTTAGTAAACAAGTATAATACCTACTTTGTGTATTTTCACATTAGGCACTTTACTGGTTTGGATGTTTGCAATGGATTACCATGTCTATAGATAGGCATTATTTTACGCTATCATGTGACGTCATTCGAGAGAAGGCGGTAATCAGGGAATGAAATCGCTTTGACCTATTCGAATATAATGAATTAAAATAAAAGTAGTAAGTATAAACATGTGTACTACAAACGAGTCTTGAAAACCTCTGGGGAAACTTTACAAATCCCTACGTGAATATCGACATTCTTAGAGTTTGCGAAATAAAAGCTTTTATACGGCTTTCTGGTGTTTTCGCTAACAGCTTCTTTTAGCAAATAAAATGGGCCAATGTGTTCTTACCAGGTTCCTACTCGCTAACTTATATAGGTACCTACTTATATCAGTTATCAATCACACAAATAATTTAATTATTCTGCTCAAATAACAATACTTAGTTAAAATGTACTTTGATTCAGTTACCAACTCTGTTCCTTTCTACAGTAGCCGGTAGCCCTCCTTATTCCCTTTTCAAATGGGGGAGGTGGCAGTAGATTGACAGGACTACTAAAATGTATTTTATGGCTCCTTCGTTCGCCCTTTCAGACTATTAATCACGTTAAAAAGCTCTCTCCAAATGGACGCTTTTCATTTCGCTGTAAGAGCAAGGCCCGTAAGCCAATTAAAATGTACAGAATTTATATGTATTTCAGCGAATTTAAGCAACAGAAAATATTAACACGCTTCGTACGTAATTTCGGGGAAAATGTTTTAGGTTTGAGGTTTAAAATTGAGTTTCAAAATTAACTAAGCTGGCCCAAGGTAAATATTACAAACAGATTTCCAAAAGGTACGACTCTACACAGGAAGTTTATTATAATAGGTTTCCTTCAGCTGAAACGGTTGCTAAATCTTTTAATCTGTTTTCGCACGAAAGTGTAAAATATTTAAAGTGGTAAAAGTATGCCTTCAGACTTTACAACTACTACTTACATAAGTACTAAATTTTTTTTATTTGTTATAGTGTTGAACCACAGTTAGGTATTTACATACTAAATTAATCGATTAGCTATCCTATAGCATGATACTGTAGCCATCTGTAGCTAATCGATTCTCCTCCTTTCTTTTGAAGTCTATTGATAGAGCAAATAGAAGGATAAAAAGTTTCGGGGCTAATTCTGAAGCCAAGAAAACCTAATCTAATCAAGAACCTAGAAGTCGTTCAAAATATGACTAGTTTTGTTTTACACCAATATTTTGCAAATATGTACAATTTGTATGTTAACGCCATTTCACCAAAATAACGTCACTTCCAAACTTTAGAGCTCAGCCAGCTTTTTTAATACATTGGACAAAATTTATACTTTCTATACTTATCAGACTGTCTACACTACTTGCCGTATAATTCGAGCAAACCAGCTCAGTACGAATTACTAAATCATACTAACCCCTTTACCTAATTCAGACGAGTGCATCGCACCATCATTATCGTATGGGCAATGCAAATTTTGTCCTATAAAACTAATCGCACCAGCATGTTGTACATTAATGCTGAACCGTTTAAGTAGATAGTGCTTTGATAGTGTAGGTGATAAGGCTCCATGTAGGCAATGATACTTGCAAAAACACGAGTTCATGTTTTATGCTATAAACGAATTTTAATTTTAATAATCCGATAGATACTTTTATAACTTAGGCCTTTACTAGATGATTTATACAGTGTCAGGAGCCAATTCTTGTCTACACTTTACGGGACACTGTAGTGCCTGGGTCAATGCTGAGATGGAGTAAGCTTGCCCAGCACCTACACCATCCTCTCAAGATTAACCGGCCATATCCACAGGAAAGACATGGTCAATACGTGTGGGACTGACTAAGCCGCGGGTTTCCTCACGATGTTTTCCTTCACCGTTTAGAGCTCGTTTTAATGCGCATATAAATTTTTCGAAACGTAAAATCTAGATACTTTTATAACTTAGGCCTTTACAGTTTTACTTTTATAGTACCAGGAATTCCATAGAGTTAAATTTACTCGAGTCGAATAACGTTTTCGAAAAAGGATAGTTCTAGCTAGATAGACGAAAAGATACTATTACAAGTAGTTTTAAAGTAATTTAAGTATTACGAACATAAAAACTCATATGTTTTATTCAAATCACCATCATTCATCGTCAACTTCATCCTAGGCTAGGCAAGGAGCCAAGTCATGAGCTAACCTATCCTGAAATAAAAATTAAATAATATTTTCAACTTCAGAGCGGGGGTGATTAATGCGTCAGCATTGCCAAATTTATTTGCATGGAGTTGTAGCTGAATTTGAAAGTAGCAATTTAACAGCCCGGGTTGCACATCTGCACAATCTCCGATTGCAATTTAAAATGAAACTATTCAATGCCATTAAAAAAATAAACTTACAACGTAACAGAGTTAAAAGTGGCAATAAAGTATTGGATCGGACGCTACGAGTCTACGACAAATCGAAACGGAAAGATTCGTAGAGGTCTCTACGCCGTAGCATCTACTTATTATTTTTGCTCCTACTTGTGTTTACGAACGAGAAATGTTTTTGTTCTACTGCTTTTGAAAAATATGTTTCTGTATTCTAAAAATACAGGCGGCTTCGTACTTTTATAATCACGTACGTGTCGTACGTGTGCTAGGTAGTTAAAAGGCCGACTCCAACCAGCCATAGTTCACAAAAAACCAGACAACTACAATACTTTCTTCTAAGTTTTATTTATATCTTCTAAGAACCAGTAGTAAATGAAGGTTTCCAATTAGTTACGTCACGTGCATGTCAAAACGACGCACTTGAACTACTTTCAATGGTAATTAAAATTGAAGGGAAAGTTAGGGTGAAAGTGACTTACCTTAGATGAAGATATTCCTTTTACATGGTGCTAGGTATCTCCAGGTTTCACGAGAGTTAGCTGAGGTAGTGCTGCATATCGCGGGATGGTAGAGACTGTTGACATGCGCGGCGCCCACGCTCGATAATGCTCCCCTCTCGCCTCAACCCCCTTGACACAGTTCGAACGGAACCGTACACCAACTTCGAAAAGCTGCGCGTTATAACTTTTTATTGGCGAACTATTCACAAAGGTCGTTTGCTATTATGCGGGTAAAATGTTGCTTGGATGCTTTCTATGTTTTTGATGGAATGCGACAAGGTTTTTCTTAATTGTAGTATTTAAAGTTTCGTATTATATTTTTTGACAGTTAAATACATAATTATCACTAAAGTATTTTACATAAGAATATATCTTCGAACCATTGTCAAATTAAATTAATATAATAGTAATGATTTTGAACTTGAATTGTTTGTCCAATGACATTATTTAAATTTCAAATCATTATATATTTTTGTAAAATAACTTATTTCTTAAAAAGCAGAGAGCACTGATTTACATTTACTGTAATCCTTAGAAACTCATTTTGCTATTTTATAACAGAAATTGTGCAGGTTTAGAAATCATCTACGTAATAATACTTTCTGAATGATTAATGAATTTTCAGACACACAATAATAAATTGTGCTCTTTATAAGAAAGTCCTCTGTCGCGAGACTCATGTATGGTGACTTGTGCCAGACAAGGCTTAAGGTTAAAAGGAGATGAGTATACTGATATCCACTATTCTGTGTAGCATGCACTGCTCAAGGACGAACGGACTCGCCAGAAGGATATCGCAAGGCGAACAATGTACGATCTACATGTAACGTATGTTTTATAGTAAAAACTCAGGCCTTTACATCTTTATTAGATGATTTATACAGAGTCAGGAGGCAATATTTGCCTACACTTAACGGGACACTGTAGTGCCTGGGACAATGTTGAGATGGAGTAAGCTTGCCCAGCACCTACACCATCCTCTCAGCTTAACCGGCCATATCCACAGGAAAGACATGGTCAATACGTGTGGGGCTGACTAAGCCGCGGCTTTCCTCGAAAGTCGAGGTACTATACCCCTCGGCCAACACTGCTACAGTTGTTTTATGTTTTTTATAGTAGCCGCATACCTAATCAGCGCCGAATTCTCGAACTACTGCCAGATTCGGTCGAATCGGACGATTCGGCGCGGACAGGTGTAAGAGGTTTTATATAATTTCATACAAATAAGTAATTCTAAAATTCTATTCGTTCGCGCGGATATGTGTGCGGCCACCTTTATCACCCATTATAATAACAAAATACCGTGAAATGAGATAACAATCTAATTCTCGCTTTCCAGTTTGGTTGATAATGGTTTACGTCACACGGTGAAAAGCTATTTGATTTTAAACGAAATCCAAAAATGCGATTTCATCTCAAAAGTGGGTGTTTTCCATTTAAACCACCAGGGCGTCGATTCCGGTACCGAACTTTTTATCAACCTCAACCAAAACCTCAACTAAAGCGACTGTTTCCATGACTACTAATAACAAACGACTCAGTTGTGGTGAGGTTTTGAACTTTGGCAGTACAAATTTTTGAAAAGCTATTCTACTATTTCACCAAATGGCTGACATTTAAGAGTTCGAACCAAAACCAAAGCGGTTGTCATTTAATAGAATACAGGCCCAGTTCTATTATGACAGATCTTATACCTCAAGGCAGAGACTACCAAGAAGTATTTAATTTATATTATACAATCTGTGTTTAGGTGAAGGTACTCACTCGTAACTAATGCTAAGGAACAAAAGAAACCAATATTTCAATAAATATTTTTTATTCAATCAATTTATAAAAACTCTAAGTTAAACTAAACAAATCTTATTTGCCAGTATCTTCTTTCAGAGAAACAGTTCTGTTAAACACGATCTGAAACAAAAACAAACTTATTTAGTTACTTTCTAAAACCACCTACTTACAACTAGATTTACTGAAAAAACATTATAGAAATACATGATGCTGTGTGAAACGTCCAGCATTATTTATTTATTATTTATTTATTTATAGCGCACCGCGGCCTTATCGCTAAAGCAAAAATACTAGGGACGTAATGAATTAAATCACGTTAAAATGATCGTAGTCAATATTTTAAGTGTAGTGTAAGAAACGTTATTATTACCTACATGAAAAAAGTAAGCAGGTTTTGAAATGAAGATTCTTCGGATGAACCAAAACTTCGAAACTTGTTGGTATCTAAAACTATGACTTTTTTTTATTGACGGATTCATGAAGGGTTATTAGGTACCTATCGAGATAAGATTCTACCAATATTTATGATATCTTTTTCAGTAAGTAAGTTAAATAATATTTTGTATAAACTTTAACTAGGAAACACACCCTTGGCCACTTCTAGATCGTCTAATCTCAAAGCGGACGCGGTCAAAAACATGAGGGCCACATTAAAATAATTAAGTAAGTGCCTACTTATGTAGATTTATGGGCAATTGGGTTAATTTAAATACGAAGATTGGACGATTAAAATAATTTATTGCAGTGACTATACGTCTGGATGACTTTTTTTTACTCTGACATCAAACTTACGACATTTTAAGCTTATTTATACGTCTTTTTGACTATCTATGTGAGAGTATAGGATATTTAAGTAGATATTGCTATTTTTTGGAAAAGTTATTGGAATTCCTACATGCCCCATTCGGATCGAACTTTCCTTTACGCATTTTATTATAAGACAAAGAAATCATGACAGTTCTAATAATCACAAGGGTCAGAGATCCCCAGCCTACGCGGTCACGTCATTACTTTCACGCCCTATTGTTTACAAGGATAGACAACCTCTGGGTATTCATTATTTCTTTTTCCTCTCGCCAAATGTGAAAGTAAACGGGAAAAACAAATTGCTAGTGTAACATTGTAGGGTGGTATTAATTAGTGTCAATCAAACGAGGTAATAAGAAATGACAAGTAGTTTATTGCCTCAAGGCAAGGGGCCAAAATGAGAAAAATTGGAAAAACAATAAAAATGTCTATGTCATTTGTTTTCCAAAATAGGAGCACTTATGATACGATCAAAAATCTCACGATTGGTTTGATACATGCATATTTGCGAAAAAATGTTAATATAAAACCAGCTATAATTTGAGTAGTTGCGGGCGAAATAAAAATCTGAAATAGCAGACACAATAAGTTTTACAAATTACAGGAAGGACATAACTTTTAACCATAGGCGAGCAGTCGCAAGCAATAGGTGAAATGAAAAGTATAAAAACACATAAAGAAATCACAATACTTACCTACTATGAGAAGCGTTAAACGTGAAATGGCTCAAATAAATCCACATGCATGCACAACACGTTAAGCTTGAATGAAATACACACACGTTATCATTATCACACATACCGCCATTATTAATAAACTGGATTTATTAAACGCGTAAAACTATAAAAGTAGCGCATTTCATTTTTATCTTTACAGTTTACGGGTTAGTATAGAATATAACCCCATAATTCATCTTATTTTGTCAATTGAGCCAGGCTTTTAGAGAATGTATTTTCCATAAGTGGCATTAAAAGCTGAGCGCTTCCATGCTTCGGAGGGCATGTTGGATTGTAGGTCCCGGTTTTTAACACGTTCCCTGTCCAGGTGCCCCCAATGTGGAGCCATGAAGCTTTTTTTCAGGAGTCTGTGCTTCCACTATGGGTTCACAACTTCAATGGCCAATGAACCAATGAACCACACTTGGACGTATGAAGTTGTCAAATCATTTTGTATGGGGTCTGGGAACGTGTTAAGTAGTTAAGCCATGACGGAGGCCTTCAGGCGTCCTAAACACTCCACCAGAGATAGCCACTAGCTTATACAAACTTACTTTTAGCTTAGCATGAATAACAGGGTAAGTTTCCATGTTATTAATTTAGTAAAATGACATTGAGTCGAGTGACGTGTCCTGTAAAAGTATTTACGTAACGTGTTGACGTCATTATTAAAAGGTACGTCACGTCCAAAATTGCTGGTTCTACTCAAAAGGCAGCTTTTACATGTTCGCGTATTAAAGAGTAAAACGACGATGACATTCCATCGTATGAGAAGTCGTAATTGCAACTATCTTAGTCGTCTTACTTTCGACAAAAATAATTATTTAGTTTAGATTAGGCAGACAGAATTTTTCCCGCACACAATCATAAGAGATATAGATTGAGCGCAATGAGGCAATCCGTCATAACTTTGTCGCCGACTCTACTTCATAATATTTAGTCGAACAGCGGTAGCGTCAATTGCGCGAAAAAGCGTATACGTCTAAAGAAAGCAATTACAAGTTATAAAGAAGAAACCATAGGGCGATAACTAAAAAAAGGATTGATCGATTTTGAAAAGCTCGTTTCATGAACGGCCTACAACATCAAATCTTTCTTCACAAGTTTATGTAGAAGCAGTGATTCTTTTGTAATGACCAAATGCGAGTTTTATAGACATTTAGTTTTTTGGTTTAACATTTAAATGGAAAAATAACATCAATATCTATTGATAAATAATAATTCATATTTCAAGTAATACAAAACAATACAATTCTTCGGTTTACGTTCCACGCAATCGAATAGATAAAAAAACTCGAACTTGGTGGTGGCATACGTTGAAAAGATAATGATTCATTATACATTATTAGGAATGCAGGATACGTCAAGCAAAATGTGCAAATATAATATATCTATACTATGATCTATGCATCTGTACAAATGTAGACCTCTATCTACGCAACAAGGACAACATTTTAACGTGAGAAATCCCCGAATGTAAACATAATGTCAAGCCTAAGTATGGTGCGAATACACGCTGGGCCAGCCTAGACGAGCACAGGCGATCGCGAGCGAGAAGGCGAGTCGATGCAAGGCGAGAGCGATAGAGGCAATGCGAGCCTGGGCCAGCGAGTATTCGCGCCTTTACAAAATCAGTACTCACATTACTAGTAGTAGTGTCAGGATCCACGGAGAAGAAGCCAATTCTCTCGAATTGGAACTTTTCATATACTTTTGCACCCTTCAGTGATGAGTCTGCGTACCCTCGCACTATCTGCAGCGTGTCTTTGCGACAGTCGGAGAGGAAACCGCCGGGGACCTCGCTAGGGTCTTCTGGATTCTTGTGCTGGAACCTGGTGGTGGAAAAGTATAAGAATAAATTAAGGGTTATCAAACAGGGATAGGGAATGACTGTTTTATTGTGTAAGAGAAGGACAGTGTGATAGACTTAGTAAAATCCGCAGGTCGTACAAATACAAATAGGTATATTTATTTGGAACCATTAACAATGAACTTATACAAATTTAAACGATACTGACAGCAATAGTATTAAACTCTTTTGGTAAATAAATGTATTTGTACTTATTTGTATTTATTTTGTGTATAGGTAAGATTGGCGCAGGATAGAAGCAAAAGCGAAGAGAGGCCTATGCCCAGCAGTGGGATGAGAAGGTCTGATGATGATGAGTGAGAAGTATGATTTCATTGTAACGAGCAATTTAAAAAAGAGACTTACAATGGTTCGTAAAGTCGAACTTCCGTAGTGATGGGGTCAGAAACCCAGTGTATAAACGCTTTCGGCTTGTCCAACGCGTCTGCTGCGGCCGCAGTACAAACCAGCTCCGTCACTTTACCTGCGCTGTTTTTTAGCACCTTTGATACCTAGAAACAAGTATTTTGTTAGATAATGGTTGTCTTGATTATATTCACCGAACGCCAGAAGATGGGAACTACATAAATAAATATTATGTTTGTAAGAATAAATGAACATACAACAAAAAACAAACATAAATTCCAATGTAAGGGCGGCCTTATCGCTAAGGAGAGATGTCTTCCAGGCATCCTTTAGGTGCCTTTACAGAAGTAACAAGTCATAAAAAGTAAGTTCGCACAAGTGGAGTTTCTGGGCCACTTGACGGCCTTCGTCATGGCTTAACTTAACAGTAATTAATTAATTTAGTTTCGATGCTCACTTTTTAACGGCCAACGAAATAGAAGGATGTTCTAAGTTTGTATGTGTTCTGTCTCTGTGTTTCTGTCTGTGGCATCATAGCTCCTGAATGGATGAACCGATTTCAATTATTATTTCTTTGTTTGAAAAGTTTTTTTTCTTAGCTATGTTTCATGAAAATCTGTTCAACCGTTTGAAGATCATCAACTCTTTTCTAGTTTATGAAGGGATATATCAAGGGTTTTTCATTAAATTTTTAATTTAATTGTCGTTAATGCTACTAGCGCATAGTGATCACTTATCCATTTGGTCACGATGTAGTAAATCACTTCGTCAATCGATCAAGAACGACGTCGAGTTACATCACGAGAGCTTCATGTCTTACTTACTTTTATGACATAGCCAGCATGCCTCAATCCTACAGTCTGAGTGGGCGTAAGTCTTCTATACCCTTTCTCGGGTGTTTCTTTGAAGTCCGTCGCTTCGATGTACAGAACCTTATTGAGAACAACAGAATGGCACCCTTTCTCAGGTTCGTTGGGGAAGTCTGGTACTGTCACTTGTATAGGCTTGTTGCTTGGGAAGTTTTCTATTGTGATTTTCAATGGTTCTAGTACAACCATTACCCTGAAAATATGTGATATTTTAAATATTTCGACTGATTTGATTGATTGATTTGATGTACCCAGTGACACTCGCGCCATTAAGTGTGAAATTACAGTGGGAGCGGCGCGGGTAGCGGAATCCGCTGGCGTGTAACACAAGCACATACTTGTGTACCAAGGTGCACCAAGTGCGGGCGGGGCGGGCGAAACTGTGTTCATCTATTGAAATGAGCGTTTCCGCTCGACGCGTCACCCGCTCAACCGCCCCGCCCGCTGCCACTGTAATTTCACACTAAGACGAATCTAATTACGTATCATTTATCAAAATCATTTGAGTCGTTGAATAGTTACAGGGGACAAAGGAACGGATACATGCAAACACACATACATACAGGTCAAACACATAACACTCCTTGCCAAATATGTATTTTGACTTGCTACTTAGAAAAAATGTATTTATAATTGGGCGAGCCTCTGACTACCGCCTAGACATCTTCAAACGAACTTGAATGTCAGAAGATGAATGGATGTCTACCGAACTTGGCTGATTTTGTATGATACAACAGTGAATTTTAACGTTATAAACGTGTTTATGACATACCTAGGTGCAGTAACATTGAGCGCATCTCTGATATAAGCGTCGAGCATACTTGGATCAACCGCGCCCAATGCCCCGGTCACACCAAGCCCGGCGCAGAACGAGTTAATGGCGGAGGCTGGAACACCGCGGCGTCTGAGTGACGTCAGCGTATACAGCCTGGGATCGTCCCAATCTAAATGAAACAAAAAAATCTTAATTCAGTCACAGATAATATAATACTGATTCAGTGAATGATACTAAGTATAGATTTTAAGAAGAGTAAATAGGCAAGTATCTAAGAAGAGAGCATGTGAAAACACAATGACAGTGGCTGGAATAACGCGACGTCTGACCGCCTGGGGTTGCCCCAATCAAAATGTAAAGATCTCACTTGACCGAACCATGGATATGAAAAAAGGTCAAAAGTACCCTAAATCGGTGAGTGTCTAAGAAGAATGTAATTAGAGCATGTGGAAGCGTTATGACAGTGACTTTGAAACCCGCCACCTCTGAGTGCCGTCAGCGTATACAGCCTGGGATCGTCCCAATCTAAATGTAAGGGAAATAAAGATCTCAATGGACTTGTGGATGACGGAAATGAAAAAGGGGTTAAAAGTACCCTGAATCGCTGAGTTTTTAAGAATGTAATGAGAGCATGTTGGTCAATCGTTTTTGTAATTTTATGCGATTGTTTCCGATGTCGTACGTAAACCACTGTTTTTTTTATTTTATTGTACGTAATTTATTTCATGATTTGAAGCCATGACGGAGGCCTTTAGGCGGCCTAAAAACTCCGTCACCAGACCAGAGTCGGCCACTTGCTCATACGAAAGAAGAAGAAGAATACAATAATTACAAGTATGGTCGCAGGTAGTTATCACGTGACAAAACTTATTTTGTAATTACCTTAGTAAATGCATACACGCGATGAATTCTTACGCAAGCGTTTTAAATGAATAATCACTCACCATTTACAATTCCTTCATCAATGAGTTTAGCTATCTTTCTCTTAGACACGACAGTGTAGTTAACATTGAGCCGCCCATACTCCCATTGCACAGGGCAGTAGATTCCCAACGCGTTACACAGCCAGTAGTAAGATGATCTGCAATATTGTGTTTATTAAACACTTGTGACCCGCCCCGCCTTGCACGGGTGCAATGCTGATACTAAATGTACTACAAAATGTGTTTAATTACGATATCACATTAGAAACCTCTAAAATTATCAGTGTTTCTCTACTATATTATGCATGTATTATACATATAAACCTTCCTCTTAAATCACTTTATCTATTAAAAAAAACCGCATCAAAATTCGTTGAGTAGTTTTAAAAATCTAAGCATACATAGGGACAGACAGCGGGAAGCGACTTTGTTTTATACTATGAAGTGATAGTGAAGTGATGAGTGACACTGACAGCATCGGTTAACCCGTTAAGGCATATCAAGGTAATGGTGCGTTTAAACGACGCGGGATATCACGAGCCTACGCGAGCCGAGCCGTCCGTGGAGGCGCGGCTCGGCTAGAGCCGAGCCGAGCGTAGCTGTTTAAACGGCGCGGGATATCACGAGCCTACGTGAGCCGAGGCGTCCGTGGAGGCGCGGCTCGGCTAAAGCCGAGCCGAGCGTAGCTGTTTAAACGGCGCGTGGCGCGCCGAGTCACGGGCCGGGCCGGGCTCGGCTCGCGTATAGGCGCGCCGTTTAAACGCACCATTATGGTGCGTTTAAACGACGCGGGATATCACGAGCCTACGCGAGCCGAGCCGTCCGTGTAGGCGCGGCTCGGCTAAATACGTTTAAACGCACCATAATGGTGCGTTTAAATGACGCGGGATATCACGAGCCTACGCGAGCCGAGCCGTCCGTGTAGGCGCGGCTCGGCTAAATACGAACGCAAGCCTGCTCGTTTACACGACGCGGGGTAACGCGAGCCGAGCCGAGCCTGGCGCGCGCGCCTTTGATCCGTGTCGAAAAAACCGACAACTGATGGATCGTGCAAACTTTGCCGAGCCGAGCGTAGCTGTTTAAACGGCGCGTGGTGCGCCGAGTCACGAGCCGAGCCAGGCTCGGCTCGCGTATTGGCGCGCCGTTTAAACGCCCCATAAGGTTACTCTAGTAAAGCCAGGATAAAATGTTACTAAAGGTTTGTTTGAGCCGAAAGCTGTGGAAAAGAGAGCTATTAGCGGACATTTCAGCCTCCCTGAACGTTATACAGCAATAATGCAAAGTCGTCGATTGCCGATTCCAAAAGTATCTTGTAGGTTACAGAGCTGTGGCGCCTGTGGCCCTAAGATCGCAAATAGATTTTAGAGTTTATTGACACCAGCTCTTACCTCCTTGACTGAAACTCCTTAGTACACAGAGAATGGGTGATATGCTCAATGCTATCGCACAAACAGTGGGTGTAATCGTAAGTAGGATAAATGCACCACTTATTACCCGTGCGGTGGTGAGGTTTAAATCTAATTCTGTAGGCCACCGGATCTTGTTTGCCCTCTTCTAGAGTGACCTTCATCCGCAATGTTGCATCACCTTCGTCTATTTTACCGTTTTTCATGTCCTAGAAAAAAGACAGACATTGTTTCCATTAGCCATAGTTAGGAGTTTCAGTATCTAGGTCTCTATATGTTCGGGAGCCTATGGATTCAAAATTAATACTGTAACTTTGTCTTATGTCAATAAAAGAATTTACTTTACTTTACTTTATATTTTAAATTTTAGTCAAATCGATTCAGTGGTTGTCGAGTTATAGAAGAACAAACATACATCCATCCAAACATCCATTCTCCATCTTTCTCCAAACATCCCACTTTCGCATTTATAAAATTAGTGTGATGATTTAGATTTGTAAATAAGTCAGTACTATTTCTCCAAGTTCACCTCAAATAACTGCAAGCTCTCTTCAATAGGCCTATTCCTCCACGGAGAAGGGGGAGGGTTGAACCCTTTGATCTCCTCAGATTTCTGATGGCACACATAAGCTAGATCCTTCTTGATTAGATCTACTGCCCACTGGTATAGCTGGTCAAAGTTGTCAGAGGAGTGAGTGATTTTGTATGGAGTGTAACCTGCAAATGGCAAATACTATTTGACTACATACATGTTATTCAAAAAATTCTAACCCTTATGAATACTAGCAGAATGCCTCAACTGCACCCAACCATGATGGACCAACATGTCCATGCAGTGGTTTCAAAGATTCCCATACACATAAACACGTGCTAGCAAAATTCACGCCTTCTTTTTATAATATTAGTATAGATAATGTAGATATTGAATAACAATTTTAATATGTATTAGCATGCATAATATAATAATGTTCAGCGGACTTAAAAAGTCACCAAAACTGAATCACAATATGAAATGAAGTATAATGCCGTCTCTTTTCACTCTCAGTCAATGAGAATGAGAGATGGCAATAGTTCAATTCCTTTATTGCGATTCTGCAATAGCGATCTTTTTAAACCCGCTGGTCTTGAAATTAGGGACACCCTGCGCTACAAGATAATACCAGGTTAATGTAACACCATTTTTGATTAGAATCAAATTCTCAATTAAATATCCTGCACACAAGTTAAAAAAAAATGTAATGTATTATTAGTAAACTTAATCAATTGGTTCTAAAAGTTAAGCTCTTTGTTGTTTAAAGTTATTACATTCATAAAACTTAAATCTGCACAGAATTTCACTTACCCAGCCATTCAACCATATCCTTGATTCCAACAAAGAACTTTTCCTCTTCTTTCTCTGGGTTCGTGTCATCATACCTCAAAAAGCAAACCCCATCATGAGCTGCTGCATAACCAAAGTTTATATTGATTGCTTTAGCATGACCTATGTGTAGAATACCATTAGGTTCTGGAGGAAACCTTGTTCTGACTTTACCACCGGTGATCTTCAAATGCTCAGCAAGCAGACGTTTTGTGTCAGGAGTAACTATGTACCCATCAGATTTATAGTTTTCACCAGGAACATGGAATGGTAACTTTTTCATTAGTTCAGTAATTGTTATTGCACCACCAATATCTCCTGGAGTTTCTTCAGTATTCTTAGCTACAAATTTAAGAATATTTGTTTTAAAATTTATAATATTCACTTACAGAAACTAAACTACTACATATTTACATAATTTTACAAAATACAATATGAACCAGTTGAGCCGTCTAAGGATCATTGTAAAAGATCTACTCAGGTAGCTCAACTGATCCAAGCCACTGCCAGCAACAGCATGCACAAGACACTGGCAGCATTACAAAAACTTATTATAATAAGAGTAAGAGATGTACCTTTACTGTCTTCAGTTTTGGGTTTCTTTGCATCAGTATTTTTAGACTTTTTCTCTGCTTTTGGTGGTGGTGCTAGGTCAGCTTCAGTTTTAGGACCTAGCAGATCTAAAATCTAAATCAAATTCTAATTAAATACATTGAATAGGCAGAAAGTATAGCACCTTATAATCTCTTACTCCTATTCTTGTTACCTGCACATCAACCTCACTCTTGATAGCTTTCCCATCAGCCCAGGGAAGATCAGCTCTCACAGCTTGCATGATGACACCAGGGGCAAATCTGTATCTCTTCTCCAACAGTTCCTGCTTGTACTTAGCCATGTGTTTTTCAACAGCTTCCTCCACTTCCTCCGGTGTCACCACCACTCCGACACCACAAGCCTTCTCAAAACCCTCCACATCAACATTCACGTCATTCACATTACTCAGGAGATACTCTAAAGCAGCTTCTACTCGTAAAGTAGAGTCTAACTTGCCTTTGACAATATAGTCGCATAGAAAAAGCAATTTCGTCGAAATCTGAGGTTTTAGTTTCGTCGCCAAGTGGTATATCAACATGCCGGCGCCTGGGAGCAGTTTTGGCACATCAATCTAAAACAGTAGGTATAAAACAGAGCTGTTTTTAGTTCTATGAGATAAGAATAGCAGAAGCGAATTGTAAATAAACTTTTCTAACCTCTTGCAGAGCGGCGAGCAATAACTTGGTGACGTTACCATTTTTTAATGTTTCTCTAGCCTTCTGTTCGTTTAAGCCTAATGCTTTAAACTTTTCAATTGTTTCTTCAGAAGACATTGTAGCTATCAGTTATGAACCAGTGAGTCGAAATATTAATTAAAAAGCCCAAAAGAAAGATAGCTCTAGCCTTCCTCAACTCAGACAAGAAGAGCAGTGTTGCCAGTTAGCTAATGAATTTACCCAAACTTAGTATGAAATCTCCCCGAAAAAAAAGTATTTCGGAAAAACACACGAACGAAACCAAGCTTAGGTCATCCATATTACAAATCTATCATCTACTGATTGGTATCAACACTCCTTAGTATCCTTCTGTTTAATTTGTATTTTTAAAAATCGTTTGTTAGTGCTAGGTTTATTTACATTATTCTGTAGGTAGGTATTACCTAGGTATTCTGTAAATAAAAAGTCAACAGAAAAAAAAGATTTCTACAAACACAATTAACAACCATAAAATTTGAGGGTTTCCCTCGATTTCCATGGGACCCTATCCTGTGGAAATCGAGGGAAACCAAATCAGGATCTGATGAGGGGTCATCAGATCCTGATTTGGTGACGATGAGACCACCTAGGGAGTAGACCCTTGTTAACAAAAAAAGAATTTTCAAAATCAGTCCACAATTGACGGAGAAATCACGTAACACACGTACAAAAATAAAAAACTTACAGTCGACTTGAGAACCTCCTCCTTTTTGGAAGTCGGCAAGTCGGTTAAAAAATATTAAAGGTCATTATCAAATAAATATTAAAGGTAATTATCTTCTATCAGTTATCTGGTTCCTATAGTACAAGCTTTGTTTAGTTTGGGGCTAGATGGCGCTGCGTGAAATGTCCACAAATATTTATTTATTTAATTATACCCCGAATTAGCAGGGAATCCCCTCATCTGGTGGCATCACTGTAAAAGGACAGGCTGTTCAAACCACTGTCACTGTCAACCACTGTCACTGTCACGTGTCACCGCACCGCCTAGGGATGCGCCGATCCGATCCGATCTTTTAGAAGATCGGATCGCTTGCATACGATCAAGCGATTTTTCGGATCGTATGAAAGCCATTCGATTTTTTGGCGGATCGCTTGAACTACACCGGAGATCGGATCGGATTGAAAAGATCGAATGAATCAACTAAACGTATCGGTAAGATTGTTATTATCGGGACTATAATTCTAACTTGGACGGTGTAATAAGTAACTAGCAAAATAAAACACATTACTTTACCTGCAAGTTGCTAAGTCGTGTGAGTCATCCTATGGTTGGATCCAAATCATCTATTTTTTTTTTTTTTAAGTTTAAATAAAAGGTTGGCACTTAAAAGCATTAATCTGAAAGGTTGACATGTTTCTTTGCAATGCAAGTTTGATTTGCATGTTAAAATAACATTTTAAAAATACTTTATTTGGTCTTATTTCATTCGATCTTTTGATACGATCTTTTGAAAATCGGATCGTAACAATGCGATCCGATCCGCGGATCGGATCGAGACATTACGATCCATTACGATCCTAAAAATCGGATCAAATGAAAAGATCGCACATCCCTAGCACCGCCCCCGTTGGCATTGAAAGTTCTTTTTGTTTGAAAGACACTGACAGCTTAGGGATGTTCGAAATTTTGGATTATATCGATATTTTGTATCGCAATATATTGTGATGCATTGTATCGATACGGGGGATTTGATACGAAATTTTGTATCGATACAGTATCGAATCAAGTCAAGTAAATAAAATATATAGTAAAAATTAAACATAATTATTAAACTGAAAGCTGTATTAATCTGCACTATTTAAATAAATACTTACTTACTGGATAAAACATTGTAGGTACTCGTAGGTACCATTTGTAAATAGGTACGGTACTTATTTACAAACCCTGTTCTATTACTAATTTTGAACAAAAGTTGTCAATTTCACACATAGCGAAACACTGTTTAAACAACGTCCTGTCTTTATTTGTGGATAGTGACAAACAGAGACAGGACGTTGTTCAACCAGTGTTCAACTTTAAACATATTTCATAAGTACGGGGGGCTCTGAAGAAAAAGTGACTTGAAAAACTCAAAATATTCATCGATATAGGTACTATTCCACTGACAATACTTACATATTACAAATAAAATAAATAGGTTGGCAGGTATTTAATTTAGAATTTTGGTGTGTTTTATCTTATCAAAGTTTGATCCGACACACCTTGCAGTTGTAGTTGTATCGATCCACCGCGCCCGCGCTATTGTATCGATACACGTAAGTATCGAATCGTATCGAACATCCCTAACGATTCCGTCATCTCAGTGTTGCCAATTTAGCGACTTTGTCGCTAGAAATAGCGACTTTTGGACCTGTGTTAGCGACAAAAAATCGGTTTTAGCGACAAAATATATTTAGCGACTTATCTAGCGACTTTTGGACTTCTACCAAGAAAGAAATTAAAAGTATTTTTATTGGTGGGCTTGGTGTCTGTCACAGACAGTGACGTAAAGTAGGTATGATATTGTCTTGTGTACATTTTGACGGAATAAAAATACGGAACTTCATGTGCGTGATTACTACGGTGTATGTCAATGTCCCGCGTATCAACCTATAACTATCAAACTCTATCGAACTATGCTCAATGAATGCTGACGAAGATTTGGAATTAAAACTATTATTTTGAGTTGACGTAAAAATATGCAGGCAACGTAAAAAATAATATTTTTTTAAAAGATTTTACCCCCCCCCCCCCCTTCGCTAGCTCTTTTTGCCTCTTTTAGCGACTTTCTAGCGACTTTTCGCACTCAATCTAGCGACTTTTATTTTCTGGAGTTGGCAACACTGCGTCATCTTCATCTCATCGGATGAATGGAAATAGATAAAATAAAACAGTTGTTTGACTGTCTGTTCAAACTTCAAAGTTCAAAGCATTTTTCAACGCATAGTCCTTGAAATAAAAAGGCCTCTATGAATCAAATCTCGCATCATTCATTAGTATGTTTTAGTGCTCAAAGCCTCTAAGTTCTAATAAATTAAGTACAATGTATCATTCAACATAATACAAACGTGAGGAAACCTTTACCAGAATCCTATTTTGTAGGTAAGTAAAAAACTTTATTTTCACTCATTGTTCGAATTAGATAAGGCCTTGCTCGGTGAAGCGCGAACGTCTGTTTTGTTTCACTGCCTTTTTTACTGTCTGTAGTCAAAATACGAGTGAATTCTATTATCATTATATCTTATCAGGTAGATTAGGTTGGTATGTACACAAGTGTTGGATTTGCACCTCGCAATGGGCAGCACATTACGAGCCAACACCTACCTGAGTACCGTGTCAAATCTCAAGTGCACGAAGACATAGATTACATTCAACGAATGGAACGCAAAGAGTTGACATTGAGTTTCCATAACTTAATAAAGCGAGGTAGTGTTTGTGTTTGAATTTAAGTGTGATCAATCTGTTGAGTGATATAACACTAAGAATAATGTGTTATGTTATAAAAAATGTTGGGAGTCTAAAATTGTTACTGTGTAAATTTTATCAAGTGGTTTTTCTATGTCTGTCCAATAATAACATGAAACTCCAGTATTTAATCAGTGAAAGATTTTCAACAATTTATTTTAAACATATGGTAAAGTTAATATTTAAACATCAACTTCCTAAAATAACATTTACAGTTTGTAAACAATACATAGAAATATGTTTCCGATCTGAACAGCTGCTTTTTGTTTCTGTTTAAAATATAAATGTAATTTGTTTGATTTCATTATGACATAATTATGCCAGTGTTACAATCTTTGCTGAATCTCTACTGGAATGTTTTACTAGCATCTGTCAAATTAACAGCGGATTTATAGTCGTATTGCTCATTATACGGACTAAAATTGAAGGAAAAAATGTCATTTTTCCTTCAATTTTGATTAGTTTTGATACGTTTTATGTCAAAATTGAAGGAAAAATGACATTTTTTCCTTCACTTTAGTCCGTATAATGAGCAATACGACTATAGAGAATACAGTTTTCTTGTCAACCTCCTGTCATTAAAAGAGATGGCAACAGATTTAGTAGTAACTTAAGCTAAGCCTCTGTGTTGTGAGACAGTCTATGAACATTGTTGTTAATATAATAAAATAAAATAATTGATGATGTGATGCCTAATGATTAACAATCATTTTAAAATAAATTGCATCATGTGCAATCAAATTGGTATATTGCCAGAAAGATTGGTAGAACTAATTGCAGCAAAAAGTAAAAAAATGTAGAACAAATAAAGGTTCTTGATTGGGTCATAGACAGATCAAAAGCTACATATTCTGGAAGTAAAGCCATGCCCAAACCTTTGTCTTGCCCAATATTGCCTTGTAGTAAAACACAAAAACAATCCCAAATAGATATAATTTTGAACAGCTGGAGAGTCAAAACACTGACACAATAGAATGGGAGGAACTATAGCATTTTTGTCTTCAAATAAATGATTGATTGAAATTTGCTTTTCAATATTGAAATTTTACTTTATCCAACAGATGAACAATTATACGGGTATACAAACTACGGGATGGAGACTCCTACTCCATCAAACACTCCGGCAGACTGCCTGCCCGGTCTCTTTCAGACGTTTGATTCCCTGAGCCCAACCTTGGATTCCGATTTCGATGTGAGCCTTGCTGTGCCGGAATCCCTCTCAGTAATTGATGAGAAAACTAAGGAGGAGACCGATGCTGGTATGTACTCAGCTTGATTCTTTTAGATAATCAATGTTAAAATCACATTTGTTTGTTTAATAGGACTACTAGAATCCTCCGGACAATTTGTGATTTTAAAAATACTTTGTAGGCACCATTGTCCTTGTTCACGGTATAGATCGCGAGTAAAGAGCACTAAAGTCACATAACTCAAACGACATTATCAAGATGGTCCTGGTGGTCTTATTGTTATACAGTATTGACTTTGATATGGATGCAAGCCAGTTTCGTTTTTTTCTGTAGAGAATTCCGCGAATAGTAGTTAGACCTCGTGTGTACAAACTTTTTTGCAACAATTAATATACCCCTTAACTTATCTAAAGCTTCGTTTCAGAGAATTAAGAAAAACATTTTCAGAATACTTTAGTTTTGTGATTTGAAGGTGGTCCCAGGACTATGAATCCCTGTTAGTAATCTAAAAGTGAGCATTTTACTGCATTTTGAGGAGCTATTCTGTTCATCCGATCTTTACCAAAGTTTTATGAGACAAACTTAAAGTTCATCATCATCATAGATAGCTCCAATAATAGCCCACTGCTGGATATAAGACTCCTCCCTCTAACGCTACTGTAATCAGCCCTGTTTGTGCCGTTATCATCCACGTCTATCCCTCTATGGAGTCTATGGCCTCAATATCGTCCATCCACCTGGCTGATGGTACACCCCTGCTTCTATAACTCTCTCTTTGACACCACTCGGTCACATCCTTACACCACTTGCCATCACCAAATCTGGCCAAGTGTCCTGCCCAGCGCCACTTAAGTCACGCAACGCAATACGGTCTCCGATATGTACTACTTTCGTCCTACGGATTTCCGTATTGCGGACACAGTCTAGCGAAGATATGCCGAGCATGGCACGCTCTGGATATGGCCCTTTGTGCGACCCTCATTTTGCGCACAGTTTCCTTAGTCCACGCTTCAGCGCCGAATGTAAACTTATACCTTTCAAATAAAAAATGAACCATTGAAATTGGATCTCATAAGCATTGAAAGCAGAGATATCCAGCAGTTTGGAGCCCCATCAAAAATCTAATCCCGGCGACAAAAAAATTCTATAAAGTAAAACCTGTGTGTATACCAAGTTTCGTTCAGATCAGTTCTAAAATACGACCTTTAAAAGGAGTACCACAACAAACAGACAGAGGAAAGCAAAATTTGCCGACTTAATGCAGAGACGCTTTGCTCGCTCGGTCAATAATGTTTAACATTGATTTTGGTACCTACTTTTCCATTCAAGTGTATCAATTTGATAACTATTCAATCTTATCAATGTTTTGATGTGAGCTTGTGACCAATATAGGCTATAAAGTACTATCAGTGGTGCTTTTAACATGTCCTCATCTAATATACAATAAATAAATAGATTACTTATAACAATCTACTGATAGTTTCGCTTTACTTATAGCATAGGTACATAATGCCAAAAGCTTATCCCAACTAGTCTAACTTCAGCATGTAATGCAACATGCATTGCAGTTAAGATGTTAAGAGGGCAGCGACGAACGAATTCTCCATACAAACGTACTACCGAAATCATTTAAAATTTGAGCGTATTTTCACCACTTTATGCACTTATTTAGATTAAGGAAGTATTAATCTAGGTTCCTGTTAAACTTTTGATCTAAAAAACTTACCTGAAACAAAATGTAACCAAATTGTATTTCTAACATTTTTACAGCAAAAATATCGTGTTTTCGTTGCATTTGTTCTGTATGATAAATAACAATGATTGTAATATCCTTTTAATAGGAACACAGCTTAGAGTGTCTAGTTACAGGCCATACAAAAAAAATTGCGAAATCATTAACTTTTCATTCATCATTTTTGGTATTACGGAATACATCGTAAATTCTTGTAAATTCTGAACTCGAGTATTGCCGTACGCGTTGCTCGGATGTCTTCAATGTGTGTGTATAGTCCCGGAGGCGGAGTTTCGACACTCACACTAACGCAAAATTGGTTTGCAACGACCACCGCTTTTTATAATTTTTAGCATTTTTAGCTCGCTCGATGTATAGGTATGTAGGTATAGGTGTAGGTAGTATACACACTAACTAGATAGGTGTACCTAGCGTAGATTAGAATTGGTTTTTACTTTGAACAATTATTTCAATTTTAAATGGTATGTAGGTAGGTAGGTTTTGTAGACCCTTTTATGAAAATTACTCTCTTTTTAACCGACTTCAAAAAAAGGAGGAGATTCTCAAGTCATAGGAATATTTTTTATGTAGGTAGGTATGTTTCTCGAGTATCTACTTGAATAGGTGAGCCTGGACCGATTTGGAAAATTATTTTTTGTTTGAAAGGGTACCAGGTGGAGCTATGGTCATCAGATCAGGTCAGGATCTGATAATGGAGTCAGGAACTGTTCAACTGAACTCCTCAGTAAATAGGCTGATTGAGTTTAAACTCGGCATAATGTAAGCTGTCTTGTTCCGTTTCGTTCCGACTACAATGTCATGTAATATGTAATACCTATGCGTACCTATGGTGACTGCGAGCTGACCTGATGATGGAATCAGAAGCTGTTAAAAAAATGGTGCTGGTGATGATGATGACGAGTTTCAGCTCAATCGGCCTATTTAGATTTAGGTAGGTACTGATGTGTTCTGTTGAACAGCTCCTGACGCCATCATCAGATCCTGACCTGATCTGATGACCATGGCACCACCTGGGACCCTTTCAAACAAAAAAGAATTTTCCAAATCAAAAAAATTTCAAAAACATACCTACCGACATAAAAAAATATTCCTATGAATTGAGAATCTCCTCCTGTTTTTGAAGTCGGTTAAAAAGAAAGTAATTTTCATACTAAAGTTATGAAGTTGAAGTTATGAAAGAAGTTGAAGTTATGTTTTTAAACTTCAAAGTCTATAAATAGAACAGTAGTAGTTTTGTAATGACGTCACAAAATGACGGCGGGCCATTTGAATCTGCCAAGAGGGGCTTTTCCATCCTACTAATAATTTTACAGTGTGAAAGTTTGTGAGGATGTATGGATGTATAGATGTACCGCTATCTAGGGATGTTTGTATGTTTGTTACTCTTTCAAGCAAAAACTACTGATACACGCGCGGTTCGAGGGGGGGGGGTCATGGGGGTCATGACCCCCCCCCCCCCCCCTCAAAATCCTTGAGAAACCTGTAACATCCAGCAAAAAGACTGGTAGGTACGCACTACCAAAACTAGTGACCCCCCCCCCCCCCCCCCCAAGATCAAAGTCTGCGACCGCCAGTGCTACCGAACGGATTTTAATGAAACTTGGAATACATATAGGTAGGTACCTATACTTACCATAATTTATGACCTGGAATAAAACATAGGCTACTTTTTATCCGGGTAGGTATCACGCGAGCGAAGCCGCGGGCGGAACCTAGTATATTTTACATTTGTCTCTCTGATGTTGGCTGTTAGGTAGGTATTATGTTTTATCTCGCTTACATAGATACCTACCTACTCTACTGCCTATAACAGTGGCGGATTTCCAAATTTGCCGCCAGTAGGCTATTCAACTTTTGCCGCCCCTACACTCGATACCACATCACAATCATATTAATTACATTTTTTTTGTTAATGAAATTGTAACTTTTATGATTTGTGTAATATTATTTTTAACCGACTTCAAAAAGGAGGAGGCTCTCAAGTCGACTGTGTGTTTTTTTTTATTTTAGGTAGGTATATATTTTTTTTAGTTTTTTGTGTGTGTGTTACGCCATTTATCCGTCAATTGTGGACCGATTTTGACAATTATTTTTTTTTTGTTACAAAGGATATACTCCAGAAGTGGAGGATCTGATGAGGGGATCCCATGGAAATCGAGGGGAACTCTCAAATTTTATGGTTATTTATTGTGTTTGTAGAACTATCGGGCTGAAATTTTGCACACTTATATATTCTCGGTGACAATGAAATATTATGGTATCAATCAAGCTTATCTGATGATGGAGTCAAGAGCTGTTGAACAGAACTCCTCAGTGAATAGGCCGATTGAGTCGAAACTCGGTATATCTATCAAGTTTCAATTACAATTTAATAATATGGTGACAACGAGCTGATTTGATGATGGAGTCAAGAGCTGCTCAACAGAACTCCTCAATAAATTGGCCGATTGAGTAAAAACACAGCATATCTGTGAAGTTCCGACACAATGTAATATAATAATATGGTGACAGCGATCTGATCTGATGATGGAGTCAGGACCTGTTCCATGGAACTTTTTAGTAAAATAGAAATAGAAATAAGTTTTATTTTCGCCACTACGATACATACAACACAAATCAGAAATGCTACATTACAGTGACAAGAAAATAAGGTTACCCCTCAGCATTTGCTCCAGCAGCGCCATGGCTGTTAGAGCGCTGGTTTTCAGTATCTTAGTTTTTAGTAGTATAGTAGTAGTGACATGGATATCAAATGAAAGGGCTTGATGAGCGAAACACAATAAGTAGGTAAGATGACATCATTCTTAATAAAAAATAAACACTAAAATGAAAAAATAAAAAATAAAATACTTAACCGACTTTAAAACATACTTGCACTAAAAAGCAAAACATAAGAATATAAACAGATTTATTTACCTAATTACTAATTACGCGCACTCCGCACTTTAGGTACGAAGCTACAAGTACATTGGTGGGCCCGCCCGGGCGGGCCTTGGCAGGGTTCCCACTTGCCACTCGGCTCTAATACCTATCGCGTGACAACTCGACAACCCTTCCGCGTCACTCCGCGCCAGACAGTGACAGAGTTATGCGTTAGAAAGAGAGAATTTGTGTAGGCACGTGTCAGTGCATATTGCACTAGGCAAAGAACGCTTACGCGAGCTGAATTGAACTTTGTCGCATAATTCTGTGCTACAACGTAGGTATTTTATTCAAAGTTTTCGTCAGAATCTACGACTTTTTGCCTTCTTGAGAGAATCATTTTGAGACAGAGATTCGTAGATCACACATACATTTGTCTCACAGGCAGGCAAAGGGAATTAAATTTGCAACCTTCTGTGTTTCAGGCGGGCCTTCGCCCTCAGCACCACAGAACATTGTTGTCATGATGAATAATAATGGATTCATAACATGTCGCATATTGTGGCTGTTTTCGGCCTCCCGTGATCGTTTCACTAGGTTTTAACAGTTCAAAATAGATGAGATTCTTCTGATCCTACCAAATACAGGGGGTCTAAAGTGGCCACTTTTGATGAAAAATCAGATGTTTCATAGATGCTTCATCTATGAAACATCTGACTTTTCATCAAATCGCACCTTCGGCAGGACAAGGTCGTAACTGTCAAAAATTCCAAAAATGAGTTGAGTATGCCCAAGGGCCTAAAAAATAGCCTTTTATCTGAAACGACAGAGATTCTTTCTTAGTTTGGCTTTATTTCGCTATAGGGCAACAGTGTCTTTGTCAGATTATTGCGATTTTTCGTCAATTCTGGCGCGACAACGCCGTAAAGGTTAATATAGGGCATATTCAAAGACCACATATTTTTGTTTTTTGTTTAAGTTTGTGGAGGAACAAAGTCATATTTAGTACTTATTTTATGTTGTGTATGCAACCCTAATTACAAAGTTATTTAACTTTTGGAGGACAAGGGCATAAATGTGACCCCTTTTTTTAAAAAACCTTCTATAAAACAAATAAAAAATATTTCACTAATTTATGAAACATGCACCGATTCATAAAAGTTTAAAGTATATTTTGTGCAAAGAACAATCTCTTCAGAGCAGTTTATACAGAATGATACGACGTTGAATGAATAAAAATATTTAAAATGGCTCTCCTGTAAAATCACAAAATGTGCAGTTGAGACCTTGTCCTGCCGGAGGTGCGAAATGCTTCATATGCTTCATCTATGAAGCATCGATGCTTCATAGATGTTTCATAGATGTTTCATAAATGCTTCATATATGAAGCATCTATGAAGCATTTCACAAAACATCTTTTTTGACAGATCTATGTGCGAGGTTAAATTTATTGTTATAAATTAAATAGGTAGGTACCTACTTAGTTTTTTTATAGAAATGATTGCACTGCGCCACCCTGATGGACATATGGAAATATTTTTGAGGCACACGAATAAATAAAAAAGGTAAATTGTCGCGGGAGCGGGTCTGAGGTTTTTTTTTTCTTAAATTTGGCTTCGCATGGGTTATGAAGCATTTGATGTTTCATCAGATGTTTCATAGATGAAGCATCTATGAAACATCTGATTTTTCATCAAAAGTGGCCACTTTAGACCCCCAGACAATTACCTCAGCACCAACAACAACAACCAGCACCAACAACAACAACCAGCACCAACAACAACAACCAGCACCGACAACTCGTTTGGAGTTGTTTGCACACCAGCTTAAGATGAGCCGTACATTCAACGGTTCCTGTGCATTCCGGGTGTCAAGGATTCCGGCTGTTTTGAATTTCGGAACTACAAAACCGATGACCTTGAAATTTTTACGGAACAATATTATAAAGTACTTACTTTCAAACAAAGTAAAAACCGGTCAAGTGCGAGTCGAACTCGTACACCGAGGGTTCCGTACCTACCCATTATACCCATTAAGTTATTGAACAATTAGTAATTTTTTTGTACATATCCTAGTTCTGCGATAGCAGCGCCGCAAATGTTCTGCGCACACGAGCATAATATTGCAATAAATATTTTCTTTTATTTACTTTCACACAATAGCACAATTTTATTTATTTACCTTATTTGAGGATGGTGCCAATTAAGCTAGTTCGCTTAATTGTATGAGCGCTCATACAACTCAGAAGACAATCTTAATTGGCGTCAACTATGTATGTATGTATGTGTGGGAACACCCTTTAACTTTCAACTTTTTTAATTTTTTGGAATTTTTCCTTTATTTCTGCTATAAGGCCTTGCTTTTTGCCAAATTTCGTGATTCTAGGTCAACGGGAACTACCATTTAGGTTTTCGACCCAAAACCTCTAGGGTACTTCCGGTTGACCTAGAATTGTCAATTTTGGTTACAAGCAAGGCCTTACAGCACAAGTAAAGGAAAAATTCCGAAAAATAAAAAAAGTTGATAATTAAGGTAAGTTTTGGTACTTACAAGTTTTCACGAAAACCTAAATTTGCCTATATCTTTTTATAGTGTTGACTCAGGACCTTGATTTTTATACTCACAATAGGGACTATAGACCTCAGTATATGGTATGAATTTCAACTTGCTAGCTCCACCCGTTCTTGAGATAATCGATGGTGACAGACAGACAGACAGACGGACAAGAAAGTGATCTTATAAGGGTTCCTTTTTTTTACCTTTTAAGGTACGGAACCCTAAAAAGAATCAATGAAATCGGACTACGCGCTCATGAATTACAACCAGATACTTATTTTGACTTTCATCCCCTCTCCCTAGGGAACCGTGCTGAATTTCAGGATTAAAAGTATTTTATATTAGACCTCGTAGTATGCACTCAAATAATACCAGGTTTCATTTAAATCCAACCAGTAGTTTCGACGTAATGCGCGGCCATGATACGGACAGACAGACATGAATGAAAAAAATTACAGTTTTGGCTTCAGTATCGACAATAGAGAGCCCTCCAAAAAATATTTCAAAATATCTTCAATGTACAGAATTTGACCTGTTACAGTTTTATTATAAACTAGCTGCTGCCCGCGGCTTCGCTCGAGTTGTACCCGGATAAAAAGTAGCCTGTGTTACTCTCCAGCCCTCCAACTATCTCCACACAAAAAATCACGTCAATCCGTCGCTCCGTTTTGACGTGATTCAACTACAAATAAACAAACAAACAAACACACTTTCACATTTATAATAGGGGTACGGATACCTATTGATGTTTGATTGGTTGATGATTGATGATGTGAAATTTAATGATTAATGAAAATAAAAATTCTTCGGTACACATAGGGATTTTTCGTACATGATGACCTTACACGTGCTGATTACAGCTACAGAAACAAACATGATCAACAGGTAAACTGTTGGAAATTTTCGGGATACTACTGTAATTCGCGGGCCCGTCTAAACGCACCGCCTTTATCGCTCGTTTCCAATCCAATTATGGAAAAAAGTTTTAAGCAAGAAAAGCTCTCACTCTAACAATTTTTAAAACATTACTTACATGTTGAATTGTTTGTGTGTACATAATAACATAGCATTATCAATAAATATAGGTAAATATTATTTTTCTGTAACACAAAAAAAATTGTTCCCTATTTGCCGCCCCTAAAATCTGCCGCCCTAGGCTCCAGCCTTCTCAGCCTATTGGTACCACCAATTGATTCGCCACGTCATAAGTACCTAAATATGCGTTATCCTTTGTTGCACTTATGGGGGCATCCATTAATTACGTCAGGCTTTTAGGGGGCGGGAGGGGGTTGAGCCAAATCGCACCTAATCCCATGTGGGATTAAAAATGAAAGGGAGGTCTCGGCAAATCTAGGTAGGTACCTGTTTAAGATTATTTTTTTATTCTCACGTGAGATTAGGGGGTGGGGGAGGGGATCGAGCCAAATCTCAGGACATCTCACCAAGGGGGGACCCCTCCCCCGTGCGGGGGTTGAAAAATCGCAAAAATCACCTTTAATTTTTATTCTTTAATTTTAATTAATGGACGCCCCCTAATTTCAGAGGGACAAACATCCGTTGTGACTTCAGTAGTTAGGTAGGTTAGGTAAGTACCTACTTACCTATAGACATTGGACAGAAAAAAACATAGGTAAGTACCTACTTAGGTACCTACTTCCCTTTGAAAATTTAGGTAATTGTGTACCGACTTATATAGGTAACAACCCACATATTCTGTCTAGCGTCATAATATCGATCTCATCCCTCCCTAAAAATCTTGAGAGTAAGATGGGTAGGTAATTACCTAGATATTGTAGATAAATTTCCAAAAAAAGCATTTTTACCATACATTTATCTAACGATTCCATGAAATAAAATGAACATTATTCATTAGTGACTGACAATATAACATTTTTGGCCTCTCCAAAGATGCAAAAACTCAATATCAACAGGAATTGATCTCCATTCCGCAAGTACTTACCGCGCTGCAAGCGGAGCTCACAACCACTAAGCCAAACGTCCTGATGCATTTGTATTTGAAATTATTGAACAGTAGCTGCGCGTAATGCGTCCTGAATCGCGCTAAAAAGGGCGGGCCTCATGTCAGACTCATATCTGCCAATCACAGATTAGGTAGAGGTAATACTGCCAATCGGGGCTGTGATTGCTCATAGTAGACTGAGTAGTACACCTATACTATACTACATAGAGTTTTTTGCGTGACAAGGACGAACAATTTAGATAGATACGTTGGAAGAGAAGTTCCGAGCTCGACGTACCGCAACCTTAAGGGCCTGCGACAGACGAATTGTCCATATAAACATAATACCAAAATAATTTAAAAGAGCATTTTAGTATCACTCTATGTTATTACTTAGATTTTAGATTACCTACTAGATTTCTGTTACACTTTTGTTCCAAAAAAACGGAAGGTCCATAACATTCCAACTATTCAATTCAAAATTCAAGTGTTCAAAAAGTTTGGAATAAATACAAGGTAGTAGAGTACAAAAACTGACCGTAGTAACCCGGCCGTGCATCAATGGATAACAAACTAGCTTCAACATACGGCGTCGGTCGCCCGAGTAGACTTTTCTTATAGGAACTACTACTACGTAGTACTAGTATTCTGTGCTATTACTCCCACATTTCAATTCTAAACCTGGCTTCAAAAACAAATAATGTAGTAGGTATACAAACTGTCAACTTAAAATTAACATCTGTTTTATTATCGTAGATATTTAGGTATTTAGTAGGTAATGGTTATGTATTGATTAACTTCTTTGTAACGATAAGCAAAACAAAAACAGATAAGTAGGTACCTACCTTGTTAAATTTAAATGCAGACATTATCTCGCCTTGGTATTCGAAGCGCTCGTGGCGTAGCTTGCTTACTTGCTCAGACGTTCTTGATAGATCGTTGAAGGCGCTCACAATTAGGGTGACCATCTGCTGAGCGCTTCCGTGCTTCGGAGGGGACGTTAAATTGTCGTTAAGCCGTGACGAAAGCGGCCTAAAAAATCCTTCACCAGAGTAAGCCAATACCTCATGATACACAGTTGTCATAATAGATCTAGGCATTCGTGAAGTAGGTACCTAAGGCTTTTCGCTGCGCATCGAAGTATGAAAAAGTTGCACTGCGCATCGAAACGGCTAACTTCATGAATGCCAAGAGCCTTTGGAAGAAGTGTGCGAACAGTACGAACATACATACATACATAGTAGGTAATCAGGTGGAGATACGTCAGATCAATTTTGATAAGTACCCATCACAACGCTAACGCCGGCTCCATACGTTGGGGCCAACGTTGGTCCCAACGTTGGGACCAAGATTTCGTGAACCATCCACACGTTGGCGATACACCAGTCTTGTTCCGTCAGAGCCAACGTGCAGACGTCCGATGTCTGCGCGTCCGATACAGAAATTGAAATTTCTCTAAGTGATTTTACATTACTGAATACCAATTTTATCACAATCACATCACATCATGTCACTATCACACTTCACACAACACACTATATTATAAAAGCGAAAGTTTGGATGTTTGGATGTATGTTTGTTCCTCTCTAACACGACAACCACTTAACCGATATGGGTGATATTTAAAATATAGATAGATAATAACCGGAAATAGGACATAGGCTACTTTTTATCCCAAAAAATTGCACGGTTCCCGTAACATAAAAAAAAAATAGTAGACTCCATCATCAGATCAGCTCGCTGTCACCATATTATTACATTGTAGTCAGAACTTGACAAATATGCCGAGTTTCAACTCAATCGGCTTATTTACTGAGGAGTTCTGTTGAACAGCTCTTGACTCCATCATCAGATCAGCTTGTTGATACCATAATATTTCATTGTCACCGAGAATCTATAAGTGTGCAAAATTTCAGCCCGATAGTCCTACGAACACAATAAATAAGGAATACGATGACATTCTCGCTCGTCAGTCGACACGTGCGCTCACGATGCGCGTCGAAACGGGACTGAGCATAGCGCCAACGTGTGGACGGATCCCCAACGTTGGCGCGCCAACTTCCTTTGATAAAACCGACACGGCACGGCCAACTCCCAACGTTGGCCCCAACGTTGGGGCCAACCTATTTTGTTCAGCACCACACGTTGGTGAGAGACGTTGGGGCCAACGTTGGCCCCAACGTGTGGATGCGGGGTAAGTGTCAAACTCTGGTGACGCAGGAGGCTTCCACCGCTTTAACCGGAACCGACAATTTAACGTGCTCTCCGAAAAACGGAAGCACCATTTCGTGACTCCGCAGACGACGCACTCTTAACTTCGACGATCAATCAAGAACGACTATACTCGAGCCATTTTGGATGTACAGTACATTGTTTACTAACACTGCACTGACAGATCAATCAGCTGATAGCAGGAATAGACCAATCACAGAAAACTGAGATTCATTACAATTGGCCATATTGAATCAGTGCCAATTGGTCTATTCCTGCTATCAGCTGATTGATCTGTCAGTGCAGTGTTAGTAAACATTGTACATCAAAAATGGCTCGAGTATAGGCAAGTTATACTGAGCTTCAATCATCCATTTCATTACTTCGCTAATGAAAAATATGAGTTGAGAAAAGTAGGTAAGATACTAACTGTTCATAGTTGCCAACTTCTAAAACCCAGGTTATTCCAGATTTACCATGACAATAATATGAATGTGGGCATTGGTTGTTATTTTTTTTTTCAGGAGCAAGCGACAATTCGGTGCCATTCAAAGCTATCCATGACCCGCCAATAAAATTTAGCTCAATTCATAGGAAAGTGTTCATTCCGGGCGTTGTAATAAAAGTCAGGTTCGTGGAGAACGAGAGGAGCGTCACCACACATCTTCTGAATCCTAACTTGTAAGTGAATTTTACAGTTTTATGTACAGTTTAAAGTTCATAATCCTTCCTATATTCTTCGAGTTGAACTTAGTGGAATAGAGGTAATTTTTAACTATATTATGGTCCTAATTAAACTTATTTGAATCGGTTGGTACAATACACTCTAACCACCATTACCATTAAATAAATAAATAAAAAATTACAATGTAGTCAAAAAGTGTAAAAAAATATATATATATAAAAATTCAATATTTATGTCGGCCTCAGCGGGAGCAAGAGCCAGCAAGAAATTTAAATTACGGCTATCATCGAAAAGAGTGGGTTATATGGGTTCCGGCGTCGAGTGAGCGAGGCAGTTTCGGGAGCTCTCAAAGCTGGGGACCCCCCCAGCTTTGAGACGCTCCCGAAACTGCCTCCCGAAACTCCTGACTTTGGGGGCTGGGGGTGTTCATTTAAATCTAAAGTGACTCGCTGACATAGACGTTTAACGTTAAAACCAAAGGCCGCCTTGTGCTTCGAGACAGCCACTCGATTTTTTCATTTATTTATTGTCTGCCCTTTCATAGACAGTGAATCCGATTATTCCTACTTCTGACCCTATTAAGTGCCTAGAAAATGACTAATCGATATGACACATCACATGTTAATACATTTTATCATTGATAGATAATCTAGAAATGGTCTTAATTGATTACATTGACTCATTGGCACTCTTACCTATTATGCCCAGTGTTTAGGCCCCTGACAATCATCGTATACCCTAGAAAACTGAATCACCAAGTCATCAGATCAAAAAAGGATCCTGTGTAACGAAATGTAATTTTGAAAAAAAAAAACTAAATCCAATATAAAACAACACAAGCAAATAAATGTTTAGAATAATCTGTGTGGTAAACCAAGATACATCAAAATACATAAAACACAAGGCTAAGAGGAAAATTAATGTTAAAAATACATTTTAAACGCTAGAGACATAACAAGATTAATCATTCTCAAAGAACAGTTAAAGTAAGAATGAAATGGGAAATGGGTGTTTTCCCTTGGAATATTTAAATGCGAACAAACAACTGCTCAATACATTGAAGAAAATATTATAAGGTAATCTGTACTAGTTTACGTATCTTTTAATTTGATCTGTTGTCTGTTTTCTTTGCATTAGACAACAGCTAACTAGGCAAATAGAATAGAATATACACTAGTGGCTTTGTGAGCTGTAGACCTCGCGAGTCTATCTTTGCATAGCTTAAAACAGAATAATTCTCTAGACTGAATACCTACACTTTGTTTATTAAATAACCCGCCCATACAATCCTACAAAGATGATGATGAAGAAATAAAAGTGCAGAAAGTCTTAAAATGCCAAAGTGCGTTAGTTTGCGTGTGTTCGTTATTCATAACCTCCTAAATGGTTTGACTGAATTTAATTATTTTTATTTGTATTTACGTGGTCACTTGGATACTTCTTCTTAGCTATAATTGGGCCAGGTAGGTGGCGGTATTTTTTAAGTTCCGAGGTATTTCTAATTTCCTAATTGTTAAAATAATTCGAAATATTCAGAGAAAAATCTATGGCAAGACAACGTGTGCCTGTCCGTTAATAGTATTATTTACATTGAACTAACAAAAATGACCTTTCCATATATGGCGATACGCTAGTTCCATTTCTGTCCACATTCATTATTACCTACTACTCTTGTTGACCAACGCCTGTAAGTGAATAAACGGGAAACACGCATTTACTGACACATAAGCCCGAAGCGTGGTTTTTGTGTCTGTGATTAGTGATTATGTACTTACCTGTTATTATTGTTACCTATTGATGGGTTTCCTTACGTATTTTACAGGAATTTATGTTTAATATTCACAATGCGGTATTTAATCATAATCATAATATATTTATTGCGAATCAAAGGTAGTGATGAATCGATCAATCGATCAATCACTATGGTGTAGTTGGTAATTTGGGGTGCCAATTTTAATTTAATATATATTTAGCTTAGCATGACCTCTCTGTAGATTCTTAGACGATTTAATTAGAGTTTTAGATAGGTACATGTTTTATTTATTTTTTTAACATCTAACACAAAAGTTCTAAACACAAATATGATATTACTAGCAGCGCTCTCGCGGCATTGCCCCCGTAGTGATGGTATATGGTGATGATGATGATGAAAAGTAGCCTATAACCTTCCTCAAGATTTTAGCTATCAAATGCAGAAAGAATTTTTCAAATCCGACTGGCAGTTCCTGAGATTAGCGCGTTCAAACAAACAAACTCTTCCGCTTTATATAATTAGTATAGATATAGATATAGATATAGATATACACATCAGTGGATGGATGTGTACTGAGAATATAGAAGTGCAGTGGAGACACCTTATTGCTGTCATAGCCAAGTTTATTATTATACTTCCAGATACACAATATCGTTACAACATGGCGAGTTCACATGGACGATCAAGAAGCGTTACAAACACATACTCTACCTCCACCAGCAGCTCTCTTTGTACCGTACGTCTTTGGATATTCCATTTCCTACCAAAACGCACCGGACACGAAGGGCTAGCTTCAAAAACACGGTCACGGAAGAAACGGCTGAGCGAGTCGCGATGGAATCCGTTGCTGTGCCTAGAAGCAATTCTAGGAAACGGGAAGGCAGGCCGAGGGTTAGAAAGGGGGCTCTGCCTAGGTAAGAACTGTTTTTTTTTATATCTTGATTTATTTTTAAAATGTTACATCATGCAACTTTTTGGTAATCGGTTGAATGGTCCAGAAATTCGTTGAATTAGGAATGCGGAACGGTAAACCAAATCCGTAAAAAAAGAAAGTCGTGGGTTAAACTTCGAATGTTATATTTTGTTACACTATGTACATATCTACAAAGCCATTTAAAGTAGGTATGCATCATAGTAACTAAATATTTAATTTTAAAAATGTTTTTAATACTGGTTTGAGCATATAACATAGCTGTTGCAAAGTGACAAAGTAATTAACAGTAACTTTTTATCTTACTCATGGTGATTTACAAGGTTGGGGCTAGAAGCTAGAAAGGTCATCTGTACTTAACATGCAATTTCAATCTTCCGTACATTAGCTTAATGCTCATTTTAGATTATCGTTAATTTCTATCTATCGTGTATAACCTTACATCCAAAATTTACGAGTTTATAATGTCAGGGCTTTTTAACTGTGGTCTTTTAGATGGCTTATGTGCTACGTCTACAACAATAACTGTTGCGAATTTAATGGTAATTTTTTTCAGATTTCCAAAGAAACCAGAGGTAATGGTAACGTACGAAGGTATCCAACTACGAATGCAGCAGCTCGAAGAATATTTGTTTAATTTATTAAATATATCAATATACAGAAATCATCACGAAACAGTAAGTAAATAGTTTTTCTACACAATATGTTTCAATGTATATGCTACGGGCAACTTAATTAACCGGGCAGTATTCCTAAGGACCGGTCATTATGAACCAAGAGCGTCGGTCAATTTGATAAATTTATTACTTTGGCTGGTCCATATTAATAATGCCCGAAGGCTCATGGTCAATTTAATAAATCAAGGTTTGAGATAGCTTAAATTTATCACATAGACCGGGCAGTATGAATACGGCCCTACTTCTAGCCAGGCAATGTGGTAAATTAGATTAAAATCTGTAGGTTAAGTTATGTTAGGTTAGTAAAAAAACCACGCGTGAGGCGAGCGAGCGTAGCGAGTGTTATTCATATGAACTTATAGGCTGATAAATCTGTTTCCATCTCGGTTCATTAACACGGAAGTAACAAGAAAGAAACATTCTCTAACACCTTACTAAATTGACGTTTATTGCCATTAAATAAACGGGCCGCAGCGTTTAAATTTAGATATAACTGTTCATAGTTCTTAGGACGGCAGGTAGAAAAACGAAAACTTACCTTGATAAAGTCAAGGCTTTGCTATTATATCGCCGTTGGCAATGATAGTGACATTGTCGCTACGGGAAGTGGTTTGTCGTCAGTACTTAGGTAATATTAATGGACGGATGTTATCATGGCTGAAGTTGCTTCTGGACACAACGAACTGGTTCGAATCCCATACAGGCTAAAGTTTTTAGGATAATATCTATGAGAAAATAAAAATAAACAGATTTGAAAAGTAGCGTTACTGGCGTTCGTTCAATACTATCATCACTTTTATTTTTTCGGTGATCGTTCAGTAAGCAAGCCAAAAAAAAAAGCGTAAAAAAATTAGTAACTATAAATATCCATATTTAAAAGTAAAGCCCCTTTGAGGTTTTAAAAGTGTCTTATAGGTATCAGTGCCAACTTTTAATTAATGTTATTTTATACCATGAGAAGAATATAGATAGAATGAGACTATCATCATCATCAGCCCTTCTCATCCCACTTCTGGGCATAGGCCTCTCTTCGCTTTTGCCATTCGCCCCTATCCTGCGCCAATCTTACCCATATACAACCTGCGAATTTTACTATATCGTCGATCCATCTTGTCGGCGGAGAATAAAAGGTACAAAATAATTGTTACAGGTGAAATTCCTAGAAGTATCAAATCTGTCGTTCGTATCGGAGCTAGGCACTAAAGGCAAGGAGGGGATGATACAGAAGCGAACTGGATCCACTCGGCCGGGTCAGGCTGGCTGCAACTGCTTCGGAATGCTGGGGAATACTATCTGCGTAAGGTAACCATTCATATAAATCTATGTAGATAAAATAACAATTGCCGTATCCTACTAATATTATAAAGGCGATAGTCCGTGTGTGTGTGTGTGTGAATGTTTGTTACCACGTATCTCCATAACTACTGGTTGCGCTTCATAGTTTATAATTCTTATATTTTGTTCCATCACCTTATGGCGATCGAGAGGCATTGGTTTGATAGTCTTAGTTTATTAAATAAGTGCCGCATATTGTTGTTTGGTGGAACTCGCGCGGAGAAGCGCCGTAGTCGGCAGTTTTGTGCTGATGGACGTCGGCTGTTGGCTCCGCTCGATGAGTCTCGCCTCGCCCGTGGAATAGTGCGCACGCGCCTGTGGCACTTCCACATTTTCGCTCTGACGTGCATCATCTCGTCTTTAAACCCTGAACTGAACCTACATCAAGTGTTATCTGTATTACCTAGACTAGACTGTGTTGTGTACCGCTGGCCAGCGTAGTGTTGTGTCTAGACTGCGAGCTTTAAGCCCTAACGCGGCATCGCCTACAGCTTCGTGGAGATCGCTGATCAAAGGTATGTGGCATGCTTGATGAATTTGGACTTTTAAATCATTGCCTTAAAGTTAGCATCGCTGAATCAGTTCCCGCGCGTATGATTTTTATTTCCTAGCAATTTTTATTCTAGAGGTTATACGCACCATTTTGGTCCTTCGAGCCGGATAAATTCATTTTGGTCCTTCGAGCCGGATAAATTCATTTTGGTCACTTCGAGCCGGATAAATTCATTTTGGTCATTTGACCCGGTTAAATTCATTTTGGTCCTTTGAGTACGAAGAAATTATTTTTGGGCCTATTTACGGCCTATTTTTTACGTTCTAAAAGTCTAACTTTAAGCAAAAAGCTCGGGAAATTTCCATATACAATTGCATATCATCACACAACTCTCACCTCTATTGCGTAGAGAATAAGGTTCATACTACCTTGCATTCAATAGTTCTACCGGCAAATTGAATTTTAATTTAAATCTTTAATTTCGCTGATTAAAACACTGTAATATACATATAATTGAATATCAACGTTGATACATATCGCTAAATAAGTTCATTTCATAAATCAGTTTATTTTCGGCGTAATTACATACTTTTTTGTTCGTGTATGAAAAATTGTGGGTATTTGTATGACTTTGAGTTGCCCTTCGAAACTTGTGGAATATTCCATTTCTTTGTTTTCGTACGGCTAATTATTTACGCATTAGAAACTTTTATATTTTCTTTCGAATCGAGATTTGCTGACTGAATGATATCTGTATTGTATGATAGATACACTTTGTACTGTGGGTTTGTTAGGTACATGCCTACAATATTCGTATTGCACGAGTAGGTATTTTTTTTATAATATCGAGACTCCATCGCATCGCATTTGTTAATTATTGCAATTAATCATCTTACATCGCATTTGTTTAATTAGTGCAATTAAACATCTTATCATCGCGTCGCTTGTTATTTTATTTTGTAAGGAGACTTGATCTTTTGATAGGAACCTTCAGGTAAAATAACAGATTTGTATAAACTTTACGCGTTTGTGCCTCATAGGATACAGCCGTATAATTATACATATCACCCGTACCTAACTTGGTAATCGTAACACTAACTAGATAAGTTATTTCGAAAGGTCGTTTACTCATTTACTTGTTAGGAATTTTATTGTTTTGTACGAAGGGATTTCGTTATAAATACAATCGCATCGCATAGGTACGTAATAAGTGTCTATACTTATTTGTAGTTTTCGCATTTAACTTTTAAAAAAAAACATCTGTACTATAGGTATTTGAGTAAGTTAATCTCATAAAAAAACAGCCGTAGTGCAGAATCGTTATCGCATCGCATTCAACATACACGCTAATTACTTATCGGCTTGTGTTGAAAGGTTGTAGGTATATCCAAGCATAAATATATGAAATAGGTAGCTACGTTCTTAAGGTATTAGGCGTGTTTACTATTTTTATTGCATTGGACTTGTTATCGGCAATCTGTTATATTTTGTTCGCTTAAAATTTTTAGACCTTACAATTTATTATTGTTAGGGTTCGCGCGTACGGATAAGTGGTTCCGTACTATTATTTACTTAATTTATAAAATCGTTCGCCGAGTTATTGTTTTTATTTGCCCCCCTAATTTCACTCACGCATTTTAGGGTTCCGTAGAAATAATTTAGGGTTCAGCTGATTAAATTAAAATTTTGTTTTTTTTTTTGTCAGGTTTTAACTTCTGTTCACAATGAGTGACAAGGTGAAACTCAAATTATTAGAAATTAAACGCGACTCGTATTTCGCACGGGTTCAAAGTATTTTTGATTCAACAAAATCTTTAACAAGCGAAAGATTACGTAAAACTTTTATTGCTCAGACTAAACAAATTGATAAATTACGTAGCGAATTCAATGAAATTATGGACGAGATTAATATGTTAAAATTGACATTAGATCCAAAGTGTGAAGTAAGCTATAGTGCCTTAAATTCATTTGATGAGTTGGTCTGCGAGATAAAAAGTACTTTGGCTTCATTAACGGAATCACATGATTCCAAGGAACCCGCTGCTTCGATTAGCACGAAATCGAGCCCTAATCCTTTTCACATAAAGGTACCTAAAATCGAGTTGCCTACCTTTGACGGTGATATTCAGAGCTTTCCGTTCTTTTACGAGACGTTCAAACGTATTATACATACTAACGCCGATTTATCAGATTCTGATCGCATTCATTATCTGCTGAGTTGTTTAAAGGGAAAGGCTAGGAATGTGGCAGTAGGTATTGTACCTTCCGGTGATAATTACCGCCTGGTCTGGGATGCGCTTATCGCAAAGTACCTGGATACTCGCGCGCTCGCTACTAATTATCTAAATCAGCTGTTCTCATTGAAATCGTTCGGTTCGACGCCCGCTAACATTGAAAAAGGTTTCGATAAATTAACTGCTACGGTTGCGGGACTCAAACAATTGAAAATAGATAACTTGGATGATTTTATATTTATTCATTTGGGTCTTAAGTTAATAGACTCAGATATCGCAAAACATTTTGAAATGTCGCTTCGTAATCAACAGGAGTTAGATTATGATTATTTCGTAAAGTTTGTTCGTGAACAAGTCAAAATCTTGTTTCGCACCTCTTCTGCGGCAACTAAGCCCGCCCCCGCAGGTAGCTCCAACACCTCATCCAAGGTATCGCAGGTGTTTGTAGCTACTGAATCTAAATGTTCGCTTTGTCATTCCACGCATAAAAACTTGTTTACGTGCAATACGTTTCAAAAGTTGAGCGTGAATGATAGATTTAAGTTTGTAAAAGACAATAACAGATGTGGTAACTGCCTAAGTAGCCAACATACTGTATCTAAGTGTCTATCGAAGTCCACATGTAAGAAATGCAACGGTAAGCATCATTCCTTATTGCATTTTGAGCAATCGACGCAAGCCCCTGCGCTTGCCCCTGCGCTTGCCCCCACGGTCGCCCCCGCCTCAACTTCTGCGGCCGACCCTGCTATTCCGGATCGTGTGGCGTTGTGTACGCATTCTTCTGTACAAGCCCAGGCCACCCGGAGTACCGAAGTGCTAGCTACGGCCAAGGTTTTAGTGGCAGGTAGGAAGGGTAATGACATGGTGGTTAGATGTCTTTTGGACCCTGGTTCTCAAAAGAATTATATCACGTCGCGTTGCTGCCGTATGCTCGGTCTAACTATACATGCGGACTCGATAGATACCGTTCGTGGTATTGGTGGCACGTCGCAGCCCGTTCGCGGCTCGGTGAACCTTACGTTCAGCTCACGGCTTCGCTCGCAGCCTAGGTATGAAATTGACGCTTTAGTTTTGGATCAAATAACCGGCCAGCTTCCTCTGTGTGCTATAAATATTGCCGAATTGAATCACATTGATCCTAAATTACTTGCGGATGACACCTGGGGTGTGCCAGGTAATATTGACATGTTACTTGGGGTCAAATTGTTCGCTAAGTTATTGCGACCAGGTCACGTGACCAGCGTACCCGGCTGCCCCGACGCATTGGAGACTGTGCTCGGCTACATACTTCTAGGAGAAGCACCTATTATCGAACCTCCAACTGACACGCTGTCTTTCTTTGCGAGTTCGTTCGATAACTTCGATCTTCGTAAGTTTTGGGAGATTGAAGATGTTACGGCTTCGTCCATTGGGAGTGTGGATGATAAACACTGTGAACAGTTTTATTGTACCACAACTACCCGCGCTCCAAATGGCAAATATGTTGCAGCTTTACCACTGAAAACAGACGCTTCAGCGTTAGGAAATTCTTTCGACATAGCTCGCAAAAGATTTTTTAGCCTCGAACGTAAACTTAAATCGCTTCCTAACGTCAAACTCCTTTACGATGACGTCATACGGGATTATCTACAGAACAATTACATTTCTTTGGTGCAGAATATCGTACCTGAAAGTGTGTTGCCCAAACAAAATTGTAAGGAGCGAGAAATGGAATACTATATTCCTCACCATGCTGTTATTCGAGAGGATAAAGTGACCACTAAGTTGCGCGTGGTCCTAGATGCCAGTGCATGTACAGACAATGGTACCTCGCTCAATGATATCCTGTACGCAGGTCCAGTCCTTCAGGCTGACCTTTTTAACATCTTGTTAAATTTTAGGCTTTTCAGTGTCGCTATTTCCGCAGATGTCAAATCTATGTACCTACGTATAGGTATACGCCCGCAAGATCGTTCGCTTCAACGTATCTTATATCGGTTTCATGAAGAAGAAGAACTTCAAATCTTTCAGTTTTCCGTGCTTCCATTTGGATTGAAGTGTAGTCCTTTTATAGCTATTCGCACTATCCAACAGCTATGTCAGGATGAAGGAACGCAGTTACCTCTCGCCAGGGACATTTTGCAGCGAGATATTTACATGGACGATATAGTCAGCTCTATACCTAGCACTGCGCTGGCTATAGACTCTGCTCGTGAACTGATAAAAATATTCTCTCTCGGTGATTTTCAGCTGACGAAGTGGTCTAGCAACAGTGTCGATGTTCTTCAGACTATCCCAGAGTCATTACGACTTTCACAGAGCGTGGACCTAAGTAAAGATCCAACACAGAAAATACTGGGACTTCGTTGGTTTCCTGATGAGGATTGTTTCGCTTTCCAGGTCAATCCTAATGATCGCCCTTGCACGAAACGGAATATTCTTTCTTCCATCGCACGTCTTTTCGACGTTCTAGGCCTCGTGGCACCGATAATTTTATACGCCAAGCTTCTTATCAAAGAGCTTTGGCTTGTCAAACTTGGATGGGATGACGTCCCACCACCTCGCATTGTTCGTCTGTGGGAACAATTTCAAGCTGAATTGCCACTTATCTCTGAATTGAGATTTTTGCGACATGTCGGTGTTATAGAACGCTGTAGGCTCTCACTCGTCGGTTTCGCCGACGCTAGTGAGAAAGCTTACGGTGGTTCGGTCTACGCCCACGTTGTCAAACCCGACGGTAGTATCGTCGTTTCGCTGGTGTGTGCGAAATCTAAAGTCGCCCCACTGAAAGTCGTTTCTCTAGCTCGTCTCGAGCTATGCGCCGCACTCCTCTTATCAACTGTGATAAAGCGAGTATATAACCTTTTCGCAGCTCGGCACGCCATTGAGGTAGTCGTAGCTTTTTCGGATTCAACTGTAACTTTGAGTTGGATTCATTCCGCACCGCATCGATGGCACACCTTCGTAGCCAATCGCATCGCTAAGATTCATGAGAATCTTTCGGCAGATCACTTCTTTCACGTGAAAGGGTCTGAAAATCCCAGTGATTGCCTCTCTCGCGGCTTAACGCCGGCCCAATTAGTCCATCATCCGCTATGGCTAAATGGTCCGCCATGGCTTAAGCTTCCCCGCTCTGAATGGCCGATAAAACCATTCGTTTCAGGTGAGTCGCAAGAGCTTCCCGAAATGAAGCCCGTGGCTCTTCCTGTGCTCTCGCACGAATGCTCGGACGGAAGTCCTCCTTCCGACGACATTCTATATGCTCGTTCTACCAGGTTCTCTTCCTGGATGAAATATTTAAAAACGATTTGCTTCGTTTATAAGTTCATCGGTCAGCAAATTCTTAGTTTTGATGAGCTTAACACTATGCTCACTCAAGTAGAAGCTTTATTAAACTCACGGCCTCTGTATGCGGTCAGCTCGGATCCGTCAGAGCCTGCTTCATTATCGCCGGCGCACTTTTTGCATACGAAACCCCTTTTATTTCTTCCCGCTCGCGAAGTCAATGAAACGCGTTTAAACCTTATTTCGCGATATGAATTGATGGATAAACTGGTCCAATCTTTTTGGAAGCGGTGGCGCCAAGAGTATTTGCACACCCTACAATCCAAACAGAAATGGAACACCCCTGCCAATCCAGTACGGGTCGGTATGGTTGTCGTCTCCATGCAGGACAATGTGATGCCTCTGCATTGGCCGTTAGGAGTAATTACAGAAATATTTCCAGATAAAAACGGAGTTTGTAGAGTCGCATCCGTAAAGACTAAAAGCGGGATCTTTCAGAGTCGCCCGGTAGTAAAGTTGTGCCCTTTGCCAACTCAATAAGTTTGTTTAACATTAAGATTAAGTCTTATCGTGCACCAATGTGCAGTATTAGATTTAGTTACCGCGTAGAATAGTTAGTTAAGTATTCTTGTTTGTAATATAGAGTCGCAACTTTAGAGTTCTTATAACTTTTGGTAGAGTTGTGATGATATGCAATTTTATTTACCTTTCCTTGTGTTTCGAAAGTAGGAACTTTCAAGCCGGGGAAAATGGTTGCGCTTCATAGTTTATAATTCTTATATTTTGTTCCATCACCTTATGGCGATCGAGAGGCATTGGTTTGATAGTCTTAGTTTATTAAATAAGTGCCGCATATTGTTGTTTGGTGGAACTCGCGCGGAGAAGCGCCGTAGTCGGCAGTTTTTTTTTGGGGATTATGTATTTCTAATGAAACTTGAGATTTCTCGTAAATAATAGTAAAATATATTCATTTCACGACTTCACATAACGACAAGAAAAACACGTAATGAAAAGAAGATCACACATCATTTTCAAATCTCGAATACAACTAGAACGCACCCTAGCGACTAAAACAGTAACTAAAAATATTGGCATTCTCGTAGGTCTTATTCTAAATCGGATGTTAAACTTTTTATATATAATATCCAATACTCCCACTAAAGTTTAACATTACTAAAACAAAACTACTTAACATGCAAAAATTGACTTCTCAGATATGCAAAAGAATGTGTGGGTAAGGCCTTAGTTAAAATATCTGCCAGCTGATTTTTACTCGGTACATACTCAATTTTAATTAAGCCCTGTTCCACCTTTTCTCTTACAAAATTGTATTTCACATCTATGTGCTTTGTTCTCTTATGATAAACAGGGTTATTTAAAAGTTTAATAGCACTCTGATTATCAACACATAATGTTACAGATTTATAATTTTCACCTAGCTCTGACAACAATTGTTTCAACCAAAGTATTTCTTTTGATGCTTCGCAAGCAGCTACAAATTCTGCTTCTGTAGTAGAGAGAGCAATAGTCTTTTGTTTTTGACTACACCAAGTAATTGGTCCTCCATTCATTTGAAAAATATAACCTGTAGTAGATCTGCGAGTATCAAAATCTCCTGCAAAATCTGAATCTGAATACCCAATCAGATCATTGCTTTCTCCATACCTAATGAAATAATCTTTAGTATCAATAAGGTATCTTATTACACGCTTAACAGCATTAATATGCTGTTGACTAGGATTGTTGACATATCTGCTCAAAACATTAACAGCAAATGATATATCAGGCCTTGAAACAGAGCACAAAAATAACAAAGACCCAATAGCTTCTCTGTATGGAAAGTTCGAAATGTTTTCATCTACATTCTTTGTGATGATAACATTTGCATCTGCCGGAGTACTTACAGGGTTTGCATTCTGCATAGAAAACCTTTCAATTATTTGTTTGATGTAATTTCTTTGACATATACAAATGCAATTATTTAACCTCTCTATTTCCATGCCTACAAAACATTTTAAATTCAATTCCTTAATTTTAAATTCTTGATTTAAATAATCAATTATTTCTTTGATAATCTGCTTACTCTCAGATATTACCAATGCATCATCAACATAAAGTATTAGGAACACTTTAACTTCCCTAAACAATCCTATAAATAAACAGTTTTCAGCCTGTGATTGTATGAAACCATATTTCTTTAAAAATTCAGTAAATCTAACATTCCAACACCTAGATGCTTGTTTAAGTCCATACAATGACTTTTCCAACTTTAAAATACAATTACCTTTTACCTGTACACCCTCTGGTATACCTATGTATACATCTTCTTCAAGATAACCGTTAAGAAATGCAGTTTTTACATCAAATTGCTGAATTTCTAAATTATACTTTGCTGCAATAGAAAGAATAATTCTGATGGAATCATACCTGGTGGTTGGAGAGAAGGTCTCTTGGTAGTCAACGCCTTTTACCTGAGTAAAGCCTCGTGCACACAGACGAGCTTTGTAACGTGTTATCTGGCCATTCTCGTCCCTCTTAATCACGAAGACCCACTTAGTAGTAAGTGTCCTCTGACCTAAATTTTCAACTGTAGACCAAGTTTCATTTTCTTCTAATGCCATCAGTTCCTCTTGTATGGCCTTGGACCATTCCTCCTTTTGTGAACTTCTCATTGCTTCTTCGTATGTCTGTGGCAATGAGAACTCGGTGAGATTTGCCTCCAAGTTTCTGTTTCTTCTCGGTCTCAGATTTACATGAACTGGTTCTGTATTTTCTACTTCTTGAGATGGCTCATAAGGCGGATCATCACTGTTACAACTCAACAAGCTGTCATCATTCTCTGTTGATGGACTGTCTATCAGTGTGACATCTTCCTCACTCACCACTTCGGATTCAGGATTACTTTCAGCAGTTACATTTTCTGTATTTTCTTTTCCTTCATCAAGAACAAATATTTGCACTATATTCTTTTTGATCTCTGAAACTTGATTCTCATCAAAGATTACATTTCTGGATACTTTCACTTGTTTTGTATTTGCATCATACATTCTGTAATTGGTATTATCATAACCAACAAGTATCATTTTCTCACTCTTTTTGTCTAGTTTTGTTCTCAACTGGTCAGGAACATGAACATATCCAGTACTGCCAAACACTTTCAGATGACCCAACTGAGGTTTCATTCCATTCCATAATTCATAAGGTGTCATATTAGGGGTCTGACTCGAAGAGGTTCTATTCAATATGTACACCGCACAGTTCACAGACTCAGCCCATAGGTTTAATGGAACATCTCTTGCATACAGCATAGAGCGAGCACTCTCTACAATTGTGCGTAGTTCTCTCTCAGCTCGTCCATTTTGTTCTGGGGTGTATGGAGCGGTACGCTCATGAACTATACCTTCTTTATCCATATAGTCTTTGAAAGCTTTACTTACATATTCTCCTCCGTTGTCTGTATGAAAAACTTTTACATTGTGGGCATACTTGTTTCTGATCATCGCATTATATTTCTTGAAAAATTCCAGAACATCGCTCTTGTTCCTCATAAAATTTACATGCCTGTAACTTGTAGCAGCATCTTTGAACAATACAAAATATCTCAAACCTTGAACTGATGCGTGGCTCATTGGTCCGCAGACATCGCTGTATACTAAGTCTCCTGGCTGTAGTTCTCCTCTCATTGACTTCTGAAATGGAAAACGACACTGTTTTCCATATGCACATGCTTCGCAAATAAAATCACTCTGTTTGTCATCAACTTTTAAGCCTTCAACGACATTATTAGTACTCATGTTCTTTATTTGTCTAAGGTTGATATGTCCCAGTCTCTCATGCCACTTTTTAATGTCAGTTTGATTACTTTGAACCACATTACAAGTGTCTGGAACAACTGTTTCAATCATTAGCTTATACAAGTTGTTTTCTGTGATTTTTGCGGTCATCACTACTTTATCCTCTTTGTATATTAAAGCATTTGGGTGTTTCTTGACAATAGTGTACCCTTTTCGTCCAATTACTCCTTCAGAAAACAGGTTTCTCTTTAAAGTAGGGACATACAAAACTCCTTGCAGTATGCTGTACTCCCACTGTTCATCAATCCATCTGCGAATCATAACTTTTCCAATACCGCACACTTCTACGGTTTGTTTGTTTCCTAATGACAATGATTTGTGATTGCATTCCACAAGTTCTTCAAAAAATTCTTTCCTGAATGTTATATGAGCAGATGCACCGCTGTCTAAAATCCAGGTATTCTCTTCAACTTCATTCAAGTCGGTTTCTACATTGAACGCTAACATTGTCTCATTCTTTGATGGTTTCTTGCCTGTTTTCTTTGGAGCACGACATTCTCTTGCGAAGTGGCCACGTTTTCCACAGTTATAACATTCAAAACGATGTTTAGTGGTTTTGTTTTGACTCACACCACTGCCACTCGCACTCTGATTCTTTTTTGTATTTGATACAAGAAGGGCTGTCACTTGTTCTTCGTCACTTGCCATAGTGGCTTCTTCATCCAACAAACGTGCAGTTAAATTCATGATAGTTTGCTGTTTAGGATCCAATGACATCCATGCTTGGCGCAACGATCTGTACTTTGCAGGTAAAGTACCTAATATCTTTGTAATGATGGCCAACTCACTGACGCTTTCTCCACTATCTCGTAGTTGTTGTGCTAAGTTTTCAACCTTTGAGATGTGTTGTGCCACACTGTCAGTTAGACACATTTTATATTGATAGAAACGTTCTTGTATTAGCATCTTGTTCATTTCGCTTTTCTGTTCGTAGACAGTTTCTAACTTGTTCATTATTTCAAAAGCAGTTTCACAATTTTCAATCAGCGTGATCTGCTTGAGATCCATCGAAGAAGTTATTATGAACATTGCCATGCCATCCTGTTTGACCCATTCACTTGAGTCAATCTCCGGTTTTGGAATGGAAATATCGATTCCGTTTGCTTTCAATGCGCATTTTATTTGGAATTTCCACTGCCGAAAATTATTTCCATCAAACTTTTCAATATTCAAAGATCGCAACGTTTGCATCTTTGAGGCCATCGATCGTTTTTTTTTTTTCTTACAACCAAGCAACCAAGATTACTTTTCTTTGCCGTTTTCTCTGTTCTTCAAGTTCCAGAGCTCCTGGGCCCATAACCTTTTTGGGGATTATGTATTTCTAATGAAACTTGAGATTTCTCGTAAATAATAGTAAAATATATTCATTTCACGACTTCACATAACGACAAGAAAAACACGTAATGAAAAGAAGATCACACATCATTTTCAAATCTCGAATACAACTAGAACGCACCCTAGCGACTAAAACAGTAACTAAAAATATTGGCATTCTCGTAGGTCTTATTCTAAATCGGATGTTAAACTTTTTATATATAATATCCAATAGTTTTGTGCTGATGGACGTCGGCTGTTGGCTCCGCTCGATGAGTCTCGCTTCGATTATCGGACAGTGCGCACGCGCCTGTTTTGTCCACATTTTCGCTCTGACGTGCTTCATCTCGTCTTTAAACCCTGAACTGAACCTACATCAAGTGTTATCTGTATTACCTAGACTAGACTGTGTTGTGTACCGCTGGCCAGCGTAGTGTCGTGTCTAGACTGCGAGCTTTAAGCCCTAACGCGGCATCGCTTACATCTACGTGGAGATCGCTGATCAAAGGTATGTGGCATGCTTGATGAATTTGGACTTTAAATCATTGCCTTAAAGTTAGCATCGCTGAATCAGTTCCCGCGCGTATGATTTTTATTTCCTAGCAATTTTTATTCTAGAGGTTATACGCACCAACTACTAAACCGATTTTGATGAAATATGGAATGTAGACTCTACTTTTATCCCGGAAATGTATGGTTCCCTTAGGTTAAAAAAAGTAGTTCACTAGTTTATGAAATACAAGGTTCCGTCCGCGGCTTCGCTCGCGTGGTATGGATAAAAAGTAGCCTATGCCCTATCCCCGGTCATTATCTATCTATATTTTAAATTTCAGCTAAATCGGTTCAGTGGTTGTCGAGTTATAGATGGAACCAACATACATCCATCAAAACATCCAAACTTTCGCATTTATAATATTAGTGTGATCATTAGAAATAGACAGGTTTGGCTGATTTTTTTTATTGTTGTGCTTAATCGATCGAGCGAGCGAAGCGAGCGAAGATCTTAGTGGTAAGTTGGGCGATTTTGCTTTGTATGTTTGTATGTTTGTATGTATGTTTCACGAATTGTTGTTCGCGCATAACTGTCGAACCGTTCATCCAATCTACATGAAACTTGGTAAGTTAATAGGTTGTGGTAAGGAAATTTACGGTGGAGCATATGAGCTTAATCGATGAAGGGGTTGTGAAGATATGGGGTTCCCAAGGGGGTAAAAAATTATGAAAGTTACACAAATATATTGAGTGGGGTGTCATACGAAAGGGCTTATTTTGTACATTCCAAAATGGTTTTTATTTTGAATCTAGGATGTATAGTTTTTGAAATACGATCAAAGAACAAAAACTACGAAACCAGAGCTGCAAGAGCTCCCGTTTCATAGAGTTTCGATGTCTTCGTAGCTCATTGACTGGTCGGTCTTAAAAAGAGAGTGGCATCGTTGCGGTTTGGTTTGCAATGATTTTAGATGCTACTTGATTTATTTTCATGATAAAAAAATTTTTTGATAAAGAATGAAAATAATTGGGGTAAAAAAAGTTAAGTAAACAAATAAATTGAGTGGGGTGTCAAATGAAAGGTCTTTATTTGTACATTCCAAAATAGTTATTATTTTTATTCTAGGACGTATACTTTTAGAAATACGACGAGAATTCATAAATATGAAATAAATGAAAAATTAGACACGACATTATGTATTGCATGCCAGTATTTTTTACCATGAAGAGCTAGCGCAATAGGCATACTCGGCAGTATCAGTAGTAGCACTTGAAATTATAGGGGTAGTCAGAAGAAAGTCCAAATGTAAGCCATCTACGGTGCGCGAGATCTCAGTTCGGGGCGAACTACTAGTTATCGATCGAGCGAGCGAAGCGAGCGAAGATCCTAGTGGTAAGTTGGGCGATTTTGCTTTGTATGTTTGTATGTTTCACGAATTGTTGTTCGAGCATAACTGTCGAACCGTTCATTCAATCTGCATGAAACTTGGTAGGTCAATAGGTTGTGGTAAGAAAATTTACGGTAGAGCCTATGAGCTTAATTGATGAAGGGGTTGTGAAGATATTGGGTTCTCAAGGGGGTAAAAAATTATGAAAGTTACACAAATATATTGAGTGGGGTGTCATACGAAAGGGCTTATTTTGTACATTCCAAAATGGTTTTTATTTTTAATCTAGGATGTATAGTTTTTGAAATACGACCAAAGAACAAAAACTACGAAACCAGAGCTGCAAGAGCTCTCGTTTCATAGAGTTTCGATGTCTTCGTAGCTCATTGACTGGTCGGTCTTAAAAAGAGAGTGGCATCGTTGCGGTTTGGTTTGCAATGATTTTAGATGCTACTTGATTTATTTTCATGATAAAAAAAAATTTTGATATAGAATGAAAATAATTGGGGTAAAAAAAGTTAAGTAAACAAATATATTGAGTGGGGTGTCAAATGAAAGGTCTTTATTTGTACATTCCAAAATAGTTTTTATTTATATTCTAAGACGTATACTTTTAGAAATACGACGAAAATTCATAAATATGAAATACTTAAATAAAAAATTAGACACGACATTATGTATTGCATGCAAGCTAGTATTTTTTACCATGAATAGCTAGCGCAATACTCTGCAGTAGTAGCACTTGAAATTATAGGGGTAGTCAGAAGAAAGTCCAAATGTAAACAATCTACGGTGCGCGAGATCTCAGTTCGGGGCGAACTACTAGTAATAATTGGGTATAATAATTTTTATAATTGGGTGTAAAAAGTTTTGGGAAAATTCACCGGAACGATAAACACGTCTATTTATAAACGTTTGGTTCTGGATGGGAATCGAACCCAAGACCTACAGTGCCAGTCAATACTTACTGAGCTAAAATGAACGTTATTCCTAGGGAGTTAGGATTTAAAATCGAAATTGTATGGTTATCGTTATACTCATTCAATAAACGTATCTTATCATTCACTTGAATTTAAATAGTTGATACTCAGATATTAATCATAAACAGAAATAGATGAATTGCAGAATTTGTTTCTGGTGAAGACGTCATTTTTACTGATTTAAAAATAATTTTATAAATATAGGTACTAGCAGAGTTGGTTAATTTATAATTCTCTTTATCTTTTCGCAGGTGTAACTATTTCTGCACGGGTCTCGTCTGCGCGAAATGGCAAGAGCGTTGGTTATTCGTCAAAGATACCTTCTTCGGCTACATACGCCCTTCGGATGGAATTATAAAAGCGATAATGCTTTTTGATCAAGGGTATGTATAAATAGTTATATTTGTGTTATTGTGACGTGAAGTGGTATTATGTCTATAGACCACTTCATTCTATGAGAATATTGTCTCGTCAGTTTCGTATAAACATTGTTCGATTGCTTTTCAATTAGCGTAAGTATACTTGTAAAAGTAAACAGGCTCATGAAATACGCCTCCTATGTTGTCTTGAGGGTTTTCAGAGCTATGTCTGTACACACGATTAGCATTATGTTCACATTTTTATGACAGTTTCCAAGCCCACTGCCACTCATACTTGCAAACGTAGGTCATAGAGTGAACATAGGCCAACAAAAACAGGATAAAGAAATGAAAAATGTATAATTGTATATTCCCAATGATAAAACATTCCACTTTATTTTGTTTTTTTATAAAAATCCCAATGATCTTTAAACCTTCAGTTGTTTATACTAATCATGGTCATATTAATATTAATGCATTTATTTTGTTGTTTCATTCCAAGCAGTCGATGGAAGCGTAAGTATAATGCAAATAAATGTGGTTTGGACTGAATCTAACATAGTGTCCATAATCATACTACTGAAACATTCACATAAGTTGTGTATAAAAGTTCTCAAATAATACGACACATAATTTAATCATCGTCCCATATTCATAAGATTGTTTTTATGTATTGTATTATAATCGTAATATTAGATTGCAATACAACCACGAATAGTTCTTTAATTGCAAGTTTTGCTTACCGCTTTAAAAAGTTTCCACTCTTTCTCTTTAAAAGAAAAAAAACTAGCTGATAACCACACTGAAAATATGAGTGAGTGAACGTGAATTTCATCATCATCATCATCATTGGCAGCTCAAATAATAGCCCACTGCTGGGTATAAGCCTCCTCCCTAAAACGCCATTCTAGTCGAATTTGTTTAACGTGAATTTGAAGATGCCAAAATGAATGAACGTGAATTTCTCAGGTTTGAAGTATCAACGGGCATGTATGCCACGGGCTTGAACCACGGTCTGCAGGTCCTTAACTACAGCAGACAGATGGTCATCAAATGCTGGACCAAAAGGAAGAGCAGGGAGTGGATGCAGGTCCTAAAAACTGTTGCCAATAAGACCGGTAAGATTTTGAAGCTTGATTTTTACCCGACTGCGGCGAAGCCGAAAAAAAAGGGTTAATCACTTGTAATATTGTAGGTTAGTACAAACCATTGTTGTATTATTCGAATTATTCGTACAAAATGCTATACAAAATAATCCACATCCCACAGAAACTCATAACTGCGTTCCTTTTCACTTGCAATACAAAATAATCCACAGTACTCAAGAGTCAAGATTACAATCTAGTAGAATATTTCTGTGTTATTTTTCACTGTCACTAAATATTTGACCAATAACAATATAATACTCTCTTCCAGCCCGCGACTTCACTTACCCGAACGTGCATTATTCTTTCGCACCCAATCGCAGTGCGATCCCAGCTTCAACCTTCGTGGACGGTTCCGCCTACCTCTCCGCCGTCGCCGACGCGATGGAGCTGGCCAAGGAGGAAATATTTATCGCGGACTGGTGGCTCAGCCCCGAAATATACCTGAAAAGGCCGGCCATGAACGGCAATTATTGGCGGCTTGATACCTTGCTCAAGAGGAAAGCTGTAAGTTTTTTTAGCTACTTATCTCATGAAGTCTGTTTGGCTGGCTAGTTGTATCTCATGTAGTCTGTTTGGCTGGCTAGATGTATCTCATGTAGTCTGTTTGGCTGGCTAGTTGTACCTCATGTAGTCTGATTGGCTGTTTGTTGTATTCACATTTGTTGCAAAGCTATTGAACTGTCTATTTTCATAGAAGATTAGAGTTTAGATTACAAAAAAAAGTAAAACCATCTGTAATACAGAATAGATATAATATAATTATCTTACTACTATGAATTTAGAAGGCCGCTTCATTTACCAATTATTTTGCACAATCAAGTTTATGTGATTTTTGTTGGCAGGCCCAAGGCGTGAAGATTTTCGTGATGCTGTATAAAGAAGTGGAAATGGCATTAGGTATCAACAGCTTCTACAGTAAAAGTAGACTAGCAAGTGAATACATCAAGGTAAGATAACTTGATAAGCACTGATTGTAAAACACACAGCATTACACGATGTCAATTTTGTACCTGCACTGCACAGTTAATTTACAATTTGTACATAACAGATAACATTATTTGGCGCAGTCGGTAGGATAGTTACTTCACAAAACTAATGTCTTCACCGCTTGTTTATCTAGCACACACTTTTCGTAAACACCGTTCGTAAGAAATTTATGGTTTTATTCTAACGTTAGGTTTTCCGTCACCCAGACCACGCGAAAGCCGGCGTGTTGTTCTGGGCGCACCACGAGAAGATCGTCTGCGTGGACCAAACGGTGGCATTCCTCGGGGGCATCGACCTCTGCTATGGACGCTGGGACGATCATAAACACAGGTATGTGTAATGTGTATGTTTGTGTACGTCATACTAATAGTTTCTTAAATTCTGGGGCAACTTGGTGTTGTACTCGATAGAACGAGACAATACCAACTAACTTTCTTCAACTTCAAACTTTGCCAAACCTCGAGAATACAATTGCAATTTCAAAAAGTCAACTCTTGTCCAATGCCTACTACATAATGCTACAATAACCGTGTTAAGTAAATTGAAATAACATTACGAGCCGAGCACTTCCGTGCTTCGGAGGGCACGTTAAATTGTCGGTCCCGGCTTTTAAGTCGTTAAGCCGTGACGGAGGCCTTTAGGCGGCCTAAAAACTCCATCATCAGAGTTAGCCACTTGCTCATACGAACTTACTTTATTCCTAGAATGTAATCTTGATCACAGGGATAATGTATAATTTTCATCACAGGCTGACTGATCTCGGCAACGTATCTCAGCCCAAGAATTCTTTGCGCACGAAGATGAAAACCTCGAGCTCGCCCGGCGGCGGTCTCTACCTTCCCAATCTGAACGGACTTCAAGCCACCATACAACTCGCCAAGAGCTCTAAGGACCTTGTTATAAGTTTAAACGAGTAAGTTGTTTTATTAATTGGCTATCTCCAATATATACTCACATTCATCTGTCAATTTAGTGGGGGAAGCCTTCAGCGATTTTTTTCTTGTTACTCTCATGTAAAATAAAAGAGATTTGGCAGCCGCTTGATAGGAAGCCTACAAGTCTATGTATATTTATTTAATAACAAGATTCCGCTCTAGTGGATCCTATGCTAAAATCATGAGTAAGATAGATAATTATTTAGTCTCAGATTTTATTTTAAATGTTTCATATTATCATCTTCTTGATATTAGACTGTTTCCTCCCAGTTCTTATTTTGTATAGTAATTTTGTATAGATATACCTTAGAGATACTACTTTTATAAACCTTTACAGCAGTACAATAAACATCCAAGACGACAAAGACACGCAAGAAACAAAAACCGACTCTGACCAACCTAAACCGGACACAGAAAACGTGCCACAGCCGACCCTACCTCAACTAGAACCAGGGGACCAACTTCTCATCACAACTCCGACCAACCCAACACCAGACTTCTCCATATTCGAAACTCCCGAAGTACAAAAACGAAACGTACTTAACAAAATCACCAATCGTGGCAAAGATATTATCAGTATAATTTACCCTCCGTTTGAAGAAGAAAGAATTGAGCAGAAGTTTGACGATTCGGAGCGAAAGAAAGCTGAAAAATACGCGCTCTCGAATGACCAAGTACTTCTAACTGATGCATTCGGAACTAAGGATATAAAGGTGAAAAGAAACGTCAGTGAACCGACGCCTTTAGCACAAGTAGTTGAGGGTAGAGTGATCACGGAAAGTACTAAGGATGCCTTGGAAAATGTAGAAGGCCACAATGCCAAATTGTGGATTGGGAAGGATTATACCAATTTTATTGTTAAGGACTTCAGTAATTTAGATCTGCCTTTTGTTGGTAAGTTTATCAATGCAATGCTTAAGTGAAATAGTTGAGTTTTATCACTTAGGGAAAATCCATATTATAATCTCCTCTCTCTATACTCTATCCCTTAACACTCGTATACATAGTTACATATATTAAAAATCTTTATACAATGTAAACATTATACGATTTCAGACTTAGTGGATAGGCTTTCAACGCCTAGAATGCCTTGGCACGACATTGGTGTTATGGTTCAGGATGCCGCCGCGAGGGATGTAGGTAGACATTTCATTCAGCGCTGGAATGCTATCAAATTGGAGAAAGCAAGGTAAACAAATTAACCCTGACCGAGAGGATTATTCAGGATACTAGTTTACCTAATACTCCAATAATAAAACACACTTTTCTCGAGCCATATAAATTATTGCTTTGATAAACACATCGCTTGAGTAATATTATATCTCTTTACAGCTGGTCAAATTTTTTTTGGCATAACATTACACAACAAAAACAGTTTATGTCCTAAAACAAAGATTTTTTTTCAAATTCAAAAATGTAAGTTGTACTAATAATATAATTTTACTTGTTTTATTTCAGACAAAATACAAATTACCCATATTTAGTGCCGAAGACCTATACTGACATCAAGCCATTACAAGATCTAAACAAGACACTTAATGTGGACATCAAGAATGTATCTTGTCAGGTAAAATATAAAGCTTCAATAGTTTTCAACGTAATGACGAAAGCTTATAACCAGTGATCGGAATTAGGCGGGCTAAAATACCTAAAGTTCAAAGAACAGAGGCAAAAAAGGGGAGACTACAAGAATTTTATTCTTGTAGTAAGTAAGAATTTTATTGAAAGTTGGCACAATTTTCATAGTAAGTACATTTAAAATTAATGTTAATAATATTGTGAACTAATTCAAATAATTTTTCTATTTGACCGACGGAAAAAAGTTTTTCATCCTTATAATTTACATTTTAGTTTTTGTTATTAACTCAGGTAAAAATTGATTCACCTTAATGTTAGATGTTCTTTATTAATGTCCCGGAAACGGAAATAATTGGGTCGAAAAATATTTAGTCCTCCTAAGAGACAAATGGAAACAGACGCCATTTGTCTCTGTTATTTTTCGAATTTTAGGTATTTTAGCCCGCCTCATTCCGATCACTGCTTATAACACATACTAGTGCGTCATAAACACTGAACGCGATAATGTATAAGGCCTCGCCCTAATAGAACGCGACTATGCGATCATCCGCGCGATCTGGCCGCATCGCGCGAGTGCCAATTAGGACACCTATTCGACGTCAGTATGTTTGATCGCGGATTCGTACGACTAAAATTTGCGCGAACTTGCGATGATCGCGTAGTCGCGTTCTATTAGGACGAGGCATAAGATTATGGCGTCAAACTATGACGGAAATAGTTATTTGTGCAACAAGAGAGCAAAGTTGATGTTTTCCTCGAGTGCTGATTTTGAATCCCGAGCGAACGAGGGATTCTAAGAATTGAATCACGAGCGTAGCGAGTGATTCTACGTTAGAATCCCGAGTCTAGCGAGGAATTCAAAGGCACGAGATGTGAAAAACTTTGGTCTCGTGTAGCACACAAAATTTTTCACCTCAGCAGCGAGAACATTAACCTACAAATAAAAGATACAACTTTGTACATAATGAAGCAACTGATCCATAATAGGTACCTATTCATTTAAATCTATTTAAAAATAACGCATTTTTCTCAGAAATTAAACGAACATATAACAGTTATTGTAGTTTTGTAAATTAAAAGTTTCTGTTTTGTTCAGAACTTACCTACGTGCTTCTCAGGAAGGGAACTTTGTTCATCACAATCACTTTTTGTCTCAACTCTTCTCTCTGGAGATAAATTAGTGTATTCGCCACTGGTTTCACTCATCTTTATTGTTTTATGAATTTTCAACAAATAACTAGGGTAACAGAAACAAATTCCGCTATTTTATTTTTAAAAGGTGCGTTATTTGTTTTTTTTTTCATAGACAGGCTAGCGATTGACCGCCATGCACTACCACGTGTCAATCGACGACATTCGAATTTGCACACTGCGATTTTGCACACTGGTTTCTCGCAGCAAAGGATGCCATTTCGAGCTGCTGAGGTGAAAACTTTATTTTCACCTCAGCAGCTCGAAATGGCATCCTTTGCTGCGAGAAACCAGTGTGCAAAATCGCATTTTGCACACTGGTTTCAGTGAGGAAAAGTGATTTGAAATTCGAATGTCGTAGATTGACACGTGATAGTGCATGGCGGTCATTGGCTAGCCTGTCTATGAAAAAAAACAATAACGCACCTTTTAAAAATAAAATAGCGGGAATTTGTTTCTGTTACGCTAGTTATTTGTTGAAAATTCATAAAACAATAAAGATGAGTGAAACCAGTGGCGAATACACTAATTTATCTCCAGAGAGAAGAGTTGAGACAAAAAGTGATTGTGATGAACAAAGTTCCCTTCCTGAGAAGCACGTATGTAAGTTCTGAACAAAACAGAAACTTTTAATTTTCAAAATTACAATAAGTTCTGTTATTTTGTTCTTTTAATTTAAAAAAAAAATGCTTTATTTTTAAATAGATATAAATAAATACTTACCTATTATGGATTAGTTGCTTCATTATGTACAAAATTGTATCTTTTATTTGTAGGTAGTTATGTTCTCGCTGCTGAGGTGAAAAATTTTGTGTGCAACACGAGACCAAAGTTTTTTACATCTCGTGCCTTTGAATTCCTCGCTAGACTCGGGATTCTAACGTAGAATCACTCGCTACGCTCGTGATTCAATTCTTAGAATCCCTCGTTCGCTCGGGATTCAAAATCAGCACTCGAGGAAAACATCAACTTTGCCCTCTTGTTGCACAAATAACTATTAATATCAGTTTTCAATTCCAGGTTCTACGTAGTGTATCCAGTTGGTCATGCGGCTTCTTAGACCCAGATACAGTAGAGCAGAGTATCCACGAGGCATACGTGGATACTATCACAAGCGCGCAGCACTACATCTACATCGAAAACCAGTTCTTTATTACGCTGTCACGGACCAACACTAGTGTTAGAAATCAGGTATTTGGACATTTAGTTTTCTTCTCTCTTTCTGTTGTCCTTAAATAAAAGATGGCAAGATTAACATAATGGAATTGTAGGCATATCAAGTAAAGCCGGAATGATGAAAAATAACATTTGGATTTATAAAATGATGCCTTGAAACTGATATTTGTTCACTACAAAAATGTCAATTATTTTATATCGACAGTACACTTCACAGTACAGGATAGAAGCTAGACTATTTACTATGTATGTCAGGATATCTGTTCAGCTGTTGTACACTAACTCTTTGTGTCGCAGTTGTTTCTTTGGGAACTGCAATAGGTAAATAAAAAAAAACAATTTCAAACGGAGTCGGTTAGGAACAAACATACACACACAAACTTTATAATTAGTTTGGCACAAGAAAACGTTTTTTATGTATAATTTAACATTACAGATAGGCGAGGCGTTATACAATAGGATAATGCGAGCGTTCCGCGCTAAGCAAAAGTTCAGGGTGTTTGTGGTAATGCCTCTGCTGCCGGGCTTTGAAGGCGAAGTGGGGGCGCCGTCGGGCACCTCTCTGCACGCCGTCACACATTGGAACTATCAGAGCATAAGCCGGTCAGTAAAAGATACTAAGATACTAATTTACATCTTTATAAGATTCTGAATGCCGAATGATCTGAGTGCTTGTAAACCACGCCTTGGATATTCTGACTACTTAAGTAGCGTTTCAGTATTCGGACCTAAGAGAAGCAAAATTTTAATCAGGATTGCTTAAGATTTAGTTGTTATACTGCTGTTGATGTGAAAATTAAAATCATTAGTTTTAAAAACTTGGGGGAGACCTTTGCTCAGCAGTGGGACGAGATAGGTTAGGAAAAAAAAAACTTTTAAAAACATAAATATCATTTACAAACATACAAACATGAAACGCGCGATAACAATACAACGGTCAATGGCCGACCTTTTACCCTGACTTCTCACCTTTCAATATTACTTCTCATTTTAGGAGCCGGGAAGCAATTATCACACGGCTATACGAATCAGGTGTTCCCGACCCGTCCGAGTACATATCCTTCCACGGCCTCAGAACGCACAGCACGCTGGGGAACGAACCTATTACCGAACTGGTGTATGTACACTCGAAGCTGCTGATATCTGACGATAAGAGCATTATTTGCGGCAGTGCTAATATCAATGACCGGTCTATGCTGGGTACCAGGGATTCGGAGATAGCGGTTCTTTTGCAGGTACTTATAAACTTTTTGGTTCACCATACTAACTCAATAGTTATAATTATAAGCTAGTGTGATCGTAATCATTATGATGAAACTAACCCACTAAGGACCCCAATTAACGTTTCTCTGAATTAAACTCGTTCTAGGATTGTTTGTTTATAAACTGATATCCGCTTATAGACGAAAAATTGAGATATGCTGTGAAAAAACTTCTAAATGTTCTATGCTACTCTGTCAACTTATTATGGGATCTTTAAATAAACTAGAAATTGTGATGCGACAAAGGATAGCGCATATATTTACTGCTTATAGTAAACGAGATAGACGATACTTTTGGCCAACTTCAGAGAGACAAAGACCTCTGTGGCGCAGAGGGTGAAGGCCTGCCTGAGACGCGGGAGGTTGCGGGTTCGATCCCCGCCGCGGGAAAAGTGATTGTATGATCTGCAAATATTAGTTTCGGGTCTGAGTGTTTTTTTTTAAATATGTAAGTAGTATAACAGTCAATGTGTTTCCCATAACACAATCTCTGCTTACTTTGGGGCTACATGATGCACATAATGTGTGAGCATTATTATGTGTCCAGCATTATCTATACTTCTATACTAATCTATACTAATATAATAAAGCGGAAGAGTTTGTTTGTTTGAACGCGGTTATCTATAAAGATCCGATGTGACTACTATAGATAAAGGCTGGTATAATTTCAGGATGAAGAGTTCACGGAAGGAACAATGGCCGGGGATACGTTTCCGTGCGGGCGCGTGGCGGGCGCGCTGCGCAAGCGTCTATTCCGAGAGCACCTCGGTCTCATGGAAGAGGATCTAGATCACGTCGGGGTGGCATTAGATGATCCCTGCTGCGACCAGTTCTACAGAAACGTGTGGAAGGCCGCGTCCACACGGAACACCGATATTTATGAAGAGGTTAGTAGTAAAACTGTTATGAGAGCACCTCGGTCTCATGAATTATCAACACTTCAAAAGAACATTGTAAAGATAAACAGTTCGTTTATTTATTCTAACCATAAGTCTGATTAAAAGCCAAGCGCTTCACTCTAAACTTTTATATGTGCGAATAAAGTTTATTTTATTTATTTTTATTATTATTTTTAATTTAAATCGCACCCATCGCATGGTGTTCGCGTTAATAGTCATATTGTTAATCCTATAAAACGATTTACTTATGTAATTATTTAAACTAAATGTATTATTTCTTTCACAGGTATTTCACGTGATACCAACAGATTCAGTCCACAGTTTCGCGGAACTGAAGCGCTTCCAAGAAGAACACCACGAGAGCTTATGGCACTCTGACCCCGCGCTAGCGAACAGGAAAATAGAACTTATTCAAGGGTATTTGGTGGATCTGCCGTTGGATTTCCTTTGTAACGAAACCCTTACGCCTAGAACTACATCGATGGAGGGGATGATGCCTACGGCTCTTTGGACATAAATGACAAAACCGAAAATAGAGGTACCACTATTCTTTACGTGTCCTTAAATTATGTTTATATGTTCAACTAACTATCGTTACTTTTCAACTACCCTGGCAATGTAGTTAATGCATTTTTTACAAGTAAACAAAGTTGAATATAATGAACGAGCCAATAGTCATGTAAATAAACTATTTCCCTCTTATTGCTATCAAGCAATGCTTTGATATTTTTAAGGTCACTCAATTATATACAGGTGAGCGTAAAATGATCAACCTATAATTAAACTATAACTGATTTGAATATAATTATCTTGGTAAAAATTAAAATTAAGAAATTTTTACAAAGGAGGTGTTCCTTAGCACGCCTAGTCTTTGACCACCAGACGGAAAATATTTAAAAAACCTGTGAATTTCTAAAAATATACTCCAACTTTAAATTAACATTCTCGTTCTCTGCAGAGAAATGTTTTAAATTCGACGTCTTTTTACAATGGTAACATATTTTCCTGGACGGCCATGACAGTGTAACAGTTCGAAGCTGCCACTGTCACTTGCATTTTGACAGTTTTGTGATTTTGGCGGGTTATTGATTCAGTCAACATTTTTTTCGTTGGAGTTGTGTGATGCGCTACTTGTCAAAATTGACAAGCTGAATTTCAATTCAGTCAGCTTTCAAGCTGACAAGACATTTACATAGCTCAATACCACCCGCTATATTGTTTTATGTTTTGTGTTGCTCTACGTGAGAAAGTAATTTTAGGAACAAGTTCTAAACAAAGCAGAATATTAAAAAAATGACAATGGGAAAAGGTTTTACATTATAATTAGCTATGTTTATACAAATGGACACCAACCTAGCCTAGGCTCCATAGAACCATGAAACATCTCCTTTGTGTATAGAAGCACTCGAACAAATATATTTATTTCACAATAATTTATTATTTCACAAAATTGCCTGTTACTGTCTAATTAATAATCCCTAAAGCCTTGACCAAACGATGACAATTGGTGTCACGATGCGTTCTCTAATTGGACAAAAACTGATCGCCACCTTGCACGGCACCACGGACGCTCTGGTTTGGTCAAGCCTTTAATTTTCCATTCAGTACCCCGATCGCGAGTATGCACAGAGTCTACTATTCGATCCGTGACTGTAGTATAGTCTCTCAAATGTATTGGGATTTTAGTTCAGTCAAGTTACCACTGGAGGCGCTGCACCGGAATTCCATTATATTTGAGAGACTATAATACAGTCACGGATCGAATAGTAGACTCTGTGCATACTCGCGATCGGGGTACTGGTATTTATAAAGCTTTATCTGAACTGAAGTATAACTTTACAGTCGCTCAGATTAATATGATTTCTTCTGTGATAACAATTTTCTTAAAATCTTTTTACTTAATGCGTAATTCAATTTCCACTTACTCGTCCATTATAATATTTTTCTAATACCATTATTCCTTCCAATGTGTACTGTAATTAAGAATTAATGTATGTTACTTTATCAATGAGATTATACTGTTATACCTAACATTGAATGTTATCAAAAGTAAGGCAGTACCTACAGTTAATTTCATATTTAAAAGGTACCTATACCTACTTATTTTTATATCAATTTTTTACCATAGCTATTACTTGCCAGTGATGTGTAAATATAATAAATATAAATGGTGCTTGTATAATAATAATTATATTTTCAACTAAGAGACCAATCAACTAATTATAATTTCTGTTACTTATTGCAAAAAAAGCTAATATGTTTTAAACATTCATTCTTTGTAAATTGAAAAACAAATGAATTCCTACTTATAATTTCTGATTACCTACACATGTATTTTACCAGAAATGTATTTTTAATCAATGACTAATATAATAATAGAATGGACCGTTTGTGTAATTTAATTTATTGTAGGTAATAATGACGTAAGTTATATTATTTTTTTATCATTCCAACCAACTGCCTTCATCCACCACCGTTTTTTTTAAACTTAATTTCTAGTTGTATTATTATTTATTTTATTATATTTAATTTTGTTAAAATAATTGTCGTGATGTCTTTGTTTGTCAGTTTCAAGTCACCAAAATTTGACTAACGAATTCACAATGGGAATTAAAGGGTGGTTGAGATTTTTAAAATATTTATCAGCAAAAGTTCAGTTAAATTTTAATATTAATTGGTACGTCATCACATCACATATTGATTATTAGATATCGCAAAATATTGGTACATGCAAGGTGTTCATTTATTTATAAGTGCCTCTCACTACCCCATTTAGACACCTTCATTATGGCTTTAAGAGCCATTATACAATTTCGCACTCGACAAAATCAGCGCTCGGAGGGACAAAAGTTGCTAAATTCTAACACCCAATGAACAGCGCTCCGTTTCTTAGACTAAACGGTTTTGGTAATTTTCATGTGATTGATTTATTTGAGATAGTAAAAATACTTTTTGGGTAGGTACTTAGGTAGGTACCTATAGGTATAACACAAAACAAAGTCGGGTTAGTTACACTTTGAATACAAATAATTACAAAAAAATAAATGTTTGTTTTTTTGTCCCATAAACCATATTGTGCTGATCTGATGGAGTCAGGAGCTTTTCAACAGAACTCTTCAGTAAATAGTCCGATTGAGTTGAAACTTGGATCTCAGCATGTCAGTCAAGTTCCGACTACAATGAAATAATATGGTGACAGCTAGCTCATCTGATGATGGAGTCAGGACCTGTTCCATGGAACTTTTTAATGATATGGGTATCAAATGACAGGGCTTGATGAGCGCAACACAATGCTGATCTGATGATGGAGCCAGGACCTGCTCCATGGAACTTTTTAATGATATGGGTATCAAATGAAAGGGTTTGATGAGCGAAACACAATGCTGATCTGATGATGGAGTCAGGACCTGCTCCATGGAACATTTTAATAATATGGGTATCAAATGAAAGGGTTTGATGAGCGCAACACAATGCTGATCTGATGATGGAGTCAGGACCTGTTCCATGGAACTTTTTAATAATATGGATATCAAATGAAAGGGCTTGATGAGCGCAACACAATGCTGATCTGATGATGGAGTCAGGACCTGTTCCATGGAACTTTTTAATGATATGGGTATCAAATGAAAGGGTTTGATGAGCGAAACACAATTCTGATCTGATGATGGAGTCAGGACCTGCTCCATCGAACTTTATAATGATATGGGTATCAAATGAAAGAGCTTGATGAGCGCAACACAATGCTGATCTGATGATGGAGTCAGGACCTGTTCCATGGAACTTTTTAATGATATGGGTATCAAATGAAAGGGCTTGATGAGCGCAACACAATGCTGATCTGATGATGGAGTCAGGACCTGTTCCCTGGAACTTTTTAATGATATGGGTATCAAATGACAGAGCTTGATGAGCGCAACACAATGCTGATCTGATGATGGAGTCAGGACCTGTTCCCTGGAACTTTTTAATGATTATGGGTATCAAATGAAAGAGCTTGATGAGCGCAACACAATGCTGATCTGATGATGGAGTCAGGACCTGTTCCATGGAACTTTTTAATGATATGGGTATCAAATGAAAGGGTTTGATGAGCGAAACACAATGCTGATCTGATGATGGAGTCAGGACCTGCTCCATGGAACTTTTTAATAATATGGGTATCAAATGAAAGGGCTTGATGAGCGCAACACAATGCTGATCTGATGATGGAGTCAGGACCTGTTCCATGGAACTTTTTAATGATATGGGTATCAAATTAAAGGGCTTGACGAGCGCAACACAATGCTGATCTGATGATGGAGTCAGGACCTGTTCCCTAGAACTTTTTAATGATATGGGTATCAAATGAAAGGGCTTGATGACCGAAACACAATGCTGATCTGATGATGGAGTCAGGACCTGTTCCATCGAACTTTATAATGATATGGGTATCAAATGAAAGAGCTTGATGAACGCAACACAATGCTGATCTGATGATGGAGTCAGGACCTGTTCCATGGAACTTTTTAATGATATGGGTATCAAATGAAAGGGTTTGATGAGCGAAACACAATTCTGATCTGATGATGGAGTCAGGACCTGCTCCATGGAACTTTTTAATAATATGGGTATCAAATGTCAGGGCTTGATGAGCGTAACACAATGCTGATCTGATGATGGAGTCAGGACCTGTTCCATGGAACTTTTTAATGATATGGGTATCAAATGAAAGGGTTTGATGAGCGAAACACAATTCTGATCGGATGATGGAGTCAGGACCTGCTTCATGGAACTTTTTAATGATATGGGTATCAAATGAAAGGACTTGATGAGCGCAACACAATGCTGATCTAATGATGGAGTCAGGACCTGCTCCATGGAACTTTTTAATAATATGGGTATCAAATGAAAGGGCTTGATGAGCGCAACACAATGCTGATCTGATGATGGAGTCAGGACCTGTTCGATGGAACTTTTTAATGATATGGGTATCAAATGAAAGGGTTTGATGAGCGAAACACAATTCTGATCTGATGATGGAGTCAGGACCTGCTTCATGGAACTTTTTAATGATATGGGTATCAAATGAAAGGACTTGATGAGCGCAACACAATGCTGATCTAATGATGGAGTCAGGACCTGTTCCATCGAACTTTATAATGATATGGGTATCAAATGAAAGGGTTTAATGAGCAAAACACAATGCTGATCTGATGATGGAATCAGGACCTGTTCCATGGAACTTTATAATGATATGGGTATCAAATGAAAGGGTTTTATGCGCGAAACACAAAGCTGGGTTAGGATTTACTTTTGACTTCGATTTTTGATGTTTGATTTTTCATTTTTAATCTTGATTTTAATTTTAAAATCAAAATCAAGAAATAAAAATCAAAATAAAAATCCGAGATCCGAGAATCGAGAAATGAGAAACAAGAATCAAGAATCACAAATCAAAAATTAAAAAATGGAAAATCAAGAATTAAGAATCCAAGATACAAGATCCGAGAATCGATAATCGAAAATTGAAAATCAAGAATCAAAATCAAGAATCAAGAACCCGATATCCAAGATCCGATAATCAAGAATTGAGACTCGAAAATCGAAAATCAAGAATCCGAGATCCGAGAATAGAGAAACTAAAATTGAAAATCAAGAATCAAGAATCAAAATGAAAGCCAAAATCAAGAATCAAAGTCAAAGTAAACCCCGACCCAGCTTTGTGTTTCGCTCATCAAGCCCTTTCATTTGATACCCATATCATTGTAAAGTTCCAGGGAACAGGTCCTGACTCCATCATCAGATCAGCATTGTGTTTTGTTCATCAAGCCCTTTCATTTGATGCCCATATTATCATTAAAAGTTCCATGGAACAGGTCATAACTCCATCATCAGATCAGCATTATGTTTTGCTCATCAAGCCCTTTCATTTGATACCCATATGATTAAAAAGTTCCATGAACCAGGTCCTGACTCCATCATCAGATCAGCATTGTGTTTCGCTCATCAAACCCTTTCATTTAATACCCATATCATTAAAAAATTCCATGGAACAGGTCCTGACTCCATTATCAGATCAGCATTGTGTTGCGCTCATCAAGCCCTTTCATTTGATACCCATATCATTAAAGAGTTCCATGGAACAGGTCCTGACTCCATCATCAGATCAGCATTGTGTTGCGCTCATCAAACCCTTTCATTTGATACCCATATTATTAAAATGTTCCATGGAGCAGGTCCTGACTCCATCATCAGATCAGCATTGTGTTTCGCTCATCAAACCCTTTCAATTGATACCCATATCATTAAAAAGTTCCATGGAACAGGTTCTGACTCCATCATCAGATCAGCATTGTGTTGCGCTCATCAAGCTCTTTCATTTGATACCCATATCATTATAAAGTTCGATGGAACAGGTCCTGACTCCATCATCAGATCAGCATTGTGTTTCGGTCATCAAGCCCTTTCATTTGATACCCATATCATTAAAAAGTTCCATGGAACAGGTCCTGACTCCATCATCAGATCAGCATTGTGTTGCGCTCATCAAGCCCTTTCATTTGATACCCATATTATTAAAAAGTTCCATGGAGCAGGTCCTGACTCCATCATCAGATCAGAATTGTGTTTCGCTCATCAAACCCTTTCATTTGATACCCATACATTAGTGCGTACAGATAATACGTAATAATTTAGTGTAGTGTTATTTATAAAATATGTATGTTAGTTGTAAGGTATTTATTGCTATGGGCCGTAGACTAAGTAAAATAACATCTTGTAACTTATTCTAATGTTGCCTGAAATAAAGTTTATTATTATTATTATTATTAAAAAGTTCCATGGAACAGGTCCTGACTCCATCATCAGATCAGCATTGTGTTGCGCTCATCAAGCCCTTTCATTTGATACCCATATTATTAAAAAGTTCCATGGAGCAGGTCCTGACTCCATCATCAGATCAGCATTGTGTTTCGCTCATCAAACCCTTTCATTTGATACCCATATCATTAAAAAGTTCCATGGAACAGGTCCTGACTCCATCATCAGATCAGCATTGTGTTGCGCTCATCAAGCTCTTTCATTTGATACCCATATCATTAAAAAGTTCCAGGGAACAGGTCCTGACTCCATCATTAGATCAGCATTGTGTTGCGCTCATCAAGCTCTGTCATTTGATACCCATATCATTAAAAAGTTTCAGGGAACAGGTCCTGACTCCATCATCAGATCAGCATTGTGTTGCGCTCATCAAGCCCTTTCATTTGATACCCATATCATCATAAAATTCCATGGAACAGGTCCTGACTCCATCATCAGATCAGCTCGCTGTCACCCTATTATTACATTATTAGTTACACAACAATTCAGATCATTATTCTGCTTTAACGGCCTTTTTAGCCCCGCAGAAAATATTTAAAAATAGGTAATTAATAACTTAGCAACCAATGTATCAAACGCTCCTATTTCGCTATATTCTTCGTAGCCGGCGACGTGCTTTGCGAGTCGACTCAGTGCGAGCTCCGGGATGCAAAGCGATACGTCCACCCCCTAGAAGCGCTCGGCGCGGTCTGCTTGCGTCGAGTAGATAGGGTAGTAGATACGACGCGTTTTAGGTGTTTTTAAAAGATTTTTCATTGCCAATTTTTTAATCTTTTTGCATTTTTTTTTTCAGAAAAGGATTGATTTTGAATTCAAGTTTATTTCTGTTTTGTTAATTTTACGAACAAGAGTTCTAAGTCAGTTCTAAGTAGCCAAAATCAAAAGCAATTCTTTGGCCGTTTTCTCGAAATTTGGACTAAGTTAAAGATTTTTTTACTCAAAAACTAAATAAAGGTAGTAAAAAGTGATCCATTTAATAGTTTGGTTGACTATCACAGCAAAACATCGTAATTTTTTTATACCATTTGGACGTCAAAATGATTCGTAAATATGGTGATTTCTAAACCTCTTACAGCAAAAATTCACAAAACAGTCGCCGGTTTGAGGTCGATTAATCAAAAAGAAATAATAAAAATACAAAAGTAGCTCATTTAATAGTACAAAATTGAAATGATATTTCATGCTGTGCCATAATTTTTTTATAAATACAGTGTTTTCATTGAAAAATGCTGCCCCAAAACATCACGTAAATCAGAAAATTTTGTCTAATGCCTCTTAATTGCTTGAAGATCTAAGAAAATCTACCACACAATAGCTGGTTCTTCGTTGGGTAAGTTGATGGTGCTCTGTGCTTTTGACGGATATATAAGTGATAAAAATAAACAATGGTTATAAGTATTTCAACTATGTACTTACATAATTTTCATATCAATTGTTATTTTCGAAGATAAGATGAAGAATATTACTGAAAATTAAAATTTTTAAGATTTAATTTAGGAACAGAACATCCAATGAACTTATTCAGTAAGTACCTAATACAATCTGATTTATACCCAAAATATAATGTTAAAAATGTTTTATTTTTGTATTAATTTTATTATAATATTTTAATGACGCAATAAAAACCTAAATGTAAAAGTTATTGTTGTTTAATTATTTCCAATTCAGTACCTATTCTTAGTTGTTAAATTATACAATTTTCCACATAACATCTTTTGTAGCGCGCTTGGCCACTCAATACCTACATAATTAAGTTCAGAATATTATTATGTAAGTAGGTACATAATTTAGTAGAGACATGTGCCCAGCAATCAGTGGGACACATTAAAGGTTAAAAAAGAAAAGGTACCCAAGCTTAATTTTATCTAAACTAAAAGTTAGTTAAATGCTGAATAATTGAATGAACATTTGAATGCGGCTGCAGGCACAGATTACTGTGCTGCAGGTATGAAGTTAAAGAAAGTTATTGATGACTCTCGTTTAATATGTAAATGACTCAAACTGGATTAAGTTTTTACTCGAGAGTAAACTACTGTTTGTTTGAATATTTTGACATTTAGTCCAGTCAAATTAGGAATTAACCTCGGAATGAGAAATAATAAGCTGAATTTTCGTATATACCTTCATTTAAGCGCCCTAAAAGTTGTCTCAAAAGTCTCATAAAATCTCGTGTCTGCGTCTTAAGTTATTCAAGGTCAAAGGTAAAAAAAAATAGTTTTTCGCGAATATCTCGGTTGCTATTGGTCCAGTGATGTTAAGAGGGCAGCGACGAACGAATTCTCCATACAAACGTACTACCGAAATCATTTAAAATTTGAGCGTATTTTCACCACTTTATGCACTTATTTAGATTAAGGAAGTATTAATCTAGGTTCCTGTTAAACTTTTGATCTAAAAAACTTACCTGAAACAAAATGTAACCAAATTGTATTTCTAACATTTTTACAGCAAAAATATCGTGTTTTCGTTGCGTTTGTTCTGTATGATAAACAACAATGATTGTAATATCCTTTTAATAGGAACACAGATTAGAGTGTCTAGTTACAGGCCATACAAAAAAAATTGCGAAATCATTAACTTTTCATTCATCATTTTTGGTATTACGGAATACATCGTAAATTCTTGTAAATTCTGAACTCGAGTATTGCCGTACGCGTTGCTCGGATGTCTTCAATGTGTGTGTATAGTCCCGGAGGCGGAGTTTCGACACTCACACTAACGCAAAATTGGTTTGCAACGACCACCGCTTTTTATAATTTTTAGCATTTTTAGCTCGCTCGATGTATAGGTATGTAGGTATAGGTGTAGGTAGTATACACACTAACTAGATAGGTGTACCTAGCGTAGATTAGAATTGATTTTTACTTTGAACAATTATTTCAATTTTAAATGGTATGTAGGTAGGTAGGTTTTGTAGACCCTTTTATGAAAATTACTTTCTTTTTAACCGACTTCAAAAAAAGGAGGAGATTTTCAAGTCATAGGAATATTTTTTTATGTAGGTAGGTATGTTTCTCGAGTATCTACTTGAATAGGTGAGCCTGGACCGATTTGGAAAATTATTTTTTTGTTTGAAAGGGTACCAGGTGGAGCTATGGTCATCAGATCAGGTCAGGATCTGATAATGGAGTCAGGAACTGTTCAACAGAACTCCTCAGTAAATAGGCTGATTGAGTTTAAACTCGGCATAATGTAAGCTGTCTTGTTCCGTTTCGTTCCGACTACAATGTCATGTAATATGTAATACCTATGCGTACCTATGGTGACTGCGAGCTGACCTGATGATGGAATCAGAAGCTGTTCAAAAAATGGTGCTGGTGATGATGATGACGAGTTTCAGCTCCATCGGCCTATTTAGATTTAGGTAGGTACTGATGTGTTCTGTTGAACAGCTCCTGACGCCATCATCAGATCCTGACCTGATCTGATGACCATGGCACCACCTGGGACCCTTTCAAACAAAAAAGAATTTTCCAAATCAAAAAAATTCCAAAAACATACCTACCTACCTACATAAAAAAATATTCCTATGAATTGAGAATCTCCTCCTGTTTTTGAAGTCGGTTAAAAAGAAAGTAATTTTCATACTAAAGTTATGAAGTTGAAGTTATGAAAGAAGTTGAAGTTATGTTTTTAAACTTCAAAGTCTATAAATAGAACAGTAGTAGTTTTGTAATGACGTCACAAAATGACGGCGGGCCATTTGAATCTGCCAAGAGGGGCTTTTCCATCCTACTAATAATTTTACAGTGTGAAAGTTTGTGAGGATGTATGGATGTATAGATGTACCGCTATCTAGGGATGTTTGTATGTTTGTTACTCTTTCAAGCAAAAACTACTGATACACGCGCGGTTCGAGGGGGGGGGTCATGGGGGTCATGACCCCCCCCCCCCCCCTCAAAATTCTTGAGAAACCTGTAACATCCAGCAAAAAGAGAGGTAGGTCCGCACTACCAAAACTAGTGACCCCCCCCCCCAAGATCAAAGTCTGCGACCGCCAGTGCTACTGAACGGATTTTAATGAAACTTGGAATACATATAGGTAGGTACCTATACTTACCATAATTTATGACCTGGAATAAAACATAGGCTACTTTTTATCCGGGTAGGTATCACCCGAGCGAAGCCGCGGGCGGAACCTAGTATATTTTACATTTGTCTCTCTGATGTTGGCTGTTAGGTAGGTATTATGTTTTATCTCGCTTACATAGATACCTACCTACTCTACTGCCTATAACAGTGGCGGATTTCCAAATTTGCCGCCAGTCGGCTATTCAACTTTTGCCGCCCCTACACTCGATACCACATCACAATCATATTAATTACATTTTTTTTGTTAATGAAATTGTAACTTTTATGATTTGTGTAATATTATTTTTAACCGACTTCAAAAAGGAGGAGGCTCTCAAGTCGACTGTGTGTTTTTTTTTATTTTAGGTATATATTTTTTTTAGTTTTTTGTGTGTGTGTTACGCCATTTCTCCGTCAATTGTGGACCGATTTTGACAATTATTTTTTTTTTGGTTACAAAGGATATACTCCAGAAGTGGAGGATCTGATGAGGGGATCCCATGGAAATCGAGGGGAACTCTCAAACTTTATGGTTATTTATTGTGTTTGTAGAACTATCGGGCTGAAATTTTGCACACTTATATATTCTCGGTGACAATGAAATATTATGGTATCAATCAAGCTTATCTGATGATGGAGTCAAGAGCTGTTCAACAGAACTCCTCAGTGAATAGGCCGATTGAGTCGAAACTCGGTATATCTATCAAGTTTCAATTACAATTTAATAATATGGTGACAACGAGCTGATTTGATGATGGAGTCAAGAGCTGCTCAACAGAAATCCTCAATAAATTGGCCGATTGAGTAAAAACACAGCATATCTGTGAAGTTCCGACACAATGTAATATAATAATATGGTGACAGCGATCTGATCTGATGATGGAGTCAGGACCTGTTCCATGGAACTTTTTAGTAAAATAGAAATAGAAATAAGTTTTATTTTCGCCACTACGATACATACAACACAAATCAGAAATGCTACATTACAGTGACAAGAAAATAAGGTTACCCCTCAGCATTTGCTCCAGCAGCGCCATGGCTGTTAGAGCGCTGGTTTTCAGTATCTTAGTTTTTAGTAGTATAGTAGTATAGTAGTAGTGACATGGATATCAAATGAAAGGGCTTGATGAGCGAAACACAATAAGTAGGTAAGATGACATCATTCTTAATAAAAAATAAACACTAAAATAAAAAATAAAAAATAAAATACTTAACCGACTTTAATTAAAACATACTTGCACTAAAAAGCAAAACATAAGAATATAAACAGATTTATTTACCTAATTACTAATTACGCGCACTCCGCACTTTAGGTACGAAGCTACAAGTACATTGATGGGCCCGCCCGGGCGGGCCTTGGCAGGGTTCCCACTTGCCACTCGGCTCTAATACCTATCGCGTGACAACTCGACAACCCTTCCGCGTCACTCCGCGCCAGACAGTGACAGAGTTATGCGTTAGAAAGAGAGAATTTGTGTAGACACGTGTCAGTGCATATTGCACTAGGCAAAGAACGCTTACGCGAGCTGAATTGAACTTTGTCGCATAATTCTGTGCTACAACGTAGGTATTTTATTCAAAGTTTTCGTCAGAATCTACGACTTTTTGCCTTCTTGAGAGAATCATTTTGAGACAGAGATTCGTAGATCACACATACATTTGTCTCACAGGCAGGCAAAGGGAATTAAATTTGCAACCTTCTGTGTTTCAGGCGGGCCTTCGCCCTCAGCACCACAGAACATTGTTGTCATGATGAATAATAATGGATTCATAACATGTCGCATATTGTGGCTGTTTTCGGCCTCCCGTGATCGTTTCACTAGGTTTTAACAGTTCAAAATAGATGAGATTCTTCTGATCCTACCAAATACAGGGGGTCTAAAGTGGCCACTTTTGATGAAAAATCAGATGTTTCATAGATGCTTCATCTATGAAACATCTGACTTTTCATCAAATGCTTCATAAATGCTTCATATGCTTCATCTATGAAGCATCGATGCTTCATAGATGTTTCATAGATGTTTCATAAATGCTTCATATATGAAGCATCTATGAAGCATTTCACAAAACATCTTTTTTGACAGATCTATGTGCGAGGTTAAATTTATTATATTGAAAAGTTTTATGGACACGGGATTTTATCGCGTAATTTACCTTATTTTTCCCGACGTTTCGGCTATGTTGCAATAGCCGTGGTCGCGGGCAGACTGTTAAATTTATTTTTATAAATTAAATAGGTAGGTACCTACTTAGTTTTTTTATAGAAATGATTGCACTGCGCCACCCTGATGGACATATGGAAATATTTTTGAGGCACACGAATAAATAAAAAAGGTAAATTGTCGCGGGAGAGGGTCTCAGGTTTTTTTTTTCTTAAATTTGGCTTCGCATGGGTTTTGCATTCAGCCATCCGTTTTCCATTCAACCTATTTTCTTTCTAAAAATAAATTTAACCTCGCACATAGATCTGTCAAAAAAGATGTTTTGTGAAATGCTTCATAGATGTTTCATAGATGCTTCATCGATGCTTCATAATATATGAAGCATCTACACCGTTTATTTTTGGTCAGTTTAAAGCCAGCGCCTACGTAATCTATATCGATAACCTTACTCAAAAATAATAATAAATATGAGATCTATTTTTTTGCAATTAATAATATCACGAAACATAGGCAGGATAAATCACGGAGATACGTGCTCTGTGCTCAGCTGTTGCTACGGCATAGAGTCTATGCTACGTCGTAGTCATACATACATACCTAGGTCAGTAGCTCTGCGCGCCTACGACACCATAACAAGTGTTTTACTCACTTTTGTTAATCTTTTCAACTATTTAGTTTCGTATGAAATACTTATCAAATTCAAAAACGAAACCAACGACACGAATACGATTAAGCAATACAAGCAGTGGGTGCTGGCTTTAAACTGACCCAGAATTAACGGTGTATAAAGCATCGATGAAGCATTGATGAAGCATCGATGCTTCATTTAAGAAGCATATATATGAAGCATTTATGAAGCATTTGATGTTTCATCAGATGTTTCATAGATGAAGCATCTATGAAACATCTGATTTTTCATCAAAAGTGGCCACTTTAGACCCCCAGACAATTACCTCAGCACCAACAACAACAACCAGCACCAACAACAACAACCAGCACCGACAACTCGTTTGGAGTTGTTTGCACACCAGCTTAAGATGAGCCGTACATTCAACGGTTCCTGTGCATTCCGGGTGTCAAGGATTCCGGCTGTTTGTAATTTCGGAACTACAAAACCGATGACCTTGAAATTTTTACGGAACAATATATAAAGTACTTACTTTCAAACAAAGTAAAAACCGGTCAAGTGCGAGTCGAACTCGTACACCGAGGGTTCCGTACCTACCCATTATACCTACCCATTAAGTTATTAAACAATTAGTAATTTTTTTTGTACATATCCTAGTTCTGCGATAGCAGCGCCGCAAATGTTCTGCGCACACGAGCATAATATTGCAATAAATATTTTCTTTTACTTACTTTCACACAATAGCACAATTTTATTTATTTACCTTATTTGAGGATGGTGCCAATTAAGCTAGTTCGCTTAATTGTATGAGCGCTCATACAACTCAGAAGACAATCTTAATTGGCGTCAACTATGTATGTATGTATGTATGGGAACACCCTTTAACTTTCAACTTTTTTAATTTTTTGGAATTTTTCCTTTATTTCTGCTATAAGGCCTTGCTTTTTGCCAAATTTCGTGATTCTAGGTCAACGGGAACTACCATTTAGGTTTTCGACCCAAAACCTCTAGGGTACTTCCGGTTGACCTAGAATTGTCAATTTTGGTTACAAGCAAGGCCTTACAGCACAAGTAAAGGAAAAATTCCGAAAAATAAAAAAAGTTGATAATTAAGGTAAGTTTTGGTACTTACAAGTTTTCACGAAAACCTAAATTTGCCTATATCTTTTTATAGTGTTGACTCAGGACCTTGATTTTTATACTCACAATAAGGACTATAGACCTCAGTATATGGTATGAATTTCAACTTGCTAGCTCCACCCGTTCCTGAGATAATTGATGGTGACAGACAGACAGACAGACGGACAAGAAAGTGATCTTATAAGGGTTCCTTTTTTTACCTTTTAAGGTACGGAACCCTAAAAAGAATCAATGAAATCGGACTACGCGCTCATGAATTACAACCAGATACTTATTTTGACTTTCATCCCCTCTCCCTAGGGAACCGTGCTGAATTTCAGGATTAAAAGTATTTTATATTAGACCTCGTAGTATGCACTCAAATAATACCAGGTTTCATTTAAATCCAACCAGTAGTTTCGACGTAATGCGCGGCCATGATACGGACAGACAGACATGAATGAAAAAAATTACAGTTTTGGCTTCAGTATCGACAATAGAGAGCCCTCCAAAAAAAATTTCAAAATATCTTCAATGTACAGAATTTGACCTGTTACAGTTTTATTATAAACTAGCTGCTGCCCGCGGCTTCGCTCGAGTTGTAACCGGATAAAAAGTAGCCTATGTTACTCTCCAGCCCTCCAACTATCTCCACACAAAAAATCACGTCAATCCGTCGCTCCGTTTTGACGTGATTCAACTACAAATAAACAAACAAACAAACACACTTTCACATTTATAATAGGGGTACGGATACCTATTGATGTTTGATTGGTTGATGATTGATGATGATTGATTGATGATGTGAAATTTAATGATTACTTAATGAAAATAAAAATTCTTCGGTACACATAGGGATTTTTCGTACATGACGACCTTACACGTGCTGATTACAGCTACAGAAACAAACATGATCAACAGGTAAACTGTTGGAAATTTTCGGGATACTACTGTAATTCGCGGGCCCATCTAAACGCGCCGCCTTTATCGCTCGTTTCCAATCCAATTATGGAAAAAAGTTCTAAGCAAGAAAAGCTCTCACTCTAACAATTTTTAAAACATTACTTACATGTTGAATTGTTTGTGTGTACATAATAACATAGCATTATCAATAAATATAGGTAAATATTATTTTTCTGTAACACAAAAAAAAAATTTCCCTATTTGCCGCCCCTAAAATCTGCCGCCCTAGGCTCCAGCCGAGTCCAGCCTTCTCAGCCTATTGGTACCACCAATTGATTTGCCACGTCATAAGTACCTAAATATGCGTTATCCTTTGTTGCACTTATGGGGGCATCCATTAATTACGTCAGGCTTTTAGGGGGCGGGAGGGGGTTGAGCCAAATCGCACCTAATCCCATGTGGGATTAAAAATGAAAGGGAGGTCTCGGCAAATCTAGGTAGGTACCTGTTTAAGATTATTTTTTTTATTCTCACGTGAGATTAGGGGGTGGGGGAGGGGATCGAGCCAAATCTCAGGACATCTCACCAAGGGGGGAGGGGGTGCGGGGGTTGAAAAATCGCAAAAATCACCTTTAATTTTTATTCTTTAATTTTAATTAATGGACGCCCCCTAATTTCAGAGGGACAAACATCCGTTGTGACTTCAGTAGTTAGGTAGGTTAGGTAAGTACCTACTTACCTATAGACATTGGACAGAAAAAAACATAGGTAAGTACCTACTTAGGTACCTACTTCCCTTTGAAAATTTAGGTAATTGTGTACCTACTTATATAGGTAACAACCCACATATTCTGTCTAGCGTCATAATATCGATCTCATCCCTCCCTAAAAATCTTGAGAGTAAGATGGGTAGGTAATTACCTAGATATTGTAGATAAATTTCCAAAAAAAGCATTTTTACCATACATTTATCTAACGATTCCATGAAATAAAATGAACATTATTCATTAGTGACTGACAATATAACATTTTTGGCCTCTCCAAAGATGCAAAAACTCAATATCAGCAGGAATTGATCTCCATTCCGCAAGTACTTACCGCGCTGCAAGCGGAGCTCACAACCGCTGAGCCAAACGTCCTGATGCATTTGTATTTGAAATTATTGAACAGTAGCTGCGCGTAATGCGTCCTGAATCGCGCCAAAAAGGGCGGGCCTCATGTCAGACTCATATCTGCCAATCACAGATTAGGTAGAGGTAATACTGCCAATCGGGGCTGTGATTGCTCATAGTAGACTGAGTAGTACACCTATACTATACTACATAGAGTTTTTTGCGTGACAAGGACGAACAATTTAGATAGATACGTTGGAAGAGAAGTTCCGAGCTCCACTCACCGCAACCTTAACATCTATTATGAAGTTGTAGAACTTATGCGAGCAATTCATAAAAAAAAAAAATTCCATGCGCTCAACCGTTTTTGCGATACAGGGCCGTGAGCGCAAAGCGTTCAGTATGTGTATTTCAAAAAACTATACTTCCTAGAACAAAATTAAAAACTATTTCGGAATGTACAAATTAAGTCCTTTCATATGACACCCCACTCAATATATCTGTGTAACTTTTCTCTTTTTTACCCCCTTGAGATCCCAATATCTTTACAACCCCTCCATCGATTACGCTCATATGCTCCTCAGCAAATTTCCATAGCACAACCTAGTTATCTACCAAGTTTCATGCAGATTGGATTAACGGTTCGATAGTTATGCAAGAATATAAAAATTACACATACAAACATACAAAGCAAAATCGTAAGATCTTAGCTCGCTTTGCTCGCTTGGTCGATAATTAACTGATAAATAAAACAAATTATTCAAAATTCAAGGTATTCACAGACATTGAGATAATAACTAGAGAAGAAAGTACAAACCATAGACGTGTCACAAATGAGACGGAACATGGGCGGGGCCTAATGAGAGATTAGACACCGCACAGAAGCGACACAGCTTTTTTACCTACTAATTATTACTCTGCCTTATCTAAACAAATTGACTAGGTCGTGGGTTTGATTCCCACCCAGGACAAACATTTGTGTGACGAATTATATTATTTTATAGGTAGTATTGTAGGTACCTATGTATGCATTTCCAAATAAAAAGTATTCTACCATTTTTTAGCCCCGAATAGCAGAATAACTATTAAATTACTTATCAAAAAATTCACGAAAAAAAAATTATAGGTACCTAGGTACCTACCTACTACTTACAGGAAACTTAGTTTTGAATAAATTAGGTTTGGGTTTGGTTAGTATCTTTAAGGTGATGATGATGAAAAATATCCTTTTTAAACTAAGCAAAATAAAAATCTAATATTACAATTTGATAATAAACTTTAGTAGGTACCTACTGATAGACGAACAGACAGACAAACGGCATAGGCTGAGTAGGTATTTTATGATCTAAACAATAATCAGTTAAGTATATTATACCTGATTGAGTTAAAATAACTAGGTGCATATATTATGAGTTCACCAACATTTATTACCTACCGTGTCCAATCTGTACAGTTCCATTTTCATATTCTATGATTTTCTAGAAATGGCGGCAAATTATGACAAAAATTAGTTTTGCTTGGTTTTAGTTGATGTTTTGTTTACTTACCGATGATAAGTTACGCCACTATCCTTTTTTTGTGTAGTTTATGCGTTTTTGTAAGATTCTAAAATGCAAGACGGCATTTTTGAAAGTCATTTTTATACCTTTCGTCAACATTCAACACCATAGAGCCAGCGACCGATTGCGATGAACGTGAGCTAGTGAATGAATGAGCTGACCAGTGTTCTCGAACGAAAATGAGTGAAATCGGTAGAGTTGCCCGCAAAAATCGGTATATTTGGATGATTTGGATCCAAAATCGGTAGATGAAAAAAAAATGTGTATTTTCTTCGATAAAACAGATTGTGCTTGTGAAAAATTACGTTTCTAAAGCGTCTTTCCCTGATCTAATGTTAGTATCCTTAGTACAACTCTTACAATAGGCATAATTAGTACCTAGTACCTACTTTACCTACGGCTTGCAATGAAAATTTTACCCAATCTTTTCTCAATTTTTACTCGGAGAAACTTTTTATTCGAAGTTATTAAAATCAATGAAAAAATTGAAACTTGTTTTTTATAGACATTGTTCAGAAATCCTATAAAACATCGAGTTGTACAGGTACTTACCCTTTTGTCTTACAATTCGATGTTTTGATGATGTCTACATCCGAAATATATCGATTAACATAATAATGAATGACTTTTGAGGGTTTCCCCGAGGGTTGCTAACTTAAAACTATACAAAAATCTGTAAATTCTGTAAAAAATAGGATACTTTTCAAGTATTCCTGGAAATCATGAGAAAATCATCACGTTTCGGTATTTCGGTAGAACGGACCCAATATCGGTAGAAATACCGAAAAATCGGTAGGTTCGAGACCACTGGAGCTGACGCCGATCGGCTTCAGTTGGATCGTCAAGTATGAGTTCGCCGGTGTCCGTTCTAGTTTACATATTTCTTCAAAGTTCACAGATATTCACGTTTGACTTTGCGTTACCCCGCATCCACACGTTGGGGCCAATGTTGGGGCCAACTCCTCTCACCAACGTGTGGTGCTGAACAAAATAGGTTGGCCCCAACGTTGGGGCCAACGTTGGGAGTTGGCCGTGCCGTGTCGGTTTTATCAAAGGAAGTTGGCGCGCCAACGTTGGGGATCCGTCCACACGTTGGCGCTATGCTCAGTCCCGTTTCGACGCGCATCGTGAGCGCACGTGTCGACTGACGAGCGAGAATGTCATCGTATTCCTTATTTATTGTGTTTGTAGAACTATCGGGCTGAAATTTTGCACACTTATAGATTCTCGGTGACAATGAAATATTATGGTATCAACAAGCTGATCTGATGATGGAGTCAAGAGCTGTTCAACAGAACTCCTCAGTAAATAGGCCGATTGAGTTGAAACTCGGCATATTTGTCAAATTCTGACTACCTACAATGTAATAATATGGTGACAACAAGCTGATCTGATGATGGAGTCTACTATTTTTTTTTATGTTACTGGAACCGTGCAATTTTTCGGAATAAAAAGTAGCCTATGTCCTATTCCCGGTTATTATCTATCTATATTTTAAATTTCAACTAAATCGGTTAAGTGGTTGTCGAGTTATAGAGGAACAAACAAACATCCAAACTTTCGCATTTTCAATAGGTAGTTTATAATCGCAGTGTGTTGTGTGAAGTGTGATAGTGACATAGTGTGATGTGATTGTGATAAAATTGTCATTCAGTAATGTAAAATCACTTTCACATGATTGCTCCCCGACATTTTATATTTGTCTATCTGTGTACCTATTTAATATGTTAAACAGGTACTTATTTATTTCAAAAGTATTTATCTCGATAGATTAAAAATTAAAACACCGAAACCCCAAATAGATAGTTGTAAATAGGTAGGTAAACTCGGGAACTAGATAGCACGCCTGAGCTATTTTTACGGAATACCTTGTTGCGATTTGCTATTAGAAAACAAGCAGGAATATACAAATTTTAGCGTTTCAAAACCGTATGTTGTTTCAGCGCAATAGACTCAAATCTGTAAATGTTATATAATTAAAACCTCAATTGAATATTAATCTTCCTTAAATTGTCGAAAATATAAAAATCAGAGCTTTAAATGAATTCAATATTTTAGAAAACAAATTCCCCAAATCAGCGCAGCGCCAAAGTAAATTATATCCAAGTATTCAAATTTTCTATCCGTGTATTTATTATGTTAAATACCTATGTATTTATTTAAAAAGTATTTATCACGATAGATTAGAAATTAAAACACCCAAACCCCAAGTAGATAGTTGTAAATAGGTAAACTCGGGAACTAGATAGCACGCCTGAGCTATTTTTACGGAATACCTTGTTGCGATTTGCTATTAGAAAACAAGCAGGAATATACAAATTTTAGCGTTTCAAAACCGTATGTTGTTTCAGCGCAATAGACTCAAATCTGTAAATGTTATATATTTAAAACCTCAATTGAATATTAATCTTCCTTAAATTGTCGAAAATATAAAAATCAGAGCTTTAAATGAATTCAATATTTTAGAAAACAAATTCCCCAAATCAGCGCAGCGCCAAAGTAAATTATATCCAAGTATTCAAATTTTCTATCCGTGTATTTATTATGTTAAATACCTATGTATTTATTTAAAAAGTATTTATCACGATAGATTAGAAATTAAAACACCCAAACCCCAAGTAGATAGTTGTAAATAGGTAAACTCGGGAACTAGATAGCACGCCTGAGCTATTTTTACGGAATACCTTGTTGCGATTTGCTATTAGAAAACAAGCAGGAATATACAAATTTTAGCGTTTCAAAACCGTATGTTGTTTCAGCGCAATAGACTCAAATCTGTAAATGTTATATAATTAAAACCTCAATTGAATATTAATCTTCCTTAAATTGTCGAAAATATAAAAATCAGAGCTTTAAATGAATTCAATATTTTAGAAAACAAATTCCCCAAATCAGCGCAGCGCCAAAGTAAATTATAGGTATCTAAGTATTCAAATTTTCTATCCGTGTATTTATTATGTTAAATACCTATGTATTTATTTAAAAAGTATTTACCACGATAGATTAGAAATTAAAACACCCAAACCCCAAGTAGATAGTTGTAAATAGGTAAAATGGGTAGTAACTGGATAGCACGCCTAAGCTATTTTTACGTAGGTAACAGAAATACCTTGTTGCGATTTGCTATTAGAAATGCGACAGGCGAATTTCCATAAAAAACGTAATACCTACCGAAATCATTTAAAATTTAAGCGTATTTTTATCAGTTTATGTTGTTAGATTAAGAGAGTATGTATTTATCTAGGTTCCTGTTACACTTTTGATCCGAAAAACTTACCTAAAAAAAGAAATGTAGGCAAATTGAATTGAAATCTTTGTAGGTACACCAAAAAAATGCATTTTTTCTTTTCATTTGTTCTATAGTAAGTTTTTTGGAACAAAAGTTTAACAGGAACCTAGATAAATACTGCCTTTATCCAAATAATGATATAAAGTGATAAAATATGCTCAAATTTTAAATTATTTTGGTATTACGTTCCTAGGTACGTAGGTATGTTCGCCGGTCATTTTAGAAAACAAATTCCCCAAATCAGCGCAGCGCCAAAGTAAATTATAGCCAAGTATTCAAATTGTAATTTGAAGATAGAAGTCTTCAAAAATCAATTAATCTTACCTACATTAATTAAACCCAACTCCAAAGAATCAAAACCTATGTACCTAAATTAAATTGAATTAACCCGCAATCTATAAACATGACTGTAGTAGGTATACATTACGATCCAGAAATTTCAATTTCTGTAGCGGACGCGCAGACATCGGACGTCTGCACGTTGGCTCTGACGGAACAAGACTGGTGTATCGCCAACGTGTGGATGGTTCACGAAATCTTGGCGCCAACGTTGGGACCAACGTTGGGGCCAACGTATGGAGCCGGCGTTACAGTAGGTACAGTTGGGCCGACGGATCTAGGCGTACGTGAAGTCAGGCTCTGCGCTGCGCAGTAGAAAATTTTGTATGAAAAAGTTGCACTGCGCATCGAAACGGCTAACTTCACGCACGCCGAGATCCGTTGGCCGTACTGTAGGTACCTACGCGTATGGCTGAGCGCTGCGCACTCACCCTACTCTATCGCGACAACGGTTGAGCGCATGAAAGAATGTTTTAAACAAAATTGGTCGCAAATTGTATGCTCTACAATTTTATAATAGATGTTAATTTTCTTTTTACTCTACCTACAATGTAAGGGAGCGGTACTTAATGTAAGGGAGCGGCATCGGCATGCGCGGTCCGAGGGGGGGGGTCATGACCCCCCCCCCCCCAAATCCGTGAGGACATCCTGCAAAAAACTAGGTAGGTACGTACTAGCAAATAACGTGACACCCCCCCCCCCCCCAAATATTGGTAATTACTAGAAAATAACGTGACCCCCCCCCCCCCCCAAAATCAAAGTCTGCGACCGCCCCTGGGGAGTGGCCACATTGCGTTTTCTGCAGCGCGTTTTTGAGCTGCGCGTTTGTATCGATACAAACGCGCGTTCGCAGCGCGTTTTTTAAAGCGTTTTTGTATCGATTTGTATCGCTACAAATCTGCAGAAAACGCAGTGTGGCCACTCCCTGAAGTACAAAATAAGTCCTTTTCTAATACCTACACCCCACAAAACTGTGTAAGTAGATAAGTATCATACCTATGTACCTACCTAACTTTGTTCATCCCCTTGGGAACCCAATATCTACAACCCCTTGTTGGGGTTGTAAAGATAGCCTCATACTATTTCCTTCCATTTCATAGCACGATCTATTGACCTACCTACCAAGTTTTCGATAGTAGGCATGCGAGAACATAAAAGTGAAAAACATTCTTTGCTCCCTTCTCTCGCTCGATCCATTTGTATTTTGACATAAAATAGATAATATAGGTAGGTACCTACCTACAAAATAGGTAGGTATGTAAATGGTATGTACCTATTTTAACAAGTTAAGTAGGTAGGTACCTACTTATTAATTTGAATGCACTTGTTTTTTGAACCAAGAGGTGCGCCTGTGTTCATGATCAGCAATGTGTGAAGCAAGCACGGTTAGCACGGTCATTAGGAGTCATTATAATATTTTGTTACTTTAGGGCTGGCTGGGATGGGCTTGTCCCTTTTGCGGCGATTCCTACGGGCCCTTCCGCGCCCGTATTTGAATAGGCACACAGTCACCGAGTAACCAGAGAAACAAACTCAAACAACGTGCGATAATAGGTACTTCACTACATGCGCAGCGTTGTGTGCGTGCGCGTTCACCGACAGGCTCACTTACGAGCGGCGGGCGGCCGCTTCGTGAGTTCTCGGCCAGTCTCGGCAAACTCCGGCGGCCGACCGGCGGCTATGCGGTAAGGGGAGCTCGGAGGCCGCGAACGCTACGAGTATGCGGCGGCCGCGCGGGTTACGTAGTAACTATTAATGAATCTGTGGCGCGGTCTTTTTCGAGTTCATTTTCATTCAGTCAGTTCGTAAGGTAAGTAGGTACTTACATCTAGCTAGACAAAGTCATGCAGAGAAAAATTAAAACTTATCATTTCTCACATACCTACCTACTCAAAAGAACGTGACCGGTAAGTTTACGTACCTACTACCATTTTATTGAAATATTATTGAAGTAATTTTCTGTAAGTAGGTAGGTATGTAGGTATTAATTAATGTGTAGGTAGGTATTTATTAATATTTGAGGTCGATTTTAATCTAGTAAGTAGGTCAAAAGTAGGTACTTTTCACTGTGGTATCGATTTGAAAATTTGCATTTTTAGGTATGTAATTCGGATAAACTTACAATAATTTGGTACCTATTTTCAAGCTGATCTGATGATGGAGTCAGGAACTGTTCCACAGAACTCCTCAGTAAATTAGCCGATTGAATTGAAACTCGACATGTCTGTCAAGTTCCGACTACAATGTAATATAATAATAGGTAACAGCGAGTTGATCTGATGATGGAGTCAGGAGCTGTTTAACAGAACTCCTCAATAAATAGGCCGATTGAGTTGAAACTCGGCATAAGTGTCAAGTTCCGACTACACTGTAATATTATGGGGAGTGACAGCGAGCTGATTTGAAGATGGAGTCAGGAGCTAAGTTAGGAGTGAGCCACATTTTTAATTTTAATAAATGAAAAATACGATTTGCTTACTTACGTGTTTATTTTAACTAAATTAAGTAAACGTATTTATTCTAGCAAATACCATCCGTCCGTCAGCAGTATCAGCTGTCCGTTATTATTTTAACACTACGCGAGTGACACCGCGCGGCGCAGTTAGTTTATTTCCATAAGTGACAGCCCTACAAGAATAGGCTATTATAAAAGTCGATGTTAGACCGCTGTTTCTCTGTGTATTCATTTCTCTGTGACACAGTTGCGTAACTCGCGGCCAATGACAGCGTCCCTGCACATGCACGGGGCGGAGTCGTTACGTCACCGCGCCCTGCCCCCGCGGGCGCGCAGCCGCCGTGACGTCATGCCCCCTGCAACCCGCGCCGCCCCTGCCCCGCACCTGCAATTTGCGATCGCAGCGCCAGGCCATGCGCGGCGTCGCACCGAAGCTATCCAACTAGCGTTGGGTATGACATGATTTTAGATTGACTTTTGTCAGAGTAGGCTCATTTTCATTTTGAGCCGGTACCGTGAGCCGGTTCGTTTGAGCCGTTCATTTTCAGTTGACTGTTCATTATTTTGGCGAACTACTCACTCATTCTCATATGACAATCCGTCCGATCAGTTCAAAATTCTTTCTTGTCATTGTCAAGCGAGGTGTGATTGAAGATTGAATGAAGTTTGAGGAAAGAGTAACGTCAATATGACAAAATCAGCTGATTTTGTCATATTGTGTACGGTCACATGACATGAATTGAAGCATGACATTTTTAGAAAATGAGCCGATCACACAAAGTTGAATTTTGTACGGGACAAACGAGCCGCGTCAGTCACGTCATATTCAACACTATATCCAACCAAAACACTCGTGCGCTCAAAGATGGCGGATGGGTCGCACGGAGACCGTGCCGGCCCGAAACAATTGAACGATTTAACTTTTTCCGCGCCTGTTTTAGGACTTTGTGACTCAAAAAAGTTTGGTGGCAAAACATTTAACGGCGATAATGTGAAGTTATCGTTCTACAGGGAACTGGATCTGAGTGAATCGTGTGAGAATAGTGACAAGGACGGCGTGGCCGCTGCTCGGGCCTTCGCTGGAGATTCTCAAAAATCACCGGATGAGAACACGACGGTGGCAGACGGAGACGACAGAAAGAAGCGATGCATCGACCGATACGACAGCTCCGAGTCTTCTGACAGGTCAGTAAATGCTATTTTCTACATTTAAGTAAGTAGGTGTATTTATTTTACGTTACCAAATTCCAAATTATGTACTTAGGTATTTATAGTTAAGCTTCTACCTACAATTATTTGTTTGCTATCACGATTTTAAGAGTCAATGCTCCAGTGACCGGATGCTGTTCGATTTCGATGTCATGGTCATTGTGAAATTTAGGTGTTGCTTTGCTTGCTAGGCCGCCTCCGCTCGGTTGAATGCCCTCGGAATAGCTCGCTGGGTAGCAGTCGCGTCGCGTCTCCGTTTGACTTGTTAACTAATCGCCGTGAGTCGTTCTCGTAATATTACGAGACGTTTGTTGCCACAACCAATGATTCTGTGCTTTTACGAAGAAACTACTGGTATAGGCAGGTACCTTACCTACCTATCCGTAGCGAAAGAATTCTATGCCTATGGCTTAGATAGGTACCGCACCGCCTAAAAACTTCATTTAGGTGCTCTAATAATTACTAAACCAGCTCCATATTAGTATTTGTTCTGTGCCGAAAACGAAAAGGTTTCCTTATCATTACTGTATTCAATTTAAATGTCTAAACAAAACACATAGGTAGGTAGGTATAGCCAGCTGATTTTACTCACTCAACCTACCAACTGTCATCATTGGGATGGGAACCTCTTGACATTTTCGTCTCCATAGCTCCAAGGTATCTTTCTGGCTCACTTAGAGAGGGTTTATTGTCATAATCCCCTCTAAAGCTGTCCCCACCAGTGGAGAATACCTATGACTATTTTCAAAAATGCTTTGGCATTTTCCCAACTAACATTTTTAATCCAAGTAGCCAAACAAAAATTTGTTGGTAACTTGGTAAGTTAAATCACATTGATGAGGTTCTATTAAGTATACATAATAAGGTGGGGGAGCTATCTGGTTAAACATATTCCCAAAGATGAACTTGACTTTGATTCCGTATCATGGTACACAGTCATAGTCACTATCATAACATCACAAAGATGTAAGTAGGTAGATTAAAAAATGATAATGAAAAGTAAATTAATCAGTCATTGTTATGGACCTACTTAGATGTTTTTTATCAATGGTATGCCGACATTTACATGAATTTATTTTACTTAAAATGAGTACAAATACAAACATACATACAGGTCAAACATATAACCCTCCTTTTGGGCTTCGCTGCAGTCGGGTAAAAAGTAGGCATAAAGGTAGTTCATGCAAGTGATGTAGCGACAAAATAAATTTCTGTTCTGGCTGAAGTATACCTTGGTTAAACCTTAACAAATTCAATGAAGAGATCATTTATGCCAAGGCATCTAAATTTTAAAAAACTGATTAAACCATAAACATCCAAATAAACTTAAATTTTCATGTAGAAACAGGATTACAAATGATGATGTTTAGGATCGTAGTTAGATGTAGGTAGGTCTAGGTATGTCTACTAAAATGCACATCAGGCATACCTAACACATAAATTGAAATTGAAAAAAAAAAAAAACCTAATGTTCACCTTCTGCTAGTAGGTGATTGGTATTAAGAATGATTTGTTAATTATTTGACTCATACATTTTTTAGCCTGCATTAAAAGGCTCATGTTGGAAATAGATTTATCTTCTTGGTTAAATCTTAAAATCTACCATTTTCATATTTTACTTGAATTTTCATTGCTTTTACAACTATCAAAATTAGTGGTTCAGGATCATCAAAATTCAGGTTTTAGTTTCATATGACACACCTAGTGTTGCATGAATCCGTTGACTTTCCATATAAATTTGTCTGTGTGCTGTGTTACTAACTCATAGTTATTGATAATGATAACAGTACTACCTACCTATCAAACTTATCACTTTGGCTGCTAAGTGGCCTGATATTTAGGTCACCTAATGCCTGATAAAATAGGTAAGTATCTAACAGCAGTCAAGTGTGTCCAAATAGCACCAATAGTAAAGAATACTGAAAATAGAATAGGTACCTACTTGTTTAGCAAAATATGCATACTTAGCAAGAAATGTCCAGAATTATTTCTTTACCATTATTTATTATAATTCACAGATGTTTGAAGTCTGTATCGATTCATTCAATTTCATCAATGTTTTTAAGCATTGCCGGTCTCCTCACTATGAAGAAGCTAACACTGACAGACGTCAAATGTGATCTATTAACGTAGCCGTACTGTAATCAGTTCATTTTGTTATGGTTTTTTTAACGAAATACATACCGTACTTAAAATAAATGAAAATAAATATTATATTTTCAGTCTTAGACACCACTAAATAATGTGAGACGGTTTTTAGAAACTACTCAAGTACTTAGCCTATTATTATGCATTTTTTTAGCATTGTTGAAATCAGTTACCATAGCCTATGGGCGCCTGTGACACTAGAGGAGTCACACTCGCGCTGCGGACCCTCACTTGTACTGCGCCGACAACACAATGGACAAGACTGGTCCACCAGCTGTCACCGCAGCGCTTCCTCGCAGAACTCTGGCAACCTTACTTGCCGCAGGAGCACAAAACCATTCTATGCCCTTCCCTCCTATTAAATAGACATAATTGCCAGTTTTTAGCCATTTTTTTAGCATCTAGCTATGCCACAGAACATTATAGTATAATAATGCAAATTCTAACAAAGAGGAGTACCTATCTATAATTATGGAGAGGGTAATCTTTGGAACCACTGCAGCTATTTACAACAACTTTTCACCATTTAATTAAAGCGACATTATTCCAAGAGAACCTAGGGTATGATTAATTCGGGCGAAATCGGGACGGTCCGCTATAGGCTATAGTCGAACGAAACACGATAACAAGACCGGTTTGACACAATTCAATAACGACATCAATAATGTGAAATAATGTCCATTTTATCACTATTGATATAAAGAACAGCAATTCGCTGCTTCAAACGTTGTCATTTTAAATGGTTACTTTCGTCCGAGTTTTAAACGAAACTTCATGGGCTGACAAATGTCAAACCGGCCATCCCAAAGTGATTTTGTACTATAAAAGTATGTACCTAATAATCTGCTATTACATTTTCTATGATGATTTATTTGCTTTAAATTAAGAACTGGTTTTTGAACGTTTTGGTTTCACGATAAAAACTCTTATTACAAGGAACACCTTACTTAATTAACCATTAAGGGCGGGTTTTTTGATCCGCAGTTAAAATAGAGTCAACCATTTGTTAAACTGACCATAGTTAGTTGGCTAACCAATGGTTAAATCAAGTTTATGTTTTTTGATCGCTATTCTAGCAATCGTTAAGTTTGACTATGGTTAACTATGTTGCCATTGCAATGAACAGCAATATGCCGAGGGAAATGTGAATTTGCCGTTGGGAGTTATTATTTATCATGGCAGCACCGATACAGTCGAATGTATTTTGACAACATTTTGACGTTTGGCGTGGACGTTTATGTCAAAGTTGTCATTGTCTGTCATGTCATGTGTTATTTTTGTTTCCGTCGTTTCTTTAAAAATTTATTTCATGGCAATTTTGTAATAATTTAATTTTAAACACCTTTACTGCTGATTGTGTTCAAATAATGGCATTAACAAGCAAGGAAGTACCTACTTAAGTTAATTGTTTAAATTAAATCGAGAAGAAATACCTACATTTTTAGAATACCTAAATTTTTTGTACTATTTTTATTTGTTATATTTACATAGATACATTACCTACTTAATAATTATTCCTATTACCTTATTGTGTTTCAGAGACCGTACCACTAATTTTATTTAATTATTTATTTAAATTCTTTATTGCACACAAACACAACAAATTACAGAATAGTGCACAATTGGCGAACAATGCCGAAGGCATTTTCTACCTGCTAACCAAAAGTTTGTAGGAACAGAACAAAAGCGTGCTAACAATAAATAAATCTTAAACAGTTAATAACATTATAAGTTTATGAGTAGGTAATATTAAGTCTCTATAAAATAGATTGTTTAAATTAATATAAATCTAATAATTAAGAAGGTAGGTAGGTACTTATAAGATTAAAAATAAAAATAAAATATATAGGTATCCATAAAGGTACTAATAAACATACGATTTTGGCAAAGATGAGGCAAACAAACTTGCTCTGCTTGTCAGAGATTATCCAGTTATTACCAGCAAAAAAACTATCCAGATTACAGTTTCTTTAGATAGCCAGTAGGTGCTGCTTGCAAAAATCTGTTTCATCCCAGTGCTCCAGCGGCGTTACGGCGGATTACGTGGTATAAACATCTTAGGTCTTCTCATTAGGACGTATTCCGCAAAAATTTCATCATCTGATGAACTCTCCAACACGTCAAAGTATCTTGTTATAATATTTAAATTAATTTTAATGGAAAAAAAACATAATTCACTCAACTTTCATAAAATCACACGAACGAACGATCAGCTGTAGCTCCGAGTTAACTAACCGCCATCTTGTTAAACCCTCGATGAAGCTGTGGTTAGATATTTTAACTAATGGTTCAATTTTTGACCATTGGTTGTGTTAACTATGGATCAAAAAATGGTTTTAACAAAATTTTAACCATTGGTTGCAATTTTTAACCATTGGTTGACTTAACCACGGATCAAAAAACCCGCCCTAAGTAGGTATTCGGTGCTATAGCGTTACTAGCAAAAGCTCATTTCTTTGTTAAAAGTTAGGTACCTACCTAGGTACCAGTCTAAAACCAACGCGAAAGTTTAGCAACTGACGTGGTAGCATCAACAAAAAGTCTCAGGATCGGTAGGGCGTTCACGCGAGCCTAAGCCACAAAGGGTGAACAGTAAAATAAAAAGTTAGGAGTTCTAACCGGGCGCGACGGGGACAGCGAACGGGTTCTTGGAGGCGGCGAGGTATGTTGTAGGGTACAGCGGTAGCGAAACTTGCTTCACCGCTTCGTTTTTTTTTACTTCTTTCTCTGCAAGTTGACCTATTAGTTTTTTTCTGATTGTTCTTTGACGCCAATTTGCTTGCGTTATACGTCTATTACCAAGTGACCACCAGGGGTATCGCCAGGGGTATCGTGGGTCCGTAGTGCGAACCGACCAACCATGCTGTCAACCTAGTTGGACGGTTGGTCATTATTTTTTTTAACCGACAACCTGGATTGTCGGGTAGATAGCAAGAAACTTGATTTGAAAGTCATTGAGCTATTTTGTTTGAAATATATAGGTAAATTGTGCATCAGCAGTATTAGCTATTTCCATAGTCATCTATATTTACTTACAACTCATTTCATCTTATCTTCATTTTAAGATACAATATACCCATTTTTATATTTTTACCATTCACACGTCTCCATAGATCACTTAACCAAGAATCGCATGTTTCAAATCCATCATCAAAGTCAAACATTTTATGGCACCACGTTACATACCTCGTCGCATCCGGCCGACCGGTCGCCCTCCCTGCGAGCCCACAGCCCCCTGTCATTAGAAGCGTGCGCGGGCGCATTGGCCCTCGACCGTTGCGCAGTCCGACTTATGGGCTCGGGAACCACGATGGTAGGTAGTGATTTCATTTGAATTTTGAACGATGTTGCAAGATATCTCCCTGATATTGCTCTTCATGGCCTATGAATGATAGGTAGACACGAAAGACTGGAACTAATCATGGATCCTATTGTTGTGTGTTAGGAATGCTCGTTTTGTGATTTTGTAGCTGGTCTCATACAGAATCTAAGCCTATAGGGGTGACCTATCTACATAATTTTATTAATATAACGTTATACCAGTTATACATAGGTTCTTCCTTCCCGTACTACCTAATATCAAGCTTAGAATATACAATTTTAAGGATGGTATGGTAGGTATTCAACATTCCTAAATCTTCCGGAGGATGATAAGTTATTTCTGTTTCCGACGCTCACAGACGAATTTGTATTGTAATAAAAAGACCGGCTGGTCAGGTAGAAACTGAGTCATCACTTGGTCGTTCAACTTTCATTATTCTTTATTTTTATTGACCAGGACAAGACTTGTCTTTTGACGCGTGCACAATGCCTATAAATAAACGACTCGGAAGTACCTAGGTGTGCTAAGAGATAAATGAGCTGTCTTGACTCACGCCCAACCTTTCAAGAAGAACCTAGGCATCTGCATCTTTTCAACATTACATAATTATATCTGTCACTTATTCCCATTTTCATCAACCTATCCTTTTACGTTCGCAGTTTTACATACTTATATACATTTTTGATGTAATTGTAAGTGTTTGATAAAGTTTTTCGAACTCACGTCCCCTAAATTGAGTAGGTATTAGAGATAATTCACACTTATCTCGATTTTCCTTCCTCTTGCGTCAAGTCCACGTCAATCGTTATCTCAATTAGGTAGTAATGTTACGCTACCTAATGTAGACTTTCAGCGATACACACCTTACGCAGATAAATATTTCAATGTAGTTTTAATCTCAATAATTACGTGATGCATGATTACCGTCGTCCCGCCATCAAGGCAGATGGTAAGCGTAAGCGGTAACCACATGCGAAATGATTGTTATGCTATTATGTTTCGTGTACGTACACAAATAATAATTTCGTACTGTTATATATTTAAACCTCTATTTATATGTAAAAAGTTCTCTCAAAGTACCTAATAATGCGCGGTTTGTAGAAAGTTCAAATTATTATTGAAGAAGAGCACTGATATGACCAAAAATGGTCATCTTTGCTATTCTATAGCCGTATGTTTTGTAAAAGACTCCTACAATTTCGTTAACGGTACCTAATGGAATGATACTTTGAGGAGATCTAGCCAGTCTTAGCTAAGTCAGGTCACGCCAACCGAGGCCCGGTGAATGTGGAATGTGAACAACCTTGGGAGACTAGAGTATCGCTTATTTACCTAGAGATTGTTGTATTTATTGCTGACTGATGGAAACTAAGTAGACACTCGAAAGGTAATTTATAAGTTGAACAAGCTATGTGACACAGTCATGCGTGATATATTTTCCTTTTGTAGCGCCTAAAGTTAGAGCATTACTTTATTGGTTTTGCTTTGCCCAAATTCTATTTTCGCTTGCGCCCGCAGGCATGCCGGATTTAGATGGAGTTGTCCACCAATGAAAATACCCCTTAACTTAAAGCGTGTCGAAAGCAGTAGCCACTTCGAAGGTAAAAGCGGTAAAGATTTTACGGGCCCTTTGTATGTAGCTAGGCCCTAAAGTAGATACCTACCTAGCAACGAATAAAACCTTTACATTTATGTACAACAGTGTGGTTTGTATAACTCTGTAATTTATGCTTACCAACTTACTATAGGCCAAGAACCTTTCCACCTACATTACTCTCATGTTGCATGTCAGAAAGAATCAGTGCAGTCAAAGGGCAGCTAATGTACAAACTGGTTCTCTCGACTTGACTAATGCAATTATAGGTTCGGTTGGCTCGTCCGGTCGCTCTTCGTATATTTGAAAAAGAATATAATGCTTGTAGGAATCGACAATTTAGGGTTAAACCTCTATGCTGTGTGACGGATGTTATTAGGTGTGTGATTCCCCATCATTCATACAAAAATACAGATACCTACTAGTGGCTAAATTAAAAATTAAAAAAAAAACTATTTCAGTGGTATAAGCTGAGCAATTTTCAGCAGTCTCGAGGTTCTGTAACTCAATCCTAGACAGACCCACCAAATTTTTGTGGCACCAAACGGAGAGTACCTACCTATAAAGATTTACCCTACCCCTCTACCTACAAATCAGTCCAGGCGTCTTCGAGTAATCGGGTAACTAACATACATAATATAATAGTTTAGATGAAATATTAATATTAAAAACATCATTTTATTTTGCTAGTAATTTGATTTCTCACTCTTAAAAAAAATTATTTCGGTTTAGCTGTCTCTTACATAAAATGTTACACCCAACCGTTGAAAATTGTTCTTTTATAATATAACCCACGCACAAAGGGTGGAGAAAATTTAATATTTATGAATCCACGTAAAACCAACTCTTACTTTTGAAAGGAATGACGAACTTTGCCACGTTAAAGACTTTCTTATGTTGCAAGCAATAATCCGTAAAAAGGCTTTGTTTCTATAGAATCGATAACGTATACAACTGATCCGGAACGGAGGGTAGTTTTTAATCTCGCGGTCTACCTACTCAGATTCTCGGAATCGCCGCTCTGTTTGAGTTCAGTAATTAAAACATAGCCATTAACCGTACAAAAATGTTTTTATTGAAGTGTTGTAAAAAAACTGTTGCTGTCGACGCTATTCAGCTCTTGATTATACATATTTTGATGGGTCATATTTTCTTTAAATTGTATCGATTAAGTCGGATTGTCTCGTATGAGTTGTATGTAGCAGCTGCTTGGAATCAGACACCTGCCTGCCCTTACCTTTGTCTTTTATACGTTTGACATTTGACAAAATTTTATGTCTACACGGTAAATTCAGCTTTTACTTTGTTGCTAAAAATGTAGAGCTTGGTAAATTAGCTCTGCATGCTACGCATTAAGGAGTCTTAGAGACGAAGTAAGCCTGGAGCAACTGAAAACGATCTATTATGCTCTTGTAGAGTCAAAACTGAGATATAGCGTTAGATTCTGGGGTAACAGCTACGACTACAATATTAATAGAGCCTTTGTTATTCAGAAACGTGCAATACGCACTATGGTGCGGATACCTCCGTGGAAATCATGTAAAGATTATTTCACTAAACTCCAGATTTTAACACTACCTAGCCTATATATCCTTGTAGTTCTTATGGATGTTGTTAAAAATCCGCTTAAGTATGAAACACAAGCACAAAGAGCTTTAAGACTAAACACAAGGAGAAAGGATCTTGTGGCCCCAGAGTGTCCGAAGACTCCGAAGTTAAACATAGTGAAGCATGGTTGTAGATTTCAGGCCTTTGCACTGTTCAACTCTCTTCCAGTGTCTATTAAAATCATAGAAAGTCCCACTATTTTCAAGACCGCAATAAGAAAGCTTTTGTTGGAAGGTTGCTTCTATATAGTGGACGAATTTAAATTAAGAAATAAGTGAAACATTGTCGGTATCTAAATCGACGATAATTTTTACGTGAGTAATTCCCGTGTGTTAAATAATGAATAAGTGAATAATTATAATTTAATTAATTTTTACTCTTTGACATCCCTACTCTATTATTATTACTCGTTTATTATTATTTTGTTTCTAATTTTTATACTATTATGTTTCTAGGCTTAAGTTTTTCAGACACAATGTAAAAATTGTTATTGAATAAATATCTTATGTTATCTTATCTTATCTTAATATCAATTCACATTGTTTAATAGCTTCCTTATAGCTTGATTGGATAACTTTTGTATCGATCACTAATCACTGAGCTGATTCTGTACCCAAAAATAACTACTAAGAATGCCTGATGTCTGTAATTAGTGGCCGAATGGGCGATTTCACATGACCGATCCAAAGGTAACCCTTTGTTATTGTCCAAATTGTACGAAAACAAACGATTTATAAATGCCCCAGCCGTGTGGGCCGAGTGGAATAACGTCTCGATTTTCAATCAATGCGAGCCCACGACACACCATCGTGAAGGAGCCAGCGAACTTTTCTTCTGCGAATGCTGCCATAGGCTTGCAACTTGTCGTGCAATACTAATTTGTGTGCAAAAGTGAGCATGTTAAATGTATATTTACGCACCTGCCTCTGACTACCCCATATAAATCACTAGTACACGTCGTCGGTGGTATGGTGGGGCAGTCATGGTATCCGCCCGGATTACTACTTTACTATTTACCCGGATAAAAAGTGGCCTTTGTGTTTATTCTAGGTCATAAACTATCTATATTCCAAGTTTCAGCCAAATCCGTTAAAAAAGTAGTCTTTGCGTGAAAGAATAACAAACATCAAACCATCCATCCTCACAAACTTTCTTAATGTAAGATAGTAATATCATATAAGTAGGCAAGTGTGAATGGAACAGCTGGAAGGGGAAGACCTAGGCGAACATACCTGGATCAGATTGGTGATGTTTTGGAGAAAGGCCAGGTCAAAAGTACCCTAAACCAGCGTGCTTGTATGAAAAGTGTGATGAGAGTGAATGAGACGAAAGAGGTGTGTCAGGATCGTAGCAAGTGGAAATCCGTGGTCTCTGCCTACCCCTGTGGGAAAGAGACGTGATTTTATGTATGTAAGTAATAATATAAGTATAAGATAGTAATATCATATAAGTATTCATTGAGTCTTAGATGCGGTCCTCGGCGTCCGAGACGTCCAGTAGCACGATGGGTTGACGATTGTTAGTCCGGCAGTGGATCAGGCAAATGCAGGAGCGGAGGCAAAATGTCAAGAGCAAAGGGAGACCTATACCCAACAGTGGTAGAAATCAGGCTGCGGATGATGATACTGATGAGATGCCTGAAGTCTTCGTCCTCGGGAGTGTCTACAGTCGTGAGCCTGTTGTGTTTGTATAAATGCCCTCCGTAAGAATCGTGCATTTGTTCGTCATTGGCATTACATTTTGTTATTTCGTTTCGTGACTGTCTAGAATGGTTTTTGTCTAGCTGTTATAAATTGAAGGACTAGCAAGGTCGATCGATTATATGCACAAAAAGGCTTAGGTAGAATTTTGTGAGGAACACAATTTACAATTCTAGACTTTTAAATCTGTTTCTAAAAATACGTAGCTAGTATCTAATTAGCGCCTCACGAACACCTGTTTGCTAAAGATCAAACGTTGAGATAGCAAGAAAACGCTAATTCACGTTTAACATTTTAGGTTCCAAAGATAACAGTTCTTTAGCTAGCAGGACAGTTGTTCAATATTCTCTTGTTGATAAACACACAACTTACCGTCCTGTTCACTTCAGACAAGACAATAGTAAACGTCTTCCGAATTCCATTAAAAGCATCCCGTCCCGTCGGGAAACGTTTCTAGACAATACCGTCTACCTTTCAAATTGAACACGCAGATTATAGAGAAGCACAACAATCAGTGACGTTGTCTATAACAATTTCTGTCTTTCGCAAAAAAGTAGACCATATATTTCTCTATACGGATTATTAAAACAACTGGCTAAATTTAAACATTTTTAAAACCGACTTCAAGTTAAATAGGCTGAGCAATTTTCTGCACTCTCGAGGTGCATTTCTGTTCGTAACTCCGAAGATCGTCGACAAATCCTCACCAATTTTTTTTGTGGCAACAATCGGACCCTTTCAACAAAAAAAAAAGGTTTTGCCAAATCGCTCCCAGGCGTCTTCGAGAAATCTGTGAACATACATACAAAAAGCACAAAAAAAAAGATTCTGATGAATTTAGAACCTTCTGCTTTTTTTTAAGTTGTTTAAAAAAGGCAACAATATCGGCATTCAGTTTAATTGGCAATAATGGCAACGTTGAATTACCTATATTTTTATATTGTGATAAACAAAAAAGTTAAATCCTATCTGCGAGAATCTTTTACTTATGTTCGATGAGCATTTCTAACTATTCAAGGGGACTATAAGATGCTTACAATTTACGAGCCCATCTATCAAGACGATCGCCAGCGTTCGTTGCATTACCAATTGCATTCCTCGCTTTCGGACATCCCTGTGGCATTAAGGGGCGATTAATTTGTCTATTTCCTAATTGATTAAAAGTTAAACTACAAACTACAATACACATTCCACAAATATTTCAGATAATCTGCTTTATGATACTGATCATGCATGAAATACCTAGTTGTAATTATTAAAAAGTAAAATTGAATTTAAAAAAAGGGCCTTATGAAAGATGTTTAAAGTTAAACACTGGTTAAACAACGTCCTGTCTTTATTTGTGGATAGTGACAAACAGATACAACACGTACATAACAGGACGTTGTTAAACCAGTGTTCAACTTTAAACAGCTTTCATAAGTAAGGGGGTAAGATTTCAAATTTGTCATTTCGTAGATTGAACAAGAAGTCGTCTATTTTTGCGGGAGTTTTATCAATTTAGATTACAACCGTCGCTAATTTCGCGTGATATAATACGAGAATACTTGCCCCTGAGCGTGGGGTAAACATCAATTAATCCTGGCAACACGATACGTTGCCAAGCGGGCAAGTTGGGGGTTTCTCTCAGGGCAGATTGCTGCATAATCCCACTGCATTTTTACCGCTTCCAATAGCGTCACAGAATAATAATAGTAATAATTATAATGTTTCACTTCGGATCTAAAGACTTCGCGTACAAATCACGAATCTGCTGACGACGAAACTAGACGACTTGCTGTTGTTGACAGTTGTTTTTTTAAGAACACTATTTTAGATATGATTATTTGTCGGGCTTAGACTATATTACAGTTAGCATTGGGTTTATAAAGTCGACTTTACATTGGAGTATTGGGGAGTGACACATGCCTGAACTCGTAGAGGGCGTGATGTGGGGGCCCATTGAAAGGACGTCACGCTACGCGAGGGCTAATATATTTTCCTTTTCTCTATTATTTGTCGAATCGATCAAATTGAACGAACGAGAAGTTGCTTTTAGTGATATGGGCGTTAAAAGCCGTTACTCGAAGTTGTAAGTCACAAAATACTCAATATTTATGTTCTTCGCTGATGTTTCCCAGTCTCGACAGAACTTGTAAATAGTTAGTATTATCAGAATGACAAAACGTGACTACATAGGTAAAGTAATATATTTCTATCTTGAATCGCGAATTTAGTTTCTTCGTAGTCGAGTTGGCCCAGTGAAATTTATTCTCGTCTTTCGATTCGGTGCTGGTGAGTTCGAATCATGTTTTTTCGTTACTGAATAAATGATCTATACTTAATTAATTACCCACAGAACATATTCAAAGAAACTTGAATGATTGAAGTTTAGAGACAATATCTTCAGTAGGTCCAGTGAGGTTTCGTAAACGTTTTTAGTTTTTTCTTTTTTTTGGACTCGCATCGCAACCGCAACTAATGATTCTATATCTTTGCAAGTCTTTCTCTGTGACTAATCATGACTGTTATTATAGTCCAGTCAAATTAGGAATTAACCTCGGAATGAGAGATAATAAGCTGAATTTTCGTATATAGCTTCATTTAGGCGTCCTAAAAGTTGTCTCAAAAGTCTCATAAAATCTCGTGTCTGCGTCTTAAGTTATTCAAGGTCAAAGGTAAAAAAAAATAGTTTTTCGCGAATATCTCGGTTTTTATTGGTCCAATGATGTTAACATCTATTATAAAGTTGTAGAACTTAAAATTTGCGACAAATTCATTCAAAAATTTTTTCCATGCGCTCAACCGTTTTTGCGATACAGGGCGGAGAGCGCGCAGCGCTCAGTATGTGTATTTCAAAAACTATACTTCCTAGAACAAAAATAAAAACTATTTTGGAATGTACAAATTAAGTCCTTTCATTTGACACCCCACTCAATATATCTGTGTAACTTTTATCTTTTTTACCCCCTTGAGATCCCAATATCTTTACAACCCCTCCATCGATTACGCTCATTATCCTCCTCAGCAAATTTCCATAGCACAACCTAGATACTTACCAAGTTTCATGCAGTTTGGATTATCGGTTCGATAGTTATGTGAGAACATAAAAATTACACGTACAAACATACAAAGCAAAATCGCATCTTAGCTCGCTTTGCTCGCTCGGTCGATAATCAACCGATAAAAAAAACAAATTATTCAAAATTCAAGGTATTCACAGAAGTTCACGTTTGACTTTGCGTTACAGTACCTACGCGTATGGCTGAGCGCTGCGCACTCACCCTACTATATCGCGAAAACGATTGAGCGCATGAAATAATGTTTTAAACAAAATTTGTCGCAAATTGTATGCTCTACAACTTAATAATAGATGTTAACATCATTGGACCAATAGAAACCGAGATATTTGCGAAAAACTATTTTTTTTACCTTTGACCTTGAATAACTTAAGACGCAGACACGAGATTTTATGAGACTTTTGAGACAACTTTTAGGACGCCTAAATGAAGCTGCATACGAAAATTCAGCTTATTATCTCTCATTCCGAGGTTAATACCTTTTTTTGGCTAAGATGACTGGCCTATTATGCCCACTATTTCTTCACGCTTGTCTTTTGTTGAGCTGACTTGACATTTTCTCTACTTACGGCACTTCCACATAACTCCAGAACAGATTACCACCAAGTTTTCCCCTTCAACATTTTAAGGTATTTTGTAATTACTCGCAACGAATGCCGTTAGAACTTTAACGTGACGCCGGCTCCATACGTTGGGACCAACGTTGGTCCCAACGTTGGGGCCAAGATTTCGTGAACCATCCACACGTTGGCGATACACCAGTCTTATTCCGTCAGAGCCAACGTGCAGACGTCCGATGTCTGCGCGTCCGATACAGAAATTGAAATTTCTCTAAGTGATTTTACATTACTGAATACCAATTTTATCACAATCACATCACATCATGTCACTATCACACTTCACACAACACACTATATTATAAAAGCGAAAGTTTGGATGTTTGGATGTATGTTTGTTCCTCTCTAACACGACAACCACTTAACCGATATGGGTGATATTTAAAATATAGATAGATAATAACCGGAAATAGGACATAGGCTACTTTTTATCCCAAAAAATTGCACGGTTCCCGTAACATAAAAAAAAAATAGTAGATTCCATCATCAGATCAGCTCGCTGTCACCATATTATTACATTGTAGTCAGAACTTGACAAATATGCCGAGTTTCAACTCAATCGGTCTATTTACTGAGGAGTTCTGTTGAACAGCTCTTGACTCCATCATCAGATCAGCTTGTTGATACCATAATATTTCATTGTCACCGAGAATCTATAAGTGTGCAAAATTTCAGCCCGATAGTCCTACAAACACAATAAATAAGGAATACGATGACATTCTCGCTCGTCAGTCGACACGTGCGCTCACGATGCGCGTCGAAACGGGACTGAGCATAGCGCCAACGTGTGGACGGATCCCCAACGTTGGCGCGCCAACTTCCTTTGATAAAACCGACACGGCACGGCCAAGCCCCAACGTTGGCCCCAACGTTGGCGCCAAGCTATTTTGTCAGCACCACACGTTGGTGAGAGGCATTGGGACCAACGTTGGCCCCAACGTGTGGATGCGGGGTGAAACTAAAGAAATTGCCGCTATCTCGCATCTCGCGTACACTAACTTAAACTGAAGCCGACATTAAACATTTTACCAGTTTCGTTAATTATGTTACATTAATTTTAAATTTTTGCCTATTTATTAGAGCCGACTGAGATAGTGCATTAGGAAAAAAATATAAGTATGCGCATCAGCACGATCTCTTAAATGTTTAAATAAATAATGCTGGACATTTCACATAGCATCATGCAGCCCCAATGTACCTAAGCAGAGCTTGTGTTATGGGAACCACATGACTGATATAGGTATACTAACATACTTTTTTGTAAATACATACGTATTCTACATAGAAAACACTCAGACCTGACAAATATTTGCAGACCGTACAAACATTTGTCTCGCGGCGAGGATCGAACCCACAACTACTTACGTCACAGGCGGGCCTTCTCCCACTGCGCCAGAGGTCGTCGTCAATGTCGTTTCTTCTATTCTATCTCTAATCGGTGCAGGAAAACATCGTGAGGAAAGGTGGGCAATTAGTGGGCATGTACCAAATATGTCTTTGGTCTCTGACCACTCCCCTTAACATCTTTAAGGCATCTTAAATGCCTTAATATGTATAAGCAGCTTCTTTCTTCGTTCTTTGTTTTATGTATCACATGTGGCAATAAATGATTTTTTTATTTTTAATATCTGAGAGAATGTCTACCGACCTACAGACAGTACAGTCTTGATCATATTTTATTTTATAATAATAAATATATTTATATTAATTAATCGAGTATGAGTACGAATAGAAGTAAGCGCTGTTAATATTGTTACAACATAAATTTAGAAAAAAAATACTTACTGAATTTGTCAATAATTGTCCTATTTATAAAGTAATTTATTCGTACTATACGTGTTTGTTTCAGCTCAGTCTTGTCCCCAAACAGCCCCCATCAATATTTTATGCACACATGAGGCCCAATTCAAGAGGCGCGTGCTACCTAAATTCGATGCTAATATTATGTTTGCTCTGGTACCTGTCTTTAACATTGGAGCGTCTCAGTTCTCTCGTGTCAGATAAAAAAAAATCTGAATCGTTTAATTGGGTTGTAAAATACAAAATGATGTTCGTTGCAACCAAAAAGTTCTTTGACCGTGGAGTTAGAAAAAGTATGCTTTACGATTGGTATTCTCCGAATACACTATAAATCAGTCGGATACCTCGTTGGGTCCGCCGTTTTATTAAATTCCACATTTAAATACCCTTTGGTAACGATAAACGCAAACGTTTCGATATTATCGCGATGTCTCCACACCTCGACTCACCTCGCCCTGTTTGTAATTACGAGTTCGCCGTCCCCTCGCTTAGGCTCAATCCACACTTACAAACCGCAATAAATTCCAATTAAGTACCTAAATAAATAGATATTAATATAAGTGAAAATTAAATACAAATGGAAGAAAAGGTTAAATAGCTGCCCTTTAGGCATAGTTTAACCATATTCTATATTGTATGTGAAAGGTAAAATATTACTAAAGATGTCAGTACTTATAAGATACTAAGTAGTACATACATCTTCTCACAATCACACCTCATAATAAAATGAGTTACATTACATAGTCAAATGAGTTACAGAAATAAAATATTTGTATTTGTAATTTAGTAAATGCACAAGCATCGATTATGTATTATGTATCTACACACTACTAGTACATATATTCAATGTTCACAAGTATACTATGTATAGGTACCTTAAAATTAAATGTAAATGATGTATACCTGATACATAATAAATATCTATACTTACTAAAGTATTTGTATCAAAGATTTCGTGATGAGATCTTGCTTGTAGGTCATCTCATCTATTATTGATAGATCATCGTTTTCCGTCTAGACTGCGTAGTTCTCGAGCCTGCATAAACAAGACAAAAATATTTCGCTACATTACATTGTAGTCGCTTATCGAAAGCCCCGTTTAAAAATTGATTTATCAAGTTGCTATATTTTAACGAGCTTTAACATTTTTGGTGTCCCCTCACCGGCAGGTGTTGCAGCCGGTTTAGGAAGCCAACATTGTCCCAATAAACTTGGAAAGTGCGAGACCCGTTTCACTAATAGGGACCCTTTCTCCCGCTGCGAATCCCCATAGTATGTATTACTGCCTAGGCACTTCTTAATTGTATTTCTACTACGATTGTTTGATGAATATTGTTAGAATTCTTGGTTTATTGAAAGTCAAAAACTGCAGTTACCTTCGGAACATCATTTCGGGTTGTCGGCCGTTTCAGATTCAAAAGAAACTGTAAACTATCAGTATCTAAGATGCTATAAGATATGAGTTATCGTAGTAGATGTGTCAGAGTCAGAGTTATCTAATTTTTGATTCATTATATTGTCATGTGATGTCTATCTTTCTTACTCAAGTATTGTAATTTGACTGAGCCTCTTATAAATAAAATATTTTGTTACGAGTCTAAAGTGATAATCAGCACTATCAAAGTTATGATAATTGTATATAAAAATATTATTACAACACCACTACGTGGCGTATAAAGAGCATTCAAGGTGGTAAGGAGCAGCTGGACCGCACCTACTCATCGACTTCCATTAGCCGAAAGGTCTGTAGAGGTTATTCGCAATATCTCTTTGCATCGAAACAATGTGTCCGGATAGTGTTGAAAGTTATAGTCGTTTGTATCCAGTCTACGTTCATAAATAAAGAGCATGTGCAAGTTAAGGCACGCGACAGGGCATAGAAAGGTCTAACGTCGTCGAACTTTAAACACCTGCTGGTTTTGCATGAATAGTTAATACTGCTAATCGTTTATCGAACAAAATACTTGTTGATTTCTTCTATGAACACCAAATACATAAATACACATCAAACGATTGTGTAATTATTTATACACCTTTATTTAATAGTTGATGGCAAGCAAACAGGCTGGAAGAAATAATTCATTTCATTTGATTTAACGACCCCGACTTTTTGTCTAGTAATAATGTTTATGTATTTTAGGTCGTTCATTTTGAAAATAAAAATAAGAATGTTTTAAACTCAAAGCAACCTATTCTCCTGTTAAGGGGTAAGTAATAATTCGATTTATTTTATAGCTTTTGACTTCTGGTGAACAAAAGCAATGTGTGAACTGTAAGATCGTATATTCCTGGTGCGCAGGAGGCTATAAGTACTTGACTAGTTTGGTTTTTAAAAGCGTGACCCTTATCTGCATTGCTTATAAAATATTTAGGGACCTAATCAGTTAGGTATATTGTATTATCCGTGGTAATAAATAACTATTTAATCAACCAACCCAGTACAACAGATACCAAAAATTTTTTTGATTATATTTCTCTGAATAACTATAAAAGTTTTTGTTTGTATTCATTTCCAATATCTAACAGTAAGGAGTGGGCAGCTGCTACTCCATTAGGGAGAAAATGTCATGGCTCCATTTATTATGCGAATAGAACAATAGTATCCCTCCGACGAACCTCATGATATAACTACGCTCATCTATGTCAACACTCTCTTTACAGACGTTGTTAACTAATTCATTATAATCAATATGGACATCAATCTTTTATCGATCGAGCGAGCGAAGCGAGCAAAGATCTTAGTGGCAAGTTAGGCGATTTTGCTTTGTATGTTTGTATGTTTGTATGTTTCATTTTTATGTTCTCGCATAACTATCGAACCGCTTATCCAATCTGTATGAAACTTGATAGGTCAATAGGTTGTGCTATGGAAATTTGCTGTGGAGCGTATGAGCGTAATCGATGAAGGGGTTGTAAAGATATGGGGTTCCCAAGGGGGTAAATTTTTTTCAAAGTTACCCAAATATATTGAGTGGGGTGTCATATGAAAGTACTCAACTTATACATTCCAAAATGGTTTTTAGTTTTCTTCTAGGTTCTATAGTTTTTGAAATACATTCAAAAAGAAAAATTATGCAAACCAATTAACGGAAGTATGGAGAGAGCTTCCGTTTCATAGAGTTTCGATGTATTCGTAGGTCTGGTTAACGGACAAGGAGTGTGGCATCGTTGTGGTTTGGTTTGCAATGATTTTAGTTGCTAAGTACTTGATATTTTTTCTTGAGATTGAAAATAAAAGCCGTGTTGGCCGATTGGAAGAGTGCTCGACTTTAGATTCATAGGTCGTAAGTTCGAACCCTGGCCGTGCTCATCAATGGATTTTTCGATTGGAAAAATTTAAATGCGCATTAACACGAGCTCTAAACGGTGAAAGAAAACATCGTGAGGAAACCAGTTAACGTTCTAATAGCGGCGAAGCGGCGATGGGCTTGCAACCTGTCACGTATGCAAATGCTAACTCCTGCAAATAGTGGGCTGGGCAGGTACCAAAATTATAGAGGGAGGGGGAGGGTAGGGGGAGGGGGAGGGGAGGGGAGGGGAAGGGAGGGGGAGGGGGAGGGGGGGGAGGGGAGGGGAGGGGGAGGGAATTGATTTTCTCATACATTTCGTATTGAACTGCTATTTTAATAATTTCTCGAACTAAGAGGCCTTCCCTGAGGCGCGGTACGAAGTTCGCGGGGTCAACTATTGAATATAAACACGACACGACTTAATTGTATTGCATGCATGCCTATAATCTTTACTATACTGAGGTAGCGCATTAGATGTCATTCTGTGGTAAACACTAGAAGGAGCACTTAACATAGGTATAGGGGTAGTCAGAAACAAGTCCAAATCTAGGCTACCAATACAACGGTGCGCGAGATCTCAGTTCGGGGCGAACTACTAGTTTAAAAAATAAGATATTGTAAAAGGGATCATCACTTTTCAATGTGTTACACAAAACAAAACACTTACTATAACTATTTAAACAATATGCTACTCTAGCACATTTAAGGTGAACGCATACCTATCGGAGCCGAACGCGCCCAACGAATCGACCGAATTTTAGAATAAATAATAATTATAAATAAATAATGTAAGGGTTCGTGTGTAAGTTCCCTTATATTTGATTTTATGTTCTGATCAGTTGGTAGAACGTATGTGCGAGGGCTGTTACTGTTTGGTGTGGTGTCGCCATTGCGTGGTACGACCAATCACTGTAGTTCGCGCTAAAGATTGATTGGTCGTGTGTTTTTGGCGGCGAATGAGAAAAGTTTTGGAGGCATTACGCTACGCGGTCAGCCATCAGCAGGACTTTCAATTCAAGTTTCATGTTATCTTTCAAACACACAATCCAATGTTCAAGTTTTATTTCTAATGTCAATACAATACACGGACCCAGTATTGTTGTTTCCTTTAATGCACAAGAAAAGCATTATAGTGGCGCTCAACTTAGTGGCCATTTCAAGATTCCCGCGTTTTGGTCGAGCGGAGTTCTCCCAAACGCGCAATATCTTATAAGAAGAAAATCATTCTAATTGGACTTGTTGTGAAAGATAAAAGATCGTGATGCCGCCTAAAGTCATCCGATCGCCTACGACGAAGACTCGGTCCACGACGGCGGCAGGCTCTTGCGCCGCCAGCGACGAGGAAAGTCCGGCATCGGCACAGACGCCGACGCAGGTAGTAATGACAGAGACGCAGCTCGCTGCCCTGGTAGAGAACATCACACGAACGATCTTTGCCAGCGGCAGAGCGACGCCGTCCCCGTCGAGCGTGGTGGCGCCGGCCGACACGATGTCCGCCGCCCCGCCAGCGAGTCACGGAAACTTCGCAAAATGTTCGGCGCGCTTCCGTGGGGGAGCCGCGAATGATGACGACGTGTTGGAGGCGTTCATCGACTCTGTAGAGGTGTACAGGGAGTGCACCAACATCTCCGACGAGCACGCACTCCGCGGCCTGCCTATGCTGCTGGAGGGAGATGCGGCTGTCTGGTGGCAGGGCGTGAAACCTACGACGACGTCGTGGCAAGGTGCCATTGATGGTCTGCGCGCAATGTTTGGAGTGCCGCGACCGGCACACAAAGTGTTTAGAGACATTTTCGCTAAGGAACAACGTGACGGCGAGAAAAGTGATGTGTTTATCAATCGTGTGCGTGCGCTAATTTCTAAGTTACCCTATAGACTTTCAGAAGAAGCCCAGATTGATATTGTGTATGGTTTACTAAATTCAAATATCAGGGAAAAATTACCTAGAAAAGAGTGCGCGACGTTGAGGGAGCTGTCAGATAAAGCACGCGATGTAGTTAGCAAACATACTAGCAACACAGGGGGTAGGCACACAAACCCAAAGGGTTGTGTGGAGGTTCCTAATAGTAAACCAAAACCTCCAACCGTACGGTGTTATGGGTGTGGCCAACCCGGTGTAATTAAAAGTAAATGTTCAACATGTAACGGTGAGACTAATAAAGTTCAATTTCAGGGTGCTGAAATGTATAGTACGGAGTACAACGACACAACGCGGGCGATCGTGGAGGTCGGCGCCGCGGGCTGTCGTGGAGTTGCCGTGCTGGATTCAGGTGCTACCCACAGCCTTGCCAGTCCAGGCCTGTTCAACGTTCTGCGAGACTCCGGTGTGCAGTTCACTGAGTCACAGTACACGTTTGGCCTTGCCGATGGATCTACTCATGTGAGTAAAGTTCTATGTTGTAATACTCAAATAGAGCTGGAAGGAAGGGTTTTCCCTGTGACATTTGCAGTTTTGCCCGATGCAAATAACAAAACTTTGTTGGGGAATGATTTCATGAAAACAGCTGGAATTATCATCGATATTGCCCGAGCTTCATGGATGTTTTCTGATAATCCTAACATTTCTCATCCGTTTGTCTTGAAATATGCTTTGGAATGTGATGCTGAGCTTATGCAATCTACTAAAATTGAGGTGGCCTTGCGGGATGATGAAGGTTTAAAACTTGATTCAAATCAGAGAGTGCGGCTTAACCGCTTGCTTGAGAAACACAGTGAGGTATTTGCTGAGAAGGGGCCGGCTACTGATTTTGCTCTGCATTGCATCAAGGTGAAGGAGAATCAACAACCTATAGCTTGCCCGCCTTACAGGTTATCCCCAAATAAGAAAATTCTCTTGAATAAAGAGTTGCAAAAATTATTAGAAAATGATGTGATCGAGGAGTGTGAGTCACCTTGGGCTGCAAACATCGTGTTAGTGAATAAGAAGGATGGAGGTGTTCGCTTATGTGTTGACTACCGCAAACTCAACGCTGTGACCGAGCCGGACTGCTATCCGCTTCCCAGGATGGAAGATATTTTACATGCAGCCAAGACAAGTAACTACATGACTACACTAGATCTCAGGTCAGGGTACTTTCAATGTCTTGTGAGACCTGAAGATAGAGACAAAACAGCTTTTACTAGTCCATTAGGAACCCATAGGTTCAAACGTATGGCTATGGGACTTAGGAACTCCGGTGCCACGTTTCAACGACTGATCGACAGGTTCAAGTCCAACCTGAAATGTAAAGTTAAGGAAGGTGATGCTGATGTGATGAGAGAAGTTCATTTACTCGCATACTTAGACGACCTTATAATACTTTCAGACGATTTCAACCAGCACCTGGAGGACCTCGAGGCAGTGTTTGAGAGGCTGAAGCTGTTCAACCTCCGAGTACACCGGCAGAAGAGCATGTTCGCCCGCGACAGCGTGCGGTTCCTGGGGCACGTCATCGTGCCGGGAGGCCTGCAGGCCGACCCGCAGAAGGTCGCCGCCATCGCGAACATGCCGCCGCCTAGGAATCTAAAACATCTGATGAGTTTCATTCAGACAACAAGTTGGTTTCGGCGGTTTATTCCTAATTACGCTGATTTGGCGCGACCGCTGACCGGCCTGCTGAAGAAGGACGTCGCCTGGTGCTGGGCGGAGCCGCAGCAGCGTGCTTTCGAGAAGCTGAAGTCGCAGCTGGTGTCCGCGCCGATATTGCGCCAGGCCGACGATACTAAACCGTACGTATTACGCACTGATAGTAGCGGCTATTGTCTCGGAGCAGTCCTACTGCAGGGGGAGGGCCAAGACGAGCGGCCCATCGAATATGCGAGTAGATTACTAACCCCAGCAGAGAAGAACTATAATACTACCGAACGAGAAGCGCTAGCGATCGTGTGGGCGGTGACGAAGTTCAGGGGATATATAGAGGGCGCTGAGGTCCTAGTCAAGTCTGACCACCAACCTCTCAAGTGGTTGATGAACCTCAGAAGTCCGAGTGGACGCTTAGCGCGCTGGGCCCTGACTTTACAAGAGTATAATTTGAGAATCGAATATACACCCGGGAAGGCGAACGTGGTTGCCGACATGCTATCGCGCCCGCCGTGCGAGGAGGAGCCAACATGTGACTTGTGTTACACGACGGTCGACATGCCTACCCGCCGACCCGGAGATATACGGGAGAATCAGTTGACCGACCCAGAGGTCAAGAAGATAGTCGACGACCTCGAGTCAAACGAACCGTTCAAAGCCCGAGTATGGGCTGATCGAGGATATGTAATCTCAGACGGCATTTTGTACAGATACGCACCGGACAGCGAGGACGCCGAGTCGCCGTGCCTGGTGGTGCCGGCGCACGAGCGCGAGCACGTACTTCGCGAGCTGCACGACGCGCCCACCGCCGGCCACTGCGGCGCCGAGCGCACGCTGCTCCGCGTCGCGGACCGATACTACTGGCCCGGTATGAGAACTTTTATATCCGATTATGTAAAGAAATGCGTGCCGTGTCAGAGATACAAGGTTGACACGCGCAAGCCGGCGGGATTGCTGCAGACACCGGCCATGACCAGGAGGTTCGAGGTCATCTCGGTAGATCTGTTCGGACCACTCCCGGAAACCGTGAACCACAATAGGTGGATATTGATAGTGGAGGATGTGTGCTCGCGGTGGGTAGAGATCTTCCCGCTCAAGAACGCGACGAGCATGGAGTGCGCCAAGCTGCTCATCGACGAGGTCTTCTTCAGATACGGAGTGCCGCGTCGCATGACGTCCGATAACGGCGTGCAATTTGTAAGCGAAGTCATGCAGCAGGCCTGCTATGTGTTGGGAGTGACCCAGGATCTCACCCCACTGTACCACCCTGAGAGTAATCCGATAGAACGTAAGAATCGTGATCTGAAACCGCAGTTGGCGATATTGGTTGGACAAGACCATTCATCTTGGGATGCGCACCTTTCGGCGATCCGTTTCGCCATGAACTCAGCTGTGACAGCCAGTACAGGCTTTACTCCAGCTTTTCTCACTTTTGGACGTGAACTACGGACACCTCTCGAAGCTGTCACCGATATGCGAGCCATCCTTGAGAAGGATAATTTTGTACCTAGTGTTACACCTTACCTCAAGCGAATTGCAAACGCACTTTTACAGGCGAGAGATGTCCACGAGAAGGCGCAGAGACAGCAGAAGAAGTACGCTGACAAGGGCCGTCGAGACGTCCCTCCATATCAAGTCGGAGACTTGGTACTGCTCAAGACTGAAGGGCAGAACAGCGCGGCGCCGGGGCAGACGCCCAAGTTCATTCCGCGCCGCGACGGGCCGTACCGCGTGAACGAGGCTTGCAGTCCGGTGAGCTACATCTTGGTTGATCCAAGTACTGAGGAAATTATTGGTAAGTACCATAGTTCTAAGCTTACACCGTTCGTTGGCCACGTTCAAGCACCGGTACGTCCAAAACGAAGGAGAGGTAGACCTCGCAAGAACCGTACTTAGCTCAATTAGTGCTAGCCTAGCCCCTGACGTTGACTAGACTAGCAGGGGGAGGTTGTAAGGGTTCGTGTGTAAGTTCCCTTATATTTGATTTTATGTTCTGATCAGTTGGTAGAACGTATGTGCGAGGGCTGTTACTGTTTGGTGTGGTGTCGCCATTGCGTGGTACGACCAATCACTGTAGTTCGCGCTAAAGATTGATTGGTCGTGTGTTTTTGGCGGCGAATGAGAAAAGTTTTGGAGGCATTACGCTACGCGGTCAGCCATCAGCAGGACTTTCAATTCAAGTTTCATGTTATCTTTCAAACACACAATCCAATGTTCAAGTTTTATTTCTAATGTCAATACAATACACGGACCCAGTATTGTTGTTTCCTTTAATGCACAAGAAAAGCATTATAATAATAAATTAAATAAATAAATATTAATAAATAATTTATTACATGAAATCGTATGAAAATGAAATCTCGCACATATGCCAGATTCGGACGAAAAGGACGTTTCGACGCGGGCGGGTGTGCGATTTTTCATACGATTTCATAATATAGAATCCTAAAATTATTTTCGGTCGATCCTTTCGGTGCGTTCAGCTTCGTTATAGTATGTGCGTTTACCTTTAATTGCATAATTGAAGAGCTGCAATTCAAACTGGTTCGATATTTCATAATGTATGTAACGTTTCGATTTAATACATGTTTTTGCCGCGGGTGCGACATAAATATGCATTCGAGGCGCGTGCCGCAGCGGCGCGGCGGTCAGCTGTTTCTTCTATGCGGTCGCAAGCTGCGCGCTCCTTAAATGGAAACAAGACTCTTGGATGGATTACGGCGATTACATCGCAATTATCCGCGAGTGTCGAGTGTTGCCTACCTACACGTAACGTCGGAGCACTTTCGCGATCTTTGTTCAACGCGACATTGACCTTGCCGTTTACTCGCGTAGGTACAGTAATTTTTTCGGCGCGCTCGGTGTCCGTGTTCTTGCCATTGAACTTTGTTTTCTTTTCATGGAGCGTGAGTAAATATGTATCATTTGCATGCTTTATTTACTTTACTTCGTAGATTTGGTTATCACGTTTACACCTGGCGAGCGAGACGTGTAAGTGAACGTGAAATAAAAATGTCAAAACATTTCCCAGTAGTAGATCATGCTGTAATCTGAGGTCGCTATTCTCATGTTCTGTGCAATTGTTTTTATTGCTTGCCCATGTCCTGATAGGCTCTGCAGATGGCATTTGCGATGCGGGCTTGAGGTTTTTACTGGCAAGTCGTCGAGCTACACTTGGACTGCTATGTCGCTGACTCCTAAAGAATTTTAAATCTCTTCTCGGGCAATGCTTGGTTTGATAGTGATCATATAGAATTCGTGTAATATTATGTGTGTGTGTACGTGTGCAAGTTTTATCTTTTATGTGTCTGTAGAATGCTGAACATTTCACACAGCATTCATCTAGCCCCAAAGTACCCAAGCAGAGCTTTTATTGTGACTTTACATAACTGACTACTACTTTTATACATTTATTCATAGAAAATCACCTTAACCCAAGACATAAATTTGCAGATCATACAAACATTTACCTCGTTGCGGGAATTGTACCCGCAACCATCTGTGTTTCAGGCGGGCCTTCGCCCACTGTGCCACAGAGGTATGAAACATCTTTTGAATACGTCTGTTCCACAAGATGAGGACTTCTATAATTAATTAACTGTACCTTGCTTAGGTAACTGAAGCACAGGTACTCGTAGTTAATAAGCCTCTGATACTCGAGATGTCTTACCGCATGAAGACGAGTCTGTGGGTGTCTGTCGGTAACCCTTTGAGCTTCGTCTGGCTCTAGAACTTGATGAACTTTGTATCTAATCTATCAGTCTTCATCTCTCTCTGTCCTACGTTTTTAACCCCCGACGAAAAAGAGGGGTGTTATAAGTTTCTAATGTGTATCTGTGTGTTTGTCTGTGGCATCATAGCTCCTGAACGAATTAACGGACTTTAATTATCATTTTATTGTTTGAAAGGTTTCTTTGTCGAGAGTGTTCTTAGCTTAGTTTCATGAAAATCTGTTCAGCTGTTTGAAGATCATCGGCCTTTTCTAGTTTATGAAGGGATATGTCGGGGTTTTTTAATATAGAGTGACCAGCGAGTTTGATGTGTATGTAGGTATATATAATTATCTTATTCAAAATTTCATCGTCAAAGATTTGTATTTGCATATTTGATGCTAGCCAAATTAGATAGTGATTAATGTGTTTTTTTTATTAAACGTTTGCACGAGATGCTACTGATTTAAATGAAATATTTCTCTAAAATATGATGAAAACAAACAGGGAAGCGCTCAAATATCTTGGTAGAATGCCAGACTCAACTCATCCAATCCAAGTAGGTTAAGCATAACTTGTTGGAAACTAAGCATAATTAGACTGTTTCAGAGTCCTGATTCAAATGCCGTCTATTCTATTTATACACCGTTAATTCTGGGTCAGTTTAAAGCCAGCACCCACTGCTTGTATTGCTTAATCGTATTCATGTCGTTGGTTTAGTTTTTGAATTTGATAAGTATTTCATACGAAACTAAATAGTTGAAAAGATTAACAAAAGTGAGGAAAACACTTGGTAAGGTGTCGTAGGCGCGCAGAGCTAATGACCTAGGTATGTATGTATGACTACGACGTAGTATAGACTCTACGCCGTAGCAACAGCTGAGCACAGAGCACGTATCTCCGTGATTTATCCTGCCTATGTTTCGTGATATTATTAATTGCAAAAAAATAGATCTCATATTTATTATTATTTTTGAGTAAGGTTATCGATATAGATTACGTAGGCGCCGGCTTTAAACTGACCAAAAATAAACGGTGTATAACGCTAGTTAACTCTACATTTCTGATGGCTAGTTTGTGTTGAATTAAAATTGAATTATTGTTTAGTATTTCTGTTTACCGACTTTCTGAGGGAAATATCAATTAGAGTAGTCATTGATGGCTGCTCGTCTGATCAAATGGCAATTAATACCGGGGTACCTCAGGGGTCTGTAAAGGCAGTCTCAGATTGAGGTGAAGTCAATCGAATTAATTTCAATGCCTAATAAAACACAAGCCTGTCTCTTCTCTGGTAAAAATAGTCCGTTTCTCTTGGTTCCTAAATTTCAATTTCATGGTTCAGCCAAGTAGGTACCAGCTGAGTGCCTTAGACTCGATCGAATGCAAAGCCTTCAGATTCATCGGTGAGCATTACCTTGCGGAGGCTAAAATCCAAAGCCTCGACCACCGTCGCAAGGCCCGCTTTTCGATCTTTTATAGGTTACATTTCAGGGAATGTTCTCAAGAACTCCGCGACCTGATACCACCATCTCCATTCCACTTCAGGACAAGTAGACGCACGGCGTAGTACCACTATCCTTATGTTGTGGACATTCCATCCTCTCATACCACGCGGTGCTCCTCCACCTTCATCATCCGCACCTAACGTCTGGAACTCGCTGCTGGGGAACTCGCTGCTGGCGCTTCTGTTTTCCCCGAAAACTATAACCTGGGTCTCTTCAAGTCAACAATGAATAGGTGTCTTCTAGATCTTTGTGATCCATCGTCAGCACATCGTCGCTTACCATCAGGTAAGATTGTGGCTAAACAAAGGTCTGTCTACAATGAAAAAAAAAAATGAAAGCAGTTAATAAATACATGTCAGCTTTTTTTAAATAAGTAATTAGTCCGTACTCACTTATTCCAATTATGGTAATAAAATTGTAGATCGTTGATATGAAAAACCTAGCTGGATCAAATTCATTTTAATCCATAAATTAATGATTTTCTCGGATATTATTAATTTAAGTTATATTCTGCTCGGCACATTATCACGCGATAGCTCACTTGGTTCACTTAGAACTCACAAAAAGTGTTGCAGAACATAAAACCGTGGGAAGATTTATATTGATACAGCCTCATATCGATCTCATGTGCGGCGATCGTTTGAATATTGAATAGGCTTTTACGGATTTTCTACTTGTGAAACTTGTAAGCACGGACAATGGTAAGATTTATCCGATTGTTTTTACTGATTTCTTTAATTTTATGTGTAATCAAGCTTACTTCTTATGGTTTTACTCGTGTATGATTAAGGATTTTGGTAAATTTAAAACTTTTATTGCACAGGCTAAGATATAAAATAATGATACTTACTGCAGTTTGTGGGAGTAATTTGGACAGACACACGACTCAACGACTCACGCGAGGGTAAAAGTAAAGCCCTAGGGCTGCCTTTACTCCCCCACAAAGCTGATGGTTCATTTGCATATACCCAAGAGCTGTTGTGTTGTGATTATGCATGCGCCGGATTAAATCTCATGTCACATAATTGCAAAAGTCGCATTTGCATTAGTACCCCATAAGAATTATTAGTAAAATATTTTACAAAAAAATGTTTGGCATCAAGCCTTTTGCGTGCACCTTTGCGCGTCCTCAAGAGAAGTTGCGGTCACGGAATAACGATTTGCCATAAAATTGTTGAGTCTTCGTTTTTGTTACCGCAAACTTTCGGTTGCCCTAAGTATAATACGTGTGCTGCCATCAAGAAGAACCTTGGAGCAACTGCGAACTCCCCGTTGGGCAACATTTATAATGGAATAAAGTGTACTTAATTGTCGGCGCAAGCTCTCGGCGCCCGGGGAGCACAATTTGCCGGCGGAACCCGCATTCATTATACCGCTATAGATTTTTATGTGTTCTTTAATAATTTTGGTTAGATGGCGTGTTAGTGCCATGTATCTGCAAAATTATTATTTTACTGAAATATCTCAAATAATTATGACAGATAATTGAATAGAAAAGTTTTAGTTTCGCCACAACGATACATACAATACACAAATCAGAAATGTTTTGTTTGTTAATAGGAAATACCTTCTAAGTTATTTGCGCGAATCATATTTTGATATCAAGATACAACCTGACACAGTCCTGCAAATTGCAAAAAACGCAAGAATTTCGCGGGCTACCCTGGCACATCCACCTTAATAAAGTTTATTCAATAGCACTTAACGACCGCGTATGTCATAACAGTTGCATTGCATCGACTTTCTCATTTCCGACAGCGCCTACGCCCACCTTTTAGTTTCGGAGCTCCTGTTATTTTTCTTATAAAATACGAACCCAACGCTAAAGTGCGTGTTCTTTTGTGGATGTTTCACAATGGGCCGGTTTTATTATGCAGGGCGAGTGAAAAAGGAACGAAACAGATGTACGACCGTGGTGCATTCGCTGCTCGAACAATAGTCACGAACGGCGGCGGCCACCGATCGATCGCTGTCATCTTTTGTCTGACTGAAGACTCTACCGACTTGAATTGGAACACGTTAGTGTCACACTAGCTTAGATGTGCTGTACTGGATCGGAATTCCACTCTTATATGAATACAACTTACGTTAATCAGATTATCTCACGGTGATAATATCTCGAGGTTAACCAGCTACTTGTCTTTTCGTTGAAAAGCTTTAACGGTCCCTATAAAATGCTTTGAACGTCTTCCTAGAAATAGCAAACTTACAAAGACGAAACTAGCGATCTCGGAAGTAGTTTTCTCCTAACATAACGGCACAATCAATATAGAGCGCAAAAAGCTCCCTATCTTATTATTTATTTTACCAAATTATTTGTACACTCAATTAAACTCTTTTCTACTGTGTTTAAAGGTCATAATATATCGTTTCGTTGGCTGGAAGGTTGGATAAAAACTCGGCTCCCGAGTGACGCGCGGGAGGAGCGTGCGTGCGCGCCCGCAGCAGCGGTCGGCGGCGGACGCGGCGAAATTACGTGCACTTATCCGCAGCCCAGTCATTAGACTGTTTCGCGTGCTATGTCATGGACGATGAGTTGTTCCGGGCTCAATTATGTTACATACTAACAATTTTTTTCTTTATTTTCAAATCTTTGACCCTACCCTTTGTCTACCTGTTCTTACAGACAGAATGCTTAATAAAACTTTATTGGGTACGGTACTTTAACTATTAAAATTTAAATTACTGGACTCAGTACCTATTAATATTCCACTCTAAACCGAGATCCGAGATTTATTTAATTAAACGGGAGGAGAAAGTCGCAAAAAGAAAAGACTAACGGTAACCTATAGAGAGTAAAAAAATTGCTCCCTCCTTTTCATCCGTAATCTGGTAATTGTCGGTGGATTTTTTGTGCTTCGAAAGAAAAAACTACCCTTTGTCGATTTATACCCTCGCACGTGCATTGACGAAACTTTGAACTTGTCACAAACAATAATGTCGATATTGTGGATTGTATGAGGGCTCCCACACATAAACACGATACGACGTCGCGTCGTACAACGATGCGGCGTCGTTTCACGATACGACGTCGCGTGTCGTGGAAATCTACGATGAGCATCAAGCACGATGCCGTCAATACAGTGAGGTGGTGTTTTAGTTCATTCCGAAAAATGGACCGCACTAGACGCATTCTGACATAGTTACACGTTTTGTCCCACCCATAGTACGGGACGCTGCTCGACTAGGGTAATTAGATGATCGACTTCAATACCATCCGTCATCTTTGAATTTTGAATAACAACTGCGCAGGATTGCATCGTGAGTTTCTAACGTCACGTCGTCGTATCGTGCATCGTGTCGTAGATTTCCACGATGCGACGTCGTATCGTGAAACGACGCCGCATCGTTGTACGACACGACGTCGTATCGTGTTTATGTGTGGGAGCCCTAATAGGATTCGATTATCTGATTCTTGGATAGCTTCGCTCTTGAAAATCATTCTGGGGCTATCTCTCTGACGATCTGAGTGATGAATACATGCATGCACTATGCAGGAAGTTCGGTTAGTCCAATACCTCGAACTCTCAATATCATTTGAGCGACGGAGATTAAGACGGTATTGCTAATAGGATTGTAATTAAACAAAACGAGGGTGAAGTGACTCCGGCTGAGGAAAACGCAGGTGCGAGGATAAGGGTGTAACCTTTACTTTTACAGCTGTTCGATACTACTAAAGAAAGGATAGGCTGATGAAAAATAGGAACATTGTAACCTTTTCAAACGATTTTGCTCGACGATATAAAACCGGCACAGATGTTATTTTATTGCAGCCATCATTTTAAAGTTTATAAATTAGAGCTAAGCCGCCAGCTGGTTATGGCATGATGCTATATTATGGTGATTTTATATTGGTAAAGGGCAACCTGCGCTGGTGGCTACAATGTTTATACAACAAGTTTGTGAGTGCTATCTCGCCACAGTGCTAATGAAACTAATACCATGGGATCTCGCACCGCCCAGGCTTCACGCAACCCAATGCTGTTTGAATATTTTGTGTAGCCACATGTTTTACCTACTCGTTAAATTAGAACAAATTCAAATCTTCTTAAAACGAAAACATGTTAACTTTTTTCGTACAATTCAAGCTGAATCCTATTTGTACCAATATGAGTATTTCTATAAGTTCATTTCAACATTTCTCGGATTTTTTCGATGAGGACAGGACTGCTGTTTAACGATAAAAGGCCAACCATCCTTCACTTCCGCTCCTTGGATTTCAGAATCCTTTGATAAATTACTATTTCATCTCTGGATTTCGAATTTTGCGCCAACTCAGAAATTCACCCTTCGATTTTTCGGGATCTCAAGGTTTTAGATTGGCGTCGGGAACGGTAATCCTGAACTGGACTTTGTGTCAGGGATTTTTAATTTAGAGGCCGCCTGCTGGTAAGGGATTATCAGGCCGAGGGTCCGTAATTAGTCGTCGTGTTGAGGTTGCCAGCCAGTCGCCCGCTTTGTCGACTTTTCGAGGATTAACGGGTCGCTGAGTACAAACAAAGCCTTTTAGATCTGATGTCTTCTTGACTTGTATTTCTTTTGACACGTTTTGAGGCTTCACTCAACAAAATGAAACCCGAACTATGTCATTAAACTGTATTACATATTTATAATCCGTAAAATCGTAGCAGTCTTTGTTTTTCATCGACGACCATCAAAACTCAAGAATACAAAGTTACAAAGTCGGCAGTGTGTCATTTGATTTTTCAAAAACATTGACGGAAAAGGTACCTACGCAGCAGTTCGAGGTTGTTGTAGACATAGTTAGTAAACGTAGATCTATTACATAAAATGCATGTAGTAAAGTTTATGTTGAATACTTTAACTAAAATATTTAGTGGCTCAGTTATATTTTTAAAAAGATATCAGCTCTTTCAAAATTTGGGCTTGCTTATTGTTCTACCCAATTTACCGTTGCTTTCACGAACCACCATGAATTTATGGGACATCAAAGCTAATGTCTCCCCGTGGGAATTTCGAGGCCGGTAAAACTCCGTTGTTTTTTGTTTGTCTGTTTGCACTGGAATGCCACCGTCACTGATGAATTATCAGATTATCCTCTGCACTTTTCCTATAAACGTATTGTGGTCTCACGAATCTTCGTTTTATAAATGAAATTGGCCGTCTGCCAGGAAGATTAAACTGAGTGGATTAGCAGTAGCAATCGACCTCATTTCTGAGGAACTCTTTGTTTAAGCTGATCGACCGAATAAGCCCCTATGATAAAAATAGCATAATCTTATAATACAAACCTTTACACCACTTATTCTACGGTCGGTTTTTGTTAAGCTTTTTCTTTTATGATCCAAGTTCTTCATTCATTATACTGAACTAACGATAGCATGTGTAGTAATCGCGCGTGGTGCACAATGGTTATGCTAATCATGAGCTGAGATTGCGATTAACAATAATGGAGTCGGCCGTCCGTGCGTAACTCTGTGTACGCTGATCGATATGGAACCATCTGTCATATTCTCGCACACGCTGTTTTACTATTCAATTATTATTTATTTACATTATCGCACAAATATAGATATAAATCTATATATTATAATAATATTTACTCATACTAATATAATAAAGCGGAAGAGTTTGTTTGTTTGTTTGAACTACCTCAGGAACTACTAGTCGGATTTGAAAAATTATTTCTGCATGTGATAGATAAACTCTTGAGAAATGTTATAGGCTACTTTTCATCATCATAATCACCAAAAACGGCAAAAACCATCATTACGGGGCGATGCCGCGAGGGCGCTGCTAGTTATGCATAAAACTGGATGACACAACACAGCGATGTAGTTCACACCTCTAAGTTTGTGGCAAAGAACATCATACTATGACAAATTAACAAACATTTTGATGTTGAAATAATTGAATACTTATCATTTTCTTATATTGGGAAAACAAATGTTTTCAAAACATAAATGACATGTTTATAGGTGGATAATAATTTATTTTTTAATAATATAATTAGGTATATTCTGCCAAATCAGCACGCTAAACTTTGGTGACACATTTCCAAACTTTAAAACTGTGTTTAATTTTCGCACACAATAAAGTAATCCCCTGATACGCCATTCTGCTCGTTGGAGCCCAATATTACATTAAACGGGAGTCTTCAACAGTGACATTTAATTCTTTACTGAAAGAGTCTAGTTTGGTTCCTCCGGCGTTTTTGTTACCAGGCCCTTATCTCAAATGCACAAGCTTCAAAGTTGCGTTTCCTCAGGAGGTTGGTCTTTATGGTCGACCTTTTATCTAAAAATTCACAGAACTCTGTTGATCTTTTTGCTTCACTCATAAAGACGATTTTTGTTCGACTAGTGTATTTCCAAAAGGGTGAAGATGAGAAGTGAGATGGGGGTGGACCAACACGTGCACACGCATTTTGCGTATTACCTAAATAAATAGCATACTCTCTGGCTTGTTTGTGTTTTGAGGTTCTCACGAATTTGTGTTCGTTAATATTCAACTCTTTGAGTTATTTAATTATACCAGGCATGTTATGGGCCTTGTTGGCCAGTTTTTTGACTCTACCTTATCACTGAAGGTCGGTCGTGACGTGACCGTGAATCGAATCCCGGCATCCAATGCATCAATGAATTGTTCATTTTGTCTTGACTCTTCGTCGTCAATCCGAAACTGAGGATACAGTCCTGAGCCTGCCTACGTTTTTTTTATGTAAAAGCAAGGAAGACATGATCCTTGGCTGAAATGAAGAGAGAGGGAACAACTGTTTTTAAAAATCCGTTGACAAGAGAATATTGTTGATGTGTTTTAAAATCATGTTTCATCCACTAGAAGATGTATTTTTTGACGTTCGTTTCTGTTCTCAGGCACAGAAATATGAACATGCATACGAAACCTGACTATGAAAAATAAAAATTCAAAATTAGAGAAGCTGTCACGGTACTTACTCAATCACCTATATCTTTAATCCATACCTATCTGGCAAAAATACAGATTCTGCACTTTGAGCATTATAAAAAAATATACACCATGCAATAATTAGCATAATCTGCTATTTGTGTGCACACGTGTTCAGAAAGCCACGCGACCCTGTCATTCAAAACAACCCTTTGATATCCATTGTAGGGATACTGATGTAATGAATTTGTTTCACTCACAGCCTCCATCGGAAAAATGTTGGCTTCACAGACTAGTGAACGTAATATCGTTGTATTGACATCAATGGAACTAATTGACCAGGAACAAACGTTTTTCAATCCTCAATTTAGAATTATTAAATTATTTTGTACTTCTTGTACAGGTTCGTGTATGCCTTCACACAACCGTCCAGCACTTATATAAATAGGTATCAGGGTATATAGGTATCAGGTAGTTGAAATAATACACAGGTTGCCAGTTGTCTGTCAGGTGTGCAGGGACTACCGTCCTACTCGCGTGCCACAGCACGACTGACCTACCTGCACACCTTGACAATCATTTATTCCAACACCCCAGTGTTGCCCACTACATTATCCAAACCCCACACTATACGCTACATCTACCTTTTACAAAAAACAAAAGAAATAATGTTGAACCTTTTAGTATACATCTTACAATGAATCTTTATGTTAACTAATTTAGTTTAATCATTATCATAACAACACAAAATAATCAAATAATTTATAATATACTACGTTATATTTAAGTTACAGATATTATTATTACAAACTGTTTATTAATAGCATTAATGAATTATCTCTCAGACAAGTATTCGGAATTTTAAATAAATATAAATTTGATAACTTAGTAAGACATACTTTTTGTATCATACGCATTTCTGACATTATTTATTAATTTGTTAAGGAGTCACTATTTAAATTTCTATTTTTTTTTATATGCTGAAACGCAGATTCTACCTGTCATCTCTTCTTTTTTTTTTTTTTTTTTCATTTGATTTGCATAGGTACTTAATAAATATGATTATTTATTGATTTACGCTATTATTATTATTTTTTGTTTTCATGTTCTTTTTCTCAAAGTCTACATCGCCAAACTTCATAAGTTTCCACAATTGGGTAGTTTATCTCAAAATTAGCATCTGTGAAAACTCTGCAAGAGGTTTACACTTCATTGTCATATCATGTTTGAGTATAATAATATTTTGTGCTCTCACTCCCATTTCTGTGGAAAATTCATTATTATTAGTAAATCTGCAATCTGCAATTTCACTTAAAACAGTAGGACCAGAAAGTCCGATTGCCAAAAATCTGTAAGAAAAGTTACACCTAATATTCGGACAGTGCCGGTAGAAGTTATAACCTTAGCGCACGACGTGATCAATTTGAGCTACAATCAATTTTGAGTTTTTTCGGCAATTACAACCAAGATGTCTTCATAAAGTAGGTAATTGATTGCATTAATTGAAAAACTAAAGGCAAAATAGCGACATTTTATGCCCAAATTAGGTACTCCTAGTCTGTATATCTTACTATGGTATTAAGATTTGAATGGAAGATACTTATGGATAATATAGATAATTTTAAATTCACAGAGCCCAAGACATGACTTAATTTAAAATACTCGACATAATTTATTGCCAAATATTGAGACATGCCCTGATTTCTAGTTAGGGTATTTCGATAAGATATTTCACATAATTATTGCTAAACATTATTTATTACCAACAAAAGCACAGAGCTTTTTCGAATAGAACTTTTATTTCATTTTAATAATATTTATGAAATCATCATTTTCTAAACAGCTTCAGCTAATGCGTAGCTTCGTATTTTACTTACAATATCTGGGCGACCGAGCTGTGCTCGTCGGCAACCAACGAACGCCATCCAGTGGTTCAACTACGAACCACATTGCACCTTTTGCGCGAAAATGCCGAGAAAACGGCCCCTCCCAGATATGAGACATAGCTAGATCGATTTTTCGCCCCAGCAAACACCCGCACTACAAATCTTATCGAAATCTTTAGAGCCATTTTCGAGAACATTAGTAGGTACAACAAACATTAAACATCAAACAAACAAATATTGCTCGTTTAATAGAATAGGATGTATATTTTGTATCACGCTCACGAAAGAGTTGTGAGACTGCATGGATCCCCATGATAGAGTGCCATTGCCTAGTGCCATTGACGAAAACTTGGCACTGAAGCCGGATGAAAATAAATTCTTCTTGTTGATCCCATGAATTACATACTTACATACTCACAAATCAAGAAGTTTGCAACAGAAGTTTGAGACGATTCATCTCGCTCATGATTGCTCACCTATATCGCTCGCGTTTATGACTCTGGGTGGCAATTTTACTTAGTACAAAACCTATAAAAGCCACAAGCAAAACCTCAACCAAACCTTAGATTTTAGACTGTCTCCCATTCCACCAACAACCATCGACTCAGTTGTGGTGAGGTTTCAGCTAAGTTTTGGACTTTGGCAAAACAAATCTTTGAAAAACCATTCCACCATTCATCAAATTGCTGACATTCAAGAGAATGATTGACATTGTCATCTAGTAGAATTGCCCTGTTGGACTAACTCGCCGAGTTGGTCTGTTGCAACATTAACTACGTTAGCGGGATGTTCAAACGTAGAGGAATACCTGCGTCAGTAAAATCATGACATCACAAACATTGAGAAATATGGCTTTCCGCTGTATGATTCCCATGTTGAAGGAACACTATTTGTCCTGTAGTCACTGATTTGTTCATCACGCATTTCTAGTCTTAAGTATAGTTTACACCAGGCCAGCGCTGGCTGCCAGCGCTGCTGGCGAGAATAGAGCGCCCGTCTATTTTTTAAGCCAGTGATCTCTGCCTCTGCTTGAAAAACTGTTTGTTTTTTTTTTTTTACACAAGGCATTATACTTAAAGATTTTGTCATGGATAGTTCTGTTCATTAGATATGTTCATAATTTACTATACTTTGATCTGTATGTGTATATAGTGTATGTATACGTGTAGGTATATTGGTTTATCATGTTTATAACATATTATACAAAATCATAGTTCATTTGTTTGACCCACAATTGAACACAATGACCCATTATCAAAAAGGACTAACTACCCACAACACAGATTTTTTCTAGGGTGGGACAAATTTTATAACTAAGTACTTTAATTTATTTCTAACACTAACTATTATTTCCAGTACCTAGTTTTTCTTGTTCTTTTATGTACTGTCTGTAGGTACTTACTGTTATATAGTGTTAGTTAAGTTACTTCTAATTTGTACTTGTTTACATTTACACTTGTTTATCGCAAAATAAATCGGTCCGGGGACATAGGTCTTTAAGTCAAATCACCGACCTGCACTTATGACTTTATGTTAAAATAGCAACATACCATGTCATCTGAAAGTCAAAATGCCTTAGATCCCAAAATGCCTGAAATTTATTATGCCTGAATGTTTATAAGACTGATTAAGAAAATGAACATCAATGTACAGTCGTGCACAGAAAAAAAAACTTTGTTTTCTTATTTAACTAAAATATAGTTAACATAAATTATTTATCTGTATCGTTTTTTTAATGATATAACATTTTCCAAAAATTAAATTGGTGTAATATTTTCCTCTCTTAGCTCCCTCAATTGTTTTTTTATAATTGTAGTTAAAGCTTATTTCATTTCGATAATAATAATTAAAAGATTTTATTAATAATAACTAATTCAAAGATAATAACCAAAAAGTATCTTACCTATTTAGGCATGACCAAGAAATATCTATTATGAAATCTATTTTTACATACATATTTTTCTTGTCGATTGTATGAAACACCACAGGTATATAGTAATTCAGTCATTAGATAAAAGAGCCGATATGAATTTCAGGTATTTTGGGGCCTAAGGCATTTTGACTTTCAGATGATATGGTATGTTGCTATTTTAACATAAAGTCGTAAGTGCAGGTCGGTAATTTGACTTAAAGACCTATGTCCCCGGACCGAAATAAATAAATTTTACTTTTACCCTACCTTTTTATTCATTTCTAATTCGTAGGTATAAGGTAGGTACAGCTACTTACAGTACTTCAAGCTTTAGAATGGACCTCGGTCTTGTTCGTGTTTTTCGAATATGTCCGACAGCAGTGCACGATTTCACAAAACAGAATGCGACAGAAGTGCGTGTCATTATCAGCGCAGCTCGCACGGCCTGCAACTAATATTTTTCTTAAAAATTACCTTGATATTTATTTGTTTGCGATAAAGTTGAAATTATGAGTGATTTCCATTTCCAAATGACTTTTTGTCAATCGTTTTTGTAATTTTATGCGATTGTGTCCGATTCTTTTGAACAAATACACGTCTACCCTTTTCTTCGCGTCGTGATCGAAAAGCCTCCCGCGCCCCTCCGCGGTGCCCCGTCACTTGGCCGTTTGACGCGCAACAAGCAAAATCATCTTCAACGTATTTCATCATTTTTATTATATATTACTCTAAAATCGTACCACTAGAAGCAGTATTTGATTATACGCATATATTGTTCGAGAGGAGTTTTCATTGAAGAGCTGAAGCTCCACTCCTCAACACCGATGTCTTACGAAAACCATTCTTTTTCTGGTTTTACTGTACCGTAGACCCCTGTAACTTTGCCTAGTGTAGGTAACTTTGCCTAAATTATGAAAAGTACAATATTTATTTTCCTATCTTGACAACACTTATTTTGGTTCGTTGGTAGAAACCTACATCATAAACTGCCAATAATGCACTATCTAGCTTTAAATTGGCAACTATCATCAGCTTTCCAAAAACAAAAGCTCATTGAAACACTATGATTATTAACAAGTTTTACAGAAAATATGGACCACAGGCAAAGTTAGGCTCGTTGCCTTAAGTTTGACCACTTTTTTTTTTTTTTTTTTACATATTAGCAAAGTTTTCAATGCTGTGTGTTTAACGCACACATTGAAAGCCCTTAAGTAATTTGTTGACTTCAGCATGACAGAATCGATCATTTATGATCAGTTTGGCGCAAAATTTAAAAAAAAACTCGAAAAAAATAGGCAAAGTTTGGGGGGTTTACGGTACCTATTTATATTTCCATATGAAATTGTTTACTATCCCATCCAGAATCCACATATTATTTGGAAGCTTTTAGCGATACCTAAACCCGCCGGATTGTATGTCATAGTTATGTTATTTTAATCTGTTGTATTATTAATTTTCAGTTGTTTTAATAATGCTGTGCAATAAAACATTCCTTTGTTCTATTCTATTCTATTACCACCGCAACGAGAACAGCTGGACTAGCAAATAGAACTTTTCAACCAATTTATTGATATAGGTATCTTTATTGGCCTTAATACACTAGTAGTTCGCCCCGAACTGAGATCTCGCGCACCGTAGATGGCTTACATTTGGACTTTCTTCTGACTACCCCTATAATTTCAAGTGCTACTACTGATACTGCCGAGTATGCCTATTGCGCTAGCTCTTCATGGTAAAAAATACTGGCATGCATGCAATACATAATGTCGCGTCTAATTTTTCATTTAGGTATTTCATATTTATGAATTCTCGTCGTATTTCTAAAAGTATACGTCCTAGAATAAAAATAATAACTATTTTGGAATGTACAAATAAAGACCTTTCATTTGACAGCCCACTCAATATATTTGTTTACTTAACTTTTTTTACCCCAATTATTTTCATTCTTTATCAAAAATTTTTTTATCATGAAAATAAATCAAGTAGCATCTAAAATCATTGCAAACCAAACCGCAACGATGCCACTCTCTTTTTAAGACCGACCAGTCAATGAGCTACGAAGTCATCGAAACTCTATGCAACGGGAGCTCTTGCAGCTCTGGTTTCGTAGTTTTTGGTCTTTGGTCATATTTCAAAAACTATACATCCTAGATTAAAAATAAAAACCATTTTGGAATGTACAAAGTAAGCCCTTTCGTATGACACCCCACTCAATTTATTTGTGTAACTTTCATAATTTTTTACCCCCTTGGGAACCCAATATCTTCACAACCCCTTCATCGATTAAGCTCATATGCTCCCCCGTAAATTTCCTTACCACAACCTATTGACCTACCAAGTTTCATGCAGATTGGATGAACGGTTCGACAGTTATGCTCGAACAACAATTCGTGAAACATACAAACATACAAACATACAAACATACAAACATACAAACATACAAAGCAAAATCGCCCAACTTACCACTAAGATCTTCGCTCGCTTCGCTCGCTCGATCGACAAAGCCACTTTAGTTGTTCATCAACTGTCTATAAGAATTTGCAACATAACTCACTTTATCTAATGTCATGTCGAAAAAAATTGTTTTTCTATAGTTCGCCCTCTCTTTTTAATGAGGGTATTTGTGACATTTTCAAAGGCTAATCTGTAACGAAAGTAAATCCGCTTGTAGACTACTTCGAAACGAAACTACCTCTTGAAATATAATTCAGATATCATTCAACATTTTGTCAAACTATCATTTTAATTTTACAACTTGTAGGTACCGTTCAGATTTTCCCAAACTACCTCTTGAAATATAATTCAGATACCATTCAACATTTTATCATACTATTATTTTAATTTTACAACTTTTAGGTACCATTCAGATTTCCCCAAACTATAGGTATCAGGGTATATAGGTATCAGGTAGTTGAAATAATACACAGGTTGCCAGTTGTCTGTCAGGTGTGCAGGGACTACCGTCCTACTCGCGTGCCACAGCACGACTGACCTACCTGCACACCTTGACAATCATTTATTCCAACACCCCAGTGTTGCCCACTACATTATCCAAACCCCACACTATACGCTACACTTCTTATTTTTGAAAATAAAATATATCAAACGGTACCACCATTATAGGTAAGTATAGTTGAGAAAAAATACTTTGAAGTAAAATGTTATTCAATATTACTCATTTTTGAACATTCTATGTTCGTGAACATTCTATGTTCACGAGTACATTCCGTTCGTGTGACTTAAAACATGAGAAGGTTCATAAGCAGCACATACCTACCACAAGCATTTATTGATTTCGTCTAGTAATTTTAATAAATCGTTTGAAATTAGGCGGAAAGCAACAAGTTGTTTGTGCGAGTACCTATGCAATCATAGGTTGCATAAATCAGATGTCCTTGGTAGGTTTCATAATACTGCGAGCAATCGGCTGTGTTTGTGACGCGGGGCGCGGGGACCCCACCCGGTTCGTTCACACGCCGCCCCTCGGACACCCTTATTTTAACTTGCTATACAACTCCTGGAAATGACCTTTTACTTTATTTTACCAATACTCCTGAAGCGCTCCTGGCGTAGCTTGCTTCGACGTTCTTGATCCGTTGAAATTAAGCAGCGCTGTGCGCGGTTACAATTTGGATGGGTGACTGCAAGCGGCATTACGAGATGAGCGCTTCCGTGCTTTAGAGGGCACGTTAAATGGTCGGTGCCGGCTTTTAAGTCCTTAAGCCATGACGGACGCCTTTTGGTGGCCTAAAAACTCCGTCACCACTTGCTCATACGAACATACTTTTACCTTAAAGTAAACTTTATTTGCGCCCTTCAAAACTAAATCTCTTAAATATCATTCGGTCATAATAATTGTAAAACATATCCGTGCTTAAATTTGAAACATTTTGTACCTCAATTAACTGATCGACTAAAGTATGTTATTATGTTTTTATTCTTCTCTGTACTGAACTCGAGCTACTCTCAAATGTCAAATACTTAAAGTATTTATCGGGGCCACATTCCGTTGACTCATCTAGAAGGAGTAGGTTTTCTTTGTTCACTTCACAGCCCTCGTACTCTCCGTATATTGGGTTACCAGGGCCCAGTGTCGCAGGGGAGCCGCTCGCTGGGCGGGGCATCCGATAATATCGACCTTTCCAAACGCTATTGATCATTTCTCCTCTGATTGATTGTTTTTAATTAAAGCGATAAGTTTTTTGACATGTGAAACTCTTGTACTATGAAAGTACCTTATGAAATTAGAATACACTAATGCAATTATTATATTACGTCACTCTTCACTACAAATGGTTATATTATAATTGTGCAGACTGGCTGGCACGTACGACTCCCTTCAATATCAGCAATCTAATGATACCTCACAGTCAGTAGGCTTCCTACTTCAATTACTGTAATGATAGTGGTCGCATCGCGCTCAACCCTTTGGACGTACAGTTGACAACACAAGCCTACATGCTTACTATTCTAGCGAATCAGCCCCGAATCAGGTTTTGGCTTCCAAAACTAGAGACGCAAACGTTTATTCCATTAGTTTTCAGTTTGTTGGAAAGCTCGAAGGTCTTTCTCCACTTTATCTCAATCCCAAACTTTAATTATCTAGGTAAATTGATTTTTTACTATTTACCCCTTTGTTTCAATATGTTTGACTAACTGCACCTATTTACTTTTTCTAATAAAAATCTAGAGCTACAGCAACTGATCCACTGCTTAATTAGGACTCCAAAGATTTGCATTACATTAAATATTCACCCTATGAACTTATCGCATAAAAGATTTGTGTACTCGTACTATGGTTGAAAACTATGACTTAGAGTTATACCTAGTGTGGTTATAGTAGATTTTCTCGACTTTTTGTCTCGTAAAAGTGTCGCATTACTTAGGAATTGACGGTTAGAGAAGGACCTATTCCTCCAAAGGAATCCACAATAACTAAAATAATTTTGCGATCTGTTCTTGAAAATTGAAAGCTTGAAAACTAATAATTCTGAGAAATGTCTGGTTAATATATTATTTAGCTGCAAATAAGCCCTGATATAGGGCTGTTACTGTAAGTTTAATTCGAAATCATCACTACAGTACATAGTATAAAACAAAGTCGCTCTCCGTTGTCTGTCCCTATGTGTCCTTAGATCTTTAAAATTACGTAACGGATTTTGATGCGTTTTTTTTAAGATGGATTCAAGAGGAAGTTTTATTTAAATGTATAATACATGCATAATAAAGTAGAGAAACACTGATAATTTTAGAAGTTTCCAATGTGATGTGTGATGTGACCCGGGAAGCCGGAGCGGGACGCTATTGTTATATAAAAGAATGATGATTTTTTGAAATACAATAATGTTTTCAAATACATAATATTTACACAGGAATTTAAATTTTAATTGAAAAAAAAAAATCCAAAATAAAGATAAACAAGCAATGGAAGGTATGTCGTACCTACATTAAACCGAACTTGATTTACTACCAAAAAAATAAACATGAATTCGCGACGGAAAAGGCGTTGCCTTTTGAAATTCCGAAAAGATACAGAAACAGAAAGAATAATCGTATCAATGCAGAATATACTTCTCTCTCATCAAACATAAAAAGAACACTAACTATCCAATCCGCTAAAGTTGCAGTTAAACTGTGCTGCAATTTGCAACTTATTTCAATCGCATATAAGCCCATTTTTTACTGTCACAACACTCACAACGGAGCGATAAGGCCTATTTTCCATTAAAAAACAACTTGAAGTGATATAGCCAGGCTAAAATGGCAACCCTAATCCATGGAGCAAGGGTCTGATTGCTCATTAATCACGAGCGCCTGTAATTACCGCGCCGCGCTCAGCCCAGCCAAGGTAATTTGATTTTAGAACTTAGAAATAATGCATCGCGACGAAAATAGCTTTATGAGGTTGTGAAAACCTCATTTTGGTAATATACACGGTAACCTATCAATCTTTCGAAAAACGATACACCGAATTTTGAAATCCATAAAACGTTTGATAGAAACTTGAAATCCAGATACTATGTTTTACATAATTTTATTACTCCGATAAAACGTTTCACAGAAGTCTCATTTGACAGAAACACTAATGCCAGATTATCAGTTCGTTTTTTTTTCATTCGACAACAATATCCTTATAACTTATTTTAAAAGACAGAAGTAACGCTTACCAGAAAATTTCCAGCCATATAAAACCTTTTCCATCTTACTCAATTATATTATTTACGTAATTTGTGTTGCTTTTCATGTTGCGTCTGTCTTACCGTAAAACGAAACGTTTTTAGGTTATTATCGGTCTCAGAACCGAATCTGCCCACCCCGACTTCCACGTAGTCTTGTCTGTCCTACCCTAGAGTGTTTTTATAAATTCGGAGGCGCGAAGGGAGATGCAGCCCCCGCCCGCTGTGACAAAACGCGGAACCAGCACGAGCTGGAGCGGCTGAGGCTGGTCGCCGCCGAAGGTGGCGACCAAACAGCCGAAGCTGCGAAGGCTCGTGCTGATGCCGCGTTTTGTTACGCAAGGGCGGAGGGGCTGCACTTCCCGAAGCGCCGGAGCCGTCACAAATTCGAAATATATGGAAGATTTAGGTTAAATTTTGATAAGCCAAAAGTGTTTGGTGAGGTTACTTAACCATCTAGCACGAAATTAGTTAGGAAATGTTAAAGGTAGGTAATAAAAAAAAGTAACTAGGTACATTATTTATTAGATATCTACCTACAGTACTTCAAGCTACATAATGGACATCGGTCATTTAATTTTATGGTACCTAGTATTAATAACGCTCTGAATTATTACTAGATGGCGCTACTAGTAGGCGTTTAGAAAGATTGAATACATAATTTTGTAATAGGTCCTTCCTGAACCATGATTTTTCGGCATCACAAAATATATGGAAAACAAATTATATGGAAAACAAACATGCGGTAAAGTGAATTATCTGGATGTTAAAATTTCTGGAAAATGTTTAGATGGATTTTGTATTTCTGTCTTGTAAAAAAAAACAAATGAAAATCTGGCTTAAGAATTTATGGAATTCGAATTCCTGTATTATGAAAAAAAAGAAATCAAAAATCTGTCAAACGTTTCTATGGATTTCAAAAATCTGTCTTGTATTTTTCGTGACATCAATACGTAACCATACACGGTAACCTATCAATCTTTCGAAAAACGATACACCGAATTTTGAAATCCATAAAACGTTTGATAGAAACTTGAAATCCAGATACTATGTTTTACATAATTTTATTACTCCGATAAAACGTTTCACAGAAGTCTCATTTGACAGAAACACTAATGCCAGATTATCAGTTCGTTTTTTTTTCATTCGACAACAATATCCTTATAACTTATTTTAAAAGACAGAAGTAACGCTTACCAGAAAATTTCCAGCCATATAAAACCTTTTCCATCTTACTCAATTATATTATTTACGTAATTTGTGTTGCTTTTCATGTTGCGTCTGTCTTACCGTAAAACGAAACGTTTTTAGGTTATTATCGGTCTCAGAACCGAATCTGCCCACCCCGACTTCCACGTAGTCTTGTCTGTCCTACCCTAGAGTGTTTTTATAAATTCGGAGGCGCGAAGGGAGATGCAGCCCCCGCCCGCTGTGACAAAACGCGGAACCAGCACGAGCTGGAGCGGCTGAGGCTGGTCGCCGCCGAAGGTGGCGACCAAACAGCCGAAGCTGCGAAGGCTCGTGCTGATGCCGCGTTTTGTTACGCAAGGGCGGAGGGGCTGCACTTCCCGAAGCGCCGGAGCCGTCACAAATCCGAAATATATGGAAGATTTAGGTTAAATTTTGATAAGCCAAAAGTGTTTGGTGAGGTTACTTAACCATCTAGCACGAAATTAGTTAGGAAATGTTAAAGGTAGGTAATAAAAAAAAGTAACTAGGTACATTATTTATTAGATATCTACCTACAGTACTTCAAGCTACATAATGGACATCGGTCATTTAATTTTATGGTACCTAGTATTAATAACGCTCTGAATTATTACTAGATGGCGCTACTAGTAGGCGTTTAGAAAGATTGAATACATAATTTTGTAATAGGTCCTTCCTGAACCATGATTTTTCGGCATCACAAAATATATGGAAAACAAATTATATGGAAAACAAACATGCGGTAAAGTGAATTATCTGGATGTTAAAATTTCTGGAAAATGTTTAGATGGATTTTGTATTTCTGTCTTGTAAAAAAAAACAAATGAAAATCTGGCTTAAGAATTTATGGAATTCGAATTCCTGTATTATGAAAAAAAAGAAATCAAAAATCTGTCAAACGTTTCTATGGATTTCAAAAATCTGTCTTGTATTTTTCGTGACATCAATACGTAACCATACACGGTAACCTATCAATCTTTCGAAAAACGATACACCGAATTTTGAAATCCATAAAACGTTTGATAGAAACTTGAAATCCAGATACTATGTTTTACATAATTTTATTACTCCGATAAAACGTTTCACAGAAGTCTCATTTGACAGAAACACTAATGCCAGATTATCAGTTCGTTTTTTTTTCATTCGACAACAATATCCTTATAACTTATTTTAAAAGACAGAAGTAACGCTTACCAGAAAATTTCCAGCCATATAAAACCTTTTCCATCTTACTCAATTATATTATTTACGTAATTTGTGTTGCTTTTCATGTTGCGTCTGTCTTACCGTAAAACGAAACGTTTTTAGGTTATTATCGGTCTCAGAACCGAATCTGCCCACCCCGACTTCCACGTAGTCTTGTCTGTCCTACCCTAGAGTGTTTTTATAAATTCGGAGGCGCGAAGGGAGATGCAGCCCCCGCCCGCTGTGACAAAACGCGGAACCAGCACGAGCTGGAGCGGCTGAGGCTGGTCGCCGCCGAAGGTGGCGACCAAACAGCCGAAGCTGCGAAGGCTCGTGCTGATGCCGCGTTTTGTTACGCAAGGGCGGAGGGGCTGCACTTCCCGAAGCGCCGGAGCCGTCACAAATTCGAAATATATGGAAGATTTAGGTTAAATTTTGATAAGCCAAAAGTGTTTGGTGAGGTTACTTAACCATCTAGCACGAAATTAGTTAGGAAATGTTAAAGGTAGGTAATAAAAAAAAGTAACTAGGTACATTATTTATTAGATATCTACCTACAGTACTTCAAGCTACATAATGGACATCGGTCATTTAATTTTATGGTACCTAGTATTAATAACGCTCTGAATTATTACTAGATGGCGCTACTAGTAGGCGTTTAGAAAGATTGAATACATAATTTTGTAATAGGTCCTTCCTGAACCATGATTTTTCGGCATCACAAAATATATGGAAAACAAATTATATGGAAAACAAACATGCGGTAAAGTGAATTATCTGGATGTTAAAATTTCTGGAAAATGTTTAGATGGATTTTGTATTTCTGTCTTGTAAAAAAAAACAAATGAAAATCTGGCTTAAGAATTTATGGAATTCGAATTCCTGTATTATGAAAAAAAAGAAATCAAAAATCTGTCAAACGTTTCTATGGATTTCAAAAATCTGTCTTGTATTTTTCGTGACATCAATACGTAACCAATATACACCGATAAGTGCTTCGATGTGTGGTTTGTACGCTGAAATTATTATAATTATAAATGAAAAAACTTTAACCTTACTAAAGGTTTCTCAGAATCAGATGCAATCAAATAATGTAAAGTTTTTATAAAGGTTTTTCGTACTGCATTGTAGTCGCGGATGATTTATTTATAGTGTAACTCCCTAACCTCTGATGCGTGTTCAATCATCAGTTCACCACCTGCCTTAAACCGGATGCGATAAATAAGAGAAAACTAAACTTGTACCTACTCGCACTTTACCGGCAGATGCAAGGGACTCGCTCGTGCCATCTAACTACAATATTCTTAACCCGTATTTTTAGACGTGAATAGATTATGTCTATCTCTATCTGCGGGTTAATACACTAATGCGCCATTTACATGGTGCGAGTTTCTTGCCTCGAAGATGCGATTATCGAAAGCAAATGTCAAAATATGGCAATGTAAACTAAACATTGAAATCATATATGGAAGGTCGATAATCGTCGATAAAACAAACAACCGCAGAGATGCACTCTCTTTCTACTGACTACACAGACTAACATCATAAAATGTATTTTATTTCGTTTATTATTTAAAGGAAAGCATCACCTTTCATCAAGTAACGATACTCCCTTTGAGACGGGTTTACTTTGTTGAGCTAATGAATAAATGACTTCCTTCCAGAACCGTTTGAAAGTTAAAACCGAACTAAAATTAGCTAAACCGCTAATGAACTCGTAGCCAACATGCACGGACAGAATGCAGCAGAACCTATTTGATCACGTGGACACGAATAGGAGGGCTATAAATCGCTGCCTCAAAGACACCGGACAAGACAAATGCGAGGTGTTAGCTCGCGGCATGTTCTAACTGGCTTGTTGACTGGAAATACTACAACAGGAAACGATCTTACACTATCTGGCTTGGCGAGAATAAAGTGGATTAACGGGAGTAAGGGACCGGGACCTCGTCTTTGTTTTATGTGGGTTTATGGACTAAATCCGTTGAGAGAGCGAGACTTGTTTGGAATTATAATACCCCGTTGTGTAAACAAGCCAACTCTTTTTTACAAGTTTTCTTTGCGTATTTTAACTGAATTCATTTATATTTTGTTTGCCTTCAGTTCTTTTCTATGGATACAACAAACGCTTTGTAAAAAATTTAAACAATTTCAAATAAGTATTGTGCAGTTTGTTTATTTGTATGTGTATTGTTTAATTACAGCAAAATATTTGTCATGCACAACAGATAGACATTGTGCAGTGTATTTATTCTCACTGATTGCTCGCTCCAATCAACAATCACGAGTTTGCGACGAGCATTTCGTTGACAAAATTTATGTAAAACCGAACAATCGTAGTCCCTTTTATTTATTGCTCGTTGTACAAATACTTTCAAACCACAAAAATTTTTTTCCGAAAGACGTTCATGTAGACATACCGAACATCGAGGAAGTCAGATTCGCCTCAAGGGACCACTGGCCCCACAACGTCTAAAGAATATTAAACAGCCTCAATTCTAATGCTACGCACTTATTTATTTCGCTTCACTGTTTAAGAGAACAACGTTTCTATGAAAAACGTAAATATAGAGCCTCTTTGATAGAGAATGTTTTGGCCTTGCTTTTAGTCTTACCCCATAATAGCATGGTTTCAGAGAATTTTTCAGTCTTGTTACTGTCTTTTTATGTCACTGAAAAAAGACGGCGATTTAGCAGCCACCTGATTTCACATGGTTAGTTTCTAATTTCTACGTATCCGCTGTTTCCAGATAAAAAATATGCATGCTATTCCAGGTTAAGAACGATTTATACGCCACGCTCTATTCTAATCGGTTTAGATTTTATGGCGTTATTGAACCACAAACATTTCAATATTCTATCAAAAATAATCTCTGAATTGCTTCTCAAAAGATATAAAGTGGAATAAGTTATGCACAAGTTTCAGTAGTATTTTCATACTGACACGACTGAAAGGGCGTTGGGCTAACAGCTGTACTTATACGAGTAATAATACTCGATTTATTTTATTTTAATATTTTTGGAAAAAAGACAGTAAGTACTTAACTAAAATCTATTCTAAGAACGGTTGTAAGATATTTTAACACACAAAATGTCTTCCACACATCGCAAACCCAAACTAATGAACAATACTTCTTTGTTTCAGGTAAAGAGACTTAATATACTTACGGACCTATAAACTGTAGTAAGTTTAGTATAAGTACTTAACAAGATTATATTTTCAAAAAAATTATAACTGACTTCTCTAAGATACTATTAAACCGACTTTGCTGAAACTTGCACTGTTTCCTAAGTTAAAGTAAATGTCAGCCAATAAAGAAGAATGATCATGATCCTATTACCTACTAGTTTCGAAGAAAAGCGTGGTCAAAAATTACTTCTAGGTAAGTACATTATGTATACACGTATACAATTTTGTATATTTGTAAATTTTGTATAAATGTTTGGAAGCACTAATACATTTAATATATGTGAACATTTTGCAGCTCCAATAATATTAAATATTAATTATAATTGTTATACATAATCGGTTAAAAATTATGAAAATTAGCATTTGTACCGAAGTGAATTGCCATTTTCTTATCAAAACAATTTCTCTGGAAGCTATAGAGCTATAAAGAACTAGATAATAATATAGAAATAAATCACAAATCGTTGAAATACTTGTCATAAATGCTCATGAAAAGGTAGATCATGTTATATAAAGAATATCAAAAAAATGATATAAAAGAGTAGAGTGCCGTGGTCAAATCTCTGCTTTTTACTCGCAACTAAAACCAAGGCTAGCGAGGTCAACGTCTGGCTGGCAGGTACAAAAGTACCGCCCCCTCCCTCCCAGGAATTCTGCCTCCCCTCTGAATGCCCGAATAAGCTACACCTCTTCTAAACCTTAATTCAATTAGTATGCCTCTCTAAACGTTACACCGCCTTTTTATCTCTGTTGCCTTTTAGCTGTTATGGCGCATTACTTAGCTAGTAATTAATCTTCATTATAATAAAAATGTTTCACTCTTATTCACATTCTCAAAAGGTGACGAAATATTTTTATGTTTGTAAGGTATACGGTTTCATAGCCATCGTTGAACGGAATTCAATACCAAACTAAATTTTGATCTAGCGATATGCCATATAATTCTAATCGTGAAGCAGTTTGTTTTATGATTTGTGGGTGTATTTAAATAACACTGTTTTTCAATTTACATATCGGATGTACATTCCCCTTGATATTAATTGAAAGCTACAAATTACAAAATCTGAGATGGTATTTAGTTTTTCATATCGATTCAGAAATCATCACGGACGACGACGCTATAAGTATCATTCTGATAATGATGAACTTATTTCCTCTTGATGAAATCGAAAATGAATCAGCTTGCAGCTATTTGCAAGCCGTTTCTGAGATTGCGACAACATTGCCACAGCACAGCTCGCAAATCCTTTGGAGGTCAGAGAACTAGAGTAATAGAACTCGCCCACGCTTCTGATAAACTACGAGTATAGTCGATATGGTTCCCATCGGGCCGGACGGATATAGTGCTTGTCTATACAACAATATACAACTAGAGACTGGCTTTTCAGCTCACTTGGTAGCTCTGCCTTCTGTGCTGTAGGACGTGGGTTCAATTCCCACCCAGGATTAACATTGATGATGATGAACATAGATGTTTGTTCTGTGTGTTATCATTATCAAGTATGTATTTACAAAAATACATCTACTATCAGTGTCTCTGGTTCCCATTGTACAAACTTAGATGGCGTTACGTGATATGTCCACCAGAATTATTTTATGAATCGTAATGTAACAAATTCAACTATAAGTACGTTTACAAAGTTCTTTAATCTGTAATTTTTATTTGTTATAGTGTTAAACCACACTTAGGTATTTACATTTGAAAATGAAAAATCTTATCAAAATTTTCAATTCCGACGGGATTCGAACCCGCAATGATACAAGCGATCCTCCTTTAGCCGGGAACCTTAGTCGCCAGAGTTGAAAATCATGATAAGACCATACTATCGATTATAGCATCGATGAGCTGTCACATTATTTAATTATGCATCAAATTCACAAAAATATTAGATGTTCGATGATACCTTACGTTTTATGTGGTTTTAATATTTTATTTACATGGATATTTTAAAAATGCAAGCTATTGCGTTCCCGTTTCATACACCCGAGACCAGTTCCATTATTAAAATTTTAACTGCCCAGTGAGGGGTCGCAGAATGATGCGGATATGACTCGATGGAATCTTTTATTTCGAATTTGTTTTAGTCGTTGAAGGCTCAAATTGTAAAGTCATGTTTCTTTTTATTTACAGTGATGCCAATTTTCAGAAAAAGTTGAATCACTGACTTTTACTTTGATTGAATTTTTATGCAATATGTGGGGTCGTTGGGAACGAATCTTATTATTTTAAATTAGACATTCCGCACAGATAGGTACTTGTAGTTCGCCCGAACTAACGTCTCGCGCACCATTAAGTTGATGGCGTATATATTTGGACTTGCTGCTGACTACCCCTGTATGTAACTTGCTTCAAAATATCGCTGATTTAGATCCCACACGTTTCGAGTTATTCCGAAAATCTTCATCTGGTTAGGTAAATTATGAATAGGTACCTACTGCGCTAGCTCATCATGGTAATGGTACTGGCATGTGCATACATTAGGTCGCGGTCGTGTCTGATTTTTTTAATCAATTTTATTTTGTTTGCTATTATTAACTTTAAAAATAGAATATAAAGCAAAAAATAAATTACATAGATTAAATAACAATACAAGCACCAAGACATTATCTTACGCAAGTGGTTACACTGTATGTATTGATCTTATAATTTTTCTAAATACTTGAATATTCTTGTTTACTATTTGACTCGCTGCAGTGCTGCAGTGGTTGTACGTTGACCCCCGCTTTGTTTACCGTCCGGTTATGTACGCCTACTGCCAGCCCATCCATGCCTCCAAGTTTATCTCTACACTGTTGAAACAGTAGTCGCAGCTGTATTGATAAACTGATCAAACTTGCTCCCTTTCATAAATCATACATGTTTATGCGATACGCAATAATGGCTGATAGTGCTCGAATAAATCTTAGCACAAATTTCTGATAAGCCAGTTTTAATACTAAAACATTGCAGTCAGGAACCGCGTAGTATTCGTACAGTAGCTCTAAAATTTGATCTTAAGTTATATTTCGCCCAATGACGGCAATGTTGTTGTTACAATTTCAAAAACATAGAGATATTGTCAGCACTATGGTGGGATGTTTAATAAAAGAAAAACATTGGATGCCATCAAATGTGAATTAAATTCAGAAGTTCCTTTATTACGAGTATAATTGAGTTAGGCTTAGGTGGCGTGGTGTCGTGCAGGCCATGATGCAGCGTTCACTGACTGGCATTTGACAAGTCACGCACTCCAAAATATAACCTCTGTGAGAGAGTAAACAACTGTGCTACAAACAACGAGTCGGTGATTTTCGGACCTTCTGAGTGAAAGCAGGTTACCGGCACCTGTCTGCCCGCCCTAACACGTGCGTTTTATTACTAAACTTAGGCCTTTATATCTTTACTAGATGATTTATACAGTGTCAGGAGGCAATCTTTGCCTACACTTAACGGGACACTGTAGTGCCTGGGACAATGTTGAGATGGAGTAGGCTTGCCCAGCACCTACAACATCCTCTCAACTTAACCGGCCATATCCACAGGAAAGACATGGTCAATACGTGTGGGGCTGACTAAGCCGCGGGTTTCCTCACGATGTTTCCCTTCACCGTTTCGAGCCTTGGTTAATGCGCGTTTTATTAATACACCAAAATATTCGATGTTTCATGTTCGCAAACATTAAATCGGTAACTTTATCAGAACATACTTTGTGTTATTAATGGATAGGTGTTCTATGTAGTTACAGTGCTCCCTATGAATAGTCCATTAGTTTACTAGCTAGAGGCCCGCAATCTGATTTCTATGTAATTGCTGCTGTCGACTGGCCCCAATTGTGGAATTCAGGTGGGCGGTGTAGAGTGGTTGATTATTGTCATTTAGTGATCGACACGTGTTTACGTTTCATACCATTCTAAATGCTGACGTGTAGTCATTTTTATTATTTTGATTGGCATGTGAACGAGAACAGACAGTAGTTGCAAATGTTGTTAGTCACTAACATTTATAATTGACATCGGAATATTTAGAATATATTACCCGTATAGGTAAATCTAAGTGAAATACTGCAAGATTATGTTTGTCCTACTAATATTATAAAGGCGAAAGTCCGTGTGTGTGTGTGAATGTTTGTTACCACGTATCTCCATAAATACTCAACCGATTTTGATGAAATTTTGAATGTAGATAGTTTATATTCTGGAGTCACACATAGGCTAACTTTTTATCCCGGTAAAGATGTATGGTTCCCGTGGGGTACAAAAACAGTAGTCCACGCGGGCGAAGCCGCGGGCGTTCACTAGTAGGTACTCAATGATGCTACAATGCCCACAATGCTGCGAAGTTATCTCAAGTTTCTTATAACATATAAATTTGTCGAATAGTCAGCATTTATTGTCTGACCGTATCCACGAGACTGAGTTCGGATGACATCTTTCGAATATTTTATAACTTCACTAGCAGCGCCCTCGCGGCTTGCCCCCGTAGTGATGGTATATGGTGGTGATGATGATGATCAAAAGTAGCGTATAACCTTCCTCAAGAATTTAGCTATCAAATGCAGAAATAACTTTTCAGATCGGACTGGTAGTTCCTGTGATTAGCGCGTTCAAACAAACAAACAAACTCGTCTCCTCTATTAGTATAGATAGATACATAGATAGATAAATGTGTATATTTGTGCCACAGGCAGTCGCAGTCGCTACGTTCGGTGTGGCGATACTTTTAATTTTAACCACCTACGTTTTGCAGTAAACTTAGTGACTGGCGTTCCCAGGGTCGTCTTTGTAGGTCGGTGCATTCGATCGCCTCTCAAAACGCCTTCTCTTATGCAGTTGAGCGCCAGTGCAAAAGATAAAAACTAGCGTGGTGTTTTAATTTTGGTCTGTCTCTATGACTGACGTTCAAAAGTTTGGATGTATGTATATTTGTTCTTATATAATTCGACAACCACTAAACCGATTTGCCTGAAATTTAAAATATAGGTAGATAATAACTGGGAATATAGGACATACGCTACTTTTTATCCCGGAAAAATGCACGGTTCCCGTGGGATAAAAAAATAGTATTCTACGCGGGCGAAACCGTAGGCGTCCGCTAGTTATAAATAATGCTGGACATTTCACACAGCTTCATTAGCTCCACCAAATTAAGCAGTGCTACATGACTAAAACTTTTTTGTACATGTAAGTAAATAAAAAAATTAAACATAGAAAACACCCAGACCCTAGCTAGACAACTACTCGTATTTGCAGATCATACAAACATTTGTTCCGCGGCGGGGATCGAACCCCGAAACCCCCTGCGTCACAGGCGGGCTTTCACCCACTGCGCCACAGGGGTCGTCATTATAAGACAGAACAAAACAAATTAGTAATTCCAAGTTTTTGAATTAAACATTATTTGCTAATTAATACTGATTGAAAAAGCTAAGCTTGTAACTTAATCCAGAGGCAGATCAATGATTTTCAAAGACAAAGCCGAGTGAATGGCTGGTAAACATCCTAGTTTATGATGCATGTGCCTCGTAACCTTGGTGTTGTGATTGCAACTAGTAATCCTATACCAAGGGAAATTAACTAAAGGCTAATCCTAGTTATTTCAAGGGATTGTGAACAATACATGATTAAGAGTTAGAAAAATAAGTTTATGTTCCTACCTGCGGGCTTAAAAAGGTCGCTATTGCAGAATCGCAATAGGAATTGAACTATATCCCATCTCTTTTCATTGACTGAGAGTGAAAAGAGACGGCATTAAAGTTAATTTCATATTTTGATTCTGCTTTAGCGACCTTTTTAAGCCCGCTGTTATAAGCTCGTTCGTTCAATAAAAAGTAGTTTTTTGTTGTTTAGACTTTAGACTTGGCTCTGAGAACTTCTAATTAGGTTATTTGGTGCGTAATATTGCAAGAATATCCATAGGGTAAGAATCCCGGCCGTGCATCAATGGATTTTTCGTTTCGAAAAAATATATGCGCTTTAATTCGATCTCAAAAAGACCATGTCTTTCCTGTGGATATGGGTTAGGTGCTGGGCAAGCCTACTCCATCTCAACAATGTCCCAGGCTCTACAGTGTCTATAGTAAAAGATGTAAATGCCTCAATATTATAATAGCTTTTACTAGTTAATTTTCCTTAAAAATTGCAGACAGAAGCTTATAAACAAGCGAAATGTTGCATTCTAAAATACTTTGCAAGGAGAAACCATAACATTTTAACAGTTATTTTTATGTAGGTTACTTGAAACACGACGGCGCGGCGGCGCGGCGGCTTGTCGATGCTTATAAGCACTAAAATGCACACTTTATGCACTGAGCAAGGTTTCATTGCACATTTCGCAAAGGCCCTGCGGAAATAGAGCCACTAAAAAAGATCTATGCTTATTTACAGCAGTAAACAAAAAACATCATTTTATGAGAGACCGAGTCCTCAGACTTAATTGTAATTGTGGCTTGCATAAGTAGGTGTTAAATACATACCTCACAAATATTGATACTCTAGTGTGCGTTTAAAATATAATAATCTGACTGTCGCGATTTCTTGTCCAGCGTGGGGCAGTTCCATGTCATTTTCATTTTATTAATCGCCTACATTGATTTACAGCGACTTTCAACGAAACGTCCTTTTGTTCCTAACGACTTAAAGTTTTTCTAAAAAGCTTTGTCTTACGTTTCCATTGTGTTTTTGTCGTTCGGCTGTAAAATAAACAGTTTGTCTTAACTTAACTGCCCCTCTGCTGAATTCATTAGCTTTTGCAATAATATGTTATTTGCTTTAAAGAAAAAAACAATTGCCAAGGAAAAACTGTTAGATAACGATACTAAAATAAAAGTTTCGGTTAAAGTAAACTTAGAGACTATACTATTTGAGATAAGTAAGTTGGTAGAGCAAGTAGGCAACTCCGGTGACGGAGTTTTTAGGCCGACTAAAAGCCTCCATCATGGCTTTTCGACTATTTTAGATGACTTATGCCCGAATACTGAAACGCTACTTAAATGTTTAAATTGTGTTTATCTATTTGAGACGTCCTTACTCTTCAATCTACAAAGAGTCAATGATACGCACGACTTAAACTAAATAGCTTTTCACTTTCAGTATTCGGGTGTCATAATATACAGGGTGGATAAAATGAATGGGCCCCGGAGGGAAACTACTTTAAATCCTTAAGATACAGTATTTTACTGAAAGGAAACATTCCTTTATTTTTAAAAAGAAACAAAACTGCATTCAAAGATTTTCTAAAATTCGCTTGCCTCACCCGGAATCGAACCAGCTAAAAATTAAAAAACAAACCTCGCTCTATTTAATACTACTAATCGATAGGATTTATGTCAGGATGAAAGCTTTATAACACACATTTGGTTTTAGAAGTAAAAAAGCTTAAGAAATCTAACATTAATTTTCACAATTTCTTCATTAATTTCAACATTAGTGACAAAACTTTTCTAGACGGTATTTGTCTATCTGAGGTGAGATTCAGACTTCCGAAAATGCATCCGATTCGATGATTTTCTTCGAAAAGTTGACGGTTTTTCAGCGAAGTAACGGTTTTTTCCGAATTCGGAATACATTCCGAGAAGATCTGAATCGCACTACTGGATACCTATCACCATTCTACTGTAGAGCTAAATTGCAATTAAAGCCCTTATGTACTAAATATTAGATTTCATGGATATCTTGTCCGACAGACGAGTGTAAGACCTCATGTTTCTTTAGGAAATTTTATCTTTAGCATTGAAGGTATCGACTAGTAGAATAAAATAGCGAGGGTTTAATTTTTAAATTTTTAGCTGGTTCGATTCCTGGGTGAAACAAGCGAATTTTAGAAAATCTTTAAATGCAGTTATGTTTCTTTTTAAAAATAAAGGAATGTTTCCTTTAAGTAAAATACTGTATCTTAAGGATTTAAAGTGGTTTCCCTCCAGGGCCCATTCATTTTTTCCACCCTGTATAATCGGAGATTGATATGGAGTGATTGAAAGAGTATTGTCATCCCTCGAAGAAAAAAAAAGAGCCACATCGTTGTTAAAATTGAGGAAATATTTGTTGTATGTAAATGGGTAGGGGCAGTAGGTGAACGATCTATGTACTCGTAGCTCAATTATTTGGCAATATAACTTGCAACTTGTGTGGCGCCCTTCGGACCGCACAGACTGTAATTGTAACCGCAAACTGTTTGCGTTTGTTGCATACACAAGGTGTATCGGTTGCATACACACTATTCGTATCGTTAGGATACATTTAAACATAGAACAGAGTGCTAACACCTTTTTAGAACGTTTCATTATATTGTCTTCCGTCGATCATGGAATTCATTGTGAGCGGAATGTTTATAAGATGTTTCTTAACTAGACTAGCATTCATCGTGTTGCCATTGCCTATTAATTAGTACCTACGTTTTAGCAATAAATGATCATTGATTTGTAAATTAATAATGGGGCATATGGAATTAGAGAGTAAAATACCTAATGTGTACTAGCTACCTAGGTATATCCCTCGCGGTGGTGATATTACTGCATCTTGCTCTACCAGAACACGGAATAAATAGTAGTATAAATATACCAGTTTTGTCATAGAATAGTAAGTAGAGTACGTACTCTAGTTGAAAACAGGTCAAGTTACGACATCTTCTATGCGAACAAGTCCGGCAAATCTCGTTTATAATGCTAACAAATCTCAGACGGACCGTATATTCAGAGTAAATCAAACATTGCCGCCCCGGCTTTGCACGGGCTTTCAGTTGATCCAATCGCTACCAAACTCCACAGGATCACCCGCTAGGCTAATCTGAAGATTGCCTGAAAATTAAATAAAAAACGGTCACGTCGACGGCGCCAGCGGCGCCGGCAGCGTTTTGGACTCCATAAGGACCATATACATCAGACATCGGTTTTTTTACAGACCAAACATCGGTTTTTATAAATTAGAAGATTGACAATATGTGTTTGCAATTCTTATTAAATTGTAGGGACTACACAAGCGATGCCTGTGCAGAAGCTATATAGTCCTACAAATCTGAGTGTCTAAGCACACTATGGTGAAGTTACGCGACCGAAGTTCAGCGGCTGATTTTACGGTCTGACATATTGGGCTGATATGACACACCATATCGGTTGCGCAACGTTCCGTCTTTTGTTTCGTTCAAACGTTCGTCGAATACGTTGCCGCCAGACTTACGCCCGACCGAAGTTCGGTTGTACTGCAAAACTAGTCATTGAAAATTTGAAATAGCATTGCAGGCGTAATCATAATCACGACGAAGTTCGGTAGCGTAATCTTCGGCATAGTGTACTTGCTTAGGTACTACACTAAGTCTAATCAAAACAAATGCATATAACTGCACCAGAGAGTAGTGAGCTTAGTGCGTGAAAGCGGACATTTTGGCCCATGGCCAACTGCGGGTCGGCGAATGCAAGGCCCTGCATACTGTTGCAATAACTGCACTCTAATGCAACCCCGCGACGCATATACCCGATCGGAACACTCGCGAACCGGTATCGAAATCTACCATTTACATGTACTTACCCACTTTATTTTTAAACCAAGCTAATTTGCATTAAAAAAATACCACGCATCTTAATTGACAGTTATCTTGTCTTCATTTTGTCAAACTTCACGTTTTACATTTTAGTTGCATTTTAGATTCTGGTTATACACTGGAACTTCTACAATTAATTTTCATTGTGAAGTCTTGAAGAAGATTTCAACGGAAAACTAACAGCAGGTGGCAACTATTTATATAAATTAAGAATTTTTTTTTAAGCAGTTTCCTATAAATTTACTTGCGATGAAAATTAGTTTATTACTACTTGACATTTGAAGTACATTGAGTGTGTATAATGTAGGTACCCGACGGGACGTAAAACTAATTAAATTTGGTACTTAAAATTCTATAATGTCGGCACAAACAACACCCATGTTTATATTGAAACCTTAACCCTTTGAACAATGCCTCGCTTTAGGTTAAAATAATTTTAAATGATTGTGTGTAACAAATGCACTCCAAAATCGAACTACACATAAATGAAACTCCCATAAATATTCCACAAAATAATTACCATAGCTTTTAACTCGAAGCTGATAAAATACACTTATAGCTCTGTGACCATTTTTAGGGTACTGTGCCGCGATAAGAATAACGAAACCAATGACTAAGCTTTTTTCCCGTCCCGTCTTTTTTGAATGTCTGTTTTGTCGCTGCACGCTGTCGCGCATATTTAGCATTCTCTCTTTAAACTTTTAAAACTTTGAAGTTAAATCAATTCGTGTATTAAACAAATTGATATTTTAACTCAATGTATTAATAGCCCTATGACTTACTGAGCCGGGTAAAAAATTACAGCAATTGATGTCTTAATTTTTGTATATAAATGGAAAAAATAAATAACCTTTGCGTGAGTCCTTCAAGTAGGCTCACAATTCTAAAAAAATCGGAAAATTCGGAGCTAGAAGCAGCCTATGTGAAACAAATAAAAGATAGTTCTCAAGTTTTATTTGTTTTTTATTTAAATTATTATTGGATTATCTTAACCTCAAAATGGGAAGTAAAGATTGTAGGTAAGTACATACAAGTAGCTTTCTATACAATTTGAACTCTATAAAATGCACAACCAGAATCAGACTCAGGCCAAGAGTTTGGCTCACACGTACACTTGTTGTTTATGACACATGTCAGTTTGCTTCTAAAAATTTTGATTCACGCCTAAAACTTTCAACTTTTCAAGTACAATAATATTGAGTGATTGATGAAAAACAAAATACCTCAGGGTACTTCATAAGCTCGTACATTTGAGCATGAAGCATAGGTTGCAGTTATGTTTATGGTGTTCCCATAAACCGAGCCATACTGTGGCTTACTGAGCCGTAAGCTGACACAAAGCCTCCTCAACAATGAGATTCGAGATTTGTACTTTGGAATATAATAATACTACTACCCAGCACAACGTGGGTGTAATAATTGAATTGTTCGAATATTGTATGAAATGGACCTACAATATTTGATTTAAATGCAACTTTTACTTCAAATAACGATTTTCTACGGTATATGATAACGCTGTTAGGTAGTATGTACTATCGACTAAACGAGCATCTTTACACCTTAAGGGTGATTTTTCTATGAACCGACTAGCAGTCACTAGTCTTTACAATTTTTGAACACCAATAGCAGCAAAGTATTCGGGGCTCGTACAAAAAGCTGAATGAAGTGGCTTCACAGTTGATTTTTTTTGTATTGAGTGTCCAGAAAAAAAGAGCCCTTTGTTTTATTCAAGAAACAAACATGTGCACGGTTGTTTTGAGAATAAGTTGTAGGCCCAAGCAAGTTGACCGTTCCTTTTAATAAACCAACAATAAAATAAGTAGGTAGGTAAGCAATTGTCACTACACCCGTGAGTCTTTGAGTGAATAATAGGGAACTCCCACAATTTTTTTTTATGATTTTATACGATAGGTTATATCGTCAAATAACCGTAACAAAAATTCCAGCGCCGAAAAACTAAAATTTTATAACAAAAATAATTTTTAAAATTTAACAACATTTTCATGCACTTGAAACGGACGTGACGTCACAAGTCACAGCAATTACACGCGCTTGTAGGTAGAAAAAAAAACTTTCTGTCGAGTTTGAAGGAGTGTGACGTCACAGCACACGTGACAAATAGCGTTGCGTTTCAAGTCTTATGAAATTCCCACTATATTTTTGCACTTTTTAATTATTAATTTCTAAGCGAAAATGAAATAATATAAAAAAATAATTACACACACATATGTAATTCTAAGGCCATAATGTTCATAGAAAAATACGTTTAACCCGCTTTTGAATCAGACGCATATTGCCTATTGTAAGAGTTCACGAAACTTGAGCCAAATAATATACTTTAGGTATACAAACAAATCAAGTGGTAGTTTTTGTTTGTTCTTGAAATACCTACCACTGCACTTACAAACACTGCCTCTTTATAATATTACTATAAATTTAATTCTAGCCGTTTCCCGCGACTTTGTCCGCACGCATTGAATGCTTTTATCTCGGTTCTCCATACAAACTTTCAACCATGGAATTTCTATACCTTTCAACCCCTCAATGATCATTCAAAAAATAAAAACTTGCAATGCAAAACTGTTCATTCCTAAACATTGACTTTTTTGTATTGAGTGTCAACATGTGTTCGGTTGTTCTAAGCCGATCCTCGTCAAATCCCTGGTCAAAATAAGAGACAAAAGAAAAAGGCGGGGTCAGCTAGCTAACAGCGTGCAAACGAAAATTTTTCCAAACTGGAAAGATGCTCGTTTAGTCGATAGTACCTAAAGAGAATATCGTATTTAACGGTAACCGCAGTTCCATGCGATTGTGAAATAACGCTTTATGCAACACCACTGCGGGCATGTTTCCTTGTCCAGGCCCGTAGATCCCATCGTTTCATTACACAGAAACACATTTCCTCAGATGCGAAAGTTCAACACAAACTGGTTCTTGCTTGGAAAACCGGTATCTTGTCTTCTACTCCCAAGGTGTCTAACTGCCATTGAAATGTAATGTCTATTGACAGGCTTCTCGCAAGATTAATTTACGCTAAGATTGCGCGTTATTAGATTAGTTTGACAGATTTTATACTACTAATGTGGTGTTCATTCAGAACTAGAATCCTTTCGAAGGTAACAGTAACTTCTTAAGAAATAAAGACATCGTCTAATGTATGTTTAAGAAATATGGGTGCATAGAGGGCCGGTCATCGTACCTTGCAGCGGCGTGTCGTGTGGGTGTCGCGGTCCGATGACGTCGATGTTTATCAGCATATAATTAAAACATTGTTTCGCGACCTGTTGCTTCCCTGTGCCCCTTCTATATCACGGCTCGATTGGACCGCAAACCCTTTTCAAGTTACGGATTTATTACCGCTTGCGCCAAATTAGATCGAAATGCGCGCAAGTGGAACACGGAATGATTGATGAAGCACTTTTTGCTTAGATAACAGAACCGTTACACAATGGTGGATTGTTAACAACTCGATCACGATACCGGAGCACACGTGCTTTCCAATAAAAACTTTAGAGGTCAAGTGTAGTAGGCGTATTTATATCTGCACGAGGCTGTATGCGAGGGCGGTCATTAACTGGGTCGCGCTGGGACAAAGACCCCCAGCCCCCACCGAGGGGGAAAACGGGGTGGTTTCGCTTTCCTACTACTTCGGGAAAACTCGTAGACAGTCGCTGTCGTTCGGTATTCACAAAACACCTCGGGTTTTCCACAAAACCACAGAACATATATGTATAATAATACTATGACGAAACACTGCGTGGAAATGGGATTGGTAGACGATGAAATAGATCGGTCAAGGTAAATAGATTGGAGTAGTCTTTTTTAAGAACCAGTAAATTACAAACAAATTCCACCAATAACATTGAATCAACAAAAGTTTTTTAAACTAATGATCTTGTCCCCAAAGTTCTAGCCTTTCCTCTACCACATTTGCATTCTACCTTTCCATAAACCTTATAAGAATACATTTTATTTATTGGTATTTATCTGCTTTCTCTTTTATGATTACCTTCTTCCAGTTCTTTTCATCACAATTCAAGTTCCTTTGTCATTGGTTGCCATAACACAAGCTCTGTTTACTTTGGGGCTACAATATGATGCTGTGTGAAATGTCCAGCATTATCTATTTTATTTAATTATTTGTGTCGATACGATACATACATAACATAACTTAGATCCAAACTAGTCCTTATTTTGACTTTTGTTATAGCTGTTGGGGGTAACCAAAGTTTAAGGCAAAGCAACAAATGCGTAGATGGACATATGTTTTTTATTTGTGAACGGATTTTGATAAAACAAACACTAAAATATAGTCCTGGTTTACCACAATACAACAGAGAAAACTGCATCCAAATCGGTTAAGTCGTTTTTGAGATGTCGAACAACGCACAGAACAAACAGAAAAACATTAGTATGGGGTCTATTGCGTTATTGACCGAGCGAGCGAAGCGTCTCTGCTTCAGCTTGAACAAAAATGCTTTCGTTTGTCTGCCGGATGTCTGTTCTCATCTACAGATCGCATTTCTCAACCAACTCTCGTGAAATTTTGTGAAGAGATTCGATAATTTTACAGAATTTTTGTGTCGTCGGGGATTTTTGATTGGGGAGATTCTTCTTCCAAAAAGGGCCAAAAAGGAGACTACAGGATATCTCCTCCTTATGACATCCGATTTCGATGGTTCTTTTTTATTTGTGAAGATCTGATGAGGATCTTGGATCTTTGCGTGATGAGCAGAATAAGTCCTAAAAATGTAGTAAATTGCCCAATTTCAGATTTCTTTAAGCTGTGCAAACACCGACTCGCAAGGTCTACAACTCACAGAGCTCTTGGAGAGGCATAACTATTGATGACGTGAAACTCACATGATAGAAAAAAAAATTTTACCTCAACTGTTTTTCAGAGAGAACCATCGCTTTTTTTTTTTGACAAGTTGTCTGATTTTATTAGTTAGTCGGATGTGCGGTCAATTCCACCTCCCTATCTAAAGTAATTACGAGGCGTTTTATCGATACATCCGCCCGCTTTGTTTCGGCGGCGCACCGCTACATGAGGGCGACCTGACTGAATGAATGCATAATGGTACTCAATTATGCAAATCGGCGACACGATGACGCGACCGAGACGACAACGATCAGACGCGTCGCGCACTTAAAGCGTCGTGTGCCATCCCATCCCATCTCTTCAAGTGCACCTTCTTTCAACTCGGAGGTTGGGCAAACGATGATGCCCATTTGAGACGTTTTATTAACCCCCGACGAAAAGGAGGGGTGTTTTTGAAAAAAAGAGGGGTGTTTTCAAAAAAAGGTGCAACGGTGAAGGGAAACATTGTGAGGAAACCCGCGGCTTAGTCAGACCCACACATATTGACTATCTCTTTCGTGTGGATATGGTCGGTTAAACTGAGAGGATGGTGGTGCTGGGCAAGCCTACTTCATCCCAAAAAATCTCCCAGGCACTGCAGTGTCCCGATAAGTGTAGGCGAATACTGACACTATAAAATCATCTAGTAAAGATGTAAAGGGCTAAGTTTTTTTTATTTGTAGCTAACCATACAAAGGCGTTATTATAATTTTGGAAGTTGTAACCTCGCATCCACACGTTGGAGCCAACGTTGGTCCCAATGTCACTCGCCAACGTGTGGATCTAGCAAAATCAGCCCCAACGTTGGCCCCAACGTTGGGGCCAATTCAATTTTGTCAGCTCCACACGTTGGTGAGAGGCATTGGGGCCAACGTTGGCCCCAACGTGTGGATGCGAGGTAACAGTTAGCTACAACGAATTGCTAGGCTATTAGCGGGGCTAAAAAGGCCGTTACAGCAGAATCACAATCTAAACTGCACTATGTACGCATAGTCTAGGCCGTCTCTTTTCATAGACATGAGTGACAAGAACTAAACATAATACGAATCATATTATGATTCTGCTATATCGGTCTAAAGCCCCGCAGTTGTATCAGAGCATTATTTTTCAAATACGTATTGATGTCGTAGGCTAGCATAGCATAGTCATGGTAGGCTGTTCTGTTATGTTAGTGTCTGCTGCGTAGTGATTACGTCGATCGTCTCGGTCGGTGGAATGACGCGTTTTGTTGGCCAATACTAGCGTCAGATTGGGGCAGGTCAGTGTTTGCGATTCGTTTATTGTAGGTGCAATTCAAATTTTAAGATGATTCCTAGCGAATTGTGAATCAACTACTTACAAAAAAAAAATACATTTTGAGTTGTCGCTAAAGTACGATTATTTGACATCCTAGAAGGTTTAATATCATCTTCTAAATAAAAATCCTAATTTGTACTCGTTTTAAGAATACATGTATTGTATAATAATTGGAGCATCGCATTTAGTCGTATAAGTACGAATTTTTAATTTAATAAACTACCAAAACGAGTTTTTTATCCATCTCTCTCGCTCATTTTGAAAATAATTTTACAGTCCAAACTTACCGATAACCAAACGCATAATAGGTATTTAATCTGTGGCTCGGATAAGGCCGGACGTGATATGTTTTTGAAGGTAACAAGTGGCTAATTAAAAATTAAAAAACAAACGACTTCAATATTATAAGCTGAGCAATTTTCTGTGCTCTCGAGGTGCATTTCTGTTTAAAACTCCGAAGATCCTCGACAGATCCTTATCAAATTTTTATGAGACCACATTGGGAGTATACCCTTTCAAACAAAAACAGAATCATCAAAATCGCTCCACAATTGACGGAAAAATCGGTGAACGTATCCGACGAATTAAGAACTTCCTCCTTTTTTGAAGTCGGTTAAGCTTTTGTTGGGTAAGGGTGAGCTGATAAAATAAACCTAAACACGGATATTCTACTGATTCACTGAGAAGTTCCATTGAGCAGGTCTTGACTCCATCATCATATTAGATCGCTGTCACCATATTATTACACTAGCAGCTCCCTCGTGGCGTTGCCCCCGTAGTGACGGTATATGGTGATGATGATGAAAATTAGCATTTAACCTTCCTCAAGAGTTTAGCTATCAAATACAGAAAGAATTTTTCAAATTCGACTGGTAGCTCCTGAGATTAGCGCGTTCAAACAAACAAACTCTTCCGCTTTTTTTTATATAAGTATAGATTATGATTCGTATTATGTTTATTCCTTGCCTATGAAAAGAGACGGCATTATATAATTCGTATTTTGATTCAGCTAAAGCGGCCTTTTTAGAGTGGGAATCGCACCCACGACCTACAGCGCAGAAGGCAGAGCTACTACCAACTGAGCTATGAGGTCAGCCTCTAATCGGGGAACATACATAAAAAATGATTCCCGCGAATTGAGATCTTACTCCTTTTTTTTGAAGTCGGTTAATTTTAAACGTTATCATTATCACATTACTTGCAGATAAAGCTCAATAATTGTTGACATCTATGTTGAAACACATTTGGGCCAGATCGCGTTGGTCTGGGCACCTCCAAAGGTTACTGTCGGAACTTTATAAGACTTTAGTGATAATAACTTTAACAAATTAATATACACGCCTACGATATCAAGCTAATCCATTGATTTACAGTTGCTATTCTTTGATGGATGCTGCCCAAAGAGTAAGCTATACCTTGTTAAACTTGCCTACAAAATAACAGTACTTCCGGCCAGTTATTCTCTCACGATGCTTAACGATTGTGGACGTTTCATTGCGATGATAACATTGCAATTCTTCTCGATATAAATATTCATAATATGCACGTGAGGGCGTGGATATACAATTTTCTTATTCTTTTGCTTAGGAAACAACATGATTTATATCAGTATCGCTAGCCGCGCGTTATGTATTCCTACAGCAAAAAACTTTCGTGCATACGCTGCCGGTCCTCAATCTTCCGTAGCAATTACGGCTAGCGCTCAAGTGTGAAATATAGTTAGGTAATAACTAGGCTGCTAATTAGGCATTTCATTTCATCGTAAAAGTTATTGCGGCATTAACTCTGGTTTATTCCCATGTTGTGGAACTGGCTTCCTACAAAACAAATCAGCTGGGCAGGTATTTTCTCATTATGAATATGTACAGTAATATTTTGTTGCTTAAATAACGGTCCGTTGTTATTAAGAGTACACATGAGTGTAGAGTTCACATTCTTGACACGTCACCACTTAACACATCCATTATAACGTGGCGCATCAAGTTACTGCAACAAAGGCGATTGATTCGGGCCTTTGGAACAAATAGGGCGAATTTCGGATGCAGGCCCGTGGCGAGGGTGTGGTAGGGCGCGCGAGGGGAGTACAGGGGCAACAATGCGGCCTGGGTATCGATCCGCCCCCGCCCGTCGCCGTCTGCCGCCAACACAGAGTCGAGCCTACGCGCGGCCACGGACCTCCTTCAGCTCTATGCATACCTGGTACTTTACTTTTGCTTTCTAAATTGAACTGCTTTTGTAAAAACCAGTTTTACCATGCTGTTTTGATTTGATTACTTATTTACTACAATTTAAAGTAGAAAGCAGTTGAGAATAAATATACTAAAATTGATCGTTTAAGCACCTCTTGGTACGGTTTTTAAACCGCTCGAAGGTTTCCACCGTGGCCTAAAAACTTTCCCATTGATAACGAAGCAAATGGACATCGCACACGTTATATGCTACTAATTTAATCCTTAATTTGAAAATAATTATAACTTTAATAATTATCCAAAAAGTTTGAAATATCATTTGGATTGATGAATTTCAATTTTAATTGCATAAAAGCCGTGGTTTATCTTGGTCCTTTGTTTGTATTGTTTACTCAGCCTTAAACTGCCTGAGTATGAGTACATATAGTAAAAAAATACGTTCAATTGAAAAAATCTAAAAACAATACTGATTAAACTAGTGATACTATAAGATAACAGATCCCCAGAGAGTTACTAAGCTAATATTTGGGTTAGAGGACAATCGAACCCCAAGTTTGCATCTTAGTCGGGCTAAATCCCCTGCGGTAAAGTTTGATAGCTGTTTATAACTTTGAACTGTTTATCAGATTGCGGTTTCTCATCTACACTTTATCTTAAATAAATGATCGTTGTAAGAAAAAACTGGGATGACAGTGATCATAAGTCTTTTGAATCAATTGTGTTTATATTGTACAAATAAAGGTTGATGTCATAAGAGTATGACGAGATAGAAAAAGCCAGTAAGAATTTATTTTAAGAAAATTTAATTAAGCATTAAAAACCCTTTGAACGTTCGAAGGCAATGTCCGAATCGGTACAGCATCCGCTGTGGAAACTCGTGGGCGACACAAAGGGCTGTTCAGATGCGCGCCGCGGCTCCGGCCAACTTAGGGCGCGTTAGTGAAACCTAATAAAACCCGTTATGGCCGCTACGTGACGCGTGCGAGGGTAATGAGTTTTCGGAGAAAGCTCGACACATGGGGAGTTCTCGGTACTGCAAGCGACGTCCAATTCTAAACAACACTGATATTATGTTCTGTGACTTTGGGTAACTTAAATGTGAAAATTCTGTACTTAGATATATACGATTCAATCAAAGTGTATGCAGTTATTCAACTGCTTGATACTACCGGCTGACGTTCAACTGATCAATATTAAAGTATTTTTTATTTTAAGGTGACTAACAGTTATTCGATCACTGATTAGAATAGTGTAATATCGAACGACGCACCTTGTACAGATAAGAATATTAATAAAAATCTCGAATTATGAGCCACTTTTTAGTATTCGTCTTAGAGCCAACTAGTGACCTAAGTGGTCTATACGTGGTCTTCACACGGCTGTAATATTTCATTAAATAAGTATAGTGCCATGGACCATTTTACTGCCAGTCAAAGAAGCTTCGAAGTCTCATAATGTAAACAACTACTCTCGAGTTGCGAGTGATTTTACTCAGTTAGATATCTTTCAAAAAATGTATATGTAGATCTTATTTATAATAAAATAGCTTCGCAAATAACCGTTATCAGTTTTGGTAGTACATAGAAGTTTTTTCTATAAGTAAATATTACCGCAAAAGGAACAAGTTTAAAACCAATCAATTAACCACACTGAGCCACCTCAGTGTTTGTCATTTCAATTTTAAAAGCCACTCTGAACCCTTTGACGAGTCCAAGCTTTACATTCCCCACATTCCACGGGCGCGTAATATTGTGCTGGAGCCGAACCCATCTCTTATCTCTTTCTGTTCCCCTGGCTCACCCCTTTGCTCACATGGAACTGTGTATCAGCTGTAGGTGACAAGCTGAAGCGTACATATTATGTTACATATTATCTGCATAGTTTTTATCTTTTATAACACCACTTACGGCCAGTTTCTATTTTGTATTTATCAGTGTGTTTTGCTTACTATGTAGATTATAGATATTTAACAGTACTTCTATACTAAAAAAGTCAAAAATGTAAGCAAACAAAAACCACAGATAGCTATTAGCTAATGTATACCTAGTAGCAGTAAGAGCATGAAAGATGTGTTTATTGTTGGGGTTAGGTCTTCACTCTTCATAGCATTAAAAGCAACATCGTCTTTATGCATATTGCTTAGGAATATTAAATAGGGGACGGAAACGGTTTCTTATAAAAAGTAATAATGAATTATGAAACTAGCTTGTTTGCTTATGTTTTTCTTTTACGAGTTTTGGACATCCGTGTTACGCTAGCGCTTCTTAATTAATCAGTTTAAATGCATACGGGGTAGAGGGCCATTCCGGTCAATTAGCCTCGGCACGGCGTGACTGGGTTTGTCTGCCCTGCCGCTCCTGGCAGACGTTAGAACTGATGGCGGCTGCTTTGATTAAAGTTTGATTGGGATCTGTCACTCACTCGACGGATTTGGAACAGCCATCCGCGTATTCATGTTAAATAAGCGCGATGTGAGATTGATGGATTAAAAGAGAACATTCGCGATTATTCACTTTAATGGATTCTCTATTCATCAAGAACGAGTCAAACTCTTGGGTTTAACACTCATAAGCAGTGATCGGAATGAGGCGGGCTAAAATACCTAAAGTTCGAAAAATAACAGAGACAAATGGAGACGCCTTAGGACTAAATATTTTTCGACCCAATTATTTCCGTTTCCGGGACATTAATAAAGAACATCTAACATTAAGGTGAATCAATTTTTTACCTGAGTTAATAACAAAAACTAAAATGTAAGTTATAGGATAAAAAACTTTTTCCAGCCGGTTAAATAGAAAAATGATTTGAATTAGTTCACATTATTTTTAACATTAATTTTAAATGTACTTACTCACTGCGAAAATTGTTCCAATTTTTGGTTCAATTGAGCCAAATTAAATTCTTGTAGTAAGGAAGTCTCACCTTTTTTGCCTCTGTTCTTTGAAGTTTAGGTATTTTAGCCCGCCTAATTCCGATCACTGCTCATAAGTCACAAGTGGTTTGTCTTTAAGATGCCCATTAGGAAATGTTAAACTTATTAGAAAATATTTGTTGAAAAACAGCTAACTAAAGACAAAGAAAAGTTTTACAAAAATGAGACTATTGTATGACCTTCAGCATAGTTGTGATCCTGTTTTGTTTACACTTACGTAACAAAAATTGTACTTAGTCAACTTTAATTGCCCAACATTCTCGTAAAATACCGGAAATTATAAGTTCATGAAAGTATTGTTACATCACTGCCTTTCCATAACTTTGTTTTGTAAATATTTCAACTGAAAAAGTTTCACGTATTACTAGTATTACATCATTTAACCTTTAGCACGAATTTCTTATGTAATTTTCGAATGAACTCAAACGAAAATTTAACCTTACATCACAGTAAAGTTACTTCTCAGTCACAAAAAGGTTTTTTTACTAACTTCTCAATACTTTTCCGAAGTTTAATGAAACCGTACAGTCTGTTTTATGGAGAAACCGTTTGTTACGTGGACGTTGCGTGGACAAACAAAGCTTCTACTTTAATTTTATTCTGAAAAAATCGATTTAGCTTTAGAAATTGTCAACACAAAAAGTTTCCGAATACTTAATTTTACCTCACAATAAATACAGCAGCTAAGTATTCCAAAAGTAATTTAATAAAAAAGTCATCTAAATGGAACACAAATTAAAACATCGGTCTTTTGATGCCGAAATAACCCTCGTAGCGAGCGACAGTAAGTACCAATTAAAACTATACTAAATAATTGAAATTACACTTCCACACTTTTACGTCCATACTTTCAACTTATGAATGTTATAAGATTCTATATCTGGAAATGTTTATCCACGAAAAAACAGGATACGAAAATGGGTCACGTTTGCATCTCATTGACAAACTATTTTTAACCAATGTTTGATAATAATTATAGAGCGCTAGAGATGTAATAAATTGTCCTTATAAAATACGTTTGTTTAGTGTAAGTGGAAGTGACGTCGAGCAAGGTTTTCTTACCATCTCTTATGGAGTAGTACCGTGCTTCGTTCGGAGGGCACGATAAATTCTCTGACCCGACTTTTAAGTCGTTAAGCCATGACATTCCTTTAGGCGGCTAAAAACTCCGTCACCAGAGTTGGCCACTAGCTCGTACGAACTTACTTTATGGGGTAGTGAGGTAAGGGTCTTAAATAAATCGTCCAGCAGCGAGATGGGCGAGAAAAGTAGAGAATGTCACGAGTCACAGTCCAATAACAACAGGACCTTGAAGTGATAGGAGAAAAAGACAAGACCTTTATTTCGTGCACGCAAGGCATATTGTTTCTTAAAAGTTGCCAGGTTATTAAAGTAATCAGCAACTCAGCTGGAGGCCACTAGTGTCAGTTACGTTTGTTTAGTGTATGGAAGGCGTGTCGTCGTATCTATTTTTAGGTTTACGAGTTCAATTCCCTAAGCCCCGAGCTCCCCTTATTCGTTGCCTGTTTTCATCCCTGTTTGTATTCTGATAGATATCACGTAGACATGTCTTCTAAAGTGTCCGATGGCGAGAGATAGGTGCTTTGTATTTAATATTTATAAGTATTTGAATTAGGTTTCATACATTTAATATATACGAGTACATAATATAATTTTGCGTAAACTGCCTTCGGATCCCAGACTTGGTAGATGATATATTTTTAAAAGGTCAGTTTGTTCAAACGAATCCAATCCAATTCACCAGCTTAGCTAAAGGACTAGACAGGACAGATATAAAAAAATAATTATGTACCTATTAATATAGATATAATCACTAAGTGAAATGTCATTCTATCATGTATGACGCCATCACGCTGATCACCACCACTTCTAAGTGACCTATATTAATTTGAGAGTCGTAAAACATCTCAATATAGCACTCATAGCTAGTTACATTATGTGTATGTGTATGATAATGGTCCCCCACAATTTGGTGCTATATGTAATGGACAATTATTTCGGCAGTCGGCGGTCACACGCGTGGCTCGTGCGTGCCTATTATTGTAGCGGAGGAGAGCGCGTGTGCCAGCCTGAGAAGATCACAGGGGAACAAATGATGAGCTTTTAGAGATTTTCTTAGCGGTTTAGAACCGTTGACAGTCAAGGGAGCATGTAATCGCATTGTGGACATGCAAACGTTTTTTGATGTAAAGTTTTATTATTAGTTACTATTTATAAACAGTTAGGTACAGACAAAATTCAATAAAAGGTAGCATAAGAGTTTCTGTCTCTATCTGAAGATATTTGTTGTATCTTCTTCTCTTAGAATATCCTGCCAAAAACTAAATATCTAGTGCAACTTCGTAAAAATATTGAAGTCCTTGAGCCTATTTATAGATTCGCTTCCACCTAACCCTTGAGCCAGCGGCGCTGGTCGATAAGGCCATGTGTGCAGGCTCTGCGGGAGTCGCGCCCCCCTCGCCGCCTATTTTCATTTATCACTCGCTTGAAGACTGTCGGATAACCTTACCATGCCACTGGCGCTGGCGGGAGCATCGACGAAATTAAATATTGTGATCATGGCGACCGCGAGAACGCACGTGTTCAGCAGATTATGAGTAGGGTATTAATTTTAATGAACGATATCCTTTTTATTATAATATTAATTTCAATTTGCTTAGGTAACTAAAACTTTATATTGATTATGATCTATTCAAAGTGTTGAACTGTCTTTCAAACTTATTAAATCAGTCTTATCCACAGGACAGACATAGCCAATGCACGTGAAGCTGGCTAAGCTGTGGTCTCCTTACAATGTTTTACTTGATTATTGAGCGTGAAAATAAACGAGCGGGATTCGAATTCACGACCTTCGTCATGATCAGGGACGTATATAAGGGGGGGGTTTAGGGGGTCCGGACCCCCCCCTTAGCCCATTAAGTTCGGAGGAAACCTAGTCAATTTTTGTATTTTGGAACCCTTGGACCCCCCCCTTAACAAAGATTTTTGGTATATTGGAACCTTTGGACCCCCCCCTTAACAAAGCTATAGCTACGTCCCTGGTCATGATGTTGCGCATGTTAGGCCTGAACAGGGCAAAATACGACTCATTACTTTCTAAGCACTGACTTAAAATTAAGACATAAGTACAAATTAGCAAAGGACCACGACCACTCTGTCAAGAGTTGGTCAAGAGTGTAACGAAAGAGAAGAAGATTAGCAAAGGTAGTTCACGTAACTGAAAAATTTATTAAGAACGTAAAATAATGTAATAATTACGAGTAGTTTATAAAATAGAGAGTAAAATATGAAATATGATCACGAGTGTATTCACAAGGTGCGGTAGATATATTCTTTCATATCTTAAGTAATTTTTAGGTAGTCAAAGGTAAGTAGTACATAATTTGGTACATGCTTTCATTTTGCAGAAGTTAACGATCCGTTGTACGACAGGTTGCAAGCCCATCGACGCTAATTTAAAGCTAACTAAGCTGATTCTTCATTGTGAAAAAAAAAATTTCACGATGTTTTCCTTCTCCGCTTAGATGCCGCATCTCCTCCGCTTTCATTGATGCACGGTTGGGTACGAATACGAACCCACGACCTTTGGATCGAAAGTCGAGGCACTAACTAACTTACTCGGCCAAGGGAGTTATTAATCAACAAAAAGCCGTTCATATTATGTTACTTAATAGTGGAACGGTTTGAAGTTTCAATTGTTAGAATAAGACATGGGTACTGAAATCTTGTAAAACATGCATTTATTTTACGAGGTGATAAGTAACTTCATTATCTCCCCCATCCATACAGGATCTGTCAAATCAGTGCACAATAGGACCCATTTATCGATCGAGCTGTGGGGCGAGCTGGTATGAAATCGAATACAAGTTTTTTATTACGCGCCAAACGAATGAGGTAAAACGTGTTTGAAATAGACAGGGGATTAAGTATCCCCTACAGCAATGTGAGGGGTTAATATTGTGTGTTTTTGCCGGTACAGTCAGTTTCTGAAGAGATCAACTTCTTCGAGTGTAAAAAGTAGTAAAAAGTTAGTGAATTTTTTGACGACGGTACACGTTAGCTATGCGTGCTCTCAGGCAGGTCTTGCGGATCTCAGGGAAGGCTCAATTTCACGCGGATCGATTACTCTTTACACTGAAGAACAAAACTTGTTGAGCCAGACCACAGTGTAAACTAAGAATGAGTAAAAGAATATTATTTATATTCTTCCTTTAAATCTAAAAATCCAAGGTAGACAAGAGGTAAGAAGCTGTTTTTGTTAGATATTTATAGAAAGGAGTCAAGATCACAGCTTATTTGCTAGACTCATTTTATACGATATTTAATGCCTATAAAATATATTTTTTATAAAGCGATATGACAGCATAAAAGTCGATAAGTTGTTTAAGTTACTGTCGTGTCGGTTTGTAATAAGTAAAATAAAATTGTAGTTGCTGCTACCACCCCACTGTGGCTGTGGCTAAGGTTTCGGGTAAACATTCGTCTCAACAAACACTGCCAGGTACAAACAGCTGGTCGGTTCCTGCTATTGTGCGCCTGCGACGTTGCCAGCGTCCAGGCAGAGCGGCAACCTCGCATCCTTTTATTTAATTTCTACGCCCCCAAGTTTATGTTACATCAACATGCATTGTTGCCTTTACCATTTAAAATAGGTAGGTAGGTAAAAAGAAAGATAAAAGTCTGAAAAGGTCACCTGTGAGTAGCATATTAGAACCAAAGAGCCTATTATAAGCTGAGTATTTCCAATGATATCTAAAGATTTGATAAGATAAGATAAGCTCCGCCCTAAACTGGGGACTTTTTAAAAGAAATTCAAGGGCCGTGATCACCAGCTCGGCTTTGATCTTCAAATCAATTCTCGAACGGTACAACACGTTTTGTTTGAGGACTCCTCCGAACTCGCACGTTACTTTCTAGCTTTCCCGATTCTAGTTGCAGCGCACATAGTTTATTAAGTTGGATTATTTAATATTGCTGTTAATATTATTTCAAACAAGACTTGGAGGTGTTTACTCAGGGCGAACAAAGGCACAATAAGTGCTTTCATCGGATTCACGGAACCTACCCTCATTAATAACAGATGAGCTAGAACACGTGCTTGCCTTTGTTTTCTTCGTAGAAGTAGTACTCTAGTATTCTGTGGTAGAAGCAGGCCTGGCTCACTTCTCACTTTAGGTATTTATCGGACGCGCGCCGCCTCGGGGGGCGCGCGACATAGGTTGCCACTTGCCGCTCGCTCGGCTTGCGGACTAGACGCGTTGTGCGTAATTATCGTGATCTCGTATACATCGTTTCTTGTGATTTATGCACGATGTCTAAACGATCTAGTCCTTATAAAAGATACTGCTGTGTCTACGGGTGTCTAAACAAAAGGAAAAGCAATGAATGGACATTAACATTCTACAAAATTCCGGAAGATATTGAAAGGTTGGTACCTACTAAGCTTTTCTATATTATGTAGATTTTCTATTTTCTATATATGAGAGATTGAATTAATATATGTAGATAGGTACTTATCCTATATATGTAGTAGGTAGGTACCTACTTAATATAATAATTGTAAGTGTTTAGAAGTTACATTAGGTACATTACATTCATAGAGCCATGTTGGTCGAAGTGATTAGTACCTCAACTTTTGAGACGAAGGTCGTGGGTTCGAGTCCTGGCCGTGCTTTAAATTGCATAATTATGTGATTGCAAACCTAACATTAAAAGGGTGATTATCGGATAACGGCTCCCGGTCTAGTTGAGTGATGATGATTGTGTGTGTCTGATCGATGTCTAGGTAGGTATGAAGGTAAGATATTTTGAAATGCAATTGTTTACAAAACGAACGAGATAATAATGTAACTACCTACTTCACCTACCTACGTACAATACGTAGTACCTACTTACTACTATTTATTCCGTGGTAACGGTAGATGAAATTATATTTAGGCCTACTTATTTTAGAACTTAAGTAGGTAGGTACTGTTTTTGTGACAAATAAAATAAATTAATTTATTTGTGTTGTCGCAAGCGAAAATTCGACAACCCTTACGAGTTGCGTCACACCGCGCCAGACAGTGACACAGTTACGCATTAGAGCAGGATGGGAATGTTTAGGCAAATATCTCGATAGGTAATAGGCCCATAGGCGAGTTGAATTGCACTTTATAGCTTCGCCGCGAGAGTCTCTATTTAAACAAATTTACTCGCGAAGTGACCCTTCTGTACGTAGTACTCTAGTATTCTGTGGTAGAAGTGAGGTCTAAATTACGGAGATTCAACAGACTAATTATAGTGGAAAAACAGGCTATTCACAAAGTGCTGCTTTCAAAACACCTGGTATTGTGAGGCTGTGTTCAAAACAGCATGGAAAAACCATCATAACATAACTCGAAATATTAAATCAGTTTGGGTCTAAAAAGATCTGACCCACAAGTCTACTATCAACTTTTGAATGGATATCATCGACTGTCGTGTCGGTAACGCTCTACGGTGTGTCTAACGTGGGCTTATCACCACGGAACGACTGAAGGGTCAGTGCAACAGTGTTGCTTTCCACAAAATTACACATTTTTGAACAGAAGCACCTTTACTTTTATTTAGGTACATCAAATTATTGTCATATTAACAAATGAATGTCTAATACCGGCCACCAGCCGATTGGACCGTGTGTGGAAGTGAATCGGTTTGACAGTTACATTGGACTTGCCGATTCACGTACACATACGGTCCAATCGTAATCCAATTGATTGAATCCAATCGATTGGAAGGTAGGTGGCCGGCATTATGCGCCATCTACATGGTGCGTTTACATTGATTACATACGTGGAAGGTCAATAATCGCTTGTCACTGAATTGTCATGAGAAACTCCCACCATGTAAATGAAATGGCGCTTGTTTTGATATCCAGAAATATGGTAATCGTCCTTCACTTTGGATAGTCCTTGTTGAAACGCTTTATATTATGAGTAACCCTCTAGCTGCGCATTTCACACTCGGTCGGTAAATATTCTCATGTCGGGAGTCGGGACTAATACGCGGAATATTACCGCAAATCTCGACATGAGATGCTCTGAGCGGCATACCCTGATACGCGCACCGGACACAGCCGCTTCCTCACCCGTATTAAACGTCCGCCTATGTAGCTCGCTTCCTGCCATCGCGACTCTACGCTGGAGCTAAGAAAATAGCGATGGATAGATATTTTAATAATTGAAAAAAAAAAACAAATAAACATGACTTACAATCTATAATACCTACATTTTAATGAGACAGTGCGTTTCACGCATTCATCCATGTAAGAATCTACATCATTCAAAGCGATTGATAGTAACAAAATTATAGGACTGTTTTTATTATAGCGAACTGCCTACTCATTATGATAACTTGTTACCTTTAACTAAATGATGTATGTCAACTAAATGTATATTGTTACTTGTGTGTAAATAAGTACTTACATTATGAAGAAGACGAATGTGAGTGCCTACACAAACCCAACAGGGTTTAAAGGCATAATATTATAATAGTATATCATAAGTAATTTTTTAAGTGAAATAAATAAATAAATAAAAAAAATATATATATATTAAAGTCTTCCAGAAAACAATATTTTTTTCGCAGTAAGTACTTATATAAATCTCTACTTTCCAAGCCACACATAAATTGTGCTTTTAATACGTTTCTGAAGTATGCGGGTTAAGATTCTATGGTCAACTCATCTTACAGGCGTCTGAAGTGCTTCTGAATGGAAATTGAATTAACCCTAAACAGGGCCCGGGAATAAACGGAATTCCTTCGATTTCCTGGAAAACATGTCGAATACTATAAAAGTTAACATGGAACTCCCCGAGTAAAATTATTCTTCAGAGTTTGATGGTTTGGAATTAGTTTAAGTGATCTTTCGATGTGAAAGAGGGTGGGGAATGGATAAAGTTTATCTAGTAAATAGTCGAAATATGGTAGATAGTTACATGATGATTTTGACTGACAAACATGAAAGACTATAATATTTTTTGGTTGTATCCGTATTTTAATTTCTCATTCACAAGTCCTTACGATATTCTTTTATAAAACATATTTACAATGTAACTATTTTGTTGTCCTCAGGTACGTACGAATATCTCCGTGAGAATGACCGCTTCCTCAAACCCGAGCTGACCAATGCACTGGTGCTGCATTCGTTAACCACCGTGCTCGGGTTACATCACCGCTCTACACTTACGAACTAATCTGGTATGCCCACTATAGTTTCAGCTAATACTCGTAGCATACCTAACATGAAACTGATATGCCTACTCATATAGCTAGTACAAAAACTAAGGTCAGAAAGATCATTACAACGCAGGTAGACTCAGAATGGAACCTATTATTGGGCCCGCATTAAGAATTTTGTGACATTTCCGATTAAATTCTTGTAAGTAAAATTAGTTCATCTTGTTCATAATTTAGGAACTATACGTACAAATAATGATCATTTTGCAAAAACCCACAAAAAAATATATTTGTCAGTGAATAAGCCCACGTGGTGGATTATAGCCCGCACCCTCACGCTTTGGGAGAAGGCTTTGAGTCCCATTAGGAAATAAAAGAAATGGATGAAGAGCCACGTTTCATGTATTCTTAGAATGGCGCTCACATTTTCATCTAAACATAGTGGACAAAACATTTCTTTGAGGCAAGCTATTTGCCAATATTTACAAAACATCTTTCAGCTGCTAGTTTTAGAAATATCGAGTTTCCTAGTTTCAAAATGCCCCCTAATTTTCACTGGGTTTCCTACTGCCCCCCTGAAAGTCTCAAACGCCCACAGGGGGGCGTTATCGCCCACGTTGAGAACCTATGTGTTAGAGTTAGACCATCACCTAGGCGCCTTAATGGTAATAACATTAATTTTCGTAGTTTTAAAGATAAAAAATATCAGGTGACCCTTTGTGTTTCTTTAATTAACGGTCATGACAAGTATGACGGAGCCTTAACTATTTTTTCACACCATCACAAATCCATCTATTGTGTAGCTCACCGCTCACCTCACCAGTTTGAGGAATGTTCTATAGTACACGATCAAACGCTATCCAAGTCGGCTTCGCTGGAACGCAGGCAAAGTTTCGGACAGTTAAATTAAATTGCCAACCCACAGTGCCGTATCCAGTTTTATAACACACTAATCTGCCAGTTAGCGGCCCGTGGAGACCGAGAGTGCGATTGAGTTTAAGTTAGATATTAATATTCAATAGTTTATTCCCCTCGGCAGAAGCTTTTATAACTGGACGTTTTCGATAATATGTGGAAACTTTATAGAATGCCATTGCCACATGCTAGTTTCGGAGTGTGGAATTTTGATGAAAGTTATACCTACATGATGATTTCATCTTCAAACTAAAGTAGAGTTTTTTAGAAAACCAAAATATTTCGCTTAATTAAAAAAGCATATTTAGGTCTTACTATTTGTATCAGTCACGTTTTTCATTCATGTTTTAAAAGATGCAGCTCTTCTAAAACAGCAGCCTATTACGAATATTGAACTCTATACGCAGCCGCAGTGTTGAATAGAATATGTCTTGTTTCATTTGGACTTTATTTTTCAAAATGTGTTGAATACTTCAAGAAATGAGCTCGTTATTATGACTCCTCAAATTGCTTTTCGAATGCGCCCTGGTTCCACTTACAAGAACTTTGCTTTGCACTCAACCTGAACTCTACTCACGCACACTACAACTCTACAACTTGAATAATATGTACCTACGTACCTACATACCTAATGGATATGTCAATAAGAAACTCTATACCGGCGAATTGAATTACCGAACCCCACGGGTTACACATTTTAAATATGTAAAATACAATATAAATTTTAAAGGGTTCAGAGAATATCCATTATCTTTGCATTTTTATCGTATTTGAGAAAAACAAAGTGCCTACTATAATATTTTCAACACATTGTAACAATTAAGTGCCGCAATTTTAAAATTTACTTGAATATTATTCATTTTTAGGGTTCCGTACCTTAAAAGGTAAAAAAAGGAACCCTTATAAGATCACTTTCTTGTCCGTCTGTCTGTCTGTCTGTCTGTCTGTCTGTCTGTCTGTCTGTCCGTCTGTCCGTGTGTCACCATCGATTATCTCAGGAACGGGTAGAGCTAGCAAGTTGAAATTTATACCATATACTAAGGTCTATAGTCCCTATTGTGAGTATAAAAATCAAGGTCCTAAGTCAACACTATAAAAAGATATAGGCAAATTTAGGTTTTCGTGAAAACTTGTGAGTACCAAAACTTACCTTAATTATCAACTTTTTTTATTTTTCGGAATTTTTCCTTTACTTGTGCTGGCAGACCTTGCTTGTAACCAAAATGGACAATTCTAGGTCAACCGGAAGTACCCTAGAGGTTTTGGGTCGAAAACCTAAATGGTAGTTTCCGTTGACCTAGAATAACGAAATTTGGCAAAAAGTAAGGTCTTATAGCACAAATAAAGGAAAAATTCCAAAAAATTAAAAAAGTTGAAAATTAAAGGGTGTTCCCATACATACATAGTTGACGCCAATTAAAATTGTCATCCGAGTTGTATGGGCGCTCATACATTAAGCGGACTAGCTTAATTGGCACCATGGCTAGGTACGGAACCCTCTGCGTACGAGTTCGACTCGCACTTGACCGGTTTTTTTATTCTGACCAATAAACTGTTTCCAGTTTTGGTCTGTTTTTAAATATGTAGCAAATAGATAGAGAGCACACTTGAAAAGTTATTAAAATACAAGAATAAAAGTATACAAATATTGCTCGTTTAATAGTATGGGAAGATATTATGATGCTTAAAGATCCGCCTGTTGCCACGCCGATCATGCGATCACTGTCACCGCAGCCAGATCGCATGATCGGCGTGCGATCACTTGAACGCATTGCGTTCTACCGCAAGCAGTGAGAAAGCATACACTGGCAGCCATTGGTTACAGAGAACGCATGCGTTCAGATCGCATCGTCACGTCAGATCGTATCGGCGGGACGGATCGGTCGCAGTGGGTAAATAAAGGCCATATAATATTATGCCGGTCTTGTTACTCTCAGTCAATGAAAAGAGACGGCATATAGTTCAATTCCTATTGTGATTCTGCTATAACGGCCTTTTTAACTTCGCAAACGGACAGACAGACAGACGGACAAAAATATTTTTTGGCCAATCTCGAAACTGAGACGCTTAGCTCGCTTCGCTCGCTCTGTCAATTACTATGTTTTCGTTGACTGCTTATTTCAAAATAAGTCTGGCCAATAAGCAATGCCAGTAATGCTAGTGACCGCTTGATTGGAAAATTGTCCCGTGTCTTGAGCAAAAACGAACCTTCCGGCTGGATTGATCATTCTCATGCCTAATCTATTGGTGCCATACATATACATTAGCGTATTCGTTCATTCATGAACATCTAAACTAGTTTTAATGTTCCTCCCTAATTTTTGAATCCTTTAGATCAGTCCTGTATTTAAATTATTTAGAACTCCTAGAAAATAAGCCGGTAATAATACTAAGTATAAATAATTTATTGAACGGTATTCTAATCCTAAGTTCTTGAACCTCATAAATATTCTATCTTCGGGGGAAAAGTTACAAAATATTTACGGGGTTTGAAAAGCGTCGAGTTCAGGATTTTGTTTTATAGGTCAGATGAACGGGGCGCGGCGGGCGTGGCGCGTCTGTCGCGTAGAGACGTCGTCGTCTCCAGTTAAGTCGCTTCCGTCGTTAGTCGTCACGACTCCCTTGTACTTTAAAAGAGGAACGTGTCTGAGATTAGAGACATTTTAAGAGCGACTGCTTAGTTTTTCACCCTCTTGAGGACTAAGCTCGCGAACGTTCATACCTTTGAAGAAATATGTAAACTAGAACGGACACCGGCGAACTCAGACTTGACGCCACAATTGAAGCCGATCAGCGTCAGCTCATTCATTCACTAGCTCACGTTCCTCGCAATCGGTCGCTGGCTTTATGGTGTTGAATGTTGACGAAAGGTATAAAAATGACTTTCAAAAATGCCGTCTTGCATTTTAGAATCTTACAAAAATGCATCAACTACACAAAAAAAGGATAGTGGCGTAACTTATCATCGGTAAGTAAACAAAACATCAACTAAAACCAAGCAAAACTAATTTTTGTCATAATTTGCCGCCATTTCTAGAAAATCATAGAATATGAAAATGGAACTGTACAGATTGGACACGGTAGGTAATAAATGTTAGTGAACTCATAATATATGCACCTAGTTATTTTAACTCAATTAGATATAATATACTTAACTGATTATTGTTTAGATCATAAAATACCTACTCAGCCTATGCCGTTTGTCTGTCTGTTTGTCTATCAGTACCTACTAAAGTTTATTATCAAATTGTAATGGTAGATTTTTATTTTACTTAGTTTAAAAAGGATATTTTTCATCATCATCACCTTAAAGATACTAACCAAACCCAAACCTAATTTATTCAAAACTAAGTTTCCTGTAAGTAGTAGTTAGGTACCTACCTATAATTTTTTTTCGTGAATTTTTTGATAATTTAATAGTTATTCTGCTATTCGGGGCTAAAAAATGGTAGAATACTTTTTATTTGGAAATGCATACATAGGTACCTACAATACTACCTATAAAATAATATAATTCGTCACACAAATGTTTGTCCTGGGTGGGAATCAAACCCACGACCTAGTCAATTTGTTTAGATAAGGCAGAGTAATAATTAGTAGGTAAAAAGCAGTGTCGCTTCTGTGCGGTGTCTAATCTCTCATTAGGCCCCGCCCATGTTCCGTCTCATTTGTGACACGTCTATGGTTTGTACTTTCTTCTCTAGTTATTATCTCAATGGTTCATACTGAATGTTTAAACATCAAAGTATACGAATTTATTAATATAAGCCAAAGGTTCGTAGAACGCAATTTGTTGTTAGAAGTTTTGCAGGAGATTTAATCACCGTCTATTAGAACACCACCTCGGCCTCGGCTGGGTAAGAGTGGAGTGGAGAGTTTAATTAAGAATACGAAGTTCGTGTTGATGCACAAATTATAAAGTCGCTCGTCATTGGTTATTATAAGCGTTGCCTTGCCTTACAGTTCGGCCCGACTAAGCGATACCCCCCGTCTGATGCATCAAAGTGAAAACATTCTGATTGCCCATCGTAATAATTACTTATGTCTTAAAGTGCAGCTCGTTTCCGTCGTTACGCTGCGCAACAAACAAGCTTTTTTGTTACGCTCGCGCTCGTACGAAGTTTGAGTAGGTTTGTCAAACATTATACTTTTTACTCGTATTTTTGATCTTTCTGACCAGATCATTGAGATAATAACTAGAGAAGAAAGTACAAACCATAGACGTGTCACAAATGAGACGGAACATGGGCGGGGCCTAATGAGAGATTAGACACCGCACAGAAGCGACACTGCTTTTTACCTACTAATTATTACTCTGCCTTATCTAAACAAATTGACTAGGTCGTGGGTTTGATTCCCACCCAGGACAAACATTTGTGTGACGAATTATATTATTTTATAGGTAGTATTGTAGGTACCTATGTATGCATTTCCAAATAAAAAGTATTCTACCATTTTTTAGCCCCGAATAGCAGAATAACTATTAAATTATCAAAAAATTCACGAAAAAAAATTATAGGTAGGTACCTAACTACTACTTACAGGAAACTTAGTTTTGAATAAATTAGGTTTGGGTTTGGTTAGTATCTTTAAGGTGATGATGATGAAAAATATCCTTTTTAAACTAAGTAAAATAAAAATCTACCATTACAATTTGATAATAAACTTTAGTAGGTACTGATAGACAAACAGACAGACAAACGGCATAGGCTGAGTAGGTATTTTATGATCTAAACAATAATCAGTTAAGTATATTATATCTAATTGAGTTAAAATAACTAGGTGCATATATTATGAGTTCACTAACATTTATTACCTACCGTGTCCAATCTGTACAGTTCCATTTTCATATTCTATGATTTTCTAGAAATGGCGGCAAATTATGACAAAAATTAGTTTTGCTTGGTTTTAGTTGATGTTTTGTTTACTTACCGATGATAAGTTACGCCACTATCCTTTTTTTGTGTAGTTGATGCATTTTTGTAAGATTCTAAAATGCAAGACGGCATTTTTGAAAGTCATTTTTATACCTTTCGTCAACATTCAACACCATAAAGCCAGCGACCGATTGCGAGGAACGTGAGCTAGTGAATGAATGAGCTGACGCTGATCGGCTTCAATTGTGGCGTCAAGTCTGAGTTCGCCGGTGTCCGTTCTAGTTTACATATTTCTTCAAAGGACCAGATAGGCTCGATTCTGAATCTGATTTGAACTTGGTAAGTATTATTATAATTACTTAAGTATCACAATTTGTTTATTACGAAACATATACTTAAGCTTAATGTCAATGGCTTAGTTAGATAGACGATAATTTGTCAGCGAAAATTCAATTTCACTTTCAATTTCAAATTAACTAAAAGCTCGAAATCTTAACAGAACGGTTTAAAGCATATATTAGAAATACTTTCTGTGGCTTATTTTTGCAGACGCTGCAAAATAGCATAGCGTAAATAATATAAATAACGTGCTGCCGTATCTCAGCGGAGGATGGACATAGGAACGCACTCAGGTCTCGCCGTCGCTCGCCGCGTACTCCGAGTATGATAAATGAACATGCCGTCGCCGAAACCCGCTCTAATTCCTCACAGCACTGGAGGAGTCCTACGAAATATGACAGTAATGGAATAATGTGACATCGAAAACGCAAGGGAAATAATGATCACTGTTCACGCTAGCGTTCGTGGACTATCCTGTGGTTTGATAAGAGTGCGTTTTTTTTTTATTAGTTCATTACTGAGTATGGTTAAGGTGTAGTGATGTGGAGAAACACACAATTAGTAATTGTTTTCATAAAAGTATTCACAACTTATATGAAAACGAAATAGAGGGAACGTCAGAGGCACGTTAAGTGGAGTTCAATAAATTATGTAAATACAAAAAAAACAAAAATGAAAAATGAATGAAAGAGATCCGGACTGCAAGTTAAATCAAACTTGCTTAGCTTGCTGTCCGTACTAAGGTTCCATCTGTATCGACTTGCAATAAATGCTACATTGTTTCCTTTTTCATAGGCTTTCTCTATATCTATAATCTAACTAGGTACCTATACGATACAAAGACTGTTACCTTACCACAAAGAGAAGCGGCGTACAACGTCGAGAATACGCAAACAGGTGTCGACTCCGAGGTTATATTTGCATATAAATAGAGTTCCTGCTTAACTGTAACACTGCCTTGTCCCTTTCTCTCTTGTTCAGTGGTACTCGCTAGAGAAGTGCAGAATGTTACGCCTCTTTACACGCGCTGTACGCAAGTAAGTGCTCGGAGCTCCAGGAGATTCTATTTATATTCGATGATGTAATACGTCCTATGGGCTGGTCATACCCGTATAACAGCACTCTAGCGCTTCCATTGTCTAAGTTAAGGAAGTCAATCCTTGTCAAATATAAATCAATAAAATCATTCAGAAACAAACAGACTTTCTTGCAGGAATTTGATTCAATATTTTTATTCTATATATAAAAATCTGAATCAATTCCAATATATGCCTATGTCAGCTAAGGCATAATAAAACTTTGTCCTTAGAAAATATTCTGCGCGTGTATTTCCAGAGCCAGTTTTTCTAATAGGGAAGTTGTTGCGTTTTGCAGGCAAACCGGTTGCTCGATGTTCTGCCTGGTAGGCCATTTTATCTTTATCCGATCTTTTATTTCACACAGTTAAACATTAGTGTCTATGAACGTTTTACAAATAGAAAGAAGACAGCATGAATAATTAAAGTAGGAAGCTTATCTCTCCGAAAGGTCGCTCAAATAGTAACTGTAAAATTATAAAATATACTAATAATGTCAGACGATTAGCCTGACCGGCCAATAGCGTGCTTCTTTCGCTGGCTCTTTCTATCGCTCGTCTATTAAATCACAATGCCACGCACTGGCAGTGCGTGACCCATCTGCGTAGGCGCAGGTGACATGCAAACTCCTCATTATTTCGACATTCATACAGAAAGCCTTATACTTACTATGTGTAGTTCTGGTATCTGAGACCCACGTTATTTGAGTGTTTTTTTTTTGGGATGAAGCATTTTCTATTTGTTCCGTCGTCGGAGCTCTTTTTTGCTGGGTTGCACCGGTCGAGTTGGAAGGTTCGGAGTGTTTTTACTAGGGCACAGGGAGAGGGGCCACGACGAGGGGGGGGGAGGCAGGGACCCGCCCCGCGACGCCCCGGGCCGTCCTTGGCCCGAACGTTCACCTTGGCGCTGCGGCCTGCGCTGCCGCCTCACCACAGGTACTTAAGTTCTGCGAAGCCCGTGATTTCTAAGGTTGAAAATGGATCCAGGACCATCTTGGCTCTATCTTGCATATTACCTGGAAAAAGTGTAATGAAACACTGGATCGTTCGAAGGTCTTCAGCCAGACCCACATTTATAATAACGCTATTTTTTTTTGCTGTATCTAATATCACGTCATGTTTTTGGTTCGGACATACCACCTCACCAAGTCATCACATCACCCACATCCTTATCGCTTTGTAAGATTATATTTCGAAATGTATATTAGTTTTAGTTATTATCCTTCTTTTTAAAGTTTTGAATAAAAAGTGTAGAGCAATCGGCCAAGTTTCAAGTATTTTTTCTGGCTAGGAACATTCTCGGTATTAGAAAATAACACGCGAGATCTTTTCACGGAAATGCGATAAATGGGAAGATAAACGCGGCTGTCATATTTTTTTGGTAGGTTAGGTACAACGAATATAAACTTTCCTCCGTCCATACTAATTATATTACTCTTCCAGGAGACCTCGTGCTACATCTGTGCATTGTTTCATCTAAATCGTTTTGGTCGTAGCATCATCAAACTAGTGGTTTTCATAAAGCTTCACGTTTATATTGAGTGGCTCTATGATCTGAATACGAAACTATTATTTAATTGAGTATTAATTAAGCTTTCTAGAAGATATTCCTGTCTTACCCTTATTTTCTATTCTGGCAAGTGTCTAGACTTGATAAATGTTTGTTCTCCAAAAGTAGGTAGATGGACCGGATATAGGAAGAACATTTAATTTTGAAAGATCGAAGATGCCGGTAGACCGAACGCGGCTGAAACCGGTCGGTCGTCCGTAAATAATGGATTAGAGGCGTAGTGGGGGACGGGGAACAACCGAGGGGGGACGGGGGACAGCTCACGCACCGAATGCGCGCGCGGTCTGCTGGTGGTGCGGGACGAGGGGACCGCGCCTCCCGTCAGCTGTTGCGCGACCGGGAGCGCGCACCGCACACTGCCGCCAATGCATCGGCGTTCATGGAGCGCGCCGCCCGTCTCGCGACTCGAGCCTTTATCTTTCCTTCCGACAGTACAGTGCAGTGATAACTCGATCAGTGCCAACCTATAGTGTGGTGGAGTGTTCAGTGTAACCTGTGCCCAGGATGTGCAGTGCAAAACTAAGGAGCTGACTGCGACGCAGCCCAAGGGAGATGAAAAGTTATGCTACACCACCGACAGAGGTGATTATCTCGACCTCGCTCCGAAAACACCATGCGTGCGTACTTGCGGGAGCGTTAGAAAGGATGGTACCCTCTCCCTCTGTTGGAAGTGAAACCTTTGGTAGACCTTAAAAATATTGAATATGTCTTTTTTTCATATGATTTTTTTTTTGTATTTAATCATTCACAATAGATGTCGCCCTTTTTGCTTGGTCCCCCAAATTCTTATTATATTGATTGTAGGTAAAGCTCTACTTTTTGTAAGTTTGTCTACCGACAATTTTGAGAATATGAAAAAAAAGGTTTCTATAAGTATACAAGAAATATGAAAAAGATTTTCTATAAGTATACAAGAAATATGAAAAAGATTTACATACTAAAAATAGACATTGTTTTCGAGTAATTATTTGTATTAGACATAATCGAGCGAGCGAAGATCTTAGTGGAAACTTGGACGATTTTGCTTTGTATGTTTGTGGTAGGTCAATAGGTTGTACTATGGAAATTGCTGGGGAGCATATGAGCCTATTCGATGAAGGGCTTGTAAAGATGTTGGGTTCCCAAGGAGCTAAAAAAAAAGTTATACGAATAATATTTTGATTGGGGCGTCATATGAAAGAACTTTATTTGTACATTCCAAAATGGTTTTTATTTTTATTCTAAAATGTATAGATTTTGAAAAAAGACGAAAAAAGAAAAATTAAGAAAGCGTTAACGAAGCGTAACGAAAAGCTCCGCCGAACAAAAATTTTGAGACGACATTATTGTATTGCATGCATGCCAGTATTCTTTGCCGTAATGAGCAAGCGCAGTAGACATCAGTATTGTTAAAACTAACAGAAAGTAGCCTTTAAACGTGTAGGGGTAGTCAGAAACAAGTTCAACGAAGTATAAGCCATCAACGCAACGGTGTGCGAGATCTTAGTTCGGGGCTAACTACTAATTTATTATGATACTTTTGCAATTCCATTCAACATTATTATCTATTCGTCATTGGTTTTACGGTTAATAACGTTACTCGTCACTCGGATAAATAAAATGTATCCTATTGTAATTAGTAATACCATTGATTCGTCATCGACGTCATGATAAATTACTAGGTAGGTACCTACTTATTTATTATTCATAACGTCATCTAACTTGTAGGTATTCCCTAAAGAGAAAATGAATAAAATTCCGCAGGGTATTTTCCTTTTATATAAATAAGAAATATTTATAGAACACAAAAAACCTACGTACACATATAAAAAAAAGAAAAAATTCGCATAAACGTAAATCTTAAAAAGCTAAATTTTACTTGTATTTTAAAAAAAAACGCGAAATCAAAAATTTTGTAGGTATTCATTCGCATTTTAATCATTAAAATACCTAACTAAATGTCTATTGTGAAAAATTAGTTAAAAGCTTCATCGTGGACTGGTTGTTTCTTTGATTTCTTGCGTAGGTAAGCTTTTGCCTTCGATCATTTATGACAACATTGACTGGGCTATGGTGGCTTTGTATAGCTGTATTTGCAAATCTAACCCCGCATCCACACGTTGGGGCCAACGTTGGTCCCAATGCCTCTCACCAACGTGTGGTGCTGACAAAATAGCTTGGCGCCAACGTTGGGGCCAACGTTGGGGCTTGGCCGTGCCGTGTCGGTTTTATCAAAGGAAGTTGGCGCGCCAACGTTGGGGATCCGTCCACACGTTGGCGCTATGCTCAGTCCCGTTTCGACGCGCATCGTGAGCGCACGTGTCGACTGACGAGCGAGAATGTCATCGTATTCCTTATTTATTGTGTTTGTAGGACTATCGGGCTGAAATTTTGCACACTTATAGATTCTCGGTGACAATGAAATATTATGGTATCAACAAGCTGATCTGATGATGGAGTCAAGAGCTGTTCAACAGAACTCCTCAGTAAATAAGCCGATTGAGTTGAAACTCGGCATATTTGTCAAGTTCTGACTACAATGTAATAATATGGTAACAGCGAGCTGATCTGATGATGGAGTCTACTATTTTTTTTGATGTTACGGGAACCGTGCAATTTTTTGGGATAAAAAGTAGCCTATGTCCTATTTCCGGTTATTATCTATCTATATTTTAAATATCACCCATATCGGTTAAGTGGTTGTCGTGTTAGAGAGGAACAAACATACATCCAAACATCCAAACTTTCGCTTTTATAATATAGTGTGTTGTGTGAAGTGTGATAGTGACATGATGTGATGTGATTGTGATAAAATTGGTATTCAGTAATGTAAAATCACTTAGAGAAATTTCAATTTCTGTATCGGACGCGCAGACATCGGACGTCTGCACGTTGGCTCTGACGGAACAAGACTGGTGTATCGCCAACGTGTGGATGGTTCACGAAATCTTGGTCCCAACGTTGGGGCCAACGTTGGTCCCAACGTATGGAGCCGGCGTAAGGTAGCACCATTTTGTTGCAAGAAAATCTGTATGACATCAACGAATCAGGAGTTTCCTGCTAAACTACATTTAATAGTATGAGCTGAGCATAAACCTATCCATCTAAGAGTTCATCCTGATTCAAAGAGGTATCTTTGAAAGGTATTATAGAGAAGCTCTCCACTCCAGTGTCATGTGATTTTTGCGTTTAAAAATATGTTTCTTAAATATGTCTCTTAAAAGTATGAGAATTCGTCAAAAAGAATCAAAAACACGAAATTATGCATTTATTATAATTTTAAATTTCGTATAATTATCGAATCAAATACGTGAATTTCGCATTTATCGCAACTATTTCGAATTAACGAAAATTACTTAGATACAAAAGCGTTATACATTGCAAACTAGTATTATGTAGACTGTTAGTAGATGGAAGTTGTAATTATAAGTTCATTAAGGCACAAGAAAGAATGCTCTGTCTTTACATTAGTTCTTGGTGATTTAATGGTGGTATGATTATATTAATGATACTTGACATAATGTGTTGTAGTAAAGGTCCTATGTTTTAAAAGGCAGGTGTGCCACCACCTTGTGCTGAGCCTTCCGGTTTTATCCACTGAATAATTTATCTATTCTTTGTCTAACCCCGCATCCACACGTTGGGGCCAACGTTGGGGCCAATGCCTCTCACCAACGTGTGGAGCTGACAAAATAACTTGGCGCCAACGTTGGGGCCAACGTTGGGGCTTGGCCGTGCCGTGTCGGTTTTATCAAAGGAAGTTGGCGCGCCAACGTTGGGGCTCCGTCCACACGTTGGCGCTATGCTCAGTCCCGTTTCGACGCGCATCGTGAGCGCACGTGTCGACTGACGAGCGAGAATGTCATCGTATTCCTTATTTATTGTGTTTGTAGAACTATCGGGCTGAAATTTTGCACACTTATAGATTCTCGGTGACAATTAAATATTATGGTATCAACAAGCTGATCTGACGATGGAGTCAAGAGCTGTTCAACAGAACTCCTCAGTAAATAGGCCGATTGAGTTGAAACTCGGCATATTTGTCAAGTTCTGACTACAATGTAATAATATGGTAACAGCAAGCTGATCTGATGATGGAGTCTAGTATTTTTTTTTATGTTACGGGAACCGTGCAATTTTTTGAGATAAAAAGTAGCCTATGTCCTATTTCCGGTTATTATCTATCTATATTTTAAATTTCACCCATATCGATTAAGTGGTTATCGTGTTAGAGAGGAACAAACATACATCCAAACATCCAAACTTTCGCATTTATAATATAGTGTGTTGTGTGAAGTGTGATAGTGACATGATGTGATGTGATTGTGATAAAATTGGTATTCAGTAATGTAAAATCACTTAGAGAAATTTCAATTTCTGTATCGGACGCGCAGACATCGGACGTCTGCACGTTGGCTCTGACTTAACAAGACTGGTGTATCGCCAACGTGTGGATGGTTCACGAAATCTTGGCGCCAACGTTGGGACCAACGTTGGCCCCAACGTATGGAGCCGGCGTGAGTCTAAGATGGTAGAGCAGAAATTATTAATGCGCGTTGCTTTGCAACCGATTATTTTCGTTCTATCATATTCTCTGTAAGGAAGTCATTGACATTCTTGACGGTTCCGCAGGGTGGTGTTACTGGGGTCCACAATGTGTGAGTGTGTGTCATTCCAGATCGGAACCTTAACAACTTTGTTGCTTTCTAGCGTGAATATTATCTAATTTCTCTTGTTACTAACGGCCTTCTTATCATAATATCATAGCATTTTACAACCCGTAGAATCCAGTCTTTCTGGTAAAATATTTGATAAATTTAACGTGGATGGAATCATGTCAAAAAAAAACTATGCAGTTGGGCCAACGTCTGCTTTAAGTTAAGCTGAGTAAATGACTACTAAGAATTGTATTTTAATCCATTCTAAAAAATAAAAGACTTTCAACATTGCGTATTAAATGAAATTCCTATATTAACAGCACCAGGCAGATGTTTCGTGACTTCGAATTTTGCACTAAAGGTGACCCTGTCGACTCTACCGCATGTTTTTATGACATACTTTTTATTCATGTTATAACTACGTTCATTTACAAAACACAACTCATTAAATCATTTTCCACTAATCACAAGTCAACGAGTAATTTATAATGTACAATTATACCATAATAATCGTGTGTATAATGAGAATTACAAAAATAATATTCTCAACGAACAAATTTTAAATCGTTGATGAGTTTCTAACGTGCCTGGTAACAACACCCCAAGTAACTTTTTTGTAAAGTATGGGCAACGAAACGACGATAGGGGAAAGTTTTTTTCATCATTTTTTTCAACGTACGAAACGAACCGTTTCTTTTTTGCCCATTCTAGGTATTGGACAAAGTTTTACGACTGATCCCTTTTGACACTGCAATTTTATTTGCTGTGAACTCTGTTTCCATTGCTAGCACAATTGTTATTTTAATTTTTCTCCTCGTTTGTTTACTTTGTTTCAGCATTGGCATTCTACCTCTTTTGTGTCCGACTTGTTTTGGTTTTGTTAGGTTTTTTTTGTTTAACCTGGGTTTGAAAACTTTGAAAGAAAGCTTCGTGGAGATTATCAACAGTTATTTACTGGTCAACCATTACTGTATTGTAGAACGAGGGTCTACTCTATTGTATACCGTCGAAATGTATTTATTATACTAAAAGTAATATACTTTGTCGGTATATTTCTGTTTTGTCTTTGCGCTTGTTATCATAATACATCATATGATGAAGTGTATGTTTTAATGTTTGCCTCTTTTATTTTGTCCCTTCCTGTTTATTAAGGGAAGAGGATGTCTAAATGAACTTAATTATCGTGAACTACGGCAGCTCTCGTTTGACGTTTGGCTGCATCGCTGCTGCACTTGCAAGTAACACGATTTAAAAGCAATCTCGCTCCTGCACGCTCAATTTCCGGGCGTGATGTCGAATCAGCCAGCGATTTCTCAACATCTGGTGGCTGAATATTATTTTCATGATATATCTCGACTATTACGAGCATTCAATATTAAGTACTGTTTTTTTTTTAATTTAATACTAACAACTTATTTGGTGTAAAACTGCTAAAAACATGTGATCCAGAACGCCTTGTTAATTTAATTTTTATGTCGCTTTCAACGATCATGGTTCAAACATTTAATTGATATTTAAAATAACTTGAAGATACAAGCGGGTTGTGTGTTTACGGACATACTGTAATTGCAGTGTTGAACGTGGAAGCACTTCCATTATTGCATTACTGGTTATCGATTGCGTCATTTGTTCGTTTTCTATTCAACCGTGGGAATTCCTTTGATGGCACGCAATTTTTTTTCTCTAATATTGATTCACTTTTGTTCGTTATAATATTTTTATTTGTAGATTCTTGTAGGCAATCATTATGGAAAACATCATGAGGAATTTTGTGGAATTCTGATAAGTGGAGACTGCTTTCCAGAAGACTTCTTTAGAAAAATCTTGAATGCCCGAAAAAATAATATGTAATTACTTATGTCGTTATCTTGTTTTAAAAATGTAAAATGAAAAGTATATAAACCTAGGTGCAGGCACTTTAAACAAACAGTAAGTAATCTTCGATTTGCAATTACTTACGTAAAAATTGTAGACCATAAAATAATTTATTGAGAAAGTTAATGTAGTGTAGCTTTTATTACAAGAAATGTAAACAATATCCTTTCGCTTGTTAACGATACGTCAATAAAACTATAATATTGTTGATCTTAGTAGTGTATAGTGGCTTGCTTTTATACAGAAAGTTGTATTGAAGCGATAATATGAAAGTGCCGATTTAACTAGTGTTTGTAAAGTGTGCCAATTTTTCATTTCAAGTTTATCTTTCTCTCATTATGTTGTGTAGCATTGTTAAAAAAGACTTATTGGAGGTAAATAAAACTGTAGTTAAAATTTCAGAATCTACAACATGATAATTTTGTAACGCTTTATGTATTTATGAAAAAGTTTGACAATTTATTAATTGTGCGCCGTTTTAAAACGTTTCATTGTTTACACTGCCGCCGCTACCTTTTATACTTATTTTTGTTTTTATTATGTGGATTGAGCAATATTATTCATTATTAATATTTGAAATTTCACTTGAGCTCCCTTTTTGCTTAAGGCTCGTCAGAGAGATTAAGATTATAAACTGAGTGTCCCTTAAAAACATTTACGTAGTAAAGTATAATAACAGCGTGACATGAGTTTTAACCATGATTCTGCTGATAACGGCTCATGATTAATTGAATAACAAAGTTCAACTGCTTATCTACAGATAGTGTTGACAACCCTGACCTGACATTACGAGAGTTTTTAATTATATTCATTTCGTTGGTATTCGCTGGGTCGTGATGTTCCATTGCTAACCAATAATACTACAAGTAATATTTTATGCAAACAAATAACTGTAAACGATTATATGATTCTATAAATATCGGATACAGTTTAAAAATTTTATTACTTTTATGCAGTGCAATTTGGTTACTTCTGGAAATTAAATTTAAAGAGTCTATTCTTGATCTATTACATCCATACTGCACTCGAACAAAGCTGAAAAGCAACTAGTTATTTTAAACGCGAAACGAAAAATATTGTGTACAAAATTATAGAATTTTGGTTGTAAAGGCTTACGAGTCTAGTTTTTCGAAATAAGAACACGTCTATTATCTATTATTATTATAAATTGTGAGTAAATCCAGTAAAATATATGCGTTATCTATGTTTTAAATTGTTTCGTAAACTAAAATGAAATTATGACATATCTCAAGTTAACAATGCTGAAACGATAACTGTTAAATATTTTGGTTCTGCTAAACGCGCCGCTGTTGACAGTATACACACCAAATGATAAGTTCTAGATTCGAAATACCACGCCTAGTCTCACTGATAAACCCTCGTGTAATGTTTAGGTACATGGTAACACAGTTATTTTCTCAGATAAGCATAACTAAAGCAATAAAATCATGTTATCTATTACACAATGGTGACGCCATATATAAATAACTTATTATTTTGTTTATATGATATTAGTTGGTTTTCATTGATAGTATTGGTTTCACTCAACACAACTAAACACCGGCGCTTTGTAGGCGTGTCGGTGATATTCAATGCATCAATTCCAATTAAAATAAAAGGTCGGTGCAGGTTTTATTATACTAAACGAGGGCTATTGACCTGCTTGTTGCATTGTCTGAGTAAAAGTGCATACGATTTATTTTGTTATTTTTGTTTACTGTGTTGCTTGCAAAAAACAAAGTAAGCGCTTTCATTATTATTTCATTTATATCAGAAAAACATTTTTATTAAATAATATTAGATTGTAATACTAATATTTTTTCTCTGGTGACACGATGAATTATAATACAACTTGCCCAGCTAATTTGAGCATCTCTAGAATGATGGAATCATGGAACACATCAACATTATAATGAATACCCTTTGATTTATGTCAGAAATTCTTTTCTCGGATATACACGTGTGTAAATTTCACATACACGCTTTTAATTAACTATTTTATTCATACGAAACTTATTTGGCGTAACGGAGCGGAAGCAAGACAGGTTCGAGGTGGCGGTCGAGTGAATCAGGTGATCGGTCAAGTTTACAAGTTGTCCATTCAGCGCCGGGCCGATCTTTTCTTGATATCTACATTAATTTACTGAGTTTTTCAATTTGACAAAAATTAACTAGGTACAGTACAATAAACGAATTCCGGTTCTTAATAAAACATTGTTTGGAAATTTAAGTTTAATACGAATTCTCAAACTCTTATATCCAACAAAACCCGTCTCTGATAACCGGTCTGACCACCCTTCGTACTTTTACTGTATTGATTTTATTATTGTTATTTATTTTTAATGCCCTCAGCCGAGCTCCGGGCCTCTCCCTACCAGTTTGGACGTTGCAAACATTAGATTACTTTTTGACGTATATTCGCATGCATGACACATTATGACATTTTGTTATATTATTTGTTATTATGTTTATTAATTACACTAATATTTTCAATTTATCAATTGGAGCTAAGAAAGCACATATAATTTTTTTAGAATTCCTATTACTTATTGAAATACATTTTTACCTATCTTTGTGACTGAATTCAATTTTTTTTTGGCAGTCAATCAATATGGGATATTATTCCCGATCTTGAGCGAGGGAAAATAGTTCGGCAGCGCTCGCTATCGCCGTCCACTCTCTGATGTTCCGCAACCAAGATTTCTTTCTCCGAAAACGCCTCTTGCCGGCGACTTTTCCCATCATAATCAGTTGAAGTAGGTACTCTCGTGTCTAATGAGTAATGACACGTCCTAAATAACTAACTTAGCTTGATGGTGTGCAAAAGTTTCAGTTTCTGCTGTGCTCTTCGGAGGACTTCCTAATTTGTCACTTTTTGGGTCCAGCTTCCTGCACTCAAACTTCTGACGTTTCATGTTCCAATCTTAAGTCACCTTAATGTTGCCGTTGTTTATTTTGGTTTTTCCACCCGGGGAATCTTCGCACCCCTGTGCCATATAAGGCACGCCGGGCACTTGGGGCCATTCTTTGTGTGACTTTATCTACTTGAGAAACTGAGGAGATTAGTGCAGTGGTTTCCCCTTGCCTTCTACACCAGACATTTTAGGAGCTATTTAGGGCCCAAGGTCGCTGAATTATCTTCCAACCGGTTAAACGATTGGGTTTATGGTACCACCATAGCTCGGTCGGTCGTCAGAGCCTCGTCCGTTCTCCCCTTAACCCCCCCCCCCCTTTACCCCTCAATACAATAATCATGCTTATTGATTACCTTTCCTAGTATTTAGAACTTACATGAGAATAAAATATAAAGTACTTACCCATTTTATACTTGATGAATCGTCTTCATTTCTGATACGACAATTTTGAAGTGTAATAGAACACAACATCAGTCTGACTGATTTTAAGGGCTACTTACGTGAACCCTGCTGGTTTTACGTGTTTATATCTGCCATCGGAAATGTAAATGCATGCTAATAAAATATGTCGCGTTAATGAACCGCTATGAAAGCAACATGGGCTTGGGTGGTGCTGAAGATTAGCATTTTACTTTGAATTTGTTTTTGGGACTGCCTGTTATACTTTCCTGCCTACTGTAAATTAGTATGCTTCCTAAATAACCAAATCGATTTCAAAATTTCAAAATTACAAATAAAGGTTCTATTCAGCCTGTATACACCCACTGCTGGGTATAGGCCTCCTCTCTACTCCGCCATTCTCTTCGATCCCTCGCCAGTCTCATCCATTGCTGCCCAGCCACGTTCACGATGTCATCGGACCAACGAGCGGGCGGTCTGCCTCGCGCTCGTCGGGCGTCTCTCGGCCACCATTCCGATACAGCTGTGGTCCATCTTCCGTCATTCCTTCTGGCCAAGTGCCCTGCCCATCTCCACTTTGGTAAATAAAGGTTACTTTTTCATAAATTACATTTACATAAACAGGTTCACGATTGTGTGAATACTCTATCAATGCATTACCGTTATTCAACTCATAACCCTCGGAAAGGATAGATTCCACTGGGCCAACACGGCTTCTTTTTTACCCGACTGCGCAAAGCAAAGGAAGGGTAATGTGTTGTTTATCAGTCTATGTTTTTATTACTGTAAACAGCGAAGACAATCTCGTCGCAGACGCTTCGCAATTTTCACTGTCACTCAAAATTGTATGACTCATATGCATAGCGTCGACATTTTACATCAGCTTACATGGGTAAATTCCTACAAATTCTATGCTATGGTAGGTAATGGTAGTTTATAGGTACCGGTACCTACCATTACCTAAGTAAGGTATATAAACTGTTTCACATTCTTTGTTGCGTGCTCTATGACCTTACTCGACATTTTCCCTTATAACTTCCTTCCATAATTTCCAAACTAGGTACTTAGGTAACTTACAAAATTAGTCATGTGACCTTATTAAAGCTATTTGAAACCTCTTTAACGCTTTATAGGCTTCAAACAAATTATTTGTTAAAACCTCTACTTAAAACTTTACTAAAGGAAAACACCGTGAGGAAACTAGTTAGCTTTCTAATAGTGTCGATGGGCTTGCAACCTGTCACTTATGGAATGCTAGCTTCTACAAAATGTGGGCATGTACCAAATAAGTCAGCATCCAATATGTGACAGGTTGTCACATATTGGATGCTGACTTCTGCAAAATGTGGGCATGTACCAAATATCTATTTGGATTTTGGACATACCTCTGAATACCCCCTGAGGAAACAAGTTAGCTTTCTAATAGTGTCGATGGGCTTGCAACCTGTCACTTATGGAATGCTAGCTTCTACAAAATGTGGGCATGTACCAAATAAGTCAGCATCCAATATGTGACAGGTTGTCACATATTGGATGCTGACTTCTGCAAAATGTGGGCATGTACCAAATATCTATTTGGATTTTGGACATACCTCTGAATACCCCCTGAGGAAACAAGTTAGCTTTCTAATAGTGTCGATGGGCTTGCAACCTGTCACTTATGGAATGCTAGCTTCTACAAAATGTGGGCATGTACCAAATATGTATTTGGACATACATCTGACTACCCCCTTAGACATCTTCAAGGGATCTTAAAGATGCCTAAAAAGATCAGAGAGAATGTCTACCGCGCCTGGGGATACAGTCGTGATCATAATTATTTTTTTATACCTCACATCTAAGTTTTTCTTATCAAAGTACAGTCAGCGACAAAAATCGATGAACGTTCTAAGTTTTTCAAATCACTTTTTCTTCACGTTATGTGCAAAATTGGTAACTTTTGTTTACAATTAGTAATAGAGCAGGGTAAAGTATCTTATATTAGCTAACATTTTGATACACGGGTTCAGTAGATATATGAAATATTAAACTCAAAATGGTGAAAAGCGAATAATTCGCTTGTACACTTACTAATTAAATTATCACTAAAACGGACAGCTCTTATTTCATTTACTAAAGACCGAAACAAAACGACAGCCTGAGTGACATTTCTAATTAGTAAAAATGGTGTTTGTGGGTAGAATTAGTCGAAACCAATTTCAGATTCTGAATAGAACTAACTTTTATCGAAGAAAACGACGCAAAACAAGGTACTATTAGAAATGTCACTTTCAATGTCATTCTGATTTGGTCTTTAGTGTGAACCAAATAAAAGCTATCGGTTTTAGTGATAATTTAATTAGTCTGTGTATAAGGAAATGAACCCCAACGTTCGATTTTTGTCGCTGACTGTACCAAGCTATAAATGTTTTTAAAGCATTAAGTGGTGTGCACACCGCAAGTGGACATTGTTCGCTAGTGGACAATGGTTATGCGGGCGCGAGGTTCAAGGTTCGATGCCCCACAAATTACCCCCATGATATAACTCCGCTTCGTGTACTGATACCATCTCGACCATTAACTTTATGATTTACATATTCATCATCGGCATGCGAATCCGAAAGCGATTGTTTTTTATAGATTTACAAGAGAACTTTTTCATTTTGATTTCCATTGAAACTTACCAGTGGCATTGTACAACTTTGCTAAAAAAAAAACAAAACGAAATATTTGTTTCATAACTTAAGAATGCAAAGTAAAAATGTAAATAAATGCATATGGTGGTTTTAATTAATTTGGCCGTTTTCCAAATAGCCACATTTTTGTTATATTTTACCACCCTCCGTGGATGGATAAACTAGTAGTTCGCCCCGAACTGAGATCTCGCGCACCGTAGATGGCCAACATTTGGACTTTCTTCTGACTACCCCTATAATTTCAAGTGCTACTACTGCCGGGTATGCCTATTGCGCTAGCTCTTCATGGTAAAAAATACTAGCATGCATGCAATACATAATGTCGTGTCTAATTTTTCATTTATTTCATATTTATGAATTCTCGTCGTGTTTTTAAAAGTATACGTCCTAGAATAAAAATAATAACTATTTTAGAATGTACAAATAAAGACCTTTCATTTGACACCGCACTCAATATATTTGTTTACTTAACTTTTTTTACCCCAATTATTTTCATTTTTTATCAAAAATTTTTTTATCATGAAAATAAATCAAGTAGCATCTAAAATCATTGCAAACCAAACCGCAACGATGCCACTCTCTTTTTAAGACCGACCAGTCAATGAGCTACGAAGACATCGAAACTCTATGAAACGGGAGCTCTTGCAGCTCTGGTTTTGTAGTTTTTGGTCTTTGGTCGTATTTCAAAAACTATACATCCTAGATTAAAAATAAAAACTATTTTGGAATGTACAAAATAAGCCCTTTCGTATGACACCCCACTCAATATATTTGTGTAACTTTCATAATTTTTTACCCCCTTGGGAACCCAATATCTTCACAACCCCTTCATCGATTAAGCTCATATGCTCCACCGTAAATTTCCTTACCACAACCTATTGACCTACCAAGTTTCATGCAGATTGGATGAATGGTTCGACAGTTATGCTCGAACAACAATTCGTGAAACATACAAACATACAAACATACAAACATACAAAGCAAAATCGCCCAACTTACCACTAAGATCTTCGCTCGCTTCGCTCGCTCGATCGATAAAAGGTATGTAAACTAGTAGTTCGCCCCGAAGCCCGAACTGAGATCTCGCGCACCGTAGATGGCTTACATTTGGACTTTCTTCTGACTACCCCTATAATTTCAAGTGCTACTACTGATACTGCCGAGTATGCCTATTGCGCTAGCTCTTCATGGTAAAAAATACTGACATGCAATACACAATGTCGTGTCTAATTTTTCATCTATTTCATATTTATGAATTCTCGTCGTATTCCTAAAAGTATACGTCCTAGAATAAAAATAATAACTATTTTGGAATGTACAAATAAAGACCTTTCATTTGACACCCCACTCAATATATTTGTTTACTTAACTTTTTTTACCCCAATTATTTTCATTCTTTATCAAAAAAAATTTTTATCATGAAAATAAATCAAGTAGCATCTAAAATCATTGCAAACCAAACCGCAACGATGCCACTCTCTTTTTAAGACCGACCAGTCAATGAGCTACGAAGACATCGAAACTCTATGAAACGGGAGCTCTTGCAGCTCTGGTTTCGTAGTTTTTGTTCTTTGGTCGTATTTCAAAAACTATACATCCTAGATTAAAAATAAAAACCATTTTGGAATGTACAAAATAAGCCCTTTCGTATGACACCCCACTCAATATATTTGTGTAACTTTCATAATTTTTTACCCCCTTGGGAACCCAATATCTTCACAACCCCTTCATGGATTAAGCTCATATGCTCCACCGTAAATTTCCTTACCACAACCTATTGACCTACCAAGTTTCATGCAGATTGGATGAACCGTTCGACAGTTATGCGCGAACAACAATTCGTGAAACATACATACAAACATACAAACATACAAACATACAAACATACAAAGCAAAATCACCCAACTTACCACTAAGATCTTCGCTCGCTTCGCTCGCTCGATCGATAAACACATTGTGTAAATAAATAGAAACTGTTAGGAATAGCGAAGTCCCGTGAGCTGTGCCTATGTAGATGTATGTTTAGTATGTAGGTAGCTATAGTCAGTCGCAAGTTTCGCACCGCGTCGTTTATAAGCTTCTAATTGTGTTTATCTTAATTTCGTAAATAAACTGTTAATTCACGTCCAAAACCTGCTTTATTTCTCAAGTTCCTACAGGTTATTGGCCCAGACAGTGAAATAAAAGTGAATCTGTGATAAATTGACTGGATTTGCAGTGAAATAAGTTAAATTAAAACTTTACGTAAACAAGTGCGTAAAGCGCGTAATGGCGGGCTCTGTGTTATCACTGCGTTCGGCCATGTGCATTCGTTGATGCGCCCGGACATTCCATCGTGTTTTTATTACGTTTATTAGTAATAATCGTGTTTTTGGAGTTGGAGAAACTTCATAATGGCTGCTTCTATAAAAATTGATCCTCTTACTGGCGATAATTACGATACCTGGAAGATTCAAATGCGAGCAATTTTGAAGAAAAATGACTTGTGGGAATACGTAACAGGAACATTGCCACAGCCAGGGCGATCGGATCCGAAGTATGCGGAATGGATTAAAAATGATGGAAAAGCCGAATCGGACATTTTATTGGCCGTTAGTCCCAGCGAGTTGATTGCATTGGATGGCTTGGAAACTTCTAAAGCTATATGGGATAAGTTGAAGTCTTTGTATCAGTCAAGCGGGCCTGCTAGGAAAGCCTCGTTGTTGAAAAAACTCGTAGTAACTCGTATGCAGGAAGAAGACGACTTGAAAAAGCACATCGCGGATTTCTTCGATGCAGTGAAAAAGCTCAAAGAAATCGGTTTAGTTGTGATTGACGAACTACTAGCTATATTACTGCTATATAGTTTGCCGGATTCCTTCGCTATGTTTCGTACGGCGATGGAATCGCGAGACGATTTACCATCAACGGATGTGTTGAAAGTGAAGATCGTCGAAGATTTTGATGGCCGAAAATCATCAGCAGTGGATCAGGGAGCTATGTTCGTCAGGCGTACCAATACAAATGTCAACCACAAGAAGAACTTTCATGAGAATCAAGGCTTCAATAAAAATAAAATTGAATGCTATCGTTGTGGTCGTCGTGGACATTTAGCGAGAGAGTGCAAGACAAAGAACTTCAATAAAAATAAACAGAGCGCAAAACAATTAGAACGGGACAGTGATCCGAAGACGACAATGTTGATGAGCACTACCGAAGAGGTGATGTTTGGTGACCAGAGAAACCCTATTTGGTGTATCGACAGCGGATGCACGGGACATATGTGTAATGAAAAACACATGATCCAGGGTTTCACGCGACTGGACTCAGAGCTGAATTTAGCAAATAATGAACGAACGCATATTGCCGGAGCAGGCAAGGTCAGCCTCTCAGTTGATACGGGCAGCGAAGAGCGCCGCATAGATATTGAGAAGGTGTTTTACGTGTCGGACTTGCGAACCAACTTACTATCGGTGGCGAAAATTACAGATCGCGGGTTCGAGGTTCATTTCAAGAAAAACGGCGCCTTTGTGATCGATGAGAAAAATAAGATTCACCTACGAGCAGATCGTGTGGGTAATCTTTATCATGTTCGAATGAGTCAGAACAGTGCTAACAATGCTGAGGTGAAGAATCCTATAGATATTTGGCATGAGCGACTCGGGCACTTAAACGAGCGCGACTTGAAGGCAATGTCGAAGAGTGACTTAGTGCATGGACTGACATTTAAAGATGATGAAAAATTATCTGAGTGTGAGATCTGTATAAGTGAGAAACAGACTTGCACACCGTTTCCAAAGGGCAGTGCAGAACGCACGAGTGAGCTACTAGAAATAATACATAGTGATGTATGTGGCCCTATGAGACAACAGTCTTTTGGCGGGAAAAAGTATTTTGTCACTTTTATCGACGACAAATCTAGATGGTGTGAAGTATACTTTATAGCAAATAAAAGTGACGTCCTGCGAGTATTTAAAGAATACAAGGCCTATGTGGAGAAACTTACTGGCAAGAAAATAAAGAACTTGCAATCTGATAATGGCCGTGAGTACATAAATAATGATTTCGATGAATTCTTGAAGAAAGAAGGTATCAGAAGAAGATTGACAGCGCCTTATACGCCCCAGCAAAATGGGATATCTGAGAGAAAGAACAGGACATTAATCGAGATGGCGAGGTGCATGATGCGTCAGGCAGGAAGTCCACCGGCATTTTGGGCGGAAGCAGTTCATACTGCGAATTATATTAGAAATCGTTGCCCAACTACTGCCTTGAATGGTGAAATACCATTTACATTATGGAAAGGAAAGAAACCTACTGTAATCTACATGCAAGTGTTTGGATCGAAAGCTTACTACAAAGATAAAGGTTCTCAGAAAGGGAAATTCGATTCAAGCTCTGAATTGGGAATATTCATGGGATATGATATCCAATCTAAAGCCTACAGAATACATAATCCTAAGACAAAGAAAATCATCGTGACTCGTGACGTGAAATTCATGAATGAGACGGCGTTCAGGCATGAATATAGAGAGATACTCGACGAAGAAGATGTAGATGGAGAGATTATTGTAGACCTTAATATGCCAAATGTAAGATGTGAGGAAGAGAGAAAGCCTCCGCTGAAAGCGAAAAGAGACGGAAGTAGAACGAGAAAGTCACTTGAAAGCGTCTACGAACCCGATGAGGAAAGAAATAGAGGAGTGACTATAAGAAAGAGAACGGCGACAGTTTCATGGGAAAGATTAGTCGAACCTTCGAAGAGAGGACGAGGAAGACTAATCCGTACTGGAATTGAGAGAAAACCACGACAGGAGTACAACTACAGACCAGTAAAAGATATTATAACGACAGATACTGAACCGGAATCAGAAGATGAAGAATCGGATGAAGAGTTAATGGCAGGAATCGCGACTATTGAACCCATTACATGGAGTGAAATTGAAAAGACGAACGACGTAAATGCATGGAGAGATGCCTTAGAAAATGAATTCATGGCACAGATTAAAAATGGCACATGGGAAATAGTTTCTCGACCATCGAATCGGAAAGTAATCGGAAATAGATTCGTATTTAGTACCAAACCTACTGGGAAAAAGGTACGCTTAGTTGCGAAAGGATGCTCGCAACGGCCAGGGGAGGACTTTCATGAGACATCGTCTCCAGTCGTGAGATCGTCATCAATAAGACTCATAGCTGCATTATCTGCAGAGTTGGGATTAGAGATCCATCAAATGGATGTTGTTACAGCCTACCTAAATGGCACATTAGATGAGGAAGTATTTATGGAAGTACCGGATCAGCTACGCGATGTTATTGGAAGAATACTCGCAAACCAAAAGATTGGAACACAAAAGCGAATCATTACAGATAAGAAAACTATAGAAACGGCTAAACGCTGGAACAAAGTACTGAGTGAATGTGAAAATAGTGTGTGTTTGTTGAAAAAGAGTTTGTATGGTTTGCGTCAATCTGGAGTGCAGTGGCATAAGGAGCTGGTGAGGAAGTTGAAGAGCGTTGGCTTCAAGGCAACGCTGCAGGATCCATGTGTGTTTGTAGCACGAAAAGGTGAGCGAATGATGATAATTGCTATTTATGTTGACGATTTAATTCTAGCTACAAATGATGATGAATGGTTGTGTGATGTAAAGAAGCAATTATCTAGTACGTTTGAGATGAAGGATATGGGTAAAATTAATCATTGTTTAGGTATTGAATTTTCTCGTGATGAAGAAGACCGAGTGTACTTAAATCAAAGTGTTTATGTAAATAAAATTCTTGAGCGCTTTGGTATGAGTGAGTGCAAACCTACAATGACTCCGATTGATGTGAATGTTAAGTTAGAAAAACCTAAATATGTGAAAAATGATGTGATGAGTCAGTATCCTTATCAGAGTATAATAGGTGCTCTAATGTATCTAGCCGTGACAACGAGACCCGATATCTCGTACGCTGTTAATTATCTTAGCCAATTTAATACTAACTATGATGTTGAACATTGGAAAGCGGCAAAGCGTGTACTGAGATATGTAAAGGGTACGTCAGACTATGGTTTGGTGTATGAAAGGACTAATTTACCTTTATTTGGTGTGGTTGATGCAGACTGGGGTTCGAATATGGTTGATCGTAAGTCTTATTCTGGTTTTGCATTTATATTAGCAGGTGCCCCAATCAGCTGGGAAGCACGTAAGCAACGCAGCATAGCGTTGTCAAGCACGGAAGCCGAGTACATGGCGATTTCCGAAGCTACTAAAGAAGCCATTTATTTGAGAGATGTGTTGGGTAATGTTGGAATGGAATGCGAGTTTGTAACATTATTCAACGATAATCAGGGTGCGATAAAGCTTGCTGAGAGCAGGAGCTATCACTCACGAACAAAACACATCGACGTGAGACACCACTTCGTTCGAGATATGTGCGAACAAGGTGTTATTAATCTGAAATACTTATGTACAGAGAGAATGCCTGCAGATGTTTTGACCAAGGGTTTGAGTGGTACGAAGCATAAAGAATGCATGCATAACCTAGGTATGATGAGTATAACTACGTAAAGTATAAGTAAACAGATTCGCTCACGACTTCGAGGGGAGGTGTTAGGAATAGCGAAGTCCCGTGAGCTGTGCCTATGTAGATGTATGTTTAGTATGTAGGTAGCTATAGTCAGTCGCAAGTTTCGCACCGCGTCGTTTATAAGCTTCTAATTGTGTTTATCTTAATTTCGTAAATAAACTGTTAATTCACGTCCAAAACCTGCTTTATTTCTCAAGTTCCTACAGAAACAATGCCCGCGTATTATTGCGCAAGTGGCACTACCTATTAATTCTTCTGTGGCTCAACTACGAGCTATCGACAAGTCAAGAGTCGGTCGCTCACTTTCGCCCACACGAACCGCAAACACAGCTGTATACAGTATACAGCATTATTCTATGACTAACAGTTATTATTATTACGCTTCTCAAAAAAATTTAAAAAATATAGAACACCTTTGCTTTATCGTCACAGTTCTAATAATGTATTTTAAAATAAAACGATTTAATAAAATTTAATAAAACCGTAGCCCTACTACGATCTTCGTAGTAGGGCTACGGTTACGCCTACGTTAAAAAAGGTAATACAGTCCCGATCGCACACATGGTCCCAGTTATTTTATTACGTGACAGCCCAGTTTATAATCCCTCGCTTGAGATTAAAGTCTGCAGACAGCAGACAGTGTCGGTTCTCCGGAACTGTACTTCCGTTAACCGTTATTATGTAATAGCTTCTTAACTTTTTTGTAACAAGGAATCTATACTGAAGTTTGGACAATTATTTAGTTTAGTATTAGTTGATAAAATCGTCATAGATTAGGACTAGCGGTTTAGTAAAAGTAAAATCTGTGTAGTGTGCATAGCAACGAGTGCGTCTATGAAAACATTTTATCAGCAGCGTGCGAAGCAACGTGTATCTTTAATCTTGTTCATAATCGCAATTTGTTTTTTACATTGACTGTTGGATAGCATACACTTAGATTGAAATTGCAACATTTACTTACAAGCTGTCCTGTTATTATGCAAGTAAGTTGGAATGTAGACAATCAGGAGTTATTTTATGATCACGACACGGCTGCAAGGCTATTGTCGTCTTCATAGTAGAGCCGCGAAGGTCACTGCTCTCGCGTTTGCGGAACATATGCAATATGCATTGTAGCTTGTCGCTATCCACTACTACTTGTACTAACAAGAGAAAATCAATATTGTATGCCATAAGGATATTATTTTGTTACCAAAAGCTTATCTGTGGGGGAAAACGTGCAATTAATCATTTTTCGCTTTCCTCAAGTCATGGTAGGTTAGGTGTGTACTATTTGTTGATAGCTTTGCCAGATATAATTAAATTAGCGTTTAGTTTGGTGTACAGCTGTACCTACTTCCATGAATAAATAAATGTAACGTCACTAACTTTCGTGGGAGGTATTGTGTGTATTAAAAAAATTAGATTTTAACTTAACAAGAGTATTCACTTACCGGAAATTAAGTACAATGCCACTGGAAATCATTTTAATTCCCACGAAGCTTAAAATATAATTTAAATTAATTAACATAACAAAATTTCAAAGAGCATACATACGGCGCGGCGCTGTGCTTCGGATAAGTTCGCTTAGTTAGATGGCTCATTTTGATTTGTTTCCATCGAGTGCTATTCGTGAACTCTTAGTAGAGCTCGTGTCCTTTCGCACTAATGCCGATGCAACTTCACTATGTATGCGTCATGCTAATGGGAGATGTAATGATGCGCATTCATGGCATTCATTCAAACACTTGACACATATACATGACGAAATGAATAGATTTGGAAAAATATGAGTCTCCATCTAAGCCTTCATAACTTTCGTTGATCCTGTCCTGGATGATAAAGATTCACAAAAAAAAACAAGTACTTAGTCATTAGTATTTTGTTTACTCTCTCCGGTTGTTTACTCTGTTAAATTAAACTCAATAAATTCACGTAAATAAAACTTTTTGCAAACCAATTAACAAGTCATTAAAAACTTTCATTTTCAGTAGTGAACATTTGAGGTTTACTACTCTGTATTTCCTTTTTGTAACGTAATATACAAACCTTGAGCCGTTTTGGCCGAGTTGGTTCGTACCTCGACTTTCGATCCGAAGGTCGTGGGTTCGAATCCTGGCCGTGCATCAATGGATTTTTCGTTTCGAAAAATTTGTATGCGCATTAACACGAACTCTAAACGATGAAGGAAAACATCGTGAGGAAACCTGTGGCTTAGTCAGCCCCATACGTATTGACCAGTCTTTCCTGTGGATATGGACGGTTAAGCTGAGAGGATGGTTAGGGTGCTGGGCAAGCCTACTCCAGCTCAAAAAATGAACCGAGCACTACAGTGTCCCGTTAAGTGTAGGCAAATATTGCCTCCTTACACTGTATCAATCATTTACTAAAGTGGCCTTAGTTTTTTTATGCAGACCTTGGTAGAACTCGTTCTGTTCTTCAATCTTTTCTTTTTCGATTCTATTCAATACTCCTAATCCAAAGTAGGTACCTACTTTTACCTTTTTACCCGACTGCGCAAAGCAAAGGAAGGGTAATGTGTTTATCAGTCTATGTATGTATGTATGTATGTTTGGATGTTTCTATGTGGCATTCTAGAGGCCAAACGCGTGGACCGATTTTGATGATTCTTACGTCAATCGATTCGTCTGAACCTTGGGAGTGTTGTTACAGGCATGACAGTAATCAAAATTCACCAGTGCCACCACCAGACGCCTTAATGTCAAAATTAAAAAAATCAAAATCGTCACACCATGTCAAGTGGGGTATCGTTGAATAGGTATTTTAAAATCAACTTTATGTTTCTTTTACCATTTTTCATTTTAAGTAATAGTTTAGGAAAAATAACGGTTTAAAGTTGATTAATAATTATTCTCGCTATGGATGTTTCTATGTGGCACTCTAGAGGCCAAACGCGTGGACCGATTTTGATGATTCTAACGTCAATCGATTTGTCTCAACCTTGCGAGTGTCACTAAAGACATGAAAGTAATCAAAATTAACCAGTGTTACAACCAGACGCCATATTGTCAAAATTGAAAAACTCAAAATTGACGAACTATGTCAAGTGGGGTATCGTTGAATAGGTATTTAAAAATCAATGTTAGGTTTCTTTTACTATTTTTCATTTTAAATAATAGCTTAGGAAATATAACGGTTTAAAATTCTGTTTGTGTGTATCTTGGCCGCGCATCACGTCTCGGTCGAACGAAACTACTGGACGGATTTAAATGAAACTTGGTATTATTTGAGTGCATACATACTATACTACTACGAGGTATAAATAGGATACTTTTGATTACTATACCTACTTACTTACTGAAATTCAAGACGGTTCCCTTGGGAGAGGAAATGAAAATCAAAATGAGTAGGTAGGTATCTGGTTGTAATTCATTAACACATAGTACCTACGATTTTATTGATTCTTTTTACCCGACTGCGCAACGCAAAGGAAGGGTAATTTTGTTAGAAAGTAGGTATGTACCTACTTTAAAATGTTCTGTAAAAATTTCAAGGTCATCGGTTTTGTAGTTCAGAAGTTACAAACATCGCAACCCTCAGTATTATTTTTTATTTACATTAATTACCAAAAACACAACTAGATGTCGCTGCTAAATCTGAACCAATCCTAGATCGCGCTATCGTTGCGTTTTGAAAAGTTTACCTATTCTATCAATTTTTGAAGGCCATTATCGAAAGTTTTTGATATTATTGGATTGGATTGAATTATTGGCTGATGGGGAATTGGATTGGATGGATTTGAAGAATAAAATTGAATAAATAATTAGGGCGATACGAAGTTACTTAGTTTAGTTGGTTTATTAATTTCTTGTTGGGTAGGTAATAGTTAATCAAGGTATTTTAAAATCAACTTTATCATAACTAAAAAGTGTTAAATAAAAAAATATTTTAAAAAAACAAAAACCCGACTGCGTCAAAACTAAAAAGAAAAAAACAAGCCTGCAAAGAATTACTCACAGTCGGGACCCATAACATTGGGAAGATTTGATTGGTAATAAAATGAATGGGTACCGACTGTGAGTAATTCTTTGCAGGCTTGTTTTTTTCTTTTTAGTTTTGACGCAGTCGGGTTTTTGTTTTTTTAAAATATTTTTTTATTTTATTTATAGGTCATGTTTATTTACGTCTTGACTTTAACGAAATGTTGTGGTTGAGATCGAGCACAGACAGGCGGTAGGGTACAATGAAGATTCCGCCATTACACCCTTCATTGTGTATGATTTCCCTCGAGGGTCTCTCAGAGTATAATTTTGTAATACGAGTCCATGGATTCGTGTATTATATTTCTCAGTTCCGTTAGCAGAACCATAAGAGACAGGATAACCGACGAAAGAGCCCTATTCTTTAGATCTAAGCTGTTGAATATTTTAGTATAGTTTTTTAACTAACGGAAACATTTTATCGTTAATTGCTTCCATTTTTAACACAAATTAAACAATCTTTTAGAGCAGATAAGACGAATGAACAGAAACAGTTGACTGTTAACGTAATTTCAAAAAGCTCTCAGTCGGAAATTAACAAAAGTAGCGGTTCTAGACAAAGCAATCGTCGCGGATCCGCTTATTTCCTGCCCAGACGCGCCGACGTAACAGGAAACCAGAACTGCAAGTACTGCAACGTCTTTGTCGATGCTGCTTCTCAAATATGCAGTGATGATTTTATATTTCATATACGATTTTCAACCTTATCAACTAATGCATCGACAGTGTGAAAAAGATCATTATCAGACTGTAAACCAACACTGCAGTCAAAATCTTCGCCATACAATCTACCAGTCTGTCATATCATACTCGTTTATACCTAGTTTGAATTGAATCATCAGTTTTGTACCCCTACACGCAGTCACGATGCAAACCTAGTTTAAATCGGCCTGTGTACAATTGAAAATGTAAATATGTAAGTATTTAAATAATTTAATCAAGTTTTACGTTAATTCCTTAACAGTATGTTGCTTATTTAGGGTACTGAATCGTTTATTACACTTAAAATGAATAGCAATCTGAATAAGTACTAAATCATACATAATGTACTATAGCTAGTACAAAATCAATTGAACGATGTTTGACAGGAGCGTCACGCAGGGTGCGCCCGGTAACCTACTTCCTTCCCGACTCCCGCTAACAAACGCAACCGTAATGCTATCAACATAAAATCTATAGTCGTGTATCAAACGACAGGCAATAACCTTGTAACACTGCGTAATGAACTGTGAGCCTGACGCCTTGCCACGACCGAGCGACTACACAATCCCATGAATATAAAACGCGTAAATAAATAGCAGATGCGCGAAAAACTCACCCTGACAAAACCGTCAGACACTTAGCATAATAATCGCGGGGGTGTGGGGAAGAGAGAGAGGCAGCGGGAGGTAGGTACATAGTAAAAAGGGGGATCGCCCACCCCGTCCTGTGACACGATTCTCACGCGACGCGGCTTCCTTTCAACTCGTAATGAATGGGTAACGGAGTAAATACGTCGCCGGTGACATAATCACAGTTGCTATACAACTTGCCATTGAAAACCAGTCGTATTGTGACAGTTACATGCAATCGGAAAGTGGAATGACCAGGGAATTCTTCAAGTCTAGAAATTGGTTTTTGTCTCTTGATTCATTACGATTCACTTTCGTTGTATTCGTATACGTCTACTTTAAGATCATCGGAAACCCTTCAAACGTTTTCAGTTAATAGATTTTATGATATAGATTTGAGAATGTAAGGACGTGTACCTATATTTTGTATCTTAAAGTCGTGTAGCTGATTAATTTGACTTTTAAGAATAGCCTGTCACGTACTCACAATCCGTGGGTAAGAGCACATATGCGCACCGCAGGGTTCCGCTGTGCACACGGGGCGGCGGCTACACCCCAGCGAAATTCGACGAGCAAATCCCCAGTGGGCCTACCCCGGGCATGATGATCAATTTCCAACGCTAAACGTAATAATATTCCATTTTACTACCCCAAAAGAAAGCCAACCCCAGACTTAATTTAGTCGGATTTAAAGCTGTCTCTTCAGATTTCATTTCAATGTGACAAATGTTATCGCTACGAAAATATTTAAAGCTACATTTATGATGAACTTTGATTTTATGCAAAATATAAAAGATCTTGTAAAAATATCTAAAACTACGTTAATGTTGGTAATGTACACACCACCATAAAAATAACGGAATTCTACTAAATAAAACCTACAATATATTATAAATTATAATGAAGATAACATGCTTTTTCTCATTCGAGAGAGAGTACCTAATGATGCGTATGATATTATATTTATTTTTACGAAAATTACTTTATTGTCACGCTGATCCTTAAACGAATAATTGTTAAAATCATAATTTGCAAAAAGGTGTCGGAAAACTCTATTTGATTATTTTCGTTCAAAAATTAAGTTTAAGTTTGGAACTACCTGATCCTCCCCATCAAAACTTCATAGCATTGGATAATATTTAAAAATCTCATGACTTCTCCTTTAATCTATGATCTATGGTCTATATCTATATCTATTTGATCTATGGTCAATACAAAAGCATCATTAACATTTCTAATTTAAATAAGTGCATTGTTAATCATTTCGGCATACAACTACGCGGAATCCTGGGCTTGTAATCAGAGCACCCTCGCCAGCGCCGCGAGCCGCGCGCAGGGGGCGGCATGTGCGCTTGACGTATCATTTGCGCTTTTGCACGCCCACTCGTTATGGACCACGACTGTGGCGAATTTCGGTCAAAATTACATAAAATGTGAGATGCTTTAAGCGTGTTCTACACGGTTTGAAACCACAGCTTCTACCAAGGTGACCTTGCTAAAATTTCGCATGACATTGGTTGACAGTAAATTTCGCTACAGACGCCATTGGTTGACAGTAAATTTCGATGACGCCATTGGTAGAAAGTGCCAAGTTCACCTTGGTAGAAGCTGTGGTTTCAAACCGTGTAGAACACTCTTTAAGCTTGACCTAATCCACTAGATAAAACGGAATAGAACGGAACTGAGTAGACATGTCATTGCAATTCAAGCGTATCACTCATACAGCAGATAATTATATATTTTGAAATATAAATCCTGACAGATCGCACCAATTTGTAATTTATATTCGCTGTGTGTGGTCCTCCATAGAATTTGTATGGGCGCGATCTGAAGATTTAAATTTCATAAGATATTATATTGTCTGCTGTGTGTGTGATGGGCTTTCGGTAATACACATCGCAACCTAAAATACTTTGCGGTATTGTAGTTGTGTTTGCAAGATGTGAGAATATGACGCAGTACTTTAGCTTATCGCTTTTAGATTAATCATCATCATTATCCGCAGCCTACTTCACTCACTGCTAGATATCCTTTCCTTGTATATGCCATTCTTCACGGTCCTGTGCTAACCTCAACTGTTAGATTCATTTCAAATGATTTACGAATATACTTTGTAGGTAGAGAATATTCTTAGGTATTAAAGCTGAGTTAATTCGAAAGCGAGATCACAATAACTATTACATCGGTAAGGAGCACGGGTGAACGACCGGAATCGGCGCGGGCGCGACCTTGCCTCGACTCAGACTCACCTACATAACGACACACCAGCCACTTTTGCTTTCGGCAATTCGCAAAAAAAAACTATAAAAGAACCTTTGTTCCGATGAGAAGCTTTGTGCTATGACGCGTGCAAATATTGGCCGCGTGAGTTTGATAAAACAGATAGGCACATAGGTAACCTATTTAACAAATAGGCATGATGACAGTAATCAAGTATCGCCAAAATATTTATCTGATCTAATGAAATAGGATTCAAAGATTTTGAAAAATGTATTTATTCTCTTCTTAATGTCGAGATTACTAATTTATTTGCTAAAATAAATCTACAAAATACAACAATCCGCCATGATAGCCAAAACGCTCACCGGTGTCATGGCGTCTGTCATTGCGTCTCGTCTCGGTAAACATCCTTTTGTTTCTATAGTAACTATGTAGGCATCACTGGTTGATATACCGATCCGTGACGTAAAAACAGACGCCATGACACCGGCGAGCGTTTTGGCGTGAATTTGAAAATTTAAATTTAAATGTACTTTTATTGCACAAAAACCTTAATTTTCTACAGAAATATGATATATTTTAGACATAATAGATACTTCTGAATATCATAGAAGAGATTTTGAAAATTAGGATTCATGCCTATTGCCGATTCTAATAACAAACTTTTTATCAACCAAAGCAAACCTTAGATTTCGTTTTGTTTTCTAATACTAATATGACCAATGAGGTTAGGTTACTCAGTTGTGGTGACGTTTTCAAACAAATTACTGTCATTTTGGAGAACGAAACAAAACGCAGCGGTAATGAATGATAGCGGAATCGTTGACGTAGTCGATTAGTAGAATTTATTTGATTTGCTGTTACTGTTACTGTCAAATACTTACAATTTACTGGAATAATGTAGGTACCTAACATCCCACTTTTCTGATACGCCTTAGGCCTTTTCTTTTAAACGTACGAGGAGTTATAACATAAGCATTAACTATAACCAAATCACAAAGCTCATTATCGAACGCATGTTCATTCAATCGGACGAGGCTAACTATTGAAAATTGTTACTTGTTTATTCAACAATTTAGGTACCTTGGATTTTACTAATTTTAATCAAAAGCCCAAAGGCCCTAACCAAGTTATTTTACTGGGAGGATGCTTGTGGGGTAAATTTTCAACGTTAGAACCGATTCTCATGTGTGGATAAATAAACGACCGTAACCCGCCAAGCCAAGTTTAAACGTTTGATTGATACCCACCCACCTCCGTGCCTGGCCCACCTGTGCAATGTGCATATAAAGTTTTGGTTAAACAATAAAAGCGTTTTATTTGAACGCGCCAACAATGAGTAAAAATATCAGCTTGGCCGTCACATTGTACGGTCGTGTCAAGTAGATACGTGCATTGAATACCATGCAGCCAAAAATAATGCCTATCCTATATCTACATTTATGCTTGTTGGTTTAGTTTGGACGTCGCTTCGCTCGGTCAGTGCAGTCTCGTTGCGTCACGGCACCGGCCTGAACCGTCTCGGGGCAATGCACCTTGATCGCTCGCAGACCACGTTTGTTATAATCTTCCCCACTAGCTTTCATGATTCTATTCATGTTTCGTATCTATTTCATTGACTGACATTTCTAACATAAGTATATTTGTTTCTTTAAAAAAATTAAAATTAGTTTAAATATTAACTGGAATTATTTTTCTTGTTTTAGTGGCGTGGTGGTGCATAGTCCGTCCGAGAGCGGAAGCAGCGGTAGCGACATCACCGAACCGCGGTCGCCGCGCAGCCCCGAATCGTCGTGCAGCAGCGGCGCCGAGGAGGCGGGCGGGGGTTCGGGCGCGGGCACGCGCATGCCTCCCTGGGCGAGCGAGCCGGCGCCGCCGGCCCCGCGACGCATCGCGGTCCAACCTGCGCCCGTGCGCCGACACAACCCGCCCTCGCACCGCCGCATCACTGAGTTCTTCAACCACAAAATGAAACCCCAAAACGGTCTCAAGCGGGATCACAATACCATCGTCCAGGATGATAACAAGAAAAAGTGCCCAAAAAATGGCGTTACGCATGATTTAGAAAAATACATTTCGTATTTATCTCAAACGCTCAGTCCTAAGGTGCTAATGGACGTCGGTAGGCAAAACGAGACCGCTACTATGAAACCATCAAACCCTACCTTCAATGGAACTTCAGATACCAAAGCAGATCTTTCTAAAACACCGTCAAGTACGGTTGTTAATGGAACTGAGGACTATAGGAAATCCAGAGATGGCAAGGAAAGGGTTCATACAACCATGAATGGTTTTATGGAAGTACGAAACGGGCTCGAATCTTTCGCCAAAGATAAGTCAATGGGCGGGCTTCATTCAAATGGATTCATTGAAAGCAAAAAGAAGATGAGCGAAAAGAGAACACCAGACCCATCCGCCAATGGTGTAAATAAGGTGTCGACGAGTATACCCAAAGGAAAAGTTCCAATTCCTGCATTACCAGTGCCAACAGTCAATCGTTCGCCGATCAAGCTGGCAGCCAAACCTGACAACAGAATGAATGGTGTTGTAAGCTCTACGACTAAATTAGACAGCAGAATGAACGGTGTTATGTGTGGATCTAATAATCTGAGTCTTAATCCTATAGCACACAAAATTATCACAACTAAGAAAGATTTAACCAGTAAGAAAACTGTAGATTCACAAGCAGCCAAAAGAACAAACCGTAAGTCATCAGCATGTATAGCTAATAGCAAAAACCTTACTTGGTCTAGAGCCAATAATCTCAAGCAAAAATGTATGAATACGAATCAACGTCCATCGCCTGCTATTGTTAAACCAGGAGAAGTAAATTGTACATCCAAAATGAGCATTCCTAATGGAGTTCGACAGGTACCGATGGCAGTGAATGGCAACCTTAGTAACATGAATTTACCGGTAAACAACTTACAGAACTGCCACCAAATAAACATCCCACAAGCTTGCAATGGTACTACCACCAACATGACATCTTTCGTTGCAGTTCCTCAAAATGTGATGCTAACTACTTTGAGAATACCTCAAACTGGATTACAAGCACAAACTTTGGGTCAACAAAACAATATGTCATCTTTCAACCGACAAAATGTCAACGTTCCTAGCCCCACCAAGCTGAACGGCCAATTTGTGTTTCCGTTGATGCAAAATATCAATGGAACAGTTGTACAAATTCCAAATCTGATGGCTAAGATGCCTAATTTTGTACTCCCTCAAAATCCTCAGTTAGCAGCGCAGAGACAAGACCATTTACAAAACCAAACGACAACCACAACGCAGATTCTGATAAACGGCACTCTTCTGAAACTCGCCAGCGCCATGCCAGGACCGTCGTATTCAAATGTTAATAAATCGACTCCAATAAACACGCACCAAGGAATCAACAAAAACGTCTCGGGTGTGCCAACAGTTGGAATGACGGTTCAACAGAAGCCTAACTACGCTGTCAACTTCAGTCATCCTGTTCTAGTACCTCAGCCTGGATTCATCGTGACATCTGTGCCAAACATGAACGTAAAGGAAACTTGGAGTTACACCGGGAGCACGGCTAGTAGCATACAGTCTTCTTGCTCTAATCAAATGTTTACTGGTAGCGCAGCAACAAGCATACAAACGTCGTGCTCTAATCAGAATTACCCCGGTAATAATTCGACTAGTATACAATCGTCATCATGCTCCAATCAGATTCATCCAGCTAAAAGTATACAGTCATCATGCTCGAATCAGATTTACACAGCCGCAACGAGTTTGCAGTCGTCCTACTCAAATCAAATTCTTCATCATGCTCCATCTATTGTAAGCTATACAAACCAATCTATTCACACGAGTAGTATTCCTATAGCGCCTGTCAAACCACCCGATAATCCGATTCAAGGAACAGAACCACCAAGCAGTACAGTTAAGGAACCTGATGTCTGTGAAGCCACGACTACTAAATGTGATATTCCATGGCTATCTAAAACAGTTAATAACAATATTATTCCGTTAGTAACTTGTAAAAAGAGGCCTTTTGCTGAAGTTAGTAGTAGTTTCTCAGACAAATTTGATGAGTTGTTGTCAGAGAAAGAAGTCGATGAAATAGAAGAAGACTTCAAAATGGACGATGATAGTGATGAATCGAGAACAGACCTTGTAGACGCAGACTTACGAAAAGTTGAAGAGGTTGCAAGACGAGAAGATACGATATTTACACAAATAACCGTACTGAATGATGTGTCGTCGAATGTTCATAGTTCTCTGATAGAGGCGAATTTCGGTAACGAGTCTGAATCAGGAATCGGCACGGATAAATCTATAGATTCTCCGAGTGACTCGCTTGCTAGTAAAGAAGGGGACGACGATTCGTCTTTATCGTTGAGTATTAGTCTGTGCTCCGTAGAAACACAAAGTCAAAAGAGTCCAATATTAAAGCAACCGAAAACATTGCGGTTTCCACCTAGAGTTCTCGTAAAGGCGGATAGTGGAAAAAGAGCATCTACCTCCGACACATCCACCACCATCACCGTTTGTTTATGGGAGAACTGCAAGAAAGAGTTCGATGGAGATCCCGATCTTCTTGAACATATACAGGTGTGTATTGATTTTGTTAATTATCATCAGTTTTTAGATTCCTTATAATCATTTCCACGTCCGACAGTTCTAATATTTTTTTGTCACATTTCTATTGGCTATTTCATACCTAGTGATACTACCAGACTGTACTATCGCAGTTTTATCAGATAGTATAAAATGAAGTTCAAAAGTAAATGTTTCCCCGAATTATGGCATTTTAAATTAATGTTTCTTGTTTGTATTGTTATCAGCTATAATTTTTTAAAGTACAAGCTGTCATTTACAGGGAAAACATTGAACTGTAAGAGCAAAATCTTGAACGTGTAGTATTATGTAAATTAATTGCATACTGATGGAAGCTTTTAACGTTTCAGTCGACGCATGTAGAGACGCAAGCTGGCAAGGAGAACTACGTATGCTTGTGGGAGCGTTGCAAAGTGTTCGGCAAGCCGTCCTGCTCTCGGCTATGGCTGGAGAGGCACACTCTCTCACACGGCGGCAGCAAGCCCTTCAAGTGCATTGTCGATGGATGCGAGCGTCGGTTCTCCACCCAGGTACAATTACGTTCCTTGATAACTTTTACACTACATTGCTGAATCTTTTCGCCGAATATCTTTGGATGAAAATAGCACATTCAACTGTGTTTGAGGAATCTGGTCTTTTGTTTTAATTTGTTGCATACGGTGTGCACAACTGGTTCCGTTACTAAACGTTTTGCTGTAGAGATTTCATGCAGTTACTCTAACAGTCTTGAAGTTCTAAAGACAAGTAATTGCTAATTGCAACTAACGTCCGCAAAGACTTGAGCCAAATAGTAATGTAATGTGGTATTCAATGGTTAATGATTCATTAAATGTTTGATTAGTTGAACTTTATGGTACGAACTATAGAATAGACTTCATAAAACCTATTTAACGAATAATTTACTCTTAAACACATTACTTGAGTGATTGGTGACGAGTCTTTGCGATGCATGATTTAATGAATTAAGCGTTTTAAGTTATTTGTTTATTTTATAGATAAGTTTTATATTGTTTTACTAGCTGTGCCCGCGACTTCGTTCGCGTATGCTAATTCTACTAATATGAGAAATGTGAAAGTTTGTGAGGATGGATGTATTGATGGATGTTTGTTACTCTTTCACGCCAAAACTACTAAACGGATTTGATTGAAACTTGGAATATATTACCTACATAGATTATGACCTGAAATAACACATGGGCTAGGTTCTTTTTATTCAATTTTTTTAAAACTCATTAGGTATTGCACTGGTAAATCTTTTTGCATGAAAATGCCGAGAAAACGAATTTTCCCAGATAAGAGACCTAGCTAGATCGGTTTTTCGCCTCCGTAAGCCCCCGTACCTACCGCAAATTTCATCAAAATCGCATAGCTAAGCATAGCTTGTACTATGGGAACCAGATAACTGATAGAATAGGTACCTACTTCTATATTTTTTTGTAAATACTTTAGGTAGGTACTTAATACTTTAATATCTGGGCGACCGAACTATGCTCGGGTGCAAATAGATAAAAATTAAAAAAGAAAAAGAAATAAAACTTACAAAAAGTAAACTTTTACTGGCTGAGATTCGAACTCGAAGCCTTCGGTTGAGAGGCGGACACCTATTTCACTTGGCCACTTTAGTCTCAACAGAAATTGTGAAATTACGAACCACATTGCACTGGTAAACCTTTTTGCGTGAAAATGTCGAGAAAACGAATTTTCCCAGATATGAGACCTAGCCTAGCTAGATCGATTTTTCGTCCCCTTAAACCCCTGTACCGCAAATTTTATGTACCGCAAATTTTATCGAAATCATTAGGTAGAGCCGTTTTCGAGAACGTTAGTAGGTACAGACAAACAAATATTGCTCGTTTAATAGAATAGGATAGGATAACACTTTATTGAAATAGGTACCTACCTACCTACTTTTCAATAGGTAAGTAGGTACTTACATCTGAAATTCATACAGGTAGGTACTTAAATAAGTAGGTACTTACCTATTTTGATCTTTATAATTCCAACGACACAAATTGGTTGTCTATTATATAGGTATAAAAATGTATGTAGGTAGGTATGTTTGGCCGCTATGCGTTCTTATAATGTAATTGGTGGTGATCGAAATTGTTAGAGCCGTTTTCGAGAACCTCAGTAGGTACCTACATACAAACAAACTTCAAACTTAAAACATCAAACAATTATTGCTCGTTTATTAGAATAGGATAAATAAACAAATAAATATTGGTGGACATTTTTCACACAGCTCCATCTAGCCCCAAACCATAGAATAGAATAGATCCAAACTAAGCAAAGCTTGTACAATGGAACCAGCTACCTAACTGATAGAATACTTTTAGGTGTCTACATAGGTAGGTACCTATATTTTTTGTAAATACATATCTACATAGGTACCTACTTACTCATAATACTCTTATCACTTTTTTGAAATAGGTAAGTACCTACCTACCTACTTTTCAATACATCCGAAATTCATATAAGTACTTACCTACTTAGGTATTTTGATCTTTTTACTTGCAATGACACAAATTGGTTGTAGGAAGGTATTCCTTATTAACGTACCTACCTAGTAGGTACTAAGTATTACGTTTTTGAATTGGATGGTCATGCATGACGTTTCAGGTGAAGAAATTAATGGGACAATGCTTATGTAGGTAGGTAGGTACATATCTAAATAAAAATGTACCTACCTAAGTATGTTTGTCCGCTATGCGTTCCTAAACCATTGACCAGATTGTGATGAAACTGTGGTGCTGATCTTCTGAAAACGCCCGCGATGGTAGGTACCTACCTAGGTATTTGGTTTAAAAGATCTCTAAAACCTAGATCACTTTTTTACTTTGCGTCACGTACCTAAAGATTATTTCTGTGTGAAGTGAACACTTCACACAGTACCCGGTATCACGTAATTTACGTGCCTAATTACCCGGCTGACTGTCAAGTCACAGGGTTATGTAGATCGCGCGTTTCTATGTATGTGGGTGGGTGGGTATGGAAGTAATATTCTTTATTACCACGTTTCTCCTAAACGGCTCAATGGATTTTGATGAATGAGGTATCGTTAGAATCGTCTCTATGTCGATTGTGCTCTAGGATACTTTTTATTTCGATAAATCAAATAGTGCGCCTAGAAAATGCAACAATGTGTGAATTTAGAAAATAAAAATCATGCCATCATATCAAAATCCATGTCAAAATCAAGAGGTTGGTGGATTGATTATCAAATATAATTTTTTGAAAAATCTAACATGACATCTTCAAAAACTAAATCGACTTCCAAAATTTTTGAAAATCTATTTTTCGCCCTAATGTTATTGCTAAACAAAACGCATACTAAAACTTTCTATTTAGTCACACGCAACGTTTAGAACAGACAGAGCCATCTGTGTGTCAACTGTGACAACAAAGTTTAGGAAAAAGCGCACGGCATCGAACCCTAGATACCTACCTACCTAATAATAAAATTGTAATTTAATTTTGTGATTGAGATAATGCTGTTTCCAACTTTTCAGTTCAGCCGGGTTTTTTAATTTTTGAATGAATTGCTTGTTCATTTCTTCATTTGAAACTTCCCCCCTTACTTATGAAAGATGTTTAAGGTGAACACTGGTTGAACAACGTCCTGTCTCTGTTTGTCACTATCCACAAATAAAGACAGGACATTGTATAACCAGTGTTTCACTTTAAACATATTTCATAAGTAAGGCCCTTCATGTTTACCTACTACGTTTTATGAAATACTACCTAGAGTCCGCGCCAGCACTCAAGTCCTACGGCAACTAATTGTATTACCTATTCACTTTATTATTCTCTTTGGGCCGAAACACATAACGGCGTTGCGGCGCCGCGCCACTGAAATCGGCGGTGGCGGCAACGCCGATTTTAGCGGCGCGGCGCCGCTAAATCCAGCGTTATGACTCAGCGTTTCTATCACTCTTTCAAACAAAACGCGTAACCCAGAAGCAGTTTGTAAACTCAGGATAAATTCAAAACTTATCGATGGTATATGAGCTTTTTATCATCAGGTTTCCCGCGGCGGTTCTGACAAACTTGGACAGCACAAACCAGCATAATAAAACAATTTCCGGGAGACCCTGAAGTAGCAGAAATAAGTATGGATAAGGATGACACTGAAGTAGCAGAAATAAGTACCTATGGATCTTTTATGGTCAATAAATTTGAACGTGTTTACGTAAGTGAGGCTGAAAGGGTGTCTACAGGTAAAAGGTCTTTGTGGTTACCCTACCATAACGCTCTTTTTCGCGACGCCGCCGCAACGCCGCAACGCAAACTGCCGATTTCAGCGGCGCGGCGCCGCAACGCCGTTATGTGTTTCGGCCCTTTTAGTCACGGCCGTTTAGTTGTTCTGGTGTGTATAATTAACGAACGTACAAAATTGCCTAGGTACTTATTAATGTTCAAGCCATAATTGGACTTTACGTAATTTTTTTTTCTGCGATTAGATAGCAGCGCCGCCGCTTCTATCGGACTTCAGTGGTGGCGCGTACTCTACAACCAATTATTTGTGTCGTTGTAAGATAAAAGATTAAAAATACCTACCTACTTAATGAATTTTGGACGTATTGAATGGTACCTATTTCAATACCTACATATTGGGCGACCGAGCTCTGCTCGTATGTAAAAATAGAGAAAAAATAATCGTTAAACGAACGCCATCTAGTGTGACATGACTGACAATTTTATCTATTTTTTAAACATCTTGGCCTAAGAGGCAACCAACGAACGCCATCTAGTGGTTCAATTACGAACCACATTGCAAGAGAAAACGGATTTTCCCACATAAATATAAGACAAATATTGCTCGTTTATTAAAATAGGTTTACATTACATCATTATCATTAATTTTGAAATCGTTAATCATTCGTAATAAAAAAATGTGTAAAAATTTTCATGAGTGCAAAAAGAGGCGGAGTCACCTAACATTTTGTTCCCCATACAAACTTGCAACCCTTATTTTTTTATCTCAACCATGATAACATTTGAAAAAAAGTAGCCTACGTCCTTTCCTGGGATGTAATCTATATCCATGCCAAATTTTATCGTAATTTTTTCTTTAGAAAAGCAAGTGTTTCGAAATTTAGATTGAATTCTTTAAATGTACATATCTTTTTTATTTGTGAACGGATTTTGATAAAACAACCCCTATCTTTTAATCCCGGCTTACCGTAATACAACAATGAAAACTGCATCCAAATCAGTTCAGTAGTTTCAGAGATCTTAGTGGTCAAACACACAGAAACGAAAATTTCAAAGTCACAGATTACCAACAGTTACTATGAAGTGTTTGCGTTCAAGGACATTCTAAAACGCGCTTACGAAGTGTTTTGGTGCTCGAGGCTTATATAGATCAAAAACTGACTTCACTTAATTGAATACTTATAAGTTTGAGCTTAGACTTCATTCTTATTATATGTATAGATATTGCAAAATCGGACGGTTATCGTGAAGTCGTCTTTGTATACTTTAAAACATTTCTAGGCTATATCTTTTTATATGTACTTAGTAGATCTTGTTAAGAATTAGTAGTTAGTGAATTTAAAAATTGGTTTCAGTTGAACTATTGACAAAGTAAGTAAATCCTGTAAGCTCGTCCAATCGATAGTGATTGGATCATAGTGACCGATTTATTTTGAAAGTTTTCGATAAATTTTTCGCAATTTTAAATCTTTAACCAGTATTTAGTATTTCGACATATGATTCCATCACTTGTCGATCAAGTGGCATTATCACGCTAGCATTTTACGTATCCTAACGTTTTACTCCTTTTCTAAGCTATTTCTTTAATAGTATGTTTTCTTCTTTCCATTATTTGGTCGTGATGACGCCACAGCGACGTTGGTTTACGATCGTTTTATTCGTGTGTTTAACGTGATCGCGATAAAGATGTAATATTTTCTTTCCTAAGGATCCGAAAGCCGTGCCACTACATACAATCCACTACAATGTTTATATTTCTTTTGACAATAAATTTATTGGGGTATATTTTGGCCAAATTATACATGGATAGGCCAGGTTGTGTTTATTTTAGATTCATTACGCATAACACTTTATCATTACCTACTATATTTTTCATATTTCACCAAACTTAATAATTTCTTGTACGTTTAAGGTTTATCCATGTATTGAATTTGGTTAGAGGTCTTTTTGGCAGTTTTCGATAAATTTATTGAATTACCTTTATTTGTTACCACTTCGAGATGAGATGACCGAGAGGATGTGTGTTATATACGTATATAACTACTGGAAACACTCAAGTTTGTGATTAGAATAGTCTTATGTTTTTATGGAACATAATAACAATCGCGTGCTCTACATACTAACTGTGGTTTCTTCAACTATGTTCTAAATGCAGTGAATATTAACAATCAAAACATTAAAAATACATACGAAACATTTTGATGCCTAATCAACGGCTTAGGTATAGAGCATTTTTTAGTAAACTCTTACTGGATTTGAAACTAAGCAATAGTAACTCAGTATAAAGTAACGATACAGTGTAAGATGGCAGTGAATAAAAATAACTAAGTGACTAACTCTCTTGGCGACGTAAAACGTCCAAAGAAAGTTCGAAACACGTGCTCTATACACTAAATGTGGTTTCTTCAACAATGCAATAAATGCAGTGAATATAACAATCAAAACATTGAAAAATATACGAAACTTTTGATGCCCAATCAAAGGCATCATGAGCATTTTAGTAAACTCTTAGTGGATCTAAAACTAAGCAATACTAACTCAGTATAAAGTAACGATACAGTGTAATATAGCAGTGAATAAAAATAACTAAGTGAATATCTCTCTTGGCGGCGTAAAACGTCCGAAGAAAGTTCGAAATCTATGTCTGCGAACATGCATCTGTTTGCACCTGAGCAAGTCAATAAAACATGTTATAAAAACTAGACTCGATGTTGTTAGAATGCACTATTCGCTCTTTACCATTTGTAAGAAATCCTCAAATTCAGGCCGTATTTATAAACGCTATTTAAAATTAAACACTTCTTAAAGTGCTGGTAAGAGATGTACCTTAAGCATTGTTTAAGTTCAGACAGATTTTATAAATAGGACCAAAATAAGGAATCTCTATTTTATTCAAATGTGAGAGGCTTCTAGTTTTTCTGGTGGCTGGTTGTACCTGTTGTCTTTCGTAGAACGATCTAGTATTTAAAATGTAAGAAACGGAATCTTTTCGGACTCTAAGTTTTAAAAGTCCTTTTAGGTAACTTTCAATGTGAGATATTAATCAATACATAAGTATCATGCTAATATTTTGTTTAAAAAACAATTGTATGATTTAACTTAAGTGTAAGTTATAAGGCTGCTGACAAAAGCCAGTAGCTTCATTTGCATATTCACAAACAATTATGATGAAGATTATATTTGTTTATGAATAAGCAGCATAAGTGGCGATAAAAACACCATTGCGATACAAAGTTATTTCTTCCAAATTTGACATAGTGGTTGTAATTTCCAGACTCTTCTCGAACGGCACGTGAACAATCACTTCAACGAGTCTAGTCCGAACTCTAGCGGGAGCAAGAAGTCAGCTGACAGCGCGAGCAAACTCATACGCCGGAACGGAAAGAAGCTGCGCTACCGAAGGCAGCCATGGTCGGGTGAGTGCACTATAAAAACAAGTTATTTTATGTTCACCGGCGGAACACTCAAACTTCATGTTAGAAACAACTTGTGTTAATTTTTATTACAATATTAACATAATATTTTTTATTTATTTATTTGGAATTTTGGGAATTTTGGGAATTAGTCAAATCCAGCTTTGAAGAATAGTTTTAATAAATTAAATAGTAAAGTTAGTAGGTAAACCAAGCTAGCGCTAGTATATGCATCAATTTGGTTCCTTTAGACATTTTTTGGTGACTCACTGGTCATAGTAGCCCTGATATGATAACATTGTCAGATCAGTGTTGCCCAATTAAAATACGTGATGTGATGGAATTAAACACGGGACTTAGTTCAATAATTATGGTGAGATTACAAATATAGAATCGAATATCGATTAGGCGTGATTGAACAAAATCATCCTAACAAGAAAACTTTAGAATTAGTAGGTTGGCTACCTAATTTCGCATACAGTAGTATTCCACAGTCTCTATGTCGTGGGTTATTATTAACTTGAGGATCATTTTACTTAGACTAGGATCTCGGTAGGCCTTTTTATCTTTATTAGAAAATGTACAATGTTAGAAACAGGTAACCTATGCCTATACTCAACTGGTGGCTGTATTTCCTGGGATATCATTGAGAAGCTTGCTCAGCTCCTAAACTACCCAAACAAAACGGCCTTATCCACGGGAAAAACAAGGTCACTACGTGTGAACCTGACTGAGACGCGGATTCCCTTCGATGTTATCCGTAAACATTTAGAGCTAATGTCATAGCACTTTAGTAGCAATGTTTTTAAAAAATAATTTTGTATAGAACGCTGCTTATGCAGTATTTGAAGTCATGACCCTTGGAACGAAAGTCGAAGCACTATCTCGCTCGGGCAACACCACTTAACAGTTTATGTAGTACCTACTTAATGGTTAAAGAGCCGTGTTGGCCGAGGGATATAGTACCTCGACTTTCGATCCGAAGGTCGTGGCTTCGAATCCTGGCCGTGCATCAATGGATTTTTCGTTTCGAAAAATTTAAATGCGCTCTAAACGGTAAAAGAAAATATCGTGAGGAAACCCGCCGCTTAGTCAGCTCCACACGTATTGACCATGTCTTTCCTGTGGATATGACCGATTAAGCTGAGAGGCTGGTGTAGGTGCTGGGCAAGCCTACTCCATCTCAACAATGTCCCAGGCACTACAGTGTCCTGATAAGTGCAGCTGCAGGCAAATATTGCCTCCTGACACTGCATAGGTCATCTATCAAATAAATAAATAAATATCTAGTAAAGATGTAAAGGCCTAAGTTTTTTTACTTAATGGTATTTCAGCTCGCATGTTCGATTTCTTCGACCTGGGCATGATGGAGGGGTTAGCGTGGCGGCTAGCTCGCTGCACTCGCTGGCGACTCGGCGGCGGCTGCCTGTTCGCGGAGCCACCACGCAGCCGTCATCTGCTAACGCTGCACGCTTCGCTCGCCGCTACAAGATACAACGCGCAGACCAGCCGGAGGGAGGCCTTGCTAACATACTATCCACCGCATGTGTAAGTTACTATTCATAATTACAGGATTTTTTCCACGTTTCTAAATCGATCCATCAAACAATAGCCTAACTTGGCCCGGTTGATATAGAGCCTTTGTCAATCTGTCACAATGTACACACAATTGATTATTTTGAAGATATCAAAGGTAGAGCTACGTTTAAAAAAATATTTTGGACATGCTTACATTTTGCAGAAGGTAACATTTCCTCTCATAATCCTTCGTAACAACTTGCGTTGACTGACGCGCACAAATTATTCAGGGTTTCGAATGTTTCGATCACGACTTGAGCTATGACGATCTACTACAACTAATTCCGTTTGAAAGTAAATTCTGGATCCTGGATCGCAGACACTTCTGCAGTTCTGGAAGCGGTAAAATAACGGAAAAAAGTCATAATTTTCAGTTATTTTTGGAAAAAAGTCTAATTAACTACTTATGCAAAAATACACTTTTAGAAGAGATGGCGACACATTTAATTTAACAGCCGTTTGAGTTATAAGACACGCACCATGCAAACCTAAGATAGTCGTCACTTGTGACTATCTCTGATAATTGTTTTCATCATTATCATCATCCGCAGCCCGATCTCTCTCACAGCTGGGGCCTCCCTTTGCTTTTGCCATTCTTATGGGTTGCCTGATCCACTGCCGGCCGGCGATGCTGTCAATATCGTCTATCCTGTTGCTGGACGTCCGACGCTTCTCTTGGGCGCAGGCCAGATAGAAGAGACGGGGCGCGGACACTTGTCTCTTCCGCGTCCCTTTCATACAAAATGTGACGGCGCCCCGTCTCTTCTGTATGTTTTGCGGCGCGACGACATTTTCTATGAAAGGGACGCGGAAGAGATATGTCTGCGACGCGTCCTCGTCTTACGTCTTTTCTGTATGTCTTGCTAGACCTCGGCCACCATTCTGTCAATATTTTACACTCACATAGATAGTTCTTTAACAATCACAAAATTACAATCTCTGTGGTGACTTTCCCTACGACTTTTCGATTGAGACGTAAAATACGCTTCTATGCGATTTAACAAACATTAAGTTATAATAATATTACCGCACAACGGAACTACAATGGAGTCATCTGGCAAGGGGAGGTGACGACAGATAGATTGGGGTGCTTTTCCACCAGAGATGTGCTATGCAGCTGTGCTGCGACGATGTGAAAGCTAAGCTACGAAACTATGTGACCGTTTCTACTGATGCTAAGCTATGTAGCGGGGCGAGTAAGGGAGTGGCCACACTGCGATTTCTGCAGCGCATTTTTGAGCTGAGCGTTTGTATCGATAAAAAAGCGCATATAGCTCCCTTCCCACAGAATAAATAGGTATTGTATCCAAACAAACCGTATTTTAATTTAATGAAATTGGGAAATAAATGGCTTTATTATTATTATTATTATTATCCAAACAAACGCGATGCGATCTGCGTTTGTACCGATACAAACGCAGATACGCGCTGCGAACGCGCGTTTGTATCGATACAAACGCGCTGCAGATGAAGAAAAGCGCAATGTGGCCACTCCCTAAAATGTATGAAGATGCGGCGCCGTGAGGTAGCTATGCGAGGAAGATTCGCAGCTCGAGCTATGCGATGTATCGACAGTAAGAAGGCACAGGAAGCACACATCTATAGCACGCATCCACAGCACGGATCCATAGCATGTATCCAGAGCACGTATCCATCCATATAAAAAACAAAACATAGTTGAACCCGTTTCTACCAGTGCTAAGGTATATGGACCAATATGATTGGTGGATATCAAACGTATCCATAGCAACGTAGCACATCTCTGAAGGAAAAGCACCCTAAGGCGATAACTGAATGGCGTCTAAGAAGGCGTCTGAATGGCGTACAGAAGCATCGGTCGTCCAGCAGTATGATGGACTGACGACATAGCATCCGTTGCGTGCCGGACTTGGATGAGGCGATCGGCGGACCGTGGAGATTGACACACGCAAAGGCCTATCCAGGCGGCCTAACATGTGCAACACCGAAAGTCGAGAAACGAGCCTTCTCAACCGGTTAAACTGCTCTAACGTATGCGTTAGAGCAGTTCGTCCGATCGAGATATCTCTCTCGATATTGCAAAGGCCTGCAGCAGTGGGTGAAGTCAGGTTGCGGATGATGATGATATTATGTGGTTAAAAGGAGCAATAGTCTACTACTTAGGGAGTGGGCATACGACGTTTTCTGCAGCGCGTTTTGAGCTGCGCGTTCACATCGCGTTTGTATCGATACAAACGCGCTGCAAAAAACGCAGTGTGTTCACTCTTAGCATTATAATTAAGATTAACGAGTCACTAAGTCTCATGTATTTTTACAGGTAAGCATTGGATTGAAATAAGGGCTTGTTCAACAGTACTTGTTATTCATGGAAGTGCATTTCTTAGACTTTATTTTTTGCGTAATTTTTAAATAATGTCCTTGATAAAATAAGTGATTTTTCATATCCGGTAAAATGTAAACGTAGAGCAAAAGTAGAGCGTAGTAGGTATCCTTATATACCAATTATATACCTACACAAAATGCTATACAAACACTTACTAATTGAAACTAGATTCGATTTCGTAAGCAAAAGTAACTTCATTACAAATTATTCATGATGATACGAAATAATGATTGGACTTGTCTATTTCTCTAGTCAATATTTAGTGTTGAAATAAGTTTATAAAGCGTGTAAAGAATTTCAAATAATTCAACTTTATTTATTCGGTACCTATTTATTTTTCATAGCGCCTTTGACTCAATAAAAGATTTGGTAGTTCATTCTTTAAAAATGAATAAAGTAATGGTTTACTAATACTAATGCCAAATTCCCCAGCTGTACAGATTTAGAGAAAGGAACGATGTTATAATGTTGTAAGGTAAACTCCAGGTGGGTTGTGTTGTAGTCATCATCTGAATTGATTTATTATACTACTCATTGAACCTTTTTTTCATATTAAGTTTATCATCATAATTGATCATCAGTAAGTTTTCACAGCAATGTTATGTTTAAGATCCCATTCTACATCCTCTGAATGTTTATTATAATAAATCAATTGGAGTATACACTACACTACATACATCCTTTTATTGCCTAATCTAAACAGTATTGAATATCTCAGGTGTCTGCACAATCCTGATCACGGTTTTAACTTTCTATAGTTAGCTTAACGCTCTTATAGGGATCATATGCATATATGATACTAAAAGTACCATTGCAGAATGGTTTAATATGTGAATCTGCTATTGCAAAACTTTGCTCTATCAACTTAGTCGTAATTGGAAGGCCGTCGTACGATCTTGCGATTACATCGACTTGATCACAAACACATGGTCGAAAACTCTATTATTATCTGGCTGACTATCAAGTCACAAAGGGGGTTATTGTCAATTAGGACAGTTAGTATGCACTATTAACAAAATATGTTATTTACTATTGAATTCAACTCGTTAGTATTTTCGTCGTACGTTTTGGACCGTGTGTTAGGTTGATCGCTTGCTAATTGGGATTATGTGTAATAAGTAATGACTGTCTAAATAGCACCTTGGTGACGTTTTAAATGTAGAATCATTAATTGATTTAGCCACTACTATAAAATTTATAAAAAGAAACAAACATTGCAGAACTCTGTATGCATTTGATCCCTGTAAAGTCTGCTTGGCACAATTTGTTATTAACAAAGCCACACAGAGTTTTTTTTATTTTCGAGCGTTGCTAGCAAAGTTTATTTCCAAATTTGTCGTTATTAATGATTTTACACTACTACAAGTTTAAAAATTTTGAACTACCAAAAATTGTTTTTAAATTGCACAATTGGCTCTCGGTGTTACAAACTTTCTCTTCTACGTGGTTGCTAGCAGCGAGGGTTATTAGTCCTGAACATTATTTAGATTAGCTGTGGTCTTGGTTTATAAAGCTATTTTATTGAATTCTAGTTGAATAACCACTATTTTACCACCGGTTTTTCATATATTTACTGGCCTTGCATGATCAGAAACTAGCGATACTTAACATTTTTAGTTTTAGTATAATGTTTTAGGACTGCAGCCCTTAGCGCAAACACAATGTTATTGGCAAGCTGTATTGCAAAATTGACTCTGAATTTCCAGATTCCTTTTCCAGAAAAATATCAGTAACAAACACGTCAAAATTAATGTGTTTGCACCTCTGTGTGGCACGAGCCCGGTCGCGCATTGAACGGTTCCCTTCCATTTGCAGGGTGGAGGACGAGTGGGTCCCCGAGAAGGATGTGCAGCGCGTGAAGCGAGTGGAGATCGCGTCGCTGCCGGCGCATGCGAAGGTCACTCTCTACGAGCAGTTCTGCGACTCCTACCGCAAGCCGGTCTCCCCTCCGAGTGCCCCCCGCCAACCCCCCGCGACCCCCGCCCCCGCCCCCCCCACCAGCCCCCGCTCGCCTGCTGCCCGCGCGACAATGCACCTCCTCACGACTCCTCAACAACCTAATCGCCAAGCAGCGCAAATCCAGCGAGTGCGGCGCCCCGATCGGTCCCGTGCTTTTCAAGGAGGAGGAGCGCAGCGAGCGCGCCGAAGTCAGCGGCGCCAAGAAACGTAAGCTCGGCCGGCGCTACGGCGGCAACGCCTTCTGGCCCTGCGGACGGTAGCTCCTTCGACCAGAGTCGATCGGAATGTCGAGCTTCTAAAATAAAATGTATTCCATCTTTGACAACTGCCGCAGTTTAGCGCGCAAGCTCACCCGACGTTCCCATCGCCTCGCTGTTCTGTATGCGTTATCGAGTGTGACGTCAGCGAGGCGGATGTTGATTCTCCACCGCGGGTGGCTGATTTAGGTAAATTCTCGCCAAAGATTGTCGACGACGGTTCGTAGACTGCTGGTTATCCACGGCAGGCGTAAATTTATTGACAAGACTGATGATTTTATAATGATATTTGAACGGTTCGTCGGGATTTCTAGCCTTATCGCGTCCGAGCGCGTCTCGGGCGGCGCGGCGAACGACGTGAACAAATTATGTAAATAGAATAGTTAGTGCGAAATGTAAAAAGGAAAGGTGACAAGAGGTTGCATATTTTCTATGTAATATAGGTGACTTAGTTTAAAATGACCTCTCGCTCGGCCTTTCGAGTGGATACGGACGAAAGTAGTCTGAATATTTTTAAGTTAGTAGATTGTAAGTAGTGTCGCCATCGACACATTACGACCAGCGATACGCACCACTGCCAATGTGTAAATACTAGTTCTTATCGAAGCCGGAATAAGATCCGGATTAGAATAATTTGCGTTCTGCGCTAGTAACGTTTTAATTTAGTTTTAATTACTCCGCGAATCGTCTTTTGCTTTCGCTTGTAAGGTGCCAATATTCGGAAGACATTTGCGCAGATGCGCAAGTAGTAACGGCTATTTCGCTGTCCAAAGTTGACTTTAATTGAATATTAGATGATTGATATAACACATTTCAATAGAAGACACATTTATGCCTGGTTTCTAAAATCAACTGTCGTTAGAACTCAAATTACAATAGCAACGTTGTTATAATGGCAAAAAACGACATAAGTACATTTTTTGACATAAACAAAGTTGCTGTGACGAAAAGTCTACGGTAATTCGTAAGTTGAGTATAGAAACCCGACATTAGTGAGTTCTCCATAGCAACAGTATTTGTTGGACAGCGGTTATGGTTATGCAGGTGTCAGGTTATCTCCAGACCTTTCGGGCGCTTACCTTCACTCACCAAGTGCCTATATTAGTCACTTTACCTTTAATTCGTAGTGTTCACTTTATATCAGGTACGCGCGTAGTCATATCAAACGAAACTAGCCGTTAGTTTAGAGGTTGTAGAGTCCACTTTTGATAATCGATTTATTGATCCGTTCTTGTGTTCCGACAAAGCCAAGCAATGAGGATCAATCAGTAAACGAAATATTGGGTTTCTAAGTATGAGGGCGTATACTCTTTAGCATTCTGAGCACTCTGGTTTTTAAATAATTAAAATCCATCAATAAATGACGAAGTTATTCAAGTTTTCTTTTCGGCCATTTCAAAACGCGCGCTCGGAGCTTCGCGCTGCGTCTGACGTCACCAGGCGCCCGCGGCTCGGTCTACTAGTACAAAATCGCTAGTTAATTTCAAACTAGCTTCCGCCCGCGGCTTCGCTCGCGCGGCACCTGGATAAAAAGTAGCCTATGTCCTATTTCAGGTCAAAAACTATATATGTTTTAAATTTCAGCCAAATCAGTTCAGTGGTTGTCGAGTTATAGAGGAACAAACATAAATCCAAATATCCAAACTTTTGCATTTTTAATATTAACTAGCTTCCGCCCGCGGCTTTGTTCGCGTGGTACCCAGATAAAAAGTAGCCTATGTGCTTTTCCTGGTCATTATCTATTTATATTTAAAATTTCAACCAAATTGGTTAAGTGGTTGTTGAGTTATAGAGGAACAAACATCATCCATCCAAACATCCAAACTTTCGCATTTATAATATTATATTAGTGTGATAGTATGATTAGTGTGATGTGAAAGTGTGATAGTGTGTTTTGAAAACCAAGTTTAGGTAGGTAGGTATGTGATTATTTTGACTCGTACATACAAATTATTAATTAGGTATTACGATTAAAAGTATGTATAAAAAAATACCTATTCACTAAAAAGTTTAAAGGCGAAAATTATTTTTAAGTAGGTACTTGTATTTGTAAGTAGTAAGTAGGTAGGTACCTACTTAAAAATAATGTAAGTAGGTAATAATTTAAGTAGGTAGGTAAAGTTAATATTAGTGTGATTCGACTCCTGATTGTTTCTTTTGTTTGTTATTGTTTTCGGTAAGTACCGGTACTTACCAAAAATACCTATTCAGTAAAAAGTTTAAAGTCGAAAATTATTTTTAAGTATGTACCTAGGTAAGTAGTAAGTAGGTAGGTACCTACCTAGGTAAGTAGTAAGTAGGTAGGTAGGTACCTACTTAAAAATAATTTTCGCCTTTAAACTTTTTACTGAATAGGTATTTTAGGTAGGTACCGGTACTTACCGAAAACAATAACAAACAAAACTAACAATCAGGAGTCGAATCACACTAATATTAAAATGCGAAAGTTTGGATGTTTGCATGGATGTTTGGATGGATGGATGTATGGTATGACGTCACATCTAGTCACGATCTTCTCGCGAGAGTTTTTTAGATTGGTGCACTAAAATCTCTGTCTGTAATAAAACTCGGTCATTTTTGATCCGATTAAAAAAACAAAAACACAGTAAGTAGGTATTTATTGTTTTTTTATATCTAAGGGGTAGTCCGAGGTATTTCCAAACACATTTGATACATTCCCACATTTTGCAGCAGACAACATTCCATACGTGACAGGTTGCAAGCCCATCGACACTATTAGAAAGCTAACTGGTTTTCTCACAATGTTTTCCTTCACCGTTTAGAGCTCGTGTTAAAGCGCATACCTACTTAGGTACCTACTTATACATTTTTCGAAACGAAAAATCCATTGATGCACGGCCGGGTTTCCAACCCACAACCTTCGGATTGAAAGTCGAGGCACTAGCGCACTCGGCCAACATTGCTTCTCTACCTCTGACTACCCGCTTAGACTTTTTCAACGGATCTAAAAATTCCTAAAAGATCTGATAAAAATAAAAATGAAATGATTTATAATTTTTTTAAATCTACAAATCTGCTTATGTACTTACTTAACAAAAAACGTGAATGACCTCGAAAGTTTGGATGTTTGGATGTATGTTTGTTCCTCTATAACTCGACAACTACTGAACCGATTTGGCTGAAATTTAAAATATAGATAGGTAATGAGCGGGAATAGGACATAGGCTACTTTTTATCCAGGTGCCACGCGAGCGATGCCGCGGGCGGAAATTAGTTTGAAAATAACTAGGGATTTTGTACTAGTGGAGCGAGCCGCGGGCGCCTGGTGACGTCACAGCCAGTCGCGGTCTTCTCGCGAGCGTTTTTAAGATTGGTGCACTAAAATCTCTGTAACTCGGTCATTTTTGATCCGATTAAAAAACCAAAAACACAGTATTTTTTGTTTTTTTTGTATCTACAAATCTGCATACTCAACTAAAATCGTGATTCTTTCTCATTGTTGATGACGCTTTATTACAGAATCAACAGCTGTCTGTGTGATTTTGAGTTGTGTGTTTTTGAATAACGACACTGCCATTGGAGTTGTATTTAATTTACAATTTAGTCGGCAATAGATTTTTTGTGCCTTGTTAAATAACTTAAGACCATTTTTTACAATGAAGATTTCAATGTGTGTTTAAATGTTTGTTTTTTTAGAATTTTGATGTGGTCTATTATAATCTGTGGCCGACTGTACACAAGCCTCGACAACGTAATGTTAGCAATAAATATACGTGATAAGAGACTATAGTTTAAATATTAATTTCAAGCACAACATTGTTATCTTATTTTCAAGTCTAATAGGTACTTACAGTAAATTTTACAGCCAAACTCATTGGTTGATCAAGTAATGTCTTATCTAAGAGTTTTATTAGGCTCATGAACAACCTTATATAACGCATTTCATTATTTCGTCTTTGTATGTATGTTTTTACAATTTTCTAATGCTAATATACAGTGTCTCAATACCTTTAAAGTGTTCAAATCATCGAGGTTAAAATACTTTTGTGTTTGGTTACGGTTGTAATGTAAATGTACGGTTAAGGTATTTTCACACTTGCAAGGTGTTCTTAATTCCCAAGTAACAAGCTAAGATTGATCACGATCTTACAAATGTTGTTGTATACTTGTGAGAAAACCAAACCGTATTTTTATTAAAAAAAAACAGACAGCCACTTCGACGGTTATTTAATGTAAATATAAGTTTTATAGAAATCTTTCGATTTCTATCGTTGATTATTGTAATCAAAACAGAAACAATAATTATTCAAATTTAATGCAGATTATTTTGATACTTACTTTGATAAAACAATAGAGTAATAAGGCCAAAATATAAAAGAGCCGTGCAAATTAAAATATTATCGAATCATTATTTCACGAATAAGGACATTTTTCACCTCTAGACAGGATTTAGATTAAATAACTTTTTGGATGGCCCTATACAGAAGTTATCAGAATGTAATGCCTTTTAGTCATAAGGGATATTTACACAAGTGCATTAATATACATTGTGTTCCGTGCTCACGAGATCTCGCTAGTATTGTTTAGTTAGTGCCTAGCCTAGGGTTAAGTTAAGGTGAATTACGCGCGGTTGATGGTATTGACTTAATTATAATTACATAAAACACCATACTTCGAAGATAGGCTTTCCGACGTCGCTCACATGTGACGGGGGCGGAGATTACATTCGTTTTGTAGTTGAAATCGACCCTTAGTATTCTACGAAGTAAATTTTAAAGAGTGACAATTGCGGAAACGCGAAGAGCATTAGGCGGGACGGTCGTAGGATAATGGTAATGCAATGAATTGTTGGCTATTGTATCGTGAAGAGATCACTGTTGTGTGAGTCGTAGAAAATGTAACTTGAATCGGTTCAGAGCTGCATTATTGTCCTTCGTCACGCACGAGTGACGAGTTGCGATTAACAGTTTTGAACGCATTCGTAGTAGGTGTGGACCCAAAGAAAATGTTAGGAAAATTTCTCTAGTAGTCAAGTTGGTGCCTGTTTGTTGGTACGCGGTACGGTTTGCTGTTACGAAGCGGCGCATCAAGACTTCCGTTTGGAGTTTATCCAATGTACTGATTATTATTTTAATAAATTTAAAATTTAGTATAATTTTATCCAGCACTGATTGAAGTGCCATATTTTATTGGCTCGCTTTTTTAAATTATTTTTTTTTAGTGAAATTCGACACCAAATTCATAAAGACAACTTTCGTTCTATCCGTAAAAATAATGGACTTGAATAAATATTTGATCTCAAACATTTCAGTGACGTGTGAAAGGATACCGATGCATGTGTCGCGTGGTTCAATTATGTATCGCTCAATTAGATTTCGGAATAATCAATGACCAGATGTGACTGGCCTATAAAAGCTTCAGTACAAAATTGATTTCTTTAAATTTTTCAATCGAAATAAGTCGCGTTTGAATTGAATAGAGGTTCGTCGGACGAAACGACAAAGATATTTTTGGGAAAATTGATCGTTTTGGTTGAGGCAATTTTAATCGTACTTGTAAGCGCAAATAATGAAAAGTCTATTTTTATCACTGCCACTATAATTGTAATATCGCAATACGTGTAGTTTGGGTTGTTCTCTGACTGCGTGTCTTTACTTTTATACGGATTACAATATTTATTTAGGTTATGGTTTACTTAAATTTAATTCAATGAAATTTGTAAATGCTAGGTGAGCAAACTATAGTTTGTCAAATTTCTCAAAATACGAACAAATGTTTTATGAAATATTTCTCTATTTAGTATTGTTTCTGTCGCTCTATCCATTGATGATTGTGAGGCGTGAAACACATTACAGCTGCGGCGGAGACGCGCTGGACTGTTGGCGGGCTCTTCCTCACAAAGACCAGAATAACTCGTAGCCTGATTCTCAATAACTGATACATTTACGAAATTAGAAGTTACTCTGGTCAGTTGTGAAACAGCCTCCTGGAATGTAAATAGCTAGTATTTATTGATAAGTATTATAATCTGCAGAACTCTGTAATTTGCTTCGCGCCTGGTTGGGCCTTGGGTAGGCTGCGGTAGATTCCGGGACTTAGACTAGTGGTAGTAGTGAGTGTCATTCAAACATGTTTCCTATATGCGTTTATTATATTATGAATGTTCTCTTTTATTGTAAATGTTTGAGAAAGCAATCAACTATTAGCGGAGCCTGAGTATCCCTCAATAGTGTGCACTACTTATATTCAATTTGTAGATATTTAATTATATAGTATAATGTTTAATGCGTTGTCTTATTTGCTTATACCCTGCGGTGAATCCGAAGTTAATTATAATTTGAACCCCAGCTGATGATGGGAATCTACCTCAATTAATTTATCACATATTTGGGCATAATAATAGTGAATTAATTTAATGTGGTCCTTTGTATTTGTTCAATGTAGTGGTTTTAAGATTTTTTCAATGGAAATGGTTTGTCCACCTGTCACAATGATTGTATGTTATTGATTAAATACATATTGTATGATTGATATGAAATGTGTTTTATTGTAAGATGTGATTTACCTATTCATTGATCAAAACCAAAGAGGTATGAAATACTAGATTATACACTAGTTTAAATATTAGTTATTTTATTCAAGATTAGGCTTTTACAAGTACCCACAACGCCCAAAAATCATTATTAGCATTGTTTTATAGTACTTAATACACAATTACAATTCAGGTTTAGTGCCTATGCTAAAGCCTAAGTAACACACTCATACAGTAACTAACACGTGCCAGAGCACATGACGTCAATGCATTATTGCAAATAGAAAAGTTGGGCGGAATTAAGTTTCCGATTTCTTTGAACATGATGATATTGTTATTGCAATACCTACAAAGTATTTGCGAAAGGTATTATTTTATGCCAGGGAACGCTTGCGATAAATGTTTCACAAGGGAATTTGACACTGCCGTGGGTCAGGTGTGATCAACTATTGGCAAATCTCTTGGATTCGCGGCAATGTATCTTTGACGAGAAAATACTGATTAGTATTTCTTTGTCTTAGAAAAGGCTCACTTAAGGTTTTTATAAGACTAGCCTTCTAAGTAAGACTAACTTTCTAAGAGGAGTCTTCTCTCTGTAATGTCATCCGAAGTCGAGGTAGGTAAATCACTGATGTAGCTAGGTACCTAACTATCCATACCTACTTAGGTATAAAAAAAGGTAATTTTAAGCTTTGTCTATTTATTATTACATAATCATAATCAATCATTTATTTCCAAAGTACCTAATTTAAGAAATTCCAAAGTACCTACCTAATTTAAGAAAGTAAGTGTTAGTAGGTAGGTATCTATTTGGCCACTGGATTCGAGTAGGTAGGTACCTAAATCAAATTATAATCGTAGTGTAAAATGAAGTTGAGTAGGTAATATTTTAATATTACGAACGGTCATAGGCATAAAAATGTTGTATGATCATTATTGTTATCATTATTGTTGTTGCACAAATTGAAGACATCCTTTGATGATATGAAAAAAACGGAGAAAGCAAACATACTCACATACCTAGGTACTCATTGTGTTAATGGTAGGGAGATGATGATTAACTAGAATTCAAAAAGTTATACTTACCTAAGTAAGCACCTAAGTTTGGTATAAAAAGTTGAGCGCTCCTGGTTGCATCGCGTTGCATCGTCAGCGTTTCGCGGGTCCCGTGCGCAAGCGCGCCGGCACCCACTCCTGCGTCGCGCCACCCAGACTACACACATGTAAGTTTTATTATTTTATTATTCTATTTAGTACCTAATCTAAGATTTTCAGAACTTTGAAAAAATGTTGCCAAAGACAAAGATTTATGTTTTCCTAGGAATTTTCCTAGAAGTGGAAAGTGTTTTTAATAGTCATCATCATACTTTGCTCTACTTTACGTGATAGTTCGAAACAATGGTAAGAAAGAACCACGTAAAACTCAAATAACGTTTAGAATCCTAACTTCTGCAAGATGTATGGGCACCTTTACTAGATGTATGGGCACCTTTATTAGATGATTTATATTATACAGTGTCAGGAGGCAATCTTTGGGGACACTGTAGTGCCTGGGACAATGTTGAGATGGAATAGGCTTGCCCAGCACCTACACCATCCTCTCAGCTTAACCGGCCATATCCACAGGAAAGACATGGTCATGGACATGGTCGAAAAATTTATATGCGCATTAACACGAGCTCTAAACGGTGAAGGAAAACACCGTGAGGAAACCCGCGGCTTTATTAGGTACCTATTATATTTAGTATCTAATCTAAGATTTTCAGAACTTTAAAAAAATATTGGCAAAGACAAAGATTTATGTTTTCCTAGGAATTTTCCTAGAACTGGAAAAGGTGTTTTTAATAGTCATCATCATACTTTGCCCTACTTTACCTGATAGCTCGAAACAATGGTAAGAAAGAACCACGTAAAAATCAACTTCTTTATTAAGACAAACGATAACGCTTAGAATCCTAACTTCTGCAAAATGTATGGGCACCTAACCTTTAGTATTTGAACGTGCCTCTGACTACCCCCTTAGACCCTTTATTTCCCTACATCTTCAAAAAGATCTCGAATGCCTAATGAGATCTGAGAAAAGTCGTGATCAAATTTCATTTACTTATTAAAAATTTAAATTTAAAAATATTTATTTCTAAATTAACTCGCTTTTTACTTTTTGTCGATTTTTTTCTACATAGAAAACACCCCGCCTTTAGACGTTAGACGTTTTCAGTACCTAGGTAGACCTACCAATGCTCTTCTTTTACGTAAGTAATATGAATTTTATAACATTACAGAGGAAAATTCATGACCCAGTGGAAATCTTCAATCTTTATCTTCTTTCCTGTGCTGTGCCTGCTCTTTGCAGTACAAAAGGGTAAGTCAACTTTCATACAGTTTGACTAATGCAATTTTTTGTTTAAACTTGGAACACCTAGGTACCTTGTAAACACTATTAACGGGATATTTACCATGATTTTTGGATTTTAGAGTTTCCCGTGTTTTTCAGTTTACCGTGATCATGGCGCATGCAACTGTGCCGAAATATCGGGAAACTCTAAAATCCAAAAATCATGGTAAATATCCCGTTAATAGTGTTTACAATGTTTGCAACCATGATAGTTTCAAAAGTTTTACCTAGGTACCTACCTGTAGGATCGGTTAGGCTTAATTACCTAATGAAAACTTAACTATCCACCAACAGTAATATAATATATGCATCCTAATTTCTAAAGCTCTATTATGAATTTACTGAGTAGGTAGGTTTTTGATCATAATTTTTAGATCCTTTTTTTCTAATTTTACCGGTGCGGTAGAGTAGCGATATTCAGCTTTGCAATATATTATTTTACTTTAGAAAATGTTCTAATAATTGTTATTCTCAAGCAAATTCATTATAATATGAGTAGGTGCCTACTACTTATAGTAGGTACCTATTATTATCTCAGTACCTACTTATGTTTAAAATACAGTTATATACAGTTATAGACAAACTTGAATAAGTAGGTACCTAGGTACTTAAGTAATTTTATTTACCTAATTTTAAAACATTTTAAAACTTTAGTACCTAGAGCGTGGTAGAGCATGCAAAAGATTTTAAAAATCGTCTTGATTCTTTGTTCTAACTGAACCGCTACTTAACTATTTGAGACATTCTTTTGAGAAAGTAGGTAGGTACCTATATGAAATAGTTTGATACCTCGCACACCTGCCCGCGGTCGAATCGTTCGATTCGACCGAATCTGGCAGTAGGTTCAAGACACAGAATTTGTGGTTCGAGAATTCGGCGCGGATAGGTGTGCGCTAAGCCTAAGATCCACTTGTTTTCTTTTTAAAAATGTATTTTTTTAGGCTCACTGTAGGTACTTTTTTCAAAAATCTAAATTAAGTAAGTAGGTAGGGTGCGGCGGGGTAATTACGAGACATCCGAAATTTTGGGTAAAAATAAGACATATCCAAAAAACCTCATTTTAGTATCTTTTATTAACCTTTGTTCAGTTTAAAATGAACCTCATACTGTAATTAATAAGTTGTGTTTTTTTGGCAATCTTTACTAATAGTGTTCAAGAATTATTGAACAAAATATTTATGATCACAAAATTTGGCGCGAAAATTTTACGTCAGCGTTAACAAACTTTGTTAATTGTCGCACGCCTATAACTCGCACGCAGACGGCTTCCCGTCCCGCAATGCTGCATGGATTGTTCTTGCGCTGGCGATTCGCCATTTTCGTCTATCTTTTGCTAGGGCACAGTGTGAACGTATTCTTTTTTCGGGAAAAAATGAAACACGTTTTCGGGAAAATATAAGACAGCTATCGTGAAAAAATAAGACAAGATTTCTAGGGAGGATTATTTCAGAAAAATGCAAAGAAGTGTTATAAAGCTAAAATTTAAGGATCTGAGGACAGCGACAACTTAACAGTGATTTACTAGACGAATTAAAAATATTTTATTCGCTAATAATATAATTTATTCGATCCAAAAAACCGAAATTGAGCCGAAATTGTCTTAAAACTGTCAAATCCATAGCAAAAATTAAAAGAGGTGCACATAAATTTGATTTTGACCCAAAAAAGTATCATATTAATTAACTTAAAAATGTCTCATATTTGACCCCACTTTGATTTTTGTCCCTCACTTCTAGTTTTGTGGATCTAATTCGTTTATTTGTTGTAATTCAGATCTCAATAATAAAGTTGTATTAGTTTTACTATTAATCTAAACTAAATACTTGTTTACCAAATAATTACATTACAAAGACTTTAGAGGCTAAGCAAAGCTTTTTATGGTATATTTCATTTTCAATTTTTTTTTAATGGAATTTGAAAGATTTTTTGGACTGTCAAAGCTATTTTGTATTATTTTTACCCGTCTCTGTCGTAAAATAAAGCACGCAGTTGAATAATACGTAAACCGTAGGAATTGTATGCTGTCTTATATTTGGACCACGATGTTTCATTTTTACCCCATGGTAGCGGAAAAATATGAGACACATATTTTAAGTAAAAAGTCTAGTATTTTGAAGCTTTTTTGAGAATTTGATACTAATACAGAGTAGGTTGCATGTCAACCGATGTATTTACAAGTTCAGAATTAACAAAAACGGTTTTTAGAAGCCTCAAAATTCAAAAGTTATTGTTTTCGTCTTATAATTACCCCGCTTGACCCTACTTACTTAGGTACTAAAATTATTTTTCATTCAAAATACTTAAATCTAAAGTTTCCTAAGTACAAAACTTTCTAACTACGAAAGAAAAGGTCTCAAGAAAAGCTCCTCTGAGCTAAACACTATATTTCCCTGTAAGTAAATGGAAAAGAACTGAAAAGCCAACATGTATCGTTAATTCTTCGAATGCCCTATTTAATATTTTTATTTAACGTCGTATTTGTTTGATTATAAATCAACGAAATAACTTCAAAAATAAAAGAAAAATCGTCATCTTTTTCTAAAGTTGATGTTTTGTGTTTGGATTAGGTACACCATTAGATAAGTTCCTAATTTAACAATTGACATAATTGCCCAATTAACTATTTCGATTGGTTTTTTTATTGATGAGAAATCTCCAAAAAACTGCATTTTTGTCGTGTCTCGGAGCGTGCAGCTTTCGTAAGCGCCGCCGCCGCCGCGCCGCCGCGCCGCCGCGACCAAACGCATTCTATTTATTTTAACGACGCTATGACAAGGTAGGTATTTGAAGTTGCACTCATCATTGTGCTAATTTAAGGTCAGGGTAGTGCCTTAAGAGCCCAAGAATTTGCCACACCCTGTATAGCAGACTTTTAAAGAATAGGCCTGCTTACAGCAAATAAACTTACTAAGCTTGGATTTGACCACAGAAAATTATGATAGGTAATAGACAATTTGACACAGCACTAGACGCTAGAAGAATTTAAAGAACGAAGTTGAAAGAAGAAAGAAAAAGTTCAGGGTTGAAATGGCCATTACCTCACAGTCACGTGGTCTTGTTGGTACAACGTGTGATGTGACGTAGTGGAAGTCTCGACCTGGACAGCCATCATTAGAAGAAAGAAGATTATCCTGCGCCTCTGGTATATTTTGCGCTCTGCTCTTTAGCAGACCCTATTATGACCAAATGTGGCATGTTTTTGAAGCTTCATTTCTTAGTTTTTTTTTACACCCAACGCCGACGTTTGAAAAAAAAACAGATCTTTTCCCGCGGTGGCTTGGTCCGCAGGTCTTGAGTCCGCAGGTGGCTCAAGAGGTGCGAGTTCGATTCTCGCGGCAAGACAAATGTATTCATGTATTCATATATAATAAAGCGGAAGAGTTTGTTTGTTTGTTTGTTTGTTTGTTTGTTTGTTTGTTTGTTTGTTTGTTTGTTTGAACGCGCTAATCTCTGAAAGTACCAGTCGGATTTGAAAAATTCTTTCTGTATTGGATAGCTAATTTATTGAGGAAGGCTATAGGCTATTCAACATCACGAAAAGACCCTCAGAAGCCATACAAAATGAAAGAAAGCCTGAATCGTGCTGACGAAAACATGCGTTTAACAGATGATCACAGAAAACTATTACCATAGAATATAACAAGCGGATACGATTGCAATCTCCATACAAAAGAAAGCGTAAACCGGTTTTTTTGTATGGAGCTGGCATTCTGATGTGTTCTGAGGTTGACAAAATTATGTTTTTTTTTTTTTTTTTTCTTCTTTATTTTGGCTTCGCAAAAATTATGTTCTCTTCATATTCTTCTGATTCATATTTTCTTCTAAATGTATACAATATTTGACACTGACATTTGGAAAGGATTGAACATTCAGAAATCAGACATCTGTTTATTAATAGAATGCTATTTGACTTTAACACAAATTCAAATCCACAAAAAAGGTTTAGGTAAGTAACTGTAACTAAAACGTGAATCCATAGATAAAGAATCGTCGTCGTTCCTCCTGTGTGAATCACGGTCTTCATAATAGTTTCTACGCGCATCTATGCGTGATTCTTTTTAATAAACCGACTTAAAAAAAAGGAGGTGTAGGTTCTCAGATTCGATTCAACGGAATCTTTTTTTTACTATGTGATTATAACTCGAAGATGTCTGAACCGATTTGGAAAATTATAAATCAATTAATATCAATCAATCAATCAATACTTTTAATAAAACTGTAACAGGTCATATTCTGTCCATACATTGAAGATATTTTGAAATTTTTTTTTTGGAGGGCTCTCTATAATCGATACTGATGCCAAAACTGTAATTTTATCATTCATGTCTGTCTGTCTGTCTGTGTGTATCTTGGCCGCGCATCACGTCGAAACTACTGGATGGATTTAAATGAAACTTGGTATTATTTGAGTGCATACTACGAGGTATATAGGCCTTGGGAGAGGGGATGAAAGTCAAAATAAGTATCTGGTTGTAATTCATTAATGCGTAGTCCGATTTCATTGATTCTTTTTTGTTAGAAAGTAGGTAGGTACTTTAAATATTGTCCGGTAAAAATTTCAAGGTCATGATCTGATGGAGTCAGGACCTGTTCCATGAAACTTTTTAGTGATATGGGTATCAAATGAAAGAGCTTGATGAGTGAAACACAATTCTGTTATGATGATGGAGTCAGGACCTTCATGGAACTTTTTGGTGATATGGGTATGGGTATGAGTTTTCTCTCTTTCTCGCTTCTCTGCTTCTCTTTATACATGCTTCTCTCCATTTATGCTTGAAGCAATACGAAGTTTGCCGGGTCAGCTAGTGTATTCATAATCTGCAGACATTTGTTTCTTGACTTTTTGTGACATGATACTCACAGTTTTAAAACCCACGACACAGAGAATTTTATTCTAGAGTAGGATCAAGACTACTTATTTAGGTATCTTTTCTATTATTCCGTAAAGTAAATTTTCGAAAGCTTTGTCTGTCTTGTGTTTTGTGGATATATCAGTACCTATAATATACTGATAAGTATATCCATTTGTATTAACGATTATGTAGGTACATATATTATAATGTAGGTACATAAGCGTTAAAATCTTTTTAAAGAGGGAACTGATCTAAAAAAGTTTTTTAGATAAAAGAGTGAAAACAGAATAAACAGTTTTTTTTGTATTTAGGTAATGTTTTGGCTTGATGACTTGGAATTGTAGATTTGAAGACGTATTTCTTATGAATAGTGCATGCAACAGTCTAATAATAAATTGGGGTTGCTATGGTTCTCTGGATAACTCCGACTTGTAATTTCTATTGCCGACCCTTTTCAACCGTACCTAACAGTAAATAAACCACATGTTTATTCTAGGTATAGACATTTCTAATAACAGTCAATCAATTTTATTCTTCATCGCGAGATGTGAAGGTACCGCTATGATTACAAGAATGTAGGTAGGTACTATGGGTACTATGAGCTACAAAAGTACGAAGCTAGTAAGCTAGTGTTGTATCATTTTTGTATCTTTAGAAAAATAATGTCCAACTCTACTGTACGTACACTGTACAGGGGTTATGTTGCTAAAATGTCTAATTCAACTCACTGTGTGCCTAATAGATAAAACTTTTCAATCTTATCAATCTTTAGTTACAAAAACTGAAACAGCGATAGACACACCCATATTCTTAGTCGTTTCCTCGAGATTTCCTCGACTCGATTCAACCTCTACTCTATAGATTCGTATTCATAGTTGATAAAAAACGTCCTGCACTCGCGAATCTCCTCACTCGAGTCGAGTTTGAGATGAGTACTACCTTGAAAGCTACCTCAAGTGCTCAAGGCGAAAGAGTATTTATTTTGTTAAAAATGAGTGAAATTATGGATTTTGAAGAGTTTATTGATTACGTGTATGACGTAGGTAAAGGAAACGTAAAAACTAGTTCGAGGGATGTCTAAGAATACTGATTTCGAGGTTGCTGCTGACGGAACTTCGAGGCTTCCTCTGTTGAGTTTGAGTCGAGGAATGTTCAAGGAAACGACTAAGAATATGGGTGATAGTATTTTATAACATTTCCTATTCAACTTCGGTCCGAACATTCCTTTTACCTACTACTTACAATATAGGTACTATTGTAGTAGGGATGTTTTACATTTCGAATGGAAGAATTTGAAGCATTCGCGAAATGCCGTCATAGATACACGAGCGGGTCGCGTGTATTCGTGCGAATGTCCCACACATTCACACGAATAAGCGCGCGCTCCAGGGATAAAAGAGAATCAGGTGGCAACCTTATGAAATTAATGTTCTTCGACTAATAGGTACATTTGTGGCCCACTGTACTTTCCTGTGCTACGCTACGTGACCGAGCTTCGTATAGAGTTTCGCCGATTCAGCGACTCACAATGTGTGCGAAATATGCAGTGAATTTGATACTTGCAATTATTAGGAAACAGTTTATATAGGGTACTTTGTGTTTACTGTCAATTTGATATAAAATAAATTCATATTATGTAGGTATTTGTTTTCGTGACCTCGATAGCGCGGATGGTGATTGATCAGCTGAAGTGCAGGTTCCTGTTCGCATCAAACTCAATATTACATTCTTCATTCAAATCACTTTGCACACATTGTTCAATGTTTTAGTTTAATGAAATCAATATTATAAGGGTAAATAATTAGCGACTCGATCAAGCAATGTCGTATGGTCTGTAGGTATCAAATGATTTTCTTCCAACTTTTTGAAAAGTAAAAAAATAGTTACTGCTACTCATCATCAACATCATCATCTATTGCACATACAATTACACAGTACAATTACTAGGTATAGTATAGGTGTGGTTTTTATTTCATACAACTGAAAACAAAGGCTCAAGCGGTTCTGTCTGTTGAACAAGTTTTCAGGCTGTCTGTCCAAAGACTTCCTCGCTGATTGTAATATGGAACCGGGACAGACAATTAGACATTTTCATTGTAATTCTTCATACGGAAGCTTTCGTGTTTCGACTACTTAGCAATTCGTTTTAGAGATCCACTGTACTGATATCGTATTTGATAATGATCTGAGATGCATTTATAATTGTAATTTCTTCAGTCTTTATAGTTGGCATGACAAGCTACACCATAATAAGCGTTTCGAAAATACGGTTTCACACATGTATCTAGATATAGTATATTCAGACCTTAGGTAGTTTAGCTGTAAATAAGTGGTAATACCTATCTATCGCGATCTTGCACAGCGCAATGTAGCACGGCCCATTTGCCCACAAGATGGGTGTTTCTGAACAGCTTCATAACACTGCAGACCAATACAATTCCACCCTAGTCCTCTCGAAAATGCGAAGAAAACTAAGCTCTTGATAAAATAGACGCGATAACTGCATGGGAAATTAACCCTTGTTCCGTTGCGATAAGTTCCAGATCGTGGCTAATGGTATGGGACGATGCAGACAGATGTTATCCAGTATCGTAGCGCTAGCCCGACTGCTGCAAACTGCGCTGCAGGCATCACAATTCTACTATAATGTGAGTACAATGCTTATTTTCTTTGAAACTTTTTTAAAAATCCTGTTGAAATATTAAAGCGGAAATTGAAAATTGAAAAGGGTTTCCTTGCTAATCCCGGGGTCTTCAGTTTTAAATATTAAAAAGGGTGGGGCTAAATTTTGGGACCTTAAAGTTATTAACAAAAACCTTATAAAGTCTTGACGTTTCTACCACGGACGCAGCCGGTAGAAGAAATCTACTTACTAAAAACTGCTAATCCGTTAAAAACGGTAATCTAGACCAGTGGTTCCCAAACTTTTTTTTCTCATGGACCCCTTTCCAAATTTTACTGGTTTCGGTGGACCCCCTGCTGCTACATTTCTACCGTATTCCCAAGAAACTTGTGCACCCCCATTTTTGTTTCTCGCCAACGTGGACCCCTTTCGAGTCTCCCGTGGACCCCTGGGGGTCTACCTGGACCAATTTGGGAATCACTGATCTAGACTAATCAATGTAGTTGTATCTACCGTTGTACCCGGTAGTTGCTGTAAATTCTGCTCACAACAATTGTAACATTATGCATTTATTCCAGCAACAAGTTTATCGATTAGGCGACTCAATCACAATGTGTATCTTACAAAATATCTGGCCATTATAACGAACACTTTTGACATCTAATTAAAGACAGACAGACAGACAAAGTAACGGGATCGAGATAATAATGCCTATCATTAGGAATATACGGGGTAGTCACAATAGTTGTAGAATGCAAGTAAATTATTGACTAGCGGTAATGGAACAGCCCGTTTGGGTGGGCCAGGGCCGCTCTCAGGGCGACACGATTCTGGCTTCTAGGCCCTAATGGGGATGATGACAAAAAATTTGTTTGTCCTTCAGGTACATTACCTGATGCTTAAAAAGCTTAAAATGCTTAAAAACATAGTTTCTGTTTGAATTCAGTTTGAAAAGACACCATGCGAAATTTATATTTTTAAGTAAATATTATTTCATTTGTAAGTGATTGCAAGCCAATCCAAATCAAAATTAAAAAGAGAAGTAGTTAAGTCGGAACTTACCTAATTAAAAAGTTTAAGTAAGTATAGATACATTTATTCAACTAATTTATCTGATATTTATTAAACTTTCTCCCCTAGTTTAGCCCTGTAATTCTAGGAGCGGTGAATGTTTTTAGATTCCTACCTTTAACTCGATAATGGGCTTACATACCGTCGCTTCAGGTTCTTTGTTGGTATTTTCCTTTCAAAAGACTCGCCTCGTGTTGGTAGAAAATTTATGCCAATTAACTCACTATGATGCCAGTTAGTGACAAGATCAGTTCAAACTGAAAAGTAAGGGTACCTACTTACTCAATGTAGTACATTGAGTACCTATACTTCTGGTAGATACTAAGTTTTGTGTCTATCGAACCCATCATGTTTTATTCTGAATTTTCATACACGGTCAAAAAGTTAATTTTAGGTAAGTACTAAAATGTTAACCCGGAGGTGTCTAGTCTAGTTTCTGTTTTTTCAAAACGTTCTTGCAGCTCAGGTTGAGTTTTTCAAGTTCGCGTTTCGAAATCAAACCATGGCTGAGGCCCCATTAGTGCGTAATGATATGAGTAAAACGACGCAGCGTCAACGCTGCGTCGTTTTACTCTTACATTTTTCCGACGCGACGCAGCGCAACGCACTAATGGGGCCTCAGCCTATCGTTAGTATCGTGTAGAAAATTAAACTTTCATAGCTAACCTTCACTATCCAGTCTCGTGGTTAGTTTTATAATTTAAACTTTCCTAAAATGTCCGTTCATACCTATGCTACTTTATTTTACTGTTTGTTGGGATCCCTCATCATCCTAGTTGAGTTTGGGGTAGCTACGTTTAATGTTCGTTGGTTAAGGGGTTTTTCGTGTAATTTTCGGGCTAAATGCGGGCCGTCCATTATGCAGGGGAGCTGGTATGATGAATAGCAATTACTGGTGTTTTATTTTTATCATATCCGCATGCCCCTGAATTAAACTCCTCGCTCTTCTGACAACAATTGAGATAATGATTTTTATTATTTATTTAACTTAACAATATTTAATGGTTTTGCTCTTAAACCATTTATCCTAGGTCTAAGATTTTGCTACTAACATAAAACATACTAACAGGTACCTTCAATCAACATCTTCTTCGTCGTAAACTTCATTGCTGAAGGTCGTGCCCGTCCTGAAACGCCTTGACGGAAATGTTGTAAATTTTTCTCTACACTGCTCTATCCTGGGCTTGTCTCAGGGCAGCAGGTAAGGTATAGTGAGTCCCGTTATCGCTAAACAATTAAAATACTTACGTAAATATATAAATTATGGTTTAGCTCCTTTATTAAATAACTATATTACGCCAATCATGACTTCTGTAGCGTGGCGAGACAAATTTTAGTAAGATCTGCGGAGCTAAAGTGACCACTTTTGATGAAACATCAGATTTTTCATCTAATAAAACATCAGATAAAACATCAAATTTTTCATCAAATGTTTATATGAAGCATCTATGGAACATTTGATGAAAAATTTGATGTTTTATCTGAGGTTTCATTAGATGAATAATCTGATGTTTCATCAAAAGTGGTCACTTTAGACCCCCTGTAGGTAAATATTCGTTTCAGGTAAAGTGCCATAATACCTAGTAGGTAACTACCATAATAACAAGTAGGTAATTTATTATTATATTATTTATTTCAGACTATGTCCATATATTTATTTTATTTATCAATTTAAATATAAAGAAAGAACTTTGTGACCATTCTTTATAATTAATTTACAGTCATAAATTTATTTAGATTTACTCGACAAAGTACTTATATAAAGAACGGGACCACCCTTGCTGATAGAGTGCACCGCACTATCCAATCACTTGATTACCAACCTGCATAGCTAATGAACAAAGCGTGGAATCCATAGTGAGGCAGAGTTATTAGTTGCTGATTGGTGCCATCAATTGCTATATGCGATGCCCCCGGGACGGCTTACACGGTACCGCCGGTTTAGTGGTTCTGCTGTTTGGAGGAATTCAAAAGCAATAGCGTTTTTAACTCCCGACGACGAAGTTACAAATTAAAGTGGAAACAATTGGAGGAGGCCTTCCGAGGAGGGTTATATCCAATTATTTACTACACATTAGATACTTACCTTCAGAAATATTCTTTAATTTCACATGTTTAAGAGTACTATTACTCTGTGGTATAAGTATTCTGTGGTATACCTAAGTATTCTGTGGTATAAGCTTCAAGAACTCATTAGGTACCAACCTACTTCTGTTTTATCTATAAGACAATGGCTCATCCTTCCAAAGGTTGCCTGGACAAGATCACTCTTGAGCGATAAGGCCGCCCATTGTACATTTTTACGTATATTGTTATGTTAAGAATATTTTGTTTTATAGTCATTTAAAATTTGTATTAGGGAATGTTCATTCACTCATGATGATTTTTTATACCTACTTCTAAGGTAGCAGACAAGCATACGTCCCACCTGATGGTAAGCGGTTCCCGTGGCCTATGGACGCCTGCGACACCAGAGGAGTCACAGTCATGATGATTAAGACATTCAATATAGGTACGGTATATATGTGGTTTAATCAATTTTTTAGGTTGATTAATAAATTGCCTTTTGAAATGGTGCAGCTATTCCATAGCCGCATTTAAAAATAAATTAAAATTGTTTTTTCAGTGTCATCCATTTTATAGTATCAAAGAGTTTATGAGTTGTTCATTTTCAAGTTCCTAAGTATGTAGTAGTATTCTTATTCTTAATTGTATGGATGTATGTATTCATAGTTATTTGTGTATATCTCGACTTGCCTGTTATGTAATATAACGTTCTGGTAAATAAATGAAACTGAAACTGAAAAACTGAAACTAATCGCTTTCTCTGTTATTTTACGCCGGGTTTTAAAAGATCGACGAGCAGCGGTGGTCTGTTCGTATTTTAAGCCAGATTGTTATGTCGACTAGTCGCGATATTGCAAATGGGTCGATAGTCGGTTCACTTCCAATCCAAAACAGAATTAATCCGCCTGATGGGTCATTTTTCACTTTGTTTTATTCTGAGAGCTTTTACAAAACATTACAGGGTGAATAAGGACGATTACCGAAAACTAAAACGGCATAAGGAAATTATTTTATTACATTACAATACCATGGTCACGCACGAGTAGAATGTGATAATACGAGTATTACAGTCCAGTCATTTTAAAAATGTGTTCAAGTCGCGAAAATTTAAAGCACAGACCTACGTAATACCACAGAATACTAGTACTACGTAGTAATACGCAGGTAATCTAAACTAATAAACTTTAACCCACCATGAATTTTTTTTCACTATAAATCAAAATAAACTCGAGCCTACAGCACAGCCTACAGTCGACGTCGCGACGCCTCCCGTTGCTAGGCAACCGGGGACAATCGATACTTTACTTCTCACTAGCCCATTCATAGTTCATTATACAGTTCTGAGTTTGTCCCGGCTACCCCACACAACCCCCTGTCAACCCCTCGTCCTTACACTCCAGGAGTAGCTGAGCCGACAAACTCATAAGAGGTTGCTATCATTATCAACATAAACTTTATTAAGCAAACTATGAACCTATAGCTTCCGCCCACGATTTTCGAGTGATACAAGAGCCCGTTGGACGGTAGGTTGGTAGGCAACCCCAAATTTAATTGTAATCGGTTCCGTCATTTAGATGTGAAGGAAAAAAACATTTAGTTGACTTCCAAATGGTTTTTTCCTTCACATAAATATAAAAACATTTAAATAGTATCTCTGTGAGCTGTAATAGACCTCGAGAGTCTGTGTTTGCATAGCTTAAAAAAATTTAAAAGTTTATGAGACCAAAGTTACATACAATCTTTCAAACAAAACTAGTGGCTCTGTGAGCTGTGTACCTCGCGAGTCTGTGTTTGCATAGCTAAAAGTGAGCAATTTACTACATTTTTAGGAGTTATTCTGCTTATCATGCTGAAGACCCTCATCAGATCTTCACCCAAGTTTAATGAAACCACCTTAAATCTACAACCTTTCAAATAAAAAAAGAACCATCGAAATCGGATGTCATAAGGCGGAGATATCCAGAAGCCCTCTGTTTGCCCCTTTTTGGAGGAAGTACAGTCCCAATCAAAAATTCCCGGCGACAAAAAAAATCTATAAAATTACCGAACCTGCTCACAAAATTTCACGAGAATTGGTTGAGAAATGCGACCTGCACCCCTATTTTGTAACACACAGTAAGTTGCTAACTCGGATTCGTTAAAACAAATTGATTTTTTACGAACAACATTAAAGTAATTTAGTGCAAAATTACTTCACATATTTTACACAACAAACATGTCTATCACTTTTTTCAACCATCTTCTACCATTTCAAAGTATTCATCGTAAAAAAACAATTTTTGTTTGAACGAATCCGAGTTAGCGACTCACCGTGGGTGCTGTAGAGGAGAACAGACAGACAGACATACATCCAGCGGACAAACGAGAACATTTTTGTCCAAAAAAATTTTTGTTTGAAGCAGAGACAACACTTAGCTCGCTTCGCTCGCTCGGTCAATTATCACTGATTTATACCTTGTAGACGAAAGCTACACCCTTATTTTTCATTAACAGTAGCCCAATAGAAAAGCCAGGAGATAGCTTTTGTAGCCACGAAATGCGGTCGATATCCGTAGTTTATATGCCGCCTATACATGTTTGGCGAGCCTAGGCCAACGCGAGCGAAGGAAAATTTATGCAAGGCAAGTATGCAAACCAATTCAAATTATGCATTGCCTCGGTCAGCTAGGCGAGCGACACCGAGCGATGACAAAATGTTGTCTACACGTTGGCCTTCGCTCGCGTAGGCCTAGGCTCGCCAAACATGTAGGTAAGGTATAGGCGGCTGTAGGTATTTCTTTTGTTTTCCACGTAGCGTAGGTTGTAACTGAAAGCAAGAAATTGGAAAAGTCCTGTCACAGTTTAATCTCAGCTGCATGCCCCGGCGTCGACACGCGAGCGCGACGCTAGCTAAATTGCATTACCCAGTAATCCTTTTAAACAGAACTCTACCTTATGCTAGCGGCACAGAGCTGGTATGCACTATAAAATATTATTATTTATAGCCGCTCGAAGACGATAACCAGGATGATAATTTAACATACTCTTCGAAGCAACTTTAAGACTTTAAGGTCACCAGCAGTCATACAACTTTACTTTTTGTCGACGGTACATCACTTATCTTCGTCTAGGTTTGTCTCGTCTTCGATCGAAGAGTCCCTAATTACCCCCATTTCTAATTTCATGAATGCCTGAAGATGTCACCTTTGAGGTCGTGAATAGATACTGATACCTACATGATTTTCATAGAACAATTTTACTTATATTCATTGATAAAAACTTTATACTTACCTACTTACCTTATTTTTCATAATAGCCACTTAGTGTTTTTGAGCTGCGCGTTTGCAACACGTTCGCATCGCGTTTCTATCGATACAAACGCGCTGCAAAAAACACAGTGTGTCCACTCCCTTAATTCCATTATTATTTATTGTTATTTATTTACATCTTTTTTATTCCGACAAGTGTTGTAAATTCATGAGCAGTTTATCATATAACATTGTCGCTTTAAGAAAACAGGGGCTTCTGTATAAGCTTAAAGCTTGTTTCAGAATAAATTACTGCGATACAACTATGTCTTAGTTTGTAAGGACTAGGCTAGAGTCCTTCGGCACTTAATAATCATATTGAACTTGTACTAATCTCATTGCAAAGCGTCGTCGGCCCACTCATACATATTGATGAATGAATTGGTATTCCATTAGCAGTCTGCAAACAAGAACTCTATTAAAAGCTTATGAATAGAGCACGAAGATGACACGATCGGTGATTGAACCTAGTATAGTTACTTATATCTATTTAGGTATGGGAAATATATCTTTGTAAGTACCTAGGTAAGGTAGGTACCTACTATGATGTAGTATTTTACCTAGGTACTTACTATTTTTGTTTTATATTACCTATGTTATGTTATATTTTATGTTAACTATACTGAAACGCTCGTGTCGTAGTTTGCTTAGACGTTCTTGATACATCGTTTTTAAAGAACGTTCTTTTAATTTTATATCAATTAATTTAGGTATGTAAATTAAAATCAAACGCATTCATAATAATTAGTGTTGAATATGACGTGACTGACGCGGCTCTTTTGTCCCGTACAAAATTCAGCTTTGTGTGATCGGCTCATTTTCTAAAAATGTCATGCTTCAATTCAAATGTCATGTGACCGTACACAATATGACAAATTCAGAAAATGACGTTACTCTTTCCTCAAGCTTCATTCAATCTTCAATTACACCTCGCTTGACAATGACAAGAAAGAATTTTGAACTGATCGGACAGATTGTCATATGAGAATGAGTGAGTAGTTCGCCAAACTAATGAAAAGTCAACTGAAAATGACCGGCTCAAATGAACCGGCTCACGGTACCGGCTCAAAATCAAAATGAAAAGTACATGATTTTAGACTGACTTTTGTCAGAGTAGGTTCATTTTGATTTTGAGCCGGTACCCAACATTAGTCATTCATAATAGAAATCGTAACTGGAAAATCTGCCAGGAAATAGAGTTTATTACTAAGTCAGAATTTGCTCTGGGCGTCAGGTAGGAAATGGAAATAATTTCCCAAAAGCGTCGTCACGGTCGCCTCACAGCCACTGCAGAGGAAATTGCACGTGGAAATTGATAAACGTTTTCGAAGTAAATATGAAAAATTTGTTTAAAATTGGACGAATTTCCTAATACAAAGTAAAATTTAGTGGTTTTATGTTCTTGAAGTTGAATTTTATCTGTACCTATGCAATTTTACTCAAGATTAATTTTTAATTTTTATTTGAATGCTAACCGGGGCGTGGTTACGTTTCTTGTATAGGCTGATGAGCTACAAGACGAAGGTTAGGTACCTTTGTTTGAATATAAATAGTTATATATTTTAACTAGCTTCCGCCCGCGGCTTCGCTCAAACAAAAAATAGCCTATGTTCTATTCCCGGTCATTTTCTATCTATTTTTAAATTTCAGCCAAAACGGTTCAGTGGTTGTCGAGACAGTCTCTATCTATACTATAAGTATCTCGACAACCACTTTTGGTTGTTGGATGTACAAGGTTGAAATAACCATCCGAACATCCAAACATCCAAACTATCGCATTTATAATATTAGTGTGATGGTTTCCTCGTACCACTAATTTAATAACTCTTGCACGAAGAGCCCCTGGGCTTGGAGTTACTTACATTACAGTATTCACATTGTGGCATTTTGGGTACCTACCTAAGCTCAGCTCAGACCGTGTACCATTAGCAAAATTCCGTACTACGGAGGTAATTTAAAATTCAATATCAAAGCAAACTAACTTCGTAAGGAGCTACATTTCTTTGCTTAACAAAATTCTCGTGGGATCGTGACCTACCTTTGTTAATAAAGAGAGAGTTTTTAATTATAATTATAAAAAGCTAGTGAGTTTTATTAGAATGATAGCTAGAGACTGTACCTATACTCGCCCCTTAATTACCATTCGTTCGTAGGTTTCTTTGATTGTTGACACGCTAATCTCAGGATTTGAAAAATTATTTCTGCATTTGAAAGCTTATTTTTGAGGTGGGTTATAAGCTTCTTTTCATCATCATCATCATCATCACCATATAGTATAATGTTACCCGCGTAGTAATGGTATAATATGGTATAATACTATTATTACGCGGGTAACGCCGCGAGGGCATAGTTAGTAAATTTAGGTATAAGAATACACTTAGTTGAAATCGTGTCTTAAGATTTTGAATAGGTAGGTATCTACCTATTCGATTATTTTTAAGCATTTTATTCTTTGTTTTTTTTTAAGAGGGTACCTTAATCGTTAAAAAACTTTGACGATATAAAAGTCTTTGAGAATGTCTATCTTGCCTTGATTCTTTTTCTTTAGGCACGATTCCTGTTCAAGTTGCATTCGAGCTAACAGTATCAACACCCTACCCCTGTTTTCGGAATCAAGCTTCAATAATCATCACCATATTGCTGGCTTCGCTGCACAAAATACAAGCTTAGGGTGACATGGTTCTGGGCGGTTAATAACTTCTCACAAGGGTCTGCGATGATGTGGAAACCACCCTGAGAAGATAAGACTCCCATCGATCGATCGACATTCCCACCATATTTTGAAATTGAATGGTGCCCGCGTTCGGGGGATACAGGTAGGTGCGTGGAAAAGGGAATTGAAAAAATAGCCTGAACTGGCCTAACGAACCAAATGTTTACAAAAAGAGCGCACCAAAGATTTTTTTTATCGTCCAGCAATTTTAGAATGAAACGCGAAAAATTTTATAGTCCCGAGCTATGTGCGCTCACAAACCTATTCTATTCATATAAGTTTGGTATATTGTTGTACAATCGATTTAGTTGCTGTTCTTGTCTGCAAAATGTAGGCATGTACCAAATATGTATTTGGACATACCTCTGACTACCCCCTTGGACAAAGGATCTTAAAAGATGCCTAAAAAGATCTGAGAGCATGTTTACCGCGCCTTGGGGATACAGTCGAGATCATATTTCATTTTTGACGTAGGAAATGTCTTTTCGTTCGCTCCAGTGTAGGCTCCGATTTCACGAAAAAGTGCGATCTCGGAGAGTTGCGAAAATATGATATTCAAAAAAGACTCAGAAAAGACGCGTATTCACGATAGATGTAAAGTGCAAAAAGAATTATTCAAGAAAGTCAGAAACAATAAAATCTATGTCTGATCTAGTGAAAAAAAATTCAATTTTTTCCGATTTTTTTTATTTTGGCGCTCGTTATTTTGGAAGCGAAGAATGATATCAAAAATTTGAGAAAACTTTCTCTGAACAATTTAGTCAGCTGGGAATTTATTCTGGCTTTCTCCAGAATCAGCGGACCTGGTTGATCGCTATGGCGCCCCTTAAATATCGATATTATTGCTTTTCTGCCTCTTCAGGGGCCAATATGAAAATGTGCTTATTTAGACACCTCCTCGAAATAAAAATACAGAAAAGCAATTATATCAATATTTAAAAAGCACCATAGCAATCAACTGAACACGCTGATTCTGGAGATTGACCCAGCTACAATTTGAGCCTAAAACAAAGACGATCGAGTTAAGGGTTAGCCCTGTAGCCTAACCTTTTTGAAAAACTTTTTTTCGAATTCCGTAGATTCATTGCTCGATGCATGCATGCATGTGCTCGATAGTCGCGTGAGGCACGAAATCTGTGAATTTTTTTTCTCGTCTGTACTTAAATGATTAGATCATATTAGGTAATCAGAGAAAATACTCTAAGATGAGAAGATTGAGATCGATTCAAGGACATGGACTTAGTAACAAACAAATCCTGATTAAAAGCTTTCATAATTATACGAAGTGAAGACTGCTTGCGGATTTTGAAATAGTTCATTCGGATCATGATTCTAGTGTTATTCAGCATATAAGTGCTTAATTTTATTTGTGGATTAGGTTGTGAGAAATAGTAGCTTTGGAGCTTGATGTTATTTGTTATAGAGACATGGATCACATACATAAAGATTGAAGTTGCTGCGAGAAAAGAGACGAAAAAATATTTTTTTGCTTTCTTCATCAACAATGATTCGAACCTTTATTTTGTAGAGCTAATTAGAATTATTATTTTGAAAAAATACCAGAAATGAGCTTTATGCCCTGAAAATAAACGTGTTCCGTTTTTAAATTAGATCTTCGGTCCTTCCGAGGTCGCGGTCCAATTTAGTTAGATCTGGGATCGGGATATTCCCAACGCAAATTACTGCTTCCTCTTTATAATGATCCAAACGCTGCGTAATGCGTACTACAGGTGTGGGACAGTTATAATCTATGCTAATATAATAAATGCGAAAGTACTCCTTGTTTATTTATTTATTTATTTATTGGGAAACCAACAGCGATACTTAAAATACTTAATTTAAGTTTTAGATACTAAGAATACGGCCAATTACAGGTTTCCACATAAGATACTGAAAGGTAAATAAAAATAACAGTAGTAAGCGGAACAGCTGCGGTATGATTAGGATAATTACTTAGTGAAAAAAAAGCAAGTAGAACTAGTGTTTCTACACACATAAATTAAATAGGTACTTTAACACTTAACAGAACATCACATTACCTTATGAAGCATTTTTTTTTTTTTTTTTTTTTTTGTACTGCTTACCAAGCAAATCCAGTTGGAATTTTTAATTTTTATAGTGTTAAACCACACTTTGGTATTTTCATTTCTAATGGAATCCAGTTGGAATGTATATTGGGATAGGGAAGGGAAGGGGAGGGGTTAAGGTTTGGTCCAATATTGTAGTAAATAATGTGTCATCTTTATTTACTAAGTTATTATTGTAAATCTATCTCAATGTTGTTTAAATAATAAATCTTAGTGAAACTATTACTTTCCGGGTTGCCGCGCTGCTATGTAAGTTTTTATCATCGTTGATTGGTAGAATGCAAAACTGATGGTTGTCAAAAGAAAAGGAGGAAAAAGCGCGGCAACAAGATGGAAGCTTGACGAGGAACGGAAAGAGAAAAAAGGATTGTAAAACTGTGAATTTAAAAAAGAGAAAAGGAATTAATATACGAAGAGTGAGTATTTTGTGGTTTTATTATGTAGTTTCCTAACCTCATGATCAAAATAGGGTCTTTAGATAATATTTCAGAAGTGGCAACGAATGAATTTACGTACGCCTATGCCGCATTGGTAATCTACCATCAAGTAATACGGTGTAGTTACCGTACTTATTTACCTATTTATAAGACAAGTTACACATCTTATTTGCGTTAAATAACTTTATTGATAACATAACATAATTTTGTATTCATTGGCCACAAAATAAATAGGTAAGTACCTACTTAGGTACACGTACTTTTATTACATTTTTTTTTGTTTAAGTACTTACCTATCTTTGTCTCAAATTTTATTTCAATTTACCTAAGATTATCTGACTATAAGTAGGTACTGCTAAGAGTGCTGACATTTAAAAAAGGAATGGATTGCTGTCCGATTGTTTTGTTTTGTGATTTCAGTGGAAACTTCTGGAGATCCGTGTCCATTTCTTCGTAGAATCCGACGAATTCGGGTTAACAATCTACCAACAGCAGCGATCGAATGCTTTTCGGTGCCTGGTAGCCCGTGTACTGCACGCGGGACCTCACCAAGGCGCCTTCACGAGAGAGGCGCCGGGCAGGCCGCGTACTGCACGCGGGACCTCACCGGGGTGCCTTCACGAGAGAGGCGCCGGGCAGGCCGCGTACTGCACGCGGGACCTCACCGGGGTGCCTTCAAGTAAGAGGCGCCAGGCAGGCCGCGTACTGCACGCGGGACCTCACCGGGGTGCCTTCACGAGAGAGGCGCCGGGCAGGCCGCGTACTGCACGCGGGACCTCACCGGGGTGCCTTCACGAGAGAGGCGCCGGGCAGGCCGCGTACTGCACGCGGGACCTCACCGGGGTGCCTTCACGAGAGAGGCGCCGGGCAGGCCGCGTACTGCACGCGGGACCTCACCGGGGTGCCTTCACGAGAGAGGCGCCGGGCAGGCCGCGTACTGCACGCGGGACCTCACCGGGGTGCCTTCACGAGAGAGGCGCCGGGCAGGCCGCGTATTGCACGCGGGACCTCACCGGGGTGCCTTCACGAGAGAGGCGCCTGGCAGGCCGCGTACTGCACGCGGGACCTCACCGGGGCGCCTTCACGAGAGAGGCGCCTGGCAGGCCGCGTACTGCACGCGGGACCTCACCGGGGCGCCTTCACGAGAGAGGCGCCTGGCAACCCCGCTCGACGCGGGACCTCACCAGGGCGCCTTCGCGAGATCGGTGCCTGGCAACCCCGCTCGACGCGGGACCTCACCAGGGCGCCTTCGCGAGATCGGCGCCTGGCAACCCCGCTCGACGCGGGACCTCACCAGGGCGCCTTCGCGAGATCGGCGCCTGGCAACCCCGCTCTACGCGGGACCTCACCAGGGCGCCTTCGCGAGATCGGCGCCTGGCAACCCCGCTCGACGCGGGACCTCACCAGGGCGCCTTCGCGAGATCGGCGCCTGGCAACCCCACTCGACGCGGGACCTCACCAGGGCGCCTTCGCGAGATCGGCGCCTGGCAACCCCGCTCGACGCGGGACCTCACCAGGGCGCCTTCGCGAGATCGGCGCCTGGCAACCCCGCTCGACGCGGGACCTCACCAGGGCGCCTTCGCGAGATCGGCGCCTGGCAACCCCGCTCGACGCGGGACCTCACCAGGGCGCCTTCGCGAGATCGGCGCCTGGCAACCCCGCTCGACGCGGGACCTCACCAGGGCGCCTTCGCGAGATCGGCGCCTGGCAACCCCGCTCGACGCGGGACCTCACCAGGGCGCCTTCGCGAGATCGGCGCCTGGCAACCCCGCTCGACGCGGGACCTCACCAGGGCGCCTTCGCGAGATCGGCGCCTGGCAACCCCGCTCGACGCGGGACCTCACCAGGGCGCCTTCGCGAGATCGGCGCCTGGCAACCCCGCTCGACGCGGGACCTCACCAGGGCGCCTTCGCGAGATCGGCGCCTGGCAACCCCGCTCGACGCGGGACCTCACCAGGGCGCCTTCGCGAGATCGGCGCCTGGCAACCCCGCTCGACGCGGGACCTCACCAGGGCGCCTTCGCGAGATCGGCGCCTGGCAACCCCGCTCGACGCGGGACCTCACCAGGGCGCCTTCGCGAGATCGGCGCCTGGCAACCCCGCTCGACGCGGGACCTCACCAGGGCGCCTTCGCGAGATCGGCGCCTGGCAACCCCGCTCGACGCGGGACCTCACCAGGGCGCCTTCGCGAGATCGGCGCCTGGCAACCCCGCTCGACGCGGGACCTCACCAGGGCGCCTTCGCGAGATCGGCGCCTGGCAACCCCGCTCGACGCGGGACCTCATCAGGGCGCCTTCGAGAGATCGGAGCTTGGCATCCTGCGAGTCGCGCACTTGGTAGTGCAGGTACTTATGCAATTGCAGAAGGAGTCAAGTGAACTACTGGCTTAACTGTAGCCAATGTGAGCAATTCAAGTTTGCGCAAAGGCATACCTAAGTGAGATGAGAAAATTGAAGAACATAAAATCTACATTCTATATCATAAAGGAGAAGTAGCAGGCCAATGGGGAGTTAGATTTCTGATTAAACAATCCCTTAAAAGTAATATTCTGGAGTTAATCGGAATTTCTGATAGATGAGCAATACTAAACATTAGATACCAGGATACGAGAAAGTATGGACAATTATACAAGCATACGCGCCTACTGAAAAGGCATCGAAAGATGACACCCAAGACTTTACAATAATTTATCAGAGATCGTAAAGAAATACCACAAGAACAACCTCATAGTCATGGGCGATTTTAACGCACAAGTCGGCTACCGAGAATTAGGGAAAGAACATATTATGGGAAAGCATGGCTATGGAAAGAAAAGTGCAAATGGACGCAGGCTAATATAATTTTTACTCCAAAATAACCTAACACTACTCAACTCACTATTCAAGAAAAAGACGAAAAGCGACTTGGATCTGCCCAGACGGGAAGTACAAAAACGAAATAGACTACATTATAACAAACAGAGTAAAGTACTTTAATGATACACATATTATTCAAAATTTAAACTTCAACACTAATTATCGTATCTGCGTCAAGCACCATCAGACCAGTATGCCAAAAGAATCAAAGCATCTCTCACTAAGTCGCTACTCGGAGTAGTCAACTCTGACCTAAGCGTACCGGAAAAATACAATCACTTGGACAAGAAAAGCTTTCAAAGAGTTGAGGAAACGAGGTAATAAATGGATACCTAGATTAAAAAGAAACTAACTCAGTCAAGTGACACAGCGTAAAGAAATCCAGAAAGTAGCAACTGAGTACTACCGATCTCTCTACTCCAAGAATAAAGATGATATCGAAATTGAAGCAAGCAAACCAACAAGTATGCCCAACGATGTGCCTCCAATACACCTATCAGAAATACAGAGGGCCATCCACTCCCAAAAACTAGAAAGAGCCCCAGGGCCCGACAACATACCAAATGAACTGTTGAGAGGCACAGCAGAAGAGTTAAGTCCGGTTTTGACCAAGTTGTTCAACGATATAGTTAAATCAGGTGTTATACCAAACCAGTGGGGAGAATCAAATATTATTCTCCTGCACAAGAAAGGGCCTAAAGAAGACATTGGAAACTGCAGGCCAATAAGTCTCATATCAAACATATATAAGGTCTTTTCAAAAGTAATCCTGGAAAGAATAACAACAATATTGGAAGAAAATCAACCAGCTGAGCAGGCAGGGTTTAGAAGAAATTACAACACGATTGACCATATCCATACCATTAAACAAATCTTGGAAAAATACCTTGAATACCAGAAGCTACTTTATACAGTTTTTATTGACTATTTCAAAGCATTTGACAGTCTGCACCACAATAACATTTGGTCTACATTTAGACAGCAAGGAGTGGAAAACACCTACATCGAGATTATTGGAAACATCTATAGCATAAGTAAGAGCCGTATAAAGCTGGAATCAAAAGGAGATCTATTCCCCATAAACAGAGGTGTTAGACAGGGAGATCTATCTCCAAGACTAATTACAACTGTACTAGAAAGTATCTTCGAAGATTAGGCTGGGAAGATTATGGTCTCAACATCAATGGCAGCTGCTTAAATCATCTAAGATTTGCTGATGATCTTATCTTGATTGAAGAAGACCCTAAGAAAATGCAGGCAATGGTGCAAACCTTAGGGTCTCGAAATTAATATAAACAAAACAAAAGTAATGACTAACGCTAATGAGGTAGAGATAAAACTAAATGGAAAAAGCCTAGAATATGTCGGAGAATATGTGTATTTAGATCAAATAATAGCTCCCAGTGATCAAATGTCCAAAGAAATTAATAAAAGGATAGTCATGGCTAAAAAAATAAAAAATAAAAATAAAAAAAAAATAAAAAAAAAATACTGGGCACTAAAAGAAATCATGAAGAGTGATTGTATGGGTCCTATGCTGATCCCTACATATATTTTGATTGATTGATTGAAAATTGTTTTTGATTGGGAGAAGATGACAAATAAAACGACCGCTCGGTGCCGGGATGAGTTTTGAACTGTTTTATTGTAAAGAAAATAAAGTATTGCTGTGAAATGAATTTAATGCTGAATGTGCGGGTTGGCCCGTACAGTGATGAACTAAGTATCTCCATAAAAAGGAAGACTTTCAATACTTGCATCCTCAAAACTCTCAACCAAATTACTATGTTAATGAATTAACAGACAATTTATGAAACCAAGAGAAACAAAATACTGCATCTCAGCTGCACTACAGCTGAAATAAAGAATTTTTTGACTGAGTTCGATGACAAGAATGAAGAAAAAAATAAAATACCTAGAGCGCTGACAAATATACTGATGGTCAGTTACTCAAGCAAGACGCAACTGAGACAAAGATGATTAGTAAACTAGCTGCCAGGCCGTAACCTGGCTAGTTTATCTTTATTGAGATTCAAATGATTGGTAAACTAACTGCCAGGCCGGGATCTGGGTAGTTTATCTACAGTGAGATTCAAATGATTGGTAAACTAACTGCCAGGCCGGGATCTGGGTAGTTTATCTTACAGTAAGTTTCAAATGATTGGTAAACTAGCTGCCAGGCCGTAACCTGGCTAGTTTATCTTATAGTGAGATTCAAATGATTGGTAAACTAACTGCCAGGCCGGGATCTGGGTAGTTTATCTTACAGTGAAATGCAAATGATTGGTAAACTAACTGCCAGGCCGGGATCTGGGTAGTTTATCTTACAGTGAGATTCAAATGATTGATAAACTAACTGCCAGGCCGGGATCTGGGTAGTTTATCTAACAGTAAGATTCAAATGATTGGTAAACTAGCTGCCAGGCCGTAACCTGGCTAGTTTATCTTATAGTGAGATTCAAATGATTGGTAAACTAGCTGCCAGGCCGTAACCTGGCTAGTTTATCTTATAGTGAGTTTCAAATGATTGGTGGGTAGGTACTTGGTCTTGATCAATTCAATTCAATTCAATTCAATCAAGTTTATTTGACTCCAAAACTATAACTAGGATGTGATATACCTACCCACCCCGCTTACAACAAGATAGCATCAATGCTAAGAAAATAAAGATAAAATAAGTTGATGTAATATTTGTTATGTTAGACTTCTATATGTAGGTACTATTAAATAATAGCTCAATTCAACAATAAAAATGATAATATGTAAAATCTATAATCAAAATGTAGAATTGATGGTCAACGATACTACAACATAAAGCCATTAGGCATTTAACTGGAGTTGTGATGATCAATAATTGTAAAAATACAACAATGGTTTTCAATTATGGTTGATAAACTTTTGGTTTTCTTAGTTTGAATAATATTGTTAGACTTTTAAGTTTAATACTGTCTTAAAAATTGTTATATGATCTACTTTTCATTTGCTTTGTAACTGATTTAATAGGTACCTACCTAAGTACTTATAAATAACGTATGAGGACATACGGAGTTATTCAGATGGCCGAATCTGTCATCTTTATTTACTAAGTTATTATTGTAAATCTATCTCAATGTTGTTTAAATAATAAATCTTAGTGAAACTATTACTTTCCGGGTTGCCGCGCTGCTATGTAAGTTTTTATCATCGTTGATTGGTAGAATGCAAAACTGATGGTTGTCAAAAGAAAAGGAGGAAAAAGCGCGGCAACAAGATGGAAGCTTGACGAGGAACGGAAAGAGAAAAAAGGATTGTAAAACTGTGAATTTAAAAAAGAGAAAAGGAATTAATATACGAAGAGTGAGTATTTTGTGGTTTTATTATGTAGTTTCCTAACCTCATGATCAAAATAGGGTCTTTAGATAATAAATGTAAGTATTATATTTTTGGCTACCTACTTATCTATTGGAAGTAAGGTTTTCGTTATGTGGTGTCTGAAAGATGATTTGGAATACATAAAGAGGTCTATATTCGAGAATTGGTTATTGTATGTGTCTGCCAAACGGCTTATAACTGAGTTCTGAGTAAAATTGGTACGGTGAAATGTTACCTGAAACAAGTTAGTGTGGCGAGTGCGACGAATGGGTGTATTTATGGCAAGATGATTTAGCAGAGTCGGACAATCAACTTTACTATTAATAATGTCATAGAGTAAAAGCATATCAGATATGATGCGGCGTGTACGAAGTGGGGGCATTTTATAGTATGAGCATGCATAGGTATCGAAATTGTTGTTGAGCCTTGTTGCAAAAAGTATATTATTATAGTAATCACTTTGAATCATCCTTTGCCAGTTTTTTCTTTTCATTTTTATCAAGACTATAGGAAGCGTCATCGAACCAAAAACCATGAAATAAAATGAAGAACAAAGTGAAGTTGGAATGTAGAGAAATACGTACATTATTCAAAGTAAAAGGACACAAACTGAGGATAGGGCTTACAAAGAGTTCTCGGAATACGCGTAAGGGCACCGTCCGACTATCGCGGTCGGATCAAGCTCACGCAATTGGCTTCTTTATATGCGGACAATGGAACCGCACTACAAATAAAAACCTTTCAATATACCTAATGCTAGAATAGAAACACGTCAACGTTCTCCTCTGTTTACGACATGCGCGCAGAGGAATGGTGGATACGAAGGGTCGGATAATTGGAACTTGTGAAAACAACTTTTTCATTTCTCATACACGGAAAGTACGCTTGAAGTTACCTGAACAGAGGGATGAAAGTAGTACTTTTCCGCCCTGGGAAGCAATTTTCCCTGCTGTCAAATTAAAAAAAAAATCATTCTATTTTGACATTTCTATTGATTCATGTTGAAACTTTTTACACAGCAAAAGTAATATTTGACATTTCTATTTTACCTTTTTATTGAGAATTGCTGTAAAAAATATTTTCAACAATTTATTACATGAGTATTGTTATTAATAATTACTTTTCACTAAATTATTATTATTTAAACAAGATTTTGAGCTTGAAATATTTACCATCTTCAATGACAAAAAATACTGGCTGAAAAAAAAGGTGGGCGCCTTTTTTGTTTTTTTTTTCAGTGGCAAGCTACCAGCCAGTATTTTTTTTAAAGCACCAATTCGATTTTTATCTGTTTTGTCGATCGAGAGTAGAGATTTTTATAAAATGAGCTAATCAGGTTTTTATTTACTTTCCTAATATTCGAAATGAAAAGCAGAGTGTTTACCTCGGGTGAAATACCTATTACGGCACTCGAACTATTAGCGCCCTCGCTACGCTCAGGCGCCAAACCATCTCGTGCCGCAATAGGTTACTTTCAACCCTCGTGCAACAATCTACTATTGTTCTGCAAGTATTTATTTGTTCACATCTTTAATAATAATAATAATAATAATGCTGGACATTTCACACAGCATCATGTAGCCCCAAGCTAAGCAGAGCTTGTGTTATGGGAACCACATGACTGATATACTACTTAAATACATTTTTTTTTTGTAAATACATACATAATATACATAGAAAACACCCAGACCCGAGACAAATATTTGCAGATCATACAAACATTTGTCCCGCGGCGGGGATCGAACCCGCAACCTCCTGCGTCACAGGCGGGCCTTCACCCACTGCGCCACGGAGGTCGTCAAAATAATTTTGGTTTGAGCTTTTTGATGGTTTTAACTTTTAACTTTAAACCGTTTTAACTTTAAAGGCGGCCGCATACCTCTCCGCGCCGAACACGCCGAACGAATCAAATTTTAGAATTCTTTATATGAAATCGTATGAAACCGCCGCAATGAAATCGCACACCTGCCCGCAGTTGAATCATCCGATTCGACCGAATCTGGCAGTACTTCGAGAATTCGGCGCGGATAGGTGTGCGCTCAGCCTAATTGCTAAGCAGTCTCAATAGCGGCATTTACACGATAGAGATTATCCCACGGATCCGGACTGTAAAGATATCTGTAAAGATATCTGTAAAGATATCTTTAAAGATAACTGCGGATAAAACTAGCGGCCTTTAAACGCTAAAGATTTTCCCACGGATCCGGACTGTAAAGATATCTGTAAAGATATCTTTAAAGATATCTGTACAGATAACCGCAGATTTTGGACTGGCGCGTGGAACGGTATAAATTTACAAAGTTTTTTTCTTGATTCTTGAATTTTCAATCTTGAATCTGAAATTTTGAATCTTGAATCTTTGAAGTGACAGCTGTCAAACTTCAAATGGCCATATCTCGGAAACTACTCGTCCTAGACTCCCCGTTCCCAGTTCAAATGAAAGCTATGACCAAGATCTTCATTTGAAGTGACAGCTGTCAAACTTCAAATGGCCATATCTCAGGAACTACTCATCCTAGACTCCCCGTTCTCAGTTCAAATGAAAGCTATGACCAAGATCTACATTTCAGATGACAGATGTCATTTTGACAGCTGTTATTGAAAATGTAGATCTTGGTCATAGCTTTCATTTGAACTGAGAACGGGGAGTCTAGGACGAGTAGTTCCCGAGATATGGCGGTTTGAAGTTTGACAGCTGTCACTTTAAATAAAGATCTTGGTCATAGCTTTCATTTGAACTGGGAACGGGGAGTCTAGGACGAGTAGTTTCCGAGATATGGCGGTTTGAAGTTTGACAGCTGTCACTTCAAATGAAGATCTTGGTCATAGCTTTCATTTGAACTGGGAACGGGGAGTCTAGGACGAGTAGTTCCCGAGATATGGCGGTTTGAAGTTTGACAGCTGTCACTTTAAATAAAGATCTTGGTCATAGCTTTCATTTGAACTGGGAACGGGGAGTCTAGGACGAGTAGTTTCCGAGATATGGCGGTTTGAAGTTTGACAGCTGTCACTTCAAATGAAGATCTTGGTCATAGCTTTCATTTGAACTGGGAACGGGGAGTCTAGGACGAGTAGTTTCCGAGATATGGCGGTTTGAAGTTTGACAGCTGTCACTTCAAATGAAGATCTTGGTCATAGCTTTCATTTGAACTGAGAACGGGGAATCTGGGACGAGTAGTTCCTGAGATATGGCCATTTGAAGTTTGACAGCTGTCACTTCAAATGAAGATCTTGGTCATAGCTTTCATTTGTACTGAGAACGGGGAGTCTAGGACGAGTAGTTCCCGAGATATGGCGGTTTCAAGTTTGACAGCTGTCACTTCAAATGAAGATCTTGGTCATAGCTTTCATTTGAACTGGGAACGGGGAGTCTAGGACGAGTAGTTCCCGAGATATGGTCATTTGAAGTTTGACAGCTGTCACTTCAAAGATTCAAGATTCAAAATTTCAGATTCAAGGTTCAAAATTCAAGAATCAAGGATCGAAATCCAGGATCGAAATCCAAGATCGAAACCAAGGATCGAAATCAAGGATCGAAATCAAGGATCGAATTCAAGGATCGAAACCATGGATCGAAATCAAGCGCTGATTTTGTCGAGCGCGATAAAGTAAAAATATCCTGAAATTTAAATGACATGGGCACACTACTAATCCAACAACGAGTGTGAAAGAGACAAAGCTACCAAGAAAGCCTCTCAACAAGACCAACAATCCTTATAACCAAGATTAAATGATAATAGATCGTTGTGTGGACTGTACAGATATCTGTAAAGATATCCGCGGATAAAACTAGCGGCCTTTAAACGGTAGAGTTTTTAGCACGGATCTGGACTCTACAGATATCTGTAAAGATATCTTTACGGATATCCGCGGATAAAACTGTCAAAGGTTGGAATGGCAGAGATCGATCCGCAGGAAAATCCGCAGGCCGATCTCTGCGTGTAAATGCTGCTATTGTCGCTCTTTGACCGAAACTAAACTTTTTTTCTATTGTTTCGCTTTACTCGAGGCTCAATTTAAGTCCATTGGTATCCAGTAATCTAGACAAGAGCTCATCCACAGAACTTGGATAGCTTCTCTGATTGCATCCTAATTCATAATGCAGGCATCCTGTAGCGTAATCTGATGAATTCCATGGCTCTTGTTGGCACCTCGGGCGTCAGACGCATAATGATGAATGCAGATAGCGGCAAACATTAGGCTAAAAGGGTGACTTCAGTCTTAAGATCTACGATACCATGTGAAATAGGAATACTTACTAGATAAAGATATTATAAAAAACGGAAATAGAATCTATATTTCTGGCTGAATTTCTAAAGAATTAGGTAATAGAATTAGAAAAGCAACTCTGAAAACTGTCGTTGAGTTAGGTAATAAGCAGCATGACGGATGTCGGCTAAGGAAACTGAAACTTTGAACGAGCCAGTTATCGGCTCGCCTAACTCCTTAGGCCAATGAATATTCAATAGCATACAATCGCCTCGATCAAAGTTCCTTACGACGCTGATTTCAATTATAATGAAGAAAACGTACACAATTCGCACCCTTGGCTCCTCTGCAAGAACTGGCGACGATTCTGCTCCTGCGGCAAACTGCTGGCACTTCAATATGGTCTCTATGCGATGGTGATAAGGTCGATAGTCTTTCTGAGAGGGTTGAAGGGGATGCTGCGCCTCTGTATGTATTATAAATTGGTTTAGAGAGGAGCGGGGAGGCGCCGGCCGCCGCTCGATACCGACCAGTCGCGAACCGCGAATACCCCGTGCGGGCGTACTTTTGCTGACGCCACACTACTCCAGGCGATAATGAAAATAAACCCCCCGTCTTTACCCTAAATTGAACCAAAATAGTAAACAGTCACACTATGAAAGCTAAGTAAAGTGGCACGGCAGTGTATTGTGTTGTTTGTGGGCTAGTGTGTTGGATTGTTTGCTTGTTGTTTGGGGCCAATTTTCGCCGGAAAAGGTGAGTTAAACAATTGATTGCAATTAAAAGTTCTTGTTTTCTCGTTACGATAAACGGAGAGATAATTCTGAAATGTCTGCGTGTTCTCGTACTGCCGAATTAACATGGCGGAATCTTCAAGCATTTAATTAGATATTTAAGCGTTTGATAGCAGATTGTCATAAGGGGTGGGTGGTACTTAGCGCTTTAATTTACGAGATGGGAATCATAAGTATTGCTGTTTATTATATTGCTTTCGTTCACATAGGTACATTCTCTGGCTATTCAATAGTTACCAGTGGGTGAACCGGCTGAAACGAAATCACCGAGGTCACACTACTGCTCTTGGTGTACACATACTAGGTATCCCTACAACGAGAAGGCTGATCGTGACGAGAGAAAAAGGATTCAGAGTAAAATGCTGTTCTATTTTGCGGGAGTTTCTTATGTGTGTAATGTTGTTACAGTATTCTCATTGCTTTCGATTGAAAGGAAGTCTTATATGTTTTATTTTGATTGGTAATCGATCTCTTGAGCAGATTCTAGCTAGACAGTCTTTTTGTAAGTTCGTATTGAGATAATGTCTAACTCTGGTGGCGAAGTTTCCAGACGTCGTCGTCGAAAAGCCGTTCCCGAAGCTTAACTTTACAAGGACTTTATATCTGGAACCGACAATTTGACATATTCAGCTTAAAGGTACTCCTTTATAAGTGGTTACCATTTGTTGACCACGTATGACGTCGCTTAACTTCATCATCTGGCAAGAGCGACTGGGCAAGTTCATCAAGAGTCTAATTGTAAGAGAATGGGGCAGAACCTTGGCAGAACTCTGAAAAGGTACCTAGGTAATCTTTAGTCTGTAATCAGAGCGGTTCATTGATTAGGCAAACAGGAGGCAAAGGAAGGCAAAAGGAATTGTTTAGATTCCACCACCTTCCAGAATTTTTTTTTAATTCTTGTACTAGGATATGCCATCATATAAGTACGAATAGAACTGGCAACCTGTGTTGATTTGGAAAACCTTCATTATGTGAGAACGTAGGCAAGAGCAAAACATCGGTCGAAGGCCAAGAAACAAAGAAGGTTGCGGGTTCGATTCCAAATTGAATTCCTATTGTGATTCTGCTGTAACGGCCTTTTTAAGCCCGCTGGTGTCCCGCTTGGTTGCGCAACATGGTAGAGTAAGCTTTTAGTCATAGAGGTACAAGTTCGTAGCCGACTACAGACAGCAACAGACGATGTGTTGCCCAACAACAGTTTCGTCTACCATTCGGCCGCGCGACATGTCGCTAGCCACGAAAGGTATTTCATAGAAATACATAGAAATCAATCAGTGCCGCCAGCGACACGTCGTCTGCTGCTACTGTCTGCAGTCGACTATGAACTTGTACCTTAAGCCGTTGTTGTGAGTAATATTTGACTGTTTGATTAGAATGCCTTCCCAAATTAAATACTAATAGATAGAAACTTAATAACCAAAAGAAGGGAATCCCCGGCTATAGCTTCAGTTTAATTAAAACGATTTTCAATATCTGCTCTATAATAGGTAAATATTGACGTCATTGTTATCATATAGATTTATAGATAAAATATATTTAGGTACCAGCTGTTCCCTCACGTCGTTGCTCGCGTAGTGTTGGTGATGATGATGATGCAAAAGTAGTTTTTAACCTTCTACATGAATTAAACTATCAAATGCAGAAATAATGTTTCAAATCCAACTGCTAGTTCCCGAGATTAGCGCGTTCAAACAAACAAACTCTTCCGCTTTGTTATATTGGTATAGATATAGATAGCTTTGATAAAAATAATATTATTCATATTTAATCTTTACTAGGTACCTACTCTTTGTTTGATAAAACACTATGAAGCAACGCTAAATAACAAAATTATGGAAAATACAAATCGCACCTCACAAGTAATATAGTTGCAACTCAAAAACAATGATTTTGAGATATCGCGTTTTGAAGTTTTAAAAAATCGTACCGTCTAAAATATTGACAGGAATGTCTTAACTTAAATGCAAATATATAGGTATATCGCTTGGCTATAAATATTTCCTATTCTAGTTAGTTTATAGTAAATAGCTCTCTTAAAATGAATATTATTTTAATAACACTCAGAGTTACGACTGTATTGCTTATCTATTCAGGTACTTTTTTGAAATATAACTATATTGCCTGTTTTAAAAACTAACTTTTGTGCGTTTCGACGGTTATAATTAACGTTTTAATGTACATTTTCCTAGTGTTTCAGAAGTTATAATGCGTTTTATGAAGGTAACTTGTATTTCTCGTAAATTAAATTCAAAAAATGTTACTATGTATATTTAAAAATCAACAGTAGCTAAACAAAAAATAAGAAACCGAAGGGAAATAGTAAGTACTTTACCACAGTTTAGGTACCTAATTATCAAAAATGTAGAAGAGCAAAATACAACTACTAAACTAGCATCATCATCTCTGGCGTTGGACGTCCACTGTCGGACATAGGCCTCCTTCAAAGATTTCCATGTGTTGTGGTTGGAGGCGGCCTGCATCTACTACTACCTGCAGTTCTGCAGATCTGCAGTTTTTACAAGGTCGTATGTATATTGTCGGTGGACGTCCAACGCTGCGCTTGCCGGTCCGTGGCCTCCTCCTGAGAACTTTTTGGCTCCATCAGCCATCTGTTCTGCGTGCTATATGGCCTGCCAATTGCCGCTTCAACGTGCCAATCCGTTTGGCTGTAACCCGAGTTCTACGTATCTCCTCATTTCTGATTCAATTCCGCAGTGAAACCCCAAGCACAGCCCTCTCCATTGCTCGTTGAGCTACTCTGAGGCCAATAGTGAAGAACCACGTATTGATTGAAGACTTTTGTCTTAATGAATTGACGTATTTTGGATGAAAAGCTAAGTGGCGTTTTTAAACAAACACTTCAAAACTTCGATGTACCGATAGTCAATTCGGCATCGCTGGAGAGACTCGAGCTCCTCTCATGTTTCAATTGAATCGAAGGCTTTCTCATAGTCCACAAACGCGAAACAAAGCGTCAAGTTATATTCTTCGGTCTTCTGTATGACTTGCCGCAACGTGTGTGTGTTTGGGAGGCTGAAAGTCATCCTGCAAACCTGCGATCGAGACAATTCGTGATAATTCTTGAAAACTGCTTTTAAACAATGTTTATTAGCTGTTCTTGCTGTTGAGCCATGTTTATTAAACATGGTTCAACAGCAAGAACAGCAACACCACGCTCTTGTTCCATGTTTCTGCCGTAATACCTTCGAGCAAGACGAGCTTTTGAAGGACTTTAATTACCGGTGATACACCCGCTTTCAAAAGCTCTTGAAGTTATTCCGTCTTCGCCCGGCGTCTTGTTGAGAACAACTTGTTGTTCTTAAGCTGCTTCAGGGCCATCCTGATCTTGTACGGGTATCAAGTTTATTGGAAAAAGGCCAGGTCAAGAGTACCATAAACCGACGAGCTTGCATGAAGAATGTGATGAGAGTGAATGAAGCCAAAGAAGTGTGTCAGGATCGTAGCAAGTGGAGATCTGTGGTCTCTGCCTACCCCTATGATGGGAAACAGGCGTGAGTTTATGTATGTATGTACCTAATTTATTTTGAAATAAACAATTAGCTGTCACTGTTTTATTGCATCGGTAATGTATGCTGAATTTCAGCTCAATCGGACACAAGAAAATGACAGACAGACACTGATACAGGTGAAGCTAAATAAAAACTTGTAAAAATATGCACAGGCAATAGAGTTACATTTAGAAATAAGCAATACCTCGAAGAATTTATGCGATAATCTTAACAGGTCATATAGTGTTAACTCAAACAAAATTGCGGCAATATAGTTGTAAGTTGAAATGTTTTTCGTAAAAGTCTATTTAAAGGAAATTACTAACAAGCAATACAGTTACAACTCTTAATGTGAACCTCATGGCTTATTTTTATTGACAGGCAATACAGTTACAACTAGATAATACAACTATATTGATTACTTGTATACTATGTTTTTGTATCCAAGCTAACACTCCAATGTTTTATTTTGAGATGTGACAGGCAAAACACGTCTGGCACGAGTGGTGACTTATTCAACAGGGATTCAACTTTAGATGTAACTATGCTACTTGACAAATTAATGAACGAGATGGATAGTCAATAAAGAGTTTTAGTGCTACCATTTAGCGATAAAAAGAGGTAAAAATGTAAGGGTCTCACCAGTCGATAGAGAAAAAAAAATTGTATTTAATGGCATACTTAGCTCAATATTGCAAAATTTTGAGTTGCAACTATATTACTTGTGAGGTGCGAAATGTTATTCAGGCCCTGATATGAATTTATTTTCGTAATTTAGGTAAAGCAATTGAACCTTCTTGATCCATTATAAGAGCAGATATCTCGAGGTTTCTGATTAAATTGGATACAAAAATAGCAAAGGTCAGCGGGGAAATACTCCCAAGAGTTTCCGCCATTTTGTTATGAGTTATGGAGTTGACAACCATAAGGATCATGTTTGTAGCGCGATACGAACGTCGCGTCCTCGTCAATTTGGCGCCATCGATCGGCAAAACTACTGCTCGAGCTCTGTAGTACACAAGGGCGGATCCAGCTTTGGTGCCAGGGGGGGGGTCACATAGTCGTGGTCAAGTCACAAGAAGTTATAATTTAACTAGCCGTTATCCGCGACTTCGTACGTGTTAGATTACTTTCATAAGTACCTAAGTAACTATTTTAGAGAAGCGAGCCGTTTTTTAAAACAAATGCATGTAACACTGTGTGACACTTGATGTCGCTAAGTACTCAAAGAAAAGGCTGGCTGCATGTCAGTTCCAATTCTCTGGTCAATCATAACCAGTGATCGGAATTAGGCGGGCTAAAATACCTAAACTTCAAAGAACAGAGGCAAAAGAGGGGAGACTTCCTTACTACAAGAATTTCACTGGACCCAATCGGGCCGAAAACTGAAACAATTTTCGCAGTGAACAAGTAGGTACATTTAAAATTAATGTTAATAATATTGTGAACTAATTCAAATCATTTTTCTATTTAACCAACTGGAAAAAGTTTTTTATTTTATAACTTACATTTTAGTTTTTGTTATTAACTCAGGTAAAAAATTGATACACCTTAATTAATTAATATTCTTTAGTAATGTCCCGAAAACGGAAATAATTGGGTCGAAAAATATTTAGTTCTAAAGCGTCTCCATTTGTCTCTGTTATTTTTTGAACTTTAGGTATTTTAGCCCGCCTAATTCCGATCACTGATCATAACTTACTTTACGCATTAAATACTCATGAAGCTAAAAAGCGAGCGAAGCGAGCCGATTTTTTTTAGACAAATACAACATTGACACTTGATTTTGCTATTACGGTGCTCAACGAAAAGTCTGGCTGCTTGTCAGTTCCAATTCTCTGGTCAGACATAACTCACTTTGCACAGTAAATACTCATGAAGCTAAAAAGCGAGCGAAGCGAGCCGATTTTTTTAAGACAAATACAACATTGACACTTGATTTTGCTATCACGGTGCTCAACGAAAAGTCTGGCTGCTTGTCGGTTCCAATTCTCTGGTCAGACATAACTCACTTTGCGCATTTAATACTCATGAAGTAAAAAGCGAGCGAAGCGAGCCGATTTTTTTAGACAAATAAACATCGACACTTGATTTTGCTATTACGGTGCTCAACGAAAAGGCTGGCTGCATGTCAGACATAACTCACTTTGCACAGTAAATACTCATGAAGCTAAAAAGCGAGCGAAGCGAGCCGATTTTTTTAAGACAAATACAACATTGACACTTGATTTTGCTATTACGGTGCTCAACGAAAAGTCTGGCTGCTTGTCGGTTCCAATTCTCTGGTCAGACATAGCTCACTTTGCGCATTTAATACTCATGAAGTAAAAAGCGAGCGAAGCGAGCCGATTTTTTAGACAAATAAATATTGACAGTTGATTTTGCTATTACGGTGCTCAACGAAAAGCTGGCTGCATGTCAGTTCCAATTCTCTGGTCAGACATAACTCACTTTACGCATTAAATACTCATGAAGCTAAAAAGCGAGCGAAGCGAGCCGATTTTTTTTAGACAAATACAACATTTTGTGACACTTGATTTTGCTATTACGGTGTCCAACGAAAAGGTCAGATATAGCTCACTTTACGCATTTAATACTCATGAAGCTAAAAAGCGAGCGAAGCGAGCCGATTTTTTTTTTGACAAATACATGTGACACTTAATTTTCTATTACGGGTTTTAAAGAAAAGGCTGGCTGCTTGTCTCTTCCAATTCTCTGGCGATTCTTGCAACATGTGACACTTGATTTTGCTAACGGGTGCTCAATAAAAAGGCTGGCTGCTTGTCGGTTCTTATTCTTTGGTTAGACATACATAACTAACTCACTTTGTTCGCAAAATACTTATGAAGCGAAACAAATTTTTTTAATGTTCCTAAAGAAAATCCTGAAACAGGTGTCCATTATTTTGCATTCACATTATTTTAACAGATTTTCAAGCAAATCACAATACGCGTTATAAAGTTCCAATACCAACTTTTACAATCCGAGCACCGCGTTTGGAGGTAGTTTTCAAAATCCTGAAGTACATGTTCAATAGAATAATTTTAATTAGTCGTCCACCTAGGTCCTGGACCTGGCCCAACCCGGCCCAGGGGGGGGTCATGACCCCCATGACCCCCCCCCTGGATCCGCCCTTGGTAGTACAGTACATATCCAGCTGCCTGTTAAACAAATAAAAACGCTAGTTTAAAATCCCGCTAATATTAATATAAATCTGAAACTTTGTGCGTTTATTTGGATATCTATGTTCAATAAAAAAGGCGATTCAATATACATCTATCGGAGATGGGTATATATTTCTGCCTTTTGGAGTAGAGGACATTAGGACCGGGCTCAGAAGCGTGGCTCCTTTACAGAGAAATTTCCAAGAGGTTGGTGGATGAGACCAATGACCAAAGGGCTGGTGCTTACCTCGGACAGAGGATAAGTATAGCAATCAAATGGGGTAACGCTGCAAGCCTTTTGGGCACTTTACCTGCGGTCGGTGATCTGAACTCTGTCTTCTTAAATCTTTAGTCACTTAAAGATAGAAAACAGTGTTCCTTTTAATTTATTTGTAAGTTAGTGAAAAAGTGAATTAATATTAATGAGAGTGTTTCTTTGTTCCGGTAAAATATTTTTTTTTTGTTTCAATAAGTTATTTAAGAACTTGTAGATCATGGACCATATACCTACTCGTAGGATATAAAAAAGTTGGTGGAACGAAGCCGCGGCCTTCAGCTAAATACGTATTATTTATGCAAATTATAGTCAACTGAAAATTGTGCAAACTGGTTGACGTTGGCTATCATGAGTTTGTTTCTTTAAAAGAGTGAAAACACCAAAATTATGTGTAAGTTATTTAAATTTATTAATTTAAAATAAATTATTTAATTAGAAGCTTAACATTTTTCTACTCTAAAACCAATTCATATTTGTTTGTTAAAGCAAGTTTTGCAAGGATGTAGAGAACTTTTATTTTGTTTTATTTAATTGAAAATAGGCGATAAATCAACCCACACAATCCCTTTTTTTTAATACTTTCATAAAAAAATTGCACTATCAGTCGTTTTAGATTTTATCGACATACCTAGGTAAGTATTAAAAAAACGATTGCAAAAATATCTGTTTCAAAGCCGGAATAAGCATTAAAAATGTTTGCTTTTCAAATATGCCGTTGAAACAGCCGAGTAGGTACCTACTATTATAGGTTATGGCTATACTATTATAGGCCCTAGGGTACACCCCAGGGCTACGTCTAACGATTTAAAATTAGGGGTTATTCCTGTTTGGCCCTCGTCCTGTCCCAAACAGGAATCAAAATTCCTGCCTGTCCCCGAATTGGACGTGTTAAAGCAATAATTTTTATTTGTTATAGTGTTAAACCACACTTAGGTCTTTACATTTGAAAATGAAAAAATCTTATCAAAATTTTAAATTCCGACGGGATTCGAACCCGCAATGATACAAGCGATCTTCCTTTAGCCGGAGTGCCTTTACCAATTCGGCCACAGAACCTTTGTCGCCAGAGTTGAAAATCATGATAGGACCATACTATCGATTTAGATAAGATTTTTTTAATTTTCAAGTGTTAAAGCAATTTTGTTTTATTGTAATTTAACGCAAAATCTATAAAAATTACCAACTTGTGATGTATTTTATACCTGAGTACAAAGTTTATAAGTTTATAAACTTTGTACTTTTATACCTAAGTACAAAGTTTATAAGTTTATAAACTTTGTACTTAGGTATAAAATACATCACAAGTTGGTAATTTTTATAGATTTTGCGTTAAGCATTCCTGTTATACTAGCCTCTCTGTGTGCTCGATAAATGTATTTTAGTAACTTTTTTGTGAACGTCGCTATTACCTATGCTAATAGCCATTTACCAGTCGTCCGTGGTCAATGGTTACTGCATACCCTCAGGCCATTTAGGCGTTTCTCTCATATAGCTACTTAAAAGCGCGTTTTTTGCGAAATCGTCCTAGATCCCCATAATTACGACATCGGCTTAGAAATTAACGAAAATGTTTGATTCAGCCCCTGAGCAACAAAAAGAGCAGTTGGCCTAGTGGGTTTGTGCTTCAACTTTCGATCCGAAGGTCGTGCGTTCGACTCCCGGCCATCTATCAACGGATTCTTCAATTACTTTGACACGCGCATTAAACGGTGAAGGAAAACATCGTGAGGAAACCCGCGAAATAATCAGCCCTACACTTATTGGCCATCTCTCCCGTAGATAAGACCTATTTAGCTGAGAGGATGGTTTAGAGTCTAAAACCATCCTCTCAGCTAAATAGGCCCAGCCAGCACCTAAAGTCTGAACTTTAGACTTTAGGTGCTGGGCCTACATGTCCCAGGCACTACAGTGTCCAAGAATCTAGACATAGATTATTATCTCTAGACGCTGTATAGTTTAGATTATCTTTAGTAAAGAAGTCTAGATGCCTTGAGCGACTTTAGAGATATTTTGCATCTCAGTCGCGTAGCTTTTGAAAGTCTCCGTGTGAGAGAAGCCTAACAGAAATAAAAATATAAAGTTCCGAGATGGGTCGCCGATCACTTGTGATTACTTATACTTACGGGCTATTTCACTTTAACTTAATAGTACTTTCAACATTATTCGCGAAGTTACATTATAAAAATGCATTTACAATTTTGCATGTTTTGTACAACGATAATCATCGATGATAATGATACCTTACTCAGAATGGTCCGATTTGTGTAACAAAACAAAACAGCATTCTATGTATCCCCAAAGCGCGGTAGACATTATCTCAGACCTTTAGGCATTGTAGTATCCTTTGAAGATGTCCAAGGGGTGGTCAGAGGTGGTCAGAGTATATCCAAATACATAATTGGTAGGTACATGCCAACATTTTGTAGAAATTAGCGTTACATACGTGACAGATCGCTCATCGCCGCTATTAGGAAGCTAACTGGTTTCACCACGATGTTGTCCTTCACCGTTGAGAGCTCGTGTTGCTCGTGATTCACGGCCAAGATTCGAACCCACGACCTACGGATCGAAAGTCGAGGTACCTACTAACCAACTCGGCCAACACGGCTCTAAGGTAATAAAAAAGCGATCCCCTCAAGCCGGAGTGGCTTAACCATCTCGACCAAGGAATCCACATTCGTCGAGTCGAAAATCTTGTATCAATTTTATTGTTTGAATCCCGTTGGAATTTCATTTTCAATAAAATAGTGCATGCTTTTCGTTTCTCCGATGGCCACTTATCTGTAGTTTGAACATGCAGCAGTTTTCAGAATTGTTTCACATTTCATCGAGGCATTGTTGAATCGTGTTACAGCATGACCAATTGTCTGCGTACTTCGAATTCAAGCTATCATGTAGGTGTATTTTAATCTGATATTGTGAAGGCATTGCTTTTAGTAAATAATTAATATTGATACAAAGGGCTTATCGAAAGAAAACAAGACATAAAACTACATAAATACCTACTCATAGTCTTAATTATTTATATTTAGTTTTTGCCGACAACTTCGCTTAGGTACGTGGTAACTAAGTTTATTAATTTTCAGCGGTTCGGTTCAGCCATAAACTAAAACATTTGCACAATTTTAAATGCGTAATATTATTAGGAGAGATTTATTTCCACCCAACTTAATAGTACCACGTAGTACGACGGAACTCTATTCTACTCTCAACTGAATAGATTTACCTATTGTGGTTTTAGTTAAAAGCTTAGACTTAGATTTTGTTAAAAGGTGTAGGTACCTAAGTATTGAATTTGATCATGGAATGTGCAGCGCAAACAAACTGGGGGACTCGTAAGTACAGCTGTGTAAAGTTCTTATATTGCCATAACAAAGCTAAAATGGTTAAAACCAATTAGATTTTAGTTTTAAGTTTTAAAAACACAATCGAGAATAAAAAAAAACACAATTTGATTGAGGCTCCTGCGGGCCTAAAAGGCCGTTACAGCAGAATCATAATCTGAATTGCACTAAGTAATTACCTAAGTATATGACGTCTTATAAAAAAATATATATTTATGTATCCGGGTATTTATCACGTATAAGTAGATATTACCTTTTCATTTAGCCCGTCGAAACGTCTCGGGTTAAATAAAAAGGTAATTTACGTGATAAATACCCGGACACATAGGGATGTATTAATAATGTGTTCTGATCGCGAAAGATTAAAAAAGACAAAAGATAAAAAAGTAACAGAAAACAGTACTTACACTGCAGCTTATTGAAATTCAAAGTGCCTTGGAAAGTCACTAGCCGCGAAGAAAATAACCAAGTACCTAATAAATGCCGCGTCTTTTGTCCGACTACTTCCTAGGGATCAACACTCTCACGGGAATGAGAAATAGCCCTTTTTACACACCGCGTTTTTTTTACAACTACTAGACCAACTAGGAAATTAAATGGTGATTTTACTTCCTAGTTGATCGAAGAAATTAAATTAAAGTGATTAAATTTCATGAGGCTAAAGCGGTAGAACTTTTTCAAGCAAAAAGTTTGTGCCAACGAATTTGCGTTCAAAAGGCGTGCGCCTAGCTAACAAAAACAGTACTAGCTAATATAAATTCTGAAGGAACTGGTAGATAAAAAAGTAACACCTATTTATGTTGTTTCACACTGCTGGGTACTGGGGTGCTGGGTACGGGTACCCTTACCTTTCTCTCTTTAAACTCTTTAAAAAGTAGTAGGTGGTACCTTGGATATTTTCTATGAGCCTCTAGATAAAGTAGTTCACTATAAAATGAGTTATTTTTTATTGAAATTGCATAAAAGATTGATTTGCACTGATGATCACAAATAAAAGTGTAAAAAAAAAAATATTCAAGGAGCCTTTTCGTAAATTTTATCTTATCTGGCCATCCATTCTCATAATATTTATCAGATATAACAGTACCACCGACTGACTCATATTGCATGATTTCAGTTTAGTCCCGGCTATGAAGGAATAGCATCATGGTTTTGTGTTTTATAACAAAATTTACAGTTTGAAACGAAATAACGTTAGGCATACAGTGGTACCTACTGGGAAACCTTTAGAACCTGTGAGTAGGTAATGGGCAAATTTGTATGGCGCTTGGCCTATCAGCGGCGATTAATAGACTGTGTATTTTTATTAAGATATAGTCGTGTTTATCTATAGAATGTGAATACAAGGTTGTGGGATATTTAGGTTACCATAAAAAAGTTATACAAGGTGAAGAATAATTTTTGCCCCTAAGGGTAGCTACCTACCTTTTCTTTTGTAGTTAGAAAGTTTTCTTCTTAGACAACTATTGGTTAATTTTGAAGAAAAACATATTGCATTTTTAGATTGAAGCGCTCGTGGCGTAGCTTTCTGAGACGTTCTTGATTGATCGTTGAAGTTAAGCAAGTGGCATTTACGAGCTGAGCGCTTCCGTGCTTCGGAGAGTACGTTGAATTGATAATTGTGGCTACCCTTAAGGGGCCAAAGGCAAAACTTTCGCTTAAAGTAACTTTTTTCCTAAATGAAATTTTATGGTACTTCTAGAACAAAAGTTATTCTACAATATATTCTCATTCCACTGCTATGATACTTACCAATTTTGTTGATGGATATTCTCCTTTATGATTTGCCTCAATAATAATGTGTAGATAATTTTTTTATTAATTGAATGTATCAATCATCAACATAAACTTACTTTAAACATAAAAAAATGTCAGTTTCAAAAATGCGATACATATGCTAAACTTATTTAACTTACTTTTATTTAAAGGTAGGTATCTATATAATAAATAAACTTTTTTTTCAGGAATAAATTATTACAAAGACACTTACTTACTTAATTTAAAGTGAAATATCAGTTGTCACTGACAATTAGTAAACAATACCTACCGCCAAATAAAGTATGGATTCAACGACCAATTTTCCTAATATTAATGGAAGGACAAAAACGTTATTACTTAATGGATTATTATTCTGTGGGTTGCGTGGTCATAGAAATACTGTCGATAAACTCAAGAATATCGAGGAACATCTCACAAAAGGTGCAGATGTCAATGCACCAGATGCGAATGATGACAATAACACACCTTTGCACATTGCTGTTGAGATGGATGAACCAGACTTAGTCAAGGTACTCCTAGAATTTGGGGCAAATGCTAACGCGAAGAATAAAAACGAGTACAGCCCATTAGACCTTGCACTAATATCTAAAAATAGAAACAAAATAGAAATAGTAGCAATTTTAAGAGCACCAATAGAGAATCGTAACGAAGATATGCAGCTAAAAATAATGAATACTAGAAAAAGGGAAGAAGTGAAAAAATCGGCATTTGAACGTAAAAGAGATTTACACAAAGAAACAACATTGTTATACAAAAGCCGGCCCGGAACAGCGGGAATTAGAGGACAACTTTATGAAACAAAATTAATAGGATTATTATTACATAGAGCCCTAAAAGATAAAGAAATTGACAAATTTTACCTAAGTTCCAATGTGGAAGGATTGGGTGCCTTTGATGATATAGTTTTTAAGTATTATTTAAAAAATGATAGAAAACCCAAAATTGTTTTCATACAAGCTAAACACAAAGATAACCCAGCGAAAGCTAGACTTACTTTGAACAGTGTACTTAAGTCAAATGATGATTTTAGTTTAGACAAATATTTTGAGAGTTATATAAAAATAGAACACACAATTAAAATAAAAAAGTGTACAGATGAGACATTATTTCAAAGTGAACTAATACCAGATTTGTGTTTTATAATATATACGCCAGCGGTTGAACAGTTTGATAAAAAAAGGTTTGTTGAAGTTCACGGCAAAGAAACTTTAGCATTTACCAATGATAAAAGGAAAATATTCATGTTTAAATATGATGATGAGGATATTGAAACATTGTTGAAAAATGTCTTAAAGTCACGTGCGTATTCCCTTGCACAAAAATTTGCAAAGAGCATTGCCAAACATAATAAAAATATGATGTGGGATGACTTAATCAAAGTTTATCATGTATTTTTAATTAAAAATGTTGTTCAAATTTGTGTTGTTAAGGAAGAATGTCTTATCGGAAACTTTCGAAAAAGTTTTCTCGAGAGCAAAGATGAGATTTTGGTTTTAATGAAAGAAACCATATTTAAGGAATTAAAAATGCTTGATAAACTATTAAAGAAATCCAGTGAAATTACTTTTGAATTCCAATTACCAAAGAATTTTGGAAATACAAACGTGTCACATAATGAAAATGAATGTATAAAGCGATGTAAAGTATTTGATAAGATAATGAGATTTAGAGAAAAGTCAAATAATTTAAGCACAATAGAGATAGATGATAACATGGTTGAAAATAGTAAGACACTTAATGAAAAAGACATAGCTATGATCGGGGATTTGGTTGGTGAAACACTTGTTTTTGATGGTGAGAGCGGATTTCTAAAGCTTAACACAGAGGAAAAAGTCTCAGAAGTTACTAAAAGAGTATTGGAAAAGGTAAAATTATTTATACCAGTCGAAAACGATTTAAACAGTTTAAGGTTTGATATCACCGTTCAAAACTTTCCACAAGTTTCGTTATGTAATTTGAAACGCCACAGAAAAATGCTAATTGATTTTTTAGGAAAATTAATGTTTTGTACTGATCAAGCTGACGAAGAAGGCGTAGAAAGTATTTTGAAAAACGAAATACACGATCAATATATTTCAGAAAGCAACGAAAATAAATATTTCTGTAGTATTAAAGACGATGCTATTTATTTACAATATCACGATAGAACACAAAAATGGTGGAAGAATCCTAAAAAATATTTGACAGATACTTGTAAGTTTTACGAAGAATCTAAAAAGATAATTACAGATAGCCCTATGATAAATGTATTCAGCTACGTTTACATTAAAAAAATTAGCTCATATAATTTAAATTTTGATCAAAAGTCTGTTAATTGTCTGAATCTGCAAAGTTTTTTGAACTATATAAATACAAACGTTTTGCACATAAGTAGTAAAGATATAACATGGACTAGTTTAAAGGTTTTACAATATTTCAATCACAATCAAACAAGGACGAATTTTGAATTTATCGACTATGATCTCGTCAGTGCCGAAGTTAAGGAGGAGGTTATATTAAAGGAAATATCTAAAACACAAAAAGATGTCGTCATTATCATTGTGCTAAATGATGCCAGCTCTATTTCAAAATTATTTATTCAAAGTATTCAAAATACCATTAAAAAAATTATAGTGATATCTCATTCTAGCTCGTTAAATATTCAAAATGAAAACCTTACTTGTTTAGAACAAATAGACCAAAATAATAGTTTTAGTGATCTTGATTATGAGACAAAACAATGGATTTACCTACAGAAAACAATTTTGCTTCAAGGTTTTGAAGTTTCTTTTAACTCCATTATAGATCAAAATATTGAAACCTATTTGACCAAGACAATACTTCATAAATTAATGAGCAGTAACGTTATCGAAATTGGGAAAGAGCTTAAGCATGTTGATAACTATTATAATTATAGGGATGTTTATATACATCGTTATTTATGCCGCTGTCTAAATGTAAATTGGGAATGTCGTAGTTTTGTTAACGTCATAGAACCTACAGGTTCTTCAATAAGTGCTATAAAAGGGGCTATAAGTGAAAACAAGAACGATGTGTTAATAATTTCAAGTGATAAAACCGCGTTTGAAGAAGTTTGTCACAAGTTAAATAGTGTGAATGTTCACTGGTTTCGTCGAAAGGACAGTGAAACGTTACATTGGATTAAAACTAATGGTAATCTTCAAAAGTTACTTCCATATATCCAAAAAATCCAATGTAATGAAAATACGCGTTGTTCATTTGAACCGAAAACGTTGAAGGACATAAACGATAAAGTTGTAGTAATATGTGGTGAGCCTGGGATGGGTAAATCTTCCCTTCTCACACATTTGATGATGCAAACGAAACTTTTCTATAAATCGATGTGTATTATAAAGCTAAACTTGCTTGACCTTACGAATGAGTTCAGTATATGGCATGAACGTAATATTACAAGATTGAAGTGGTTATTGTTAGTTATATATCGGGCATTTTCTATAAACAATGCTGATGTCGTTAGCTCAACAAAAAGAGAAAACAATGAAGAGTTTGCTAATTTATTTCATTGTTTAAATGTTGATAGTAATAATCGAGTTTATCTGAGTTGTGAAGACGACGATATAAAAAATATTAGCCAATTCACTGTTTTTGAATTTCGGGTTTTTTTAAACATGTATAACAACAAAAAAATATCTGTAATTTTAGATGGTTTTGATGAAGTGTGTCCTGATTATAAGAACGAATCAACAGAATTATTTAAAGAGTTGATCAAATCTCGGATTTCACAATTATGGATTACTTCTAGATCTTATTTGATTTTAAATGAACTAGAACTTGAATTGAATACAATTGCGTATACATTGAAAAGTTTCTCAAGTAATGATCAAATTAGTTTTTAAAAAAAGTTATGGACTAAAAGTTGTAGGGAACGGCGTGACAGTATGGATTTCTACGTACAAAGTTTCTTAAAAGCGATTTTACTCAAAATAAAGGACTACAAATATGATTTTACAGCAACACCACTTCATCTTCACATGATCGCAGAAACATATGAAACATCTTTCAATAGTTTTTATAATTCTTCTTCGCCATATTCTAGATATTGTGACTCTTTCAATTTGATAACTCTTTATGAGAAATTTATTGAGATTAAATTTTATAAAATACGTTTTGGTGAAAAAAGAAATTGTTTATGTTATAAAGACCCCAACATCAAAATAATCATAGAACTAGCTTACAATGTATTTCTTGCGAATCATAAAATTCTGGCTGCCTATGCATTACTGCACAAGAATAATGATGCAGGAATTTTGAATGAAGAAGATTTAACACGTTCACTTGAATTGATCCAGAGATTTAATTCAGGCGAAGAAAAAACTGGCATTATTGGAATGATTTATCAAAATATACCAAGATTTGTCCATTATACGTATGTCGAATATTTTTACTGTGAATTTCTTTGCGATAAACTCAAGCAAAATAACGAGTCAGCTTGGAAATACTTAAACCATATTCTAGTAAACGACAAAAAAAGTATCACGGGTTTTTTTGATGCAAAACTGGAAATTGACAAAGTATTGTCAAAACTGACTTCTAAGAATTTATGCGATTCTTTGCTATCCCATTCTACTTCACAATCTGCACTAAATCACGCTGTCACTGAATTTCATAACAATATTGCTTTGTTTTTATTAAACAACCTTGATACATATTTAAATAATGACAATTTAGATGATTTCTTATACTTAGTTTTAGAAAGAAGTATATTTCCGTGTTTTTTACATTGTGCTTCCGATGAACGAAACTTAATCGTGATGGATAGAATTATAAAAATAATTATCAGGTTGGACTGCACTAAATTAGTTAAACTATTTTTTATTAAGGAAACCCCAATATGTAACATATACTTCCTTGTATTTCTTCATCAAAACCCGAGGGACAATGAGGTCAGTGATGATACTAAAGCTGTCATAGATATGATGATTCAACATCTAAATACTAACGACTTGACCATTTTACTGGCTACTCCCTTGTTTGGGCTGAGATATCTTACAATTTTACATTTTTCCTTAATAAATCGTTCTCATACGCAAAATGTTCTGGAAAGCATTATCAAAAAATTAAATCCCGATCAACGTATGACAGTATTTAGTGTCAAAGATGACTCTGGAAGAACACCGGCGCATTATGCGGCTCTAATGAATAATAGACATTTTTTTAATGTAATGGCATCACTTGTAGACAAAGAGCAATTTCAAACAATATGTACTACTAGAGATGAACATGGTCAAATACCTTTGATGTATTTCAATAAATCTTCTTTCTGTTTAAATGAGTTCAGGTCTATATGTGCTAAAGCTGATATAGACATTGATGTTGTTGAGCAAGATGACAAAACAACAACAATCGCATTGTATTATAAAAATAAATGAAGAGGTATGTACATTTCGATGTAAAAAAAAAATACTGAAGTTTTTTGTTTTTTTTTACCTTAGCTTTGACTCAAAACTACAAAGGTCACATACTAAAAACGTAAAACTGTAGAGTTTTTAGTACGTATCCAACGCGATTTTTGAAACTTGTGCTTACCAGTAGTACTTGGGTAAACTCTTTTAATAGTTCCACCAATATAAGAGTTAAATCAAATAGACATCTATCAGAAAAATCATGATAAAATGGTCCACTTAGTTTTAAAAATGCAATTTTACGAGAAACCCTAGCGCAGACTGAACGATGCAATGACCCTTTGTCGACTTCTGAGTAGGCTACGTAGAAAATTGAAACGTATTGTTTTACAATAAGAACCATTCTTGAAATTGAAGATGAGTATCCATGCATAGGCCGCATAGCGCACGGGACATGTCTCGAGACATTGGAATAAAAAAGAAAAAAACTGGAGGAAATGGCACGTACGCGTCTCGTCGTCCACTTTACAGCCTGCGTGTTGTCGCATATTCATCTACATGCAACTTGCCGATCGACTTCAAACTTTAATCTCATCAGCATAAAGCTGGTATTCGTCGACAAAGTTGCGTATAGCGTACAGTTTTTTGTTTGGCGTCGTAAGAGTAATTTTATTACTTTACTACACATGGCTATTACGTGTAAAGAAACTATTTTAGCGACTCGAAAAATTGTTAGGGAGAGAAACATGGTAACCTTGTTTATACTAATTTAGCTACTACCTACCTGTGGCTTCACCAACGTTTTAAATAGTCTAAATTCTAAGGTATGCTGTTCAAATTAATAGAGTTAATTTGTATACCTAATGTAGACTATTCTAGAAATGTATATACTTACTTATATTTATATAAGTAGGTACCTACTTAGAAAACCTTACTTACTTATAAGCTACAAAATTATTTGGAAAATGTAGGACCTAATTATATACTTAGTACTTTATATGGCGCAATGGTGCCCCTCGGTGACCTTACTATTTGGTGATACGTGATTTTCTTCAGATATCTCTTCTTTGTGAAATTGAGTACCTAAGTACATTTTTATCTATAGATCTTGTTGCAGTATTTAGTCCCACACACTTAATTATTACCTAGATATAATGCTAGATTTGTACGCCTACAACGGGTAGACTGTTATAACAATTCTTTTGTAATATTTTTTAAACACAGTTTTACAATAAATGATTTTATTCTTATTTTATTTTCTTATTCCCTTTCAATAAGTTCCTGCTTTCCGATGCAGGATGTATGCGAAATGTTTGGTCTGTTAACATTCCAGTATGTTAACTTGATGTGGCTTTTGATCTAATAATGTGACCTCACAGAAGCCGTACTCTGTAATCCGAGGTGGCATGGAAACCTTTATACTGGTTACCGCTATACTCATACCTTTTGCCCCTATACTCTGAAATTGATCTGAATATGTAGATATATAATATGAACATGCTCCTGACTACCTCCTTACACATCTCCAAAGGATTTAGTAGAGGTTTGTAAGGCCATCTATTAAATGCCTAAAGATCTGAGAAAGTAGTACCCTACAAAAGTACTAGAGAGAATAAGAAAAAAAAACATTAATCATGACTGTGGTCCAAAAAAGTACTTTTTTCCCACCATCTTTAATTAAATATGGATAAGGAAGTGCGCAGATAGGTACAGGTGTCATTCAATTGTTGCTCGGTCGATGCTTAACCGGTCTCAAGAGATGTAGTCGTAGCGTTATTTAAGCGTGCATTTCGTCACGACAACCGTTATGTTTAACCTGCATTTATCTGCTTACGTAATTGGGCTGTACGTACACGCCTATTTAGTGATGGAATTTAATAACTGTAAATCAGATGTAATGTTAACTTAGAGCTATAATTTTTTGCTACGCTCTTAGAGACCTCTACGATACTTCGACTTTAGGGATCAGAATCTCATCCCAAGATTCTAATCCAACGTGAAAAGATATGATTATTCTTCTTTAGTAGATGCCTATTGAACAATTTTTTTTGTCTGTGAAAGTTTGTTATTCTTTTAAATTTAAATGTTGGGTACTAAATCTTTTCTCTATCATACGTTATACTTGTGGTTATACTATAAAATCTATCTTTTCAATATTTTACTTAAATTTTTTCGTCTTCCTGAAACTCATTTTCAAATTTTTATTTTTAAGACCATGTCATCGCTGTTTTCCAGGCTAACACAGATCAGTCATGCATGATAATGGTCTGGTCATTATAATGACTCAGGAGAACCGTAACTGGATTACAGAGTTCTTCAGAAGTACGCGGAAGAAGCATCCACAAATTATGGCTAATTTGGCGTTCGCAGAAACATTACCGCGGTTTCAACTCATCACAGAACACTTTCTGTGTAGGGTTACCACACTTATAACAATGAGATTTTACTAATAGAGACGTTATACTCATTTGAAAAAGCTCTAAAACGCGGCGGAATTTTGTCATAGCTACTTAGGTAGAATATAATGCAGCTTTGTTTAATATCAATCAAGAAAACTAAAAAATAGCAGAAATATATTAAAACCCCGTTGTCAGAAAGAGATAAATTATGTGCGTGCTGCGTGTAAATGCGTGTAACATCGGAGTAAGACAAAGTGCGACTGAGTTGATTCAAGCTAACAAGCTTGAGTTTTGTTCGCCACGCAGAGCGAGGTACAACGCATCTACTTCAGTTTATATAAGTACCTACTTAGAAATAAAGAGTATCAAAATTAGGATTTTTTAAAACCCGACATTAAATGTCTCCCATTACAAGGTATAAGTGTCTCATAATATTAGGTTAGATTAGAGAGAGAGAGAGATCGTATCGCGAATCTCCTACCCAGATGAAAATTCACCGGAAACATTATCGATACTTTTAAAATCTTGTGTGTAAGAAATACAAGGATTTTTTATACTAAGTTACGTAGTATAAAAATTACTTGAAAAAATAAAAATAAAATAAATAAGTTACTTACTTATTTATTAATTAACTTGACACTGACAATATTGTTTTTTTACCTGCAGTAGCCAAAAAAAAAATCTACCGATGAAGAAAGAATACAACATGCCAAAACATTGGAAATGTTCCGTTCCGTTGTTCCACGTAAAGCAATATTGAAGGGAGTCGTGTAGAACGAAACTCCAATAATATGGTAATGCAAAAACAATATTGACGCTGTATGGGATAGGCGATCTAAGTAAGTACATACTTTCGTAATGAATTTTGTTGAAGGTGTTCGAGATAGGAAAATAAAAAACTAGCTTTGTACTAGCTCGACTGGATCCAAAATTTGATGAAAGTGAAAAAGTTAGTAAGTGTGGTTTAACACTAAAACCAATTATAAAAGTTGATGGTTGATTTAGTGTCACAACGTCGGCTAAATTCGAAAACCTCGCAACTCCGTCTTTTTGACGAAAATGATTTTTAGTTGCAGTTTCTAGAGAATTAGATTTTCTACCAAACTGCATCAAAAAATCATTTTCGTCAAAAAGACGGAGTTGCGAGGTTTTCGAATTTAGCCGACAATAAAGTACCTAACAACTGAGCTGAATGCTTTTCTGCTAAGAAGCTGTGTAGTAAATGCCGGACATTTCATTGTCGTGAATGATTGTTTTTCAGCCATTCCGATCTCTTGCGGCTAATATTGGTTCTACATATATTTATGTAATAGCTCTCTCGATGTTACCAAAAACAAAGTAACCAACGAGAAGTAAATTGCTCAACGCGATAAACTTGAGAGAGCAAAGATCCACAATTTGCAACTTATAAAATTAAATTAGCAAGATGCCTCCCAATCCAGTTGAAATTTAACTCAAGTGGAACAATATTTAATGCACAACAACTGAAAATAATTTAAACAAATTAACTCAATCAAAGCTCCTTTGTATAAGTTGGTAGTTTTACCCCTTTTTTACCCCAGAACAATAAAAACGATCTTTGTTGTAACAAGCTAAGTCGAGCTAAGTCGAGTCGAAAATACTTTCTGATTGGTGCCATAAAAATTGGTGAATTGAAAAATTTGGTTGAGGATCTTCGGAGTTATGAACAGAATACACCTCGAGAGTGCAGAAAATTGCTCAGTTTATTACTTATATTGAAGTCGGTTTTTTTTATTTTTTGTTTAACACTAGCTTCCGCCCGCGGCTTCGTTCGCGTGGTATCCGAATAAAAAGTAGCCTATGCCCTTGTTCCTAGTCATTATCTATCGATATTTTAAATTTCAGCTTCAGGTTGTCGAATTATAGAGGAACAAACATACATCCATCCATCCATCCATCTAAACATCCAAACTTTCGCATTTATAATATTAGTGTGATAAGTGTGATGTGGCTAACGCTGGTTACGGAGTTTTTAGGCTGCCTGAAGGCCTCCGCAATGGCTTGACTACTACAATAAACGACAATCATTAGTACGGAGCAAGAAAGTACCCTCAAAAGCTCGCTACACTCGTCGTATTATTATCTGTTCTGTGGCTTCATCGTTGCAGGGTGAGAGCACGCACAAGTGCCTACCTATAGGTGTACATGTGTACATGTCTATTTAGTTACCACCTAGATGTACCTACCACAGAAAACTACCAAGACCATGATCTCATGAACGTGAAATTTAAAGCACCACATAGGGTAAGGTTTCGGTGAAATAAACTCATATCTACGATTTTGAAAGTCCTATTTCTAAAAGGTGTAGGTGAAAAGATTGCAGATTGTGTTATTACTTAGGTACTTTGTTGTTTTACTTTATTAAATATCTGAATAGAAAAATTGTTAGCACGGTTAGAAAAAATCATCAAAATCGTTCAAACCGGGAGGAGAAAATTGCGTGTTTATAGAAACACACGCACACTGACATTTCACAGTCATTTTTATAATGTTACATTTTACAATAAGTAAATTACGGGTTGGCAACATTTTCGTTCAAAACAACAAAACAGGCGAACTTACCAGAAAACATCGAGACTTCAAACGTTACATCAGAAGCTGTTGGTGCACCTGAGGTTGCCAGGGGGAGGCCCTTTGTCTGCACACCGTCATTACTTTGTCAAAGGTCCTCGGCTAGGCACGTACGTTATCCTGGTTTCAAATACTCAGGATGTCTGTGTCTGTGCTGTTTGTAGGTACTTTGTATGGGAAGGGTAGTGCTTTGTCCTTTAGTACTGGGGTGCCAATGATGCAAGTGCTTATCGTACGTTGTTGTCTACATTACAGTATTTTCTTCAGAAAAAATATTTTGTTTGTACTATGTACAATTTTGTCTATTTATTTTTTCTCTTGTCTGAGAATAAGCTAACTCTTTGTAATTGTAATAAAGCCGGTCGGTTTTTGGCACAACGTAGTAGGCACTGCTTGTTCGGCTTACGGTTCATTAATGAGCTATATTTAATTGCTCAAGTGACCGCTAAACGTGCCTCTGAATTACCGTATGAGCGACTGCCGGCAAAAACTTGGCTTGTAATTACCCGTTCAAGTGTTAAACTTAAGCGTAGCGGATTGCGAAATATTAATTATCAGACTAAACATTTAGGCTGAATTGGTTGACATACAAGAAAATACAGCGCTATCGAATATAGTTTATGTAAAATCTGTGAGCATTTGTCGAGACTCGAGATTGCTTGATCTCCTATAAACTATCTATTAGACATGAGTTACAAACAAAAAACTACCCCATAGTTTAAAAATGAACTAACATCAAAAGAGTGTTGAAATACTCCTAAGTCTTTCACTTAACTCCTAAGAGGTTGCAAGAAACGCCCGACTTACGGAGTGTCGGTCAAGGGGCCAGGCGACAGTGGCTCGCGTTCCAAGTGTTCCAACGAGCCATTACGGCTTGGAATATGTGGGGAAAACTTCAGCATCCATGCAAGATGTCTTCTTCCTATATGAACAAAAGGCTATGTTCATATCGCCATAATGAATTTTCAGAACAACACATTTCTAAGTAACGGTTTTGGAATGTTTATTTGTCCTGCTTTCAAGTCACAGAGCGACGGATTGACGTGATTTGTGTGGAGATAGTTGGAAGGCTGGAGAGTAACTTATGCTACTTTTTATCCGGCGAGCGAAGTCGCGGGCAGCAGCTAGTTGTAACATAATTTATCAGAGGTTATCCTCTTGAACTTTCCTAAAGACGTTTTGAAGACTGTTTTTATTATTCCACTCTTCTCGTTGCTTTCAGCCTGAATACTTGAATAGGTTAGTTAGCCCAACAAATTATTAAACATATTTGATGGATTTGCAACACGCTTTGAGCTTTAATTTTACCTTCTTTAATAAAAAAAGTCGTCTAAATCTTTGGAGATATCTAAATTGTCTTTATAAAGATGTGACTAGCTGATCTGAGTGCCAATTCTACTAACAAACTTTTTATCAACCTCAAGCAAAACCTCAACTAAAGCTTTGATTTTGTTTTGTTTCCTATTGACCATCGACTCTGTTGTGGTAGGTAACGTTTTCAACCAAATTACTGTCATTTTGGAGAACGAAACAAAATGCAACGGAATGAAAAAGGAACGATTTGACGTTGTAAATTAGTAAAATTGGCCTTTGATACGATGATAGGTACTTTTTCTTTGTTTGATACGTTGTCCTGCCCAAACAAAATTTCTATTGTTGATAAAATCTCATGAACAACATCAAAGTAACCAAAGGCGGCGCTGCTGTTTTCAAAATATGTCACGCTTATTTTTTGGCCTGTTACAAGTATCCCTACTAAGCTATCCCTTTAATTTTTATTTATATAGACAGAATGTTAACGTTATCTTCACGAGCTGAGTATAAGTTACTGCAATTAATGGAGCAGCAATATGTCTTTGCGTTGCTAAAAATTGAATAAAAATAAAGGCGTTGTGAAACTCGAGCGACCGGAATAGTTTTGATGCCATTACAGGCGGCTCATTAAAACAAGGGCAATGAGCTACCATTCGTTGGTGCCGGTATTACAGTATCCTGTGGATGTGATATTATGGACCGTCGGTATACTTACCGTAATCATAAATTGGTTATAATGTAGGTATACCTATCGTGTGTAATTCAATAGGACATGCAAAATAATTTTGGTAAGTACCTAGGTACTAAGATTTTACTTATTTTTTAACCGACTTCCAAAAAGGAGGAGGTTCTCAAGTCGACTGTATGTTTTTTTTACCCGGCTGACTGTCAAGTCAGACAGGGTTATGTAGATCGCGCGTTTCTATGTATGTTCGTGGGTATGTAAGTAATATTCTTTATTACCACGTTACTCCTAAACGGCTGGATGGATTTTGATGAATGAGGTATCGTTAGAATCGTCTCCATCTCGATTGTGCTCTAGAATACTTTTTATTTCGATAAATCAAATAGTGCGGCTAGAAAATGCAATAATGTGTGAATTTTCAAAATGAAAATCACGCCATCATATCAAAATCCATGTCAAAATCAAGAGGTTGGTGGACTGATATCAAATATATTTTTTTTTAAATCTAACATGACATCTTCGAAGACTAAAACGAGTCTCAAAATTTTTGAAAATCTATTTTTCGCCCTAAACAGAATTGCTAAACAAAATGCATACTAAAACTTTATATTTAGTCACACGCAACGTTTAGAACAAACTGCATCGAAATTGGTTCAGCCATTTAGGAGATATCTCATATTTAAGAAATATCTTACACGCTTTTAATTTTACACACAGAGCCATCTGTGTGTCAACTGTCACAACAACGTTTAGGAAAATGCACACGGCATCGAACCCTAGATATCTACCTATTAATAAAATTGTAATTTATTTTTGTGATTGATAAGATAATGCTGTTTCCAACTTTTCAGTTCAGCCGGGTTTTTTTATTTTTGAATAAATTGCTTGTTTGTATGTGTTTTACGCGATTTCTCCGTCAATTGTGGACCGATTTTGAAAATTCTTTGTTACAAAAGGAATACTCCCGAGGTGGTCCCATTGTCACCAAATCAGGATCTGATGAGGGGATCCCATGGAAATCGAATCAAATTTTATAGATATTTATTGTGTTTGTAGAACTATCGGGCTGAAATTTTGCACACTTATAGATTCTCTTCTTCTTTTGCTTTCGGTGACATAATTGCTAATTTATCAAATCCGATTGGTATTTAGTTCTAGAGATTAGCGTGAACAAACAAACTCTTCAGCTAGATCTAAACAAAACAGTCTTAAGATTGATTCTTCGTGACATGCAAGACCCTCGCTATCGTAATTTTTCACCCCTTGATATCACTAACGTTATTTTCACCTTACCGGTCCGGTTTATAATTATCCATCATTTTGCACCGGTGGACGCGATCATTCCGAGTAATTGAACAGCATTGGAGCACGTCAAGGCGAACAGTAACTGGCCACGCTTCGTTTGCTGGCAAATCAATCGTCACTCCTGGATCTTTCTTGGTCTGTCTTAGAATGTCAAAACTAAATAACTCATACAAATGGAGAAAGCCATGTACGTAATACGGCTCATTTTAAATGACAATTAGCTTATTAAGCCCTAAAGGACCCGAAGACAGTGAAAATAGCGTGTAAGTTTTATACAGAGTTCATTAAACGCTTCCGACTGGCAGTGGCTTGGATCAGTTGATCTGCCTATGGATCGTTTACAATGATCATTAGATGGCTCAACTGGTTCTTATCGAGGTGTCACTCTCAGTCTATGAAAAGAGACGGCATATAGGCGACAACATTCCTATTGTGACGGCAACATTGTACAACATTATACAACATTATTATAGACGGCAACATTCCTATTGTGATTCTACTATAACGGCCTTTTTAACCCCGCTGGAACTTCAATTAAACCATGTGGGCACCACCATATCGAAGCCGTGGACGACCAACTAGCGTTATTTCGATTAGTGGGACTTCTTCATTTCATGACTATCGTGCTAGAATTCCGTCCCGTTGTTTAATCATGCGGAGCTGCAGCCGATGGTATATTAGCGAGATATCTAATAAGAACGGAACCGCACTGTCTGTTTACGGCTAATGGGGTCAGGCTACGGTTTGTTAGTTTTTATCGGCGCTTGTTGCCGAGAAAATGAGCTGGGAAGGCATAAGTGGTCTAGATACAGCGACACCGACTTGCACCTATTGATTGAAGCGCTCGTGGCGTAGCTTACTTAGACATTCTTGATTGATCGTTGAAGTTAAGCAAAGTAGTGCGCGGTCACAATTTGGATCGGTGACCGCTGGTTGCGTTACAAGCTCAGTGCTTCCGTGATTCGGAGGGCACGTTAAATTGTCGGTCCCGGCTTAAAGTCATGAAGGAGGCCTTTAGGCGGCCTAAAAACTCCGTCATCAGAGTGAGCCACTTGCTCATACGAACTTACTTACTTACTGATGGAGGTGCAGAACATTCAATTGTGGCCATTGGTAAACATAAATTAATCATCATAGAATAAATAATAATACTACGTATTTTAAATGGTGTTTCTGACAAATGAGCTTAAACTTAATAGGTAATAATAACCATTCCTAAGTATATAGGTTTGTAGTTACCTACATTATATAAAACAATAAATATGTGTAAATAACAGAAATGAATCTCATTGCCAACTCGTTATAAAAGCTTAGCGGGCGGAATCAGGGTCACAGGGAATGGATTCATGAAGCTGATCTCTATTTATATATTTAAGACAACCAACAGAAAAATCAAATAATAATTTCACTTTCTCAACATTTCAACTTACATCCAGCGTTTTTTCAATTACAGGACGCCTTAGCTTGCACAAAGAGTACCTACTCAACTTTATATTGAAAAAGATCTGAGGCATCCACAAGCATAATCTGTTATGAAAGTCAAAGCACTAGGTCCACTTAAGCCTAAGTACAACAAAATAGTTTGTTAAGTTTTTTTTTCAGAATATATGTCGTAAAAAAAAAACAAATAAAATAGTAGGACCGACCTGGTAAAATAACACGATTTGGCCATCAATTATCAGCAGTGCGATTTAGACCTTCTCGGAACGTATTCCGAATTCGGATACTTTTCTTCTCTGAAAAAACGTCAACTTTCCGAAGAAAATAATTGAATCGGATGCAATTTCGGAAGTCTGAATCGCACTGATGTACGCCCCTGTTGATGCTGGTTCATGGGATCAAGTCGTGCGAAATGATTTCACAGTTGACGTAAACAGCTATCGCAAACGGAAAATAGATGAAATCACATAAAAAGCATGAAATCATCATCAATAGGTAGGTACCTATCATTGACTGTAGTGAGTAAATACTAATTGGACTTGGTAGCTTTTTTTTCAACACCTCTCTACACGCCTCTCTAGATGCCCTTTTATTATAAATATCATCTTTAGATTTTTCACGAAATATTTAGTTAGCTGATCTAGAAGCTTAAAATTACTACTAGTAGGTAGTTCTTTTTTAAACCGGTTAGTACCCACCTCCACCCTATATTAATTCCATTGTTAGGCATGCAAATCCGTGATTAGCATGCGGATTAGCATACAGATAGAGGTCATTTCGTAACCCTGACCATCGGGTATGAATAGCAAGATAGGAGGGTGGGCTCCGTAACATGCACGCGAAGCAAACTCATGTGCTAATATTTGTTCACGAACGTAAGCACATAATCCAACGGTACCTACTCGTATAACAAAATACTCTCATAATCATACGAATTGTGCAAAAGTAAATAGAAAAGTGCTCGATACTAGACATTGGTCCATTCTGAGTGTTGCAGTCCTCTACTAAACATGTGCCTTTAACGTACTAGCTGTGCTCCGCGAAGAGGTTATACATTTATAAATGTTGATGCAAAAGTCACTACAGTACTACCAGATAAATAATGGGTATCGAAAAACATCGGAAACAATCGTATAAAATTACAAAAACTATTGACAAAAAAACTAATTTGGAAATGCAAATTACTCACAATTTCAACTTTACCGCAAACAAATAAATATCAATGTCATTTTTAAGAAAAGCAAATTAGTTGCAAGCCGTGCGAGCTGCGCAGCTAATGACGTGCACTTCTGTCACACTCTGTTTTGTGGAATCATACAGAGCTTATATCAATAATGCCTAAATGCTGTCGGTCCTATTCGGAAAACACGAAATTAACTGCATCACTGTAACTCGTTCAGTGCCCATGACTGTGGCTGAGACTCCACCAAAGCGGAGATGTGTGAGATGTGTTTCAAACAACTAATAGAATTTCGTTGTCGCTCGTCTTTTGAAATTCTATTGGTTGTTAAAACACATCTCACACATCTCCGCTTTGGTGGAGTCTCAGCCTCACAAGTGCTCCGGTAGAAGGCTGCTCTCGGCTATCATTGAGGAGCTTCTGTGTGTGCGCAGCTTGTTCAGAGTTTAATCCTGTCGTGTTGTTTCAGGTAATACCACCCGGAGCGATCGCGCCTTTCAAATTGCTTGACAGTTCTGACAGGGAAGTGTAGAAGGTAAAATAAAAAGCAGGACGTCAGGATTTTATGTGCATGTTGCTCTGGTCAAATGGATTTATCAATAAATTTTATGCGCATGAATAAAGTGTGAATTTTTTGGAGGAAGTAGTAGTAGTAGTAGAAGTCCAATCAAATATCCCCGACGACTAAAAATTATATAAAGTTGTGAAAACTGTATACTTACTTACCTACTACTGAAGTTTCGTTCAGATTGGTTGTAAAATACGACCTGTAGAGCAGTGTTCCGCAAACTTTTTGTGTTCAAAGTACATCAAAAAAATCGGAAAATCTTTGAGGTAGACCATACATGAAAAATCATTTATTTTATTCTAAACATGAACTTGTTTAATTAAGCATATGCATCCTTTGGAGTACCTAACTTAACTGAGTGAGATAGGTAATCTTATTTTTGCGAGGCACAACAACCAACGACCACTGTACATCAGTGTGCCGCGATACACCCTTTGTGGAACACTGCTGTAGAGGAGCACCAACAAACATACAACAAACTACAGATAAAAGTAAAATTGCCGAGTTAATGCAGAGACGCTTAGCTCGCTTCGCTCACTCGGTCAATAACGATCTGTTTCGTTTTTCAAATTTACGGATTTTTAGAGATGTTGGATTTTTGAAGGAAAACAAAGTTTAATCAGTTTGAAACAAAAATTTTAATTTGATAAGTATTGCGTGTCTGGCAAATGACCGGGGCGTGATTCGGTAACATCGGGAATTACTATAATGCGATGAAATTGCCAACCAATAACTAGGTCGGACTTAATGAGTCTAGTTTATAGTAAAATAAAGTAGATTATTATCAATGGTGAATTAAGTATGATAGTGACGGAAGGATGATAAATATTTCTGTAGTTTAACAAGAGTTTTACTATGAAACAAGCTAAAACAAAACATAATCACGAATAACACGGCTGAGTTTTCACTAACAGTACCTCCATTATCTATGAAAATATTTACAACTTGCTTCCAAGGCTTTCCATATCAAGAGTGCTTATTAAAAACTGCGTCATATATTTTTACAATTAGGTAGTTCACTCATAGAATAAGTAGTAGATATATTAAGCCTGGTGATAAAATTAAAGAATGTGGAAGGATTATCCATCAGTCATCGACATTATAATCCTATAATCCAGGAAACAAGTATTACCTATGTGTAAACACGTGATATTGTTACCTAAACTAATAAATATCTAAATAAACATTATTAGGTCGCAACTGTACTTATCCACTAAGTTCTATAAAAAAAAAAAGATAATTTGTAGATTCTCTAGGGAAGCAGGTAGAGGCAAGTCCAAACATAAGTTCGGAACTTGTTCTTAAAATGTTGGATTACGCTAGATGTTGCTTTTTAAATTTAAAGTTGATGAATCGTGTTCAAGTTGCGAAAGTTTAAAATATGTATTGATGAATCGTGTTCCAAAATACCGAACTTTTAATATCATAAGAAAAGAAGACAAAGATTTTGTATGCATACTTGCAATGTCTTACGTTGGTTGGTGATTGGTCCAAATAATGTGGTTGTCTTCAGTTGTAAGCAAAAAGATTCTAAACTACGTAACTGGAGTGCTAACTGACATTTAATGTACAAAGGATTTTGAACCTTATCGCGACTGAACAACGATCTATTATCATTTAATCTTGGTTATAAGGATTGTTGGTCTTGTTGAGAGGCTTTCTTGGGTGCTTTGTCTCTTTCACACAGTTGCAAAAAGAAAGAGACACACCGCCCAAGTTTTATTTCAAGCGGACCTTGTTTTCTGTCTCAGTCAGCGTTCCAGGTACGTAGTATAGAAATTCCTTGGTTGTAAGGCAAATCATCAATGACAAGTCAAAATTTCGAGGTAAATAATGTGTGACGAAAACCCTGTCCAATTCGAAAAGGGCATGTAGAAATCCCAATAATATTCCCTAAAATTTTTAATTAAATTTTAATTGATCTTTGTTAGTATTCAAAATCCACAATTTCTCTTTCACTCGTATCTAGCAAATTCTTGTAATGCTCCATGCTTTTGATCTCTTCACCTAATTTTTTTGTAACAATTTTTATGAATATCTTCTGAAAAGGATGCCGTAAATAAATTCTAATCTCGGTACCCAATAAGTGACACCTTCACGGATCCGATTAGGTTTTGATTACACTGTTTTATAAAACTCTTGATAAAAATCCCCATATGATGTTACAACAATAAATACCTATAAAATATATAAAAATGCTTTTCTCTCAGTCTCAAAATCAGATCTACACGTGCAAAATCACGGGCAAGTCTCATTTCAACTTAATCACTAAAGTAAAGTGAGGTTGCCGAGGTATTTTATGTTCTATTTCCAGCCAAGCAGTTGCTCTCAAAGCCTTTTTGACGCGACGTCAGAAGCCAAGGATTAGTTCAAGATTATAATTTTCTTTAAAAGCCATGAGCAATGTATTACGTAAATAATCCTTAAAACATGGGTATTCATTCGGTTCCGGCTATCAAAACATAAAGCCATGGAGGCCTTTTAGGCGGCCTAAAAACTACATCACCAGAGTCGGCCACTAGCTCATACGAACTTAAGTACTTAAATTAAAAGATTGTAAAAATATTATTTACATAAGCAATGTTAAATCTAGAAGAAAATTTAAGGGTTTTTGAACTAAAGATTTACTAAAATAGGTCTGAACTAGGTCGTCGTTTGTCGGTCGCAGTTTTTTAAATACCAAAGCTATGGTGTCGTATAAGCTTTGATAGGATTTTCGCGTGTAAATATATGCAACATATTTAAATTTTTGATCATAATGACGCGGGTTGGTGTTTTAAAACGTGTGGGTTAAGGTTTCAACGATAATGTTCTCGACAGGTACCTTGTCAAATAAGGAATGCCTTCGATGAGAATATTGTGAAATAGTAAACCATTATTTTCGCAGACTTGTAAAAACGACAGACATCCACTTAAAGAAAGATAGTTAAGGACAAATTGATACCTGACTGGACCTTCGTCATAAATAACCTTTATTGAAAAGTAGGTAACATGTACCATTAATTGTATATTATTATATGTGTGGGAAAATGTTACGATTGCCCAAGTGTAACTATCATCCCCCTGAAGACTTAAAGCTGAATTTAATTAAAAACTACTTTAGTGTAAAAAAAAACCTTTCAAATGGTGAAGTAAATTTTCAAATATTAATACTTACTATTAACTTACTACGATGACTCCTTGGTTGAGTCTGATTTTTTTTTATCGGATACATTTTGGAGTGTGCTCAGGAACTGTAAAATTTAGTTCAGCCGTCTCCTTTCTTCCATCGGACCACCAGATACCCGGCAAGGCGCCTTTCTACGCCATTCTACATGATTGATATTCCCAGTGTTCGTACTAAGCGCTTTGAGTCTACATTTTTCATACTCATTGCGAAAATGTGGAACTCTATGCCGGGATCTGTATTTACATCATTTGAAAAAATCGATCGAGAGTCCATAGGTTCCTTCTAGGTAAGCGTGCTCCATCGTTGAACATACTGTAAGTACCTACTGACCATACTGCTTTACATCACGCAGAGTGCGATCAAACGCAAACCGTGTATGTAAAAGAAAAAAAAAAAAGAATTTCAGTTGTTGAGAAAAGAAACCGTTTGTTAAGGGTCAAAAAAGTGGCACCCTCACTTTGTAATAGCATTGATTTTATTGAATATAAACACAGTTTGTATCTCAAAGACCATTTTGTATCAGGCTGCTCCTTTGAACGAACTTTTGAAACGTTTCCTCGAAAGTACTTGTACGAACAATACTATTCAAGTCTAAGTTTCCAATAAAATTGCTTCTATAGTGTAATTTCATTTTGAACTCTCTTGCGCTGCGCTCAAATTCGAGGTACCTGAGCTGAGACTCAAACGTTCGAATCTAATGCACAAAAGATTTTCCTCGCATTTAATTTCCACAAGAATTCCGATGGCTGGATATCTAAATCTACGTAACTAGGATTACCACAGAGATATCATAGAATTTACGACTCTACTATTATTGTGTGGATTATGTTTAGTTACTTAGTGACAATTTCACTTGCAAAACTTTCGTGAGTTGTACTAGATTATTATTTATTAGATTATTAGTTGTACATTATTGATGACTAGATGAAGATTCTCCGGATGAATCGAAACATTGTCGGTATCTAAATCGACTATAATTTTACGTGAGTAATTCCCGTGTGTTAAATAATGTCTAATACTTAGTGACAATGTTAAAAGTTGCCTACTTACTTATAACTAGATAACGCAAATGGAAGCATTCCTTCAAGGAACGTGCGGTTTAGTACAAAATCGAACAAACTCACACATTGGAACAGTCACTGAAGCTCAGTTTTGCGGCTAGACCATTGGTCTATGGTTTGCGTTTGTTCATTTTCTGCGATAGAAATGTGTGGTAAACTTATATAAATGCTTCCATATTTTATTCCCATTTACCTACTACATGAAAAGTTCTGATTTATATCAGAATCATTTTAGATTATGTTGGTGATTTTGACCTTCTTACTCGTACTTTTACAAGTACAACGGTTTGGTGGTATTACGTAGTTATTATTACAAATCGTGTATTATATTCACGCCCACATAATTTATTGCAGTGGCTGTGACTGGTGACGAGAAATTGCCGTCAAATCGTCGTTTCCCCAGCACTGATTGCATCGCTCCCCTTCCGCTCGCCGTGTTTGCTTATTTGCCGCCAAATGGATGGATTCTACACATACATTGGCGACAATTCGCTTCGGTAGGATGTTGACTCGATCGGATCGTTTGTCTCCAAGGCTTCCGTTTTTTTACCGATTTTTATCGTTATTATCAGCATTTAGAATGGCTTGACTTAAGTAGACGTGGTTGGAACAAAAATTAATATCAGACAAGTCTGTCGGTGCAGGTGCTGTGTCACTTCTAGATGAGGGACAAAGCAAGTGATATTGAATATTGTCAATGGCATCCAGTAATAATGTTGTCGGTCATACATTTTTATTTCTTTTTATTACAAGCTCGTGTTGAATATCTTACAGAATCGTCGAAGATAAGCGCCGCCGCCGTGCAACGTGGTCACAAAAAAGTCACTAGAAGCATAACACAACAACTGTTAAATTGTCAGTCCTAGGTGTGTGTGTTCAGGTGTTCCATCTCCCCAGTCAGCCATACTAATATATTTTCATAATTCTTTGTTAAACACAGTACCTACCTACAGTAGTAGAAGTTCAGATAAAGCTCTTAAAAATAGGTGTTCCTATAGACGGCATTCATCTTTGTTATTAATTTGTTAACTTTCACGAATAAAATACAATTTTGATAGACATTCATCTTCATCTTTTATTATTTCTTCATGAAATCCTAAACAGAAGCTTTGTCAGCAGATTTCTTTATAAATAGAATTTCTCAGTTCCCCCTCTGCGCCAAGCTTTTCTAGATACAACGAGTGTACTCAAGTACTCTCGATGACTCTCATAATTTGGTACCGTACCGGGGTACAGAATAAACAGCTGCGCCAGATAAAGTTGATACTCTCACGAAGGGTTCTTCAGATTATAAATTATTCAAGATCTTTCAAGTTCTTGAAGAAACCTTCAGAGTTTTAGCACAGTATCAGCACTCCGACCTTGACCTGGCTTAGCGGCTGCTATAGCCGTATTATAACAGAATGGATTGAAAATATCACCCTTGCCAAAAAATTGCCTCCATTTTTAAGATTTGAGATTTAGATACCAATACGGAGAGTTCTTCGGGATTTGAGAACTTTTAGATCTGAAATGTAAATTCATATTGCGATAATACATTTTCCTGTTTATATTAGGTACTTCAGAAGAAGGACTTCCAGATTTTCATGTTAATGAGTATTTTTTATGCAACTCAGAGACAATTACAAATTGATACTAATTAAATTCGTGAACGTCCATAGAAGTTGATAATGCATAAAAAGGAATCGAAGGAACTTTTACTATGTTTTTTGTGTTTTGGGTATAAACATATACCTACTTACCTAGAAAGGTTTGCAACTTTCAGTACTTCAATGAAAACAGGTAGTAGGCAAGTTACGTCATTAATTTTATCAACAAGAGTAGCACATTTGTAATTTTTTGAATGCATTATTCTAAATTAGTCCTAACATTTTGCTCTTGAGATTCACAATTCGTGTTCTTGCATTTCCTGTGTTTGTTACCTGAGAGGCACCAATGCCTATCATTAGTTATAAGTACTGGTGACCTTGCACGATGTCGAGATCATTTGCGGGTACTGCGGTGAGATCGGACGTAACGGTGTACTCGGACGCTGGCATAGACTAAACCTATACGTAGAGGTGACTTTCTTTAGAAAGCTTTTGAAAATGATATGCCTACAAAACTAAAGTCATAGATTTACATTTGAAATATAAAGTCGGCCCCATAGTTATGCCTTGAGGCATCCGAATTTTATTTGTACCTTGAAAAAACTGTTTTTTATGTTCTTTACAGTTGCAATAATTTACTTGAAACAAATGCAGGTCAATCAATCTGAATTAACATAAAGAAGTTAGGAGTTTGTTGTCAAAAATACAAATATCCAAAATGATGTCAGTCAGCCTTACCAACAGGAAAGACGTGGTCAATATGTGTACTGACTAAGACACGGATTACCACACGATTAAGCACGTCATCTTCGGATGACTAATATGAAAAGAAAATGAACATAAAGTCAATGCATTTGTAGTATCTAAACAAAACCTGTAAGAAAAAAGAAGACAAGACGATAGGTACAATTATTTTTTGGAAAGTCCTCGCGTGCCCATCGCACTGTCCTTCTCTCTTTTGACAAAATCATTAATATGCTATCCCGCTCAGATTATTGTTGCCAATAAAGTTATCTTTACGTGTAGTCTTTGACCACAGTCAAACTCAACTGGATGGATAACTGTACCATTCGTAGCAGCGAGTCATGTCTCTGCCAGGCGTGATAAGTTGAGCTAGCCGGATAGCCTTAGAGGTGTGTAATCTGAACGGCTTTCTGATAACAGATGTACACGGTTCGGCTGTTAACCCACTTGTTTCTCACTTCCCTGCTTCTGTAGCATTTGTTTTGCACCTGGAAGTGCTAGATATCTGCAAAGTAGGTTCCAAGGAATTTTAATTGTAAAGTACCAACCAACGTGACGTCGACGAATATTAGGTCGGAGGTCATTTAAAAATCTTTCGGTTCATTATTTGGAAACATAAAATGTCTTTTTTTTATAAATTGCTTTCAAAACCTTTTTTCGTCTATTTTTCCGTAAGGATATTGTTGTGCTACGGAAGCCGAACTCTGTAAATTTTTCGGTATGTTTGAATAACAATATTATGGTTTAAGATATTTATTTCTCAAATCAATTATAACAAGTTCACTTTTAGAGAAATATAAAACTTATAATATGGAATTTTGCCGTATAGCGTAGCTTAATAATTGGTGGCAGGGTCTATATAAAATACTTTAAATACCTACTTATTACATTGTTATTTTTCTTACAGTAGTATTTTTCTGAATTGATGTTGTAAGTAGTTGAAAATTTTGATAATGAAAAGTTTCTACCTCTGAGAAGTCATGTCACAAGATGAACCTGTTATTACCTAAGTAGTACCTATATATATAACCTTATGTATATATTGTGTAGGAGGTGAGTTCAAATCCCGCAAGTATGTCAGTTGGAAACGCTGGAATGCTTGCGGTCATAAAGTGCTCTATGCACGAGGAAAATACCTTTATCCAACAACAAACTAACAACCTAACCGGTCACTTCATTCGGTCATCGTCTTGTTTGTAAAACCTTGTGATTTAAATCCTACTGTTCATAAAAAACTAAAAATTTTAATCTGTGTAAAATGAGTTTAAATGTTTGGTTTCGGCTTAAACTGGCACTTCATGGCCAGTGCTAGGCATAGACGTGACTAACTGTCAACTACGGCACCTTTTCTCCTGGTTTCCACAAAGATAAAGTATCAGTAGGTACCTACATACTTTTATCTTAGGGTTTCCACTCGGAGCCACACTCGGTCAGGGCTTTAATCCCCTTTCTACAGATCGCTCCAAGTGGAGATCAACCATCCACAAGATCATGGGAAGAGTCACGATCCTCAACAATGAGGGATCGACTAAGGAGGAGGAGGAAGGAACTTTTAAAATTAATATGACATATGCCCGAATGCCACGCTACTTAAATATTTGGGACGTACTATTTGAGATGTTCTTACTCCTTCGAATTGTATTCAAAAATGATAGTCAATGTCATGTAAATCAATGATAAGCACCACTTAAACTAAGTAGCGTTTCGGGTGTTAGATGACCTAAAATATATATAAAATTGTTTTTTAAAATGTATAAATAGATGTTTACAAGTTTAATAACTTTATAAAAGCCATCCGTCTCTAAAAACTTATTTTATCTAAAAACATGATTAAGTAACATACAAAATGTTATACCTAGGTAGACAAAACAAGAAGAGACTAGTTTTATAATTAATATCTATTAATTACTTTTCCACTTCCCAAGATTTAATATAAGTACCTATTAAATGTTTTCATTTCCTTTCCAAGATTTATAATAATTTTCATCATTACATTTGCTCTAAATATATTTCCTGGAGGTAATTAAAATCGACGAGGCATTAATTAAATAAATCTTAAACTCAATCTAGTTAGATTTATTAGGTAACAACTTAAATAGACCAACTACCATTAGGTTACATTCTCACGATTAGGAACTAAGTTTTATGCAATGAATTGATGCAATCATAACCAGTTCATTTCTCATGACTCTTATAATTTTGTGTAATTAGCACCCAAGTGAGTAGACCCAACTTTAAGATAAAATATAAGTAGGTACGTAGCTGTGTGAATGGGACAGCTGGAAGGGATTCATAGGGAAATATATTTAATCAAAATTAGTAAAATTATAGAAAAGATCACGCAAGATAAATAATGTAGTGACAGGTAAGTATTTGTCCTGGCCCATAAACAAACAGTTTATTAGAAAACTATCATTAACCCCAATTTTTCATTCATTTATTCAGTTCCAATGGTTTAACAGCTTTCCACAGTAGATTCATATCCGCATGTCATATTTACATACCACACCTATCTCTACTCATGAGTAGCATCAAACAACAAAAACTGTAGATAGCAAGAAAGTAGACACACGCGTCAATGAACAAGGGAAACGTATAGCGAGATAAATAAAACAATATGTTCAATGAAATTAAATAATAATATTCAGAATTCATTATAATTTATCCAGAGAACTAATCTGTGGAAACAGCTTTATGAAAAACGAAGAAGCTTTACATCAGCTGGATTATAATTTTCATTTTCCTCATTCATATTCATAGAAACTAAGTATTCAATCTATACTATCCGGTTCTGCGCCGTAAGCCGTACACACCCGTAATTTGCTAGTTTCATTCGGTCACCGCGGTCATACTGAGTGTTGTTTATTCTGTGCCGAATTCCGGTCGGTCTTACCATTCGTTCAGTAGTCGTGGGTGATAACCGCTCGCCGGCGGTCGTGTGTGCTTTGCTTTAGTACCCGCGCAGTGCTACGAAACTCGAATGCCATTTTGAAAAAAGAATATAACCCGATTAGAAATAGTGCTAAGTGAAAAGTTGTGCAGATTTATTTACTTGTGCGTGATTTGACTAATATTTTCGTATGTGTGAGTGAAAAACCTGTTATTGTGAGCTCAATACCTACACTGACTTGGATTTTTCTTGAGCGCAGTTTTTATGGTAAGTCAAACTAAAGGTTGCTTGTAGCCACCTACATAGTCATTTAATGCCGACACATAAATGAACAGGTAAATGGAGTACCTAGGTATAATAACGAACAGGTATATTTATGTTTATAACCACGACCCAGCGGTTGACCTGAAATAATTTTACTATCGTAGGTAATGATTTTTGAGGGTCAGTTTGAATATAATAACAAAACATCAATAACTAGTAGTTCGCCCCGAACTGAGATCTCGCGCACCGTAGATGGCCAACATTTGGACTTTCTCCTGACTACCCCTATAATTTCAAGTGCTACTACTGCCGGGTATGCCTATTGCGCTAGCTCTTCATGGTAAAAAATACTAGCATGCATGCAATACATAATGTCGTGTCTAATTTTTCATTTATTTCATATTTATGAATTCTCGTCGTATTTTTAAAAGTATACGTCCTAGAATAAAAATAATAACTATTTTAGAATGTACAAATAAAGACCTTTCATTTGACACCGCACTCAATATATTTGTTTACTTAACTTTTTTTACCCCAATTATTTTCATTTTTATCAAAATTTTTTTTATCATGAAAATAAATCAAGTAGCATCTAAAATCATTGCAAACCAAACCGCAACGATGCCACTCTCTTTTTAAGACCGACCAGTCAATGAGCTACGAAGACATCGAAACTCTATGAAACGGGAGCTCTTGCAGCTCTGGTTTCGTAGTTTTTGGTCTTTGGTCGTATTTCAAAAACTATACATCCTAGATTAAAAATAAAAACCATTTTGGAATGTACAAAATAAGCCCTTTCGTATGACACCCCACTCAATATATTTGTGTAACTTTCATAATTTTTTACCCCCTTGGGAACCCAATATCTTCACAACCCCTTCATCGATTAAGCTCATATGCTCCACCGTAAATTTCCTTACCACAACCTATTGACCTACCAAGTTTCATGCAGATTGGATGAACGGTTCGACAGTTATGCTCGAACAACAATTCGTGAAACATACAAACATACAAACATACAAACATACAAACATACAAAGCAAAATCGCCCAACTTACCACTAAGATCTTCGCTCGCTTCGCTCGCTCGATCGATAAAACCCACGTATCATTTTTTTCTGTATTTGATTCATACCTACACATGAATGAGGGTAGAATTAAAATGTAGGGAAGTATAGCGTTATACTATTTTATCGATTAGTAGAATTGGGACTATGCCAATTACACTAGTAATGTTTGATTTCATTACGATAATCATTTTTTAAATTGTATTTTGTTTATTTTGTTATCAAGTATACATTTGGATGATTAAAATATCCGACGACATACTTTTTACTTTGAGCCAAAAGTAGGTAAGAAGGTACTGCCAAAAAAAAATGTAGCAAAGCAAATGGTTTTGATTTAATAGGTATAATGGCCAACGATACTTTATCGAAAAGGTTAATTCCTTCATTTACGGTCTGAACACCGAAGTCTGTGTATATTTGATATACCTTCCTGTATATTTCATTTGAATTAAATAACTGCTTTCATCTATATAGGTTTTTTCCTATATTGATTTTTCTGGGAATTTAAATAATCCTTGAAGCACGACTAAATCCCCAACTTCTGATCCTACTATGAGAGGATACCTATTTTAAGTGCTAGGCATGCCTACTCCATCTCAATAATGTCTACAGTGGCTAACAGTAAGATCGCATGAGCAAGTGGCCAACTCTGGTGTCGGGGTTTTTAGGCTGCCTAAAGGCCTGCGTCATGGCTTAACTATTTAAAAGCCTGGACCGGAAATTTAAAGTGCCCTCAAAAGCACGGAAGCGCTCAGCTCGTAATGCCACTTGCGGTCACCCATCCAAATTGTGACCAGTCAAGAACGTCTAAGCAAGCTACGCTATAAGCACTTCTACAGTGGCTAAGTGTAGGCAAAGGTTGCTTTGTGACGTTTTTTCAATCTTGGATAGATATTAAATGACTAGTGGAAAATTACAAACATTTTCACCGGAAAAGTTTCATTTACGTACTTGCGTCCGAAAGGTAGCCATTATCAGTACGTAAGTAATACTTTGAATACCGACTACTATCGTGCTACTATTAAGTATCTATTATTATCATTACACGATAAAATTATACATGAGGGCAGATGGCAGAGTAAATGATACCTATATAGGGCTTGCATTATCCGCCCCATTTTGTTATCCGGATAATATGGATAGTAGAGCACTTTACTATCCGGATATCCGGATTTTCCGGATAATTCGGATAGTTACCGATTTTTTTTTACAAACGGACACAAACGAAGATAATAGTTAAAAAATACATAAAACGTCGTAGCTTTAAGTTATCCGAACAATCACTATTAAATTTTGAATCATTTTTAAACAAGGTACGTAACAAGATCTGAATTTTTCTCCTAAAGCGAAGTGAACGCGATGCAATTTGATGTATTTTGATTATGAATGCAGATTGCAGATGCATAATGTACACCAAATAACTTTTTCACCTCAGCAGCTCGAAATGGCATCCTTTGCTGCGAGAAACCAGTGTGCAAAATCGCATTTTGCACACTGGTTTCAGTGAGGAAAAGTGATTTGAAATTCGAATGTCGTAGATTGACACGTGATAGTGCATGGCGGTCATTGGCTAGCCTGTCTATGAAAAAAAAACAATAACGCACCTTTTAAAAATAAAATAGCGGGAATTTGTTTCTGTTACGCTAGTTATTTGTTGGAAATTGATAAAACAATAAAGATGAGTGAAACCAGTGGCGAATACACTAATTTATCTCCAGAGAGAAGAGTTGAGACAAAAAGTGATTGTGATGAACAAAGTTCCCTTCCTGAGAAGCACGTATGTAAGTTCTGAACAAAACAGAAACTTTTAATTTTTAAAATTACAATAACTGTTAGTTGTTCTTTTAATTTCTAAAAAAATGCTTTATTTTTAAATAGATATAAATGAATACCTATTATGGATTAGTTGCTTCATTATGTACAAAGTTGTATCTTTTATTTGTAGGTAGTAATGTTCTCGCTGCTGAGGTGAAAAATTTTGTGTGCAACACGAGACCAAAGTTTTTTACATCTCGTGCCTTTGAATTCCTCGCTAGACTCGGGATTCTAACGTAGAATCTGATTCAATTCTTAGAATCCCTCGTTCGCTCGGGATTCAAAATCAGCACTCGAGGAAAACATCAACTTTGCCCTCTTGTTGCACAAATAACTATAAACACCCGACTTCACCCACTGCTGGGTATAGGGTAAAGGGAGGGTCCCTTTGCGTGTGCCATGCCAATCTCCACAATCCGCCGGCGCCGCTCACCTCATCCAATTCCGGCCATGCTATGTCATCCAGCCCATCGTGCTGCTGGGTTACTGACGCTTCTGTAGGTACCCCGTTCTTAGAAGCCGCGCCGTTCAGAAGTTCAGAAAGGTGTTGTAACATTTCTTGGAGATCTTCGAAGGTTTCTGTGACAACTATAAGGTCGTCTGCAAATCCTTAGGTTTAAAGATGTCCTCTATGACAGCAGTAAAAAGTTTGGACAAAATGATGTCTCCCTGTCGCACTCCCCGCTTGATGGGCTCATAGTTGGTTAAATCTTGCAGTCGTACAAGGAGAGCGTGGAAGATGGCTCAATGTTCGACACTGTCAAAGGCTTTTTCGCAGTCAATGAAAAACATGACAAGAGACTAGTTGTGTTCGTGACACTTCTCCATCAGCTGCTTCACACTGCGGGTGTGGTTCAACCGGCTTATTCTCTGGGTTGCTATGGTATTCATCTAGCTCACGGGTAATACAATTAGTTATTATTTTAGAGAGCAATTTATTATTTGTGGCAATTTGTGGCATCGGTTGCCAGTAAGAATAACGTTAAGCTCACATCCACTCCAAACACTGGTTGCGCTGCGATGAGTAAAAGACGAAAAATTTGTGGACGTGGGGTATGCGAAAGGCTCGGTGGGTAATACACTAGACAAGACGTTAGTATCGCGATTCGAGCGTGAAACTTTATGAATGTTACAAAAACAAAGGATAAACAGTGTTTCCCTGTTAGATACGTCTACGTAGTGCATATAAATTGTTGTTTTGATGGGTTAATTCCATATTCAAATCGTATTTTTTGATTATTTTTACTATCCGTATTATCCGAATTATCCGGATTTACTGGTCGTCACTATCCGGATTTGAAAATTGGCGGATATCCGGATAATTCGGATATCCGGATATCCGGATAGCAAGCCCTATACCTATATTATTAATTAGCATCCTTGAGTATTATCTAAATCCATTTATGAAACGTTATCCTTTTATTCAATTTTCAACACGAGTAGACTGAAATAAAATAGGATTTATAACGGCGTAGTAGTCTATTCTAAAAAAATTGTAAATTTTCATAGTTCAGCTTAAGCTGGTGACAAGTTCTAAGCTCACTTTTAACCAACATAAATAGAACCACAATTTTGCAATATTTGAGAATTTGTTTTAAATTCATTAAAACAACACTAGATAACTTCAAGTACTCAGACCTGCAACATAATATTAACAAATCATGCATACATTGTATGTAGTATGTTTGTTCGTATAAGTTAGTGGCTAGCTCTGCATACATTTATTGAGTAGCAGGATTCAAGGAATATTGTTGTTGTGTAGAAGTAACCATTTATTGTAACTTATTTTAACGCATTCGCTGCGAGGTTCCGCACAGCCTGCACAAGTCCGACAAGTATGCAGGCACTCAACATTATCATAAGAACAAACTATAAAAAAACTACTAAGTACTTATCCCTTTTTTTTCATCTACTTTCCCTACAACCAACCAGTAAGCCTCCTATTTCTGCCAAATCGATGCTATATAACAGTGTTCCGCAAACTTTTTGTGTTAAAGGTACCTACTTACATCTAGGAAATTGGAAAATTTTAGAGGTAAGTACACCATAAATGAAAAATCATATTTTTTATGCGAAACATAAGCTTGTTTAGTTGAGCATATGCAGTCCTTTAGAGTAGCTTAACTGAGATAGGTAACCTTATTTTTCCGAGGCGCACCAACTGATGACCAGGGTACACCAGTGTGCTGCGGCACTTCCTTTGCGGAACACTGCTTTATAGAACAGTGTAAAGTACAAAAAATATTGGAACTGTCCCAACACCGAGTACAGTTATATGCAAACTGGAATCGGTTCGGACAACTCAGCCAATTACCCATATGCGGAATTCGCCTTGTAACTAGTTAAACCAACTTGGGTACTTTAGCCAATATGTATGCTGACATAATGTCGACAATGGTTCCTACATAACCCGTGGGCTTTGACCGTTACATATACATAAACGGGTTATTAATTAAATCGAGTATGAATTGAATAGTTCTTATCTGGAATATAGCGTACTCGTAACGAACCAATATGCTAATGCAGAAGTACCAATCTGTTGTTTGTAGATTTTCGAAAATTAATTGCATTAGCTGAGCAGAAAGGAGTTGTCTTTTTAAAATTATTATAAAACATTACAGTCGCCGTGGTCACGAGTAGTAGTAGTAGTAATTTAAAAATGTGTTCAAGTCGCGAAAGTTTAAAATATGTAGAACTTGTCTTGTTCTAGACTTATACAAAAATACCATACATAAAAATACCAAGTCATTTTACTCAAACAAAATGTTTTTACAAATGTCTCAGTTGTCTAAAAACCTTTTCCAATAAATTATTTTATCAGTGACAACCTTATTTTATTAAGTAAGTATACAAGTTTAAAAATAATTAATGCAAAATACAAGTTTAATACAATTAAAAATAACAAAAAACGATGCAATGATGTTCGTTCATAAATTATTTTGTTCTTTTAAATTAATGTAAGTACATTGTTTCATAGATTAATTTAATCCCTAACATGAAAATGTTAATTGTACTTTAACGTTCGTGACCATTAGCTTTATGTTTAAGTTTTTGCATGTTTTTCTAAACAGTTAATCCTATACTACCTATATTCTCACTTCGAAATACACAACTGCTTTATAAATTGCACAAACGTTAATTAACAGCATTTTTCTTTCTGCTACCTTTTCTTACGTCAGTTATGCTTCGTCCACACTTAGTTCCTCGCTTTGCAAGGAATATATCAGCAAGTAATTCCCTAGTAAAGCAGTTGCTTGCAACGGATCAATGATCCATTGGCATCTTTTTGTTTGATCAGATGCAACCACAAACGGATCATATGATCAGATGGGAACTACCCGCGTCTACACTCTCTTTTTAGGTGCTTCGCTGCCTTATTCATCGGTTTGGTTATGGCGTGAGGCAATGAACGTGGCCACACTACGTAGTCCGATGAAACTGCAGCGGTCACAATGACCTACAGCATAAAATTCCATTCAGAAAAAGAAAAAAAAAAGTGGCATCAGGTCTCTGTCTAACCTTCTTTCCTCACTTGTCGAGTGTGGTGCGCGATCAGCTCTACTCTCATGTCATTACATTATTCTGACTGACCTAATGATCTCTTCACATATGTGGTTAACCTTTCTACAAGTGGCATGCCAGATTAAATTTTCGTTATAATATGTGAGTACCTATCAGCTTATGAAATAATGATTGGCAAGTTATAACATTTTGTCTTTCATAATAAGCTTGTGAAGCGTCAGTTGTGTGTTGTTATGCAGGTACCAAACAATTTTACTCCAATGAAAATGTTTATTAGATTCTTATTACTTATAATTAATATTTTATAGAAAAGATTTAAACGCGTGCGCAGTGCTACGAAAATACTACGATCTTTTTCCACACTTAATTATTTAGTAGAACATTTTCAGATCATCAATCTTAAAATTTACTTTCCTTTTTATTTTTATAGTTTCTAAACTAGTTATTACTTATACTTACATGATAGCGCACATGAAAATTTGAACGGAAAATAATTGTAATTTACGTTAAAATTCATTTTAATAATTAATATGATTATTGCATGACTCGAATATTGTTATTTTTGAATACTTATTCAAATAAGTTTTTATTTGTGTCCTTTTTAATTAGAAAGCTATAATAATAGTGATAATCGATTTTTAAAATTAATATTTTATTGTAATGTTATTTTTAAAATAGTTTGTTGATTTTATAAAATTGAATTGTAGTAACCGGAAGTTAGGTTCACGTTATCACTTTTAAATTGGTTGCATTAACTGTACTTATTTACATTTTAAAATTATAGTTAGAATTATTATAAAATTAAGCTAATTATTCCTTAATTATTGGAACTGTTTTAAAAGTTACTTTTAGTTAAAAAGGAAGTCATGATTTGTAGCATGCTTCGTGCCAATATTTTTGTATAAAACGGACTGCTTCGAGCAAAGGAGACTCACTTTTCGTTCGTCAGTTGTAGGGACAGTACCTATATTGAACAGTGTACCTAAAAGTAAATTAAAAGTGCAGTGAACATGTCGGAACGCTTTCATTCAAGATCCCTGAGCCCTCCCGCTCTTACATCAGAAGAAAGGGTTGAACCCGAGCCTCAACCTGATCCGCCTACATACTCGCCTACCCTGCCAACGCCTCGAATCGGGAACATGGAGGAACTTACCCTACTCCGCAGCCAGGTGGCATTGTTGGAGAAAACGGTCTTCCGAAAAGAAAAGTACCTACAAACACACACAAGCTAAGTGAAATTTTTATTCTCGGTTTTATTACAAGGTCCTTACGTCCTTAGATAAGTCTAGGTAGCTAAAATCAAAAACAGTCGTTGGTCAGCAGCTGAAAATAAGGACGTTGACAAGGCGATATCGCATTTGACAATACTTACTAGGTTCTATGACACGACGAAAGCTTAATTTGTTTGCTTTGTTTTGTTTGTGTGAAGTTGTGTTTTGCTGTGCTGTGTGTGACACAGACAAAGAAGTTATTACTACGCTTAGTGTGTAACGCGGTCGTGGTACGGCAAAAGCACTAACTTTTATAATTGTAGGTTACTTCATGTAGAGTTCAACAAACAAACGGTATAATTATTTTGTTTTGTTAAACTTTGAAATTGAAAATTGAAAATAATAGGTACTAGGCTAGGTATTAAGAAACTATTCACAGTCACACAACGTAGGTAAAGGAGGTAAGGTAGGTATTTATAAAGTCAAAAGGTTAACGGTTTATTTACTCCTTACATGCAGTTCTCTAATCCTATTACAGCCCGATTACAGCACATTATTTTGCCAACAATGCAAATACATTTTTGTTTTGTTTCTGTTTGTTTTCCATGATTAAATCTGATTAGATGCAGAACACAGAACACAGAATGGCCGAAGCAGCCGATAAAAGTAAGTAACGTTTTGACAGTAAAGGTTCTCAACTATCACAGGTACGATGTAAAAAAAAAAATATTACAAAAAAAAATACAAATTTGACCGAATAAATGACCGTGATAGCGAGAAGATATTAAAATGATGGTTACAAATATTAAAATGATGGTTTTGGTTTTAATTGGCGAATAAAAGGTAAGCCTTGGTTATGGCAAGCGAAGTTAACGACCCTGGTTATGGTCAGAATTGATTTCAACCCTAGTCAAAACAAGCTACGATGATGGCCTCTGAGTTTGACAGTTCTGCTAGATCAAGCATTACTATTGCCTCTGAATCTAGCTAATATTGAAATTCTTAAAATGATTTTGGTTTTATCTGGTTCCAGATCTCGAATGATTCGCTGGCCCCAGCAAGGGCCGCTCGTCAGTATGGCCGTGATAGCGCACATGAAAATTTGAACGGAAAATAATTGTAATTTACGTTAAAATTCATTTTAATAATTAATATGATTATTGCATGACTCGAATATTGTTATTTTTGAATACTTATTCAAATAAGTTTTTATTTGTGTCCTTTTTAATTAGAAAGCTATAATAATAGTGATAATCGATTTTTAAAATTAATATTTTATTGTAATGTTATTTTTAAAATAGTTTGTTGATTTTATAAAATTGAATTGTAGTAACCGGAAGTTAGGTTCACGTTATCACTTTTAAATTGGTTGAATTAACTGTACTTATTTACATTTTAAAATTATAGTTAGAATTATTATAAAATTAAGCTAATTATTCCTTAATTATTGGAACTGTTTTAAAAGTTACTTTTAGTTAAAAAGGAAGTCATGATTTGTAGCATGCTTCGTGCCAATATTTTTGTATAAAACGGACTGCTTCGAGCAAAGGAGACTCACTTTTCGTTCGTCAGTTGTAGGGACAGTACCTATATTGAACAGTGTACCTAAAAGTAAATTAAAAGTGCAGTGAACATGTCGGAACGCTTTCATTCAAGATCCCTGAGCCCTCCCGCTCTTACATACATAATTAATTTAACAGCTTACTTATATGATGTGATGTTCAAAATAATTTTACTCCAATGAAAATGTTTATAAGATTCATATTTATTATAGTAATTTACTTATAGAAAAGACTTAACGGCGCGGGAAGGGCAGGCGATTGGAAATCGTTCCGAACGGTAGAACGGAGCGTAACTGAATGAATGACGTTCCTTGGTGGAACGTTGTTCCTTTACGACGAGTCACAGTGATATCATTTGACTTCAGATCACTGTGATTTTTTCACCGTGACGTTATTTATCACTCACCTCTAACTTAAACGCGTGCGCAGTGCTACGAAATGGCTACGATCTTTTTTCACACCTTAAAATTTTCTTTACCTTTTCATTGTTAGATGGTTTCTAAAGTATTATTATAAATAACTAATTATTTTATGTTGCTTTGTGCACTGCCTACACATTTAATACATGCACACATTGTGCAGAAGTTAGCACTCCATTCTTCTCATTTTATGTCTATTTTTTGTTGTAGGTAACAATAAAATACTTACAATTTTATTGTACATTATCTATCTCTCTATTTATGGTGGCACAGGTGACTTATTTATCTATGCTACGATAATAGTGAAGCCTTGTTCATTTCACAAAATTGAAAACACCAGCACATCCATTTCATGTGTAAAAAAACCGTGAATACAATTTCGCTGCGTTTTGACAAAATGGACGAGAAGACCTACAAAGATATCAGTTTACACTGATAACGGGAATGGCTAGGGAATGCTTGACCGCATTCCTGCCCGCATCGGGTTTTTTCCCGCCAACTTCCTGTCAACTGTCACTGTCATCGCTGGTGCTCGTTCGTGCATTCCAAATACAAATTGCTCACAGATTGCATAGTTCAAAAGAAATAAAATCAAAACAAATCCAACTGCGTAGAATTTAATAAGTAAGGCAATAATACTTTTACAATTAGTTTAACTAAAATGCTACTTCTATCATCAAAACAAATATAATGTAAGAACACTTCAGAATCTTCAGAATCCATAGAGCCATCTGACTGTGTTATAGGGAACCTATAATGGGCTAGTCTTGCAACCAACCGGATATTTGTGGGTGGCAAAAGGCTATTTGGTAGCAAAGCATCGATAAAATGTGAATTAAAATAAATAACTGTTATTATACTTACTTATTACTACTGGTAGTACAGTAGGAGTACGAGTATTAGTCAATAGGGTCGTAAAAAGGTTTTCAGTTTTATGAGCTAATAACCAAAACTGATTACTAACTAAGATTTTACAATATAATTGTCGTTGATTTGTATCGTAGTACTAATACTTATAATGGATAACTTCACAACTTAGACTGTGTACATTTTATTTTACACGAATTTCCGGCTTTGTTTAAATTAGACAAACTTACACATAAGTACCTAATTATACCTACATTGTAGACCAATAAATAATGAAGGTGGGATATCCATATTAGGTTATCGTATAAGCAAGAACATTAATTTTCAAACGGCCTCAGTCACATCACAGATTTCAAAAGCGCCCCATAACTGCTTGACTTATTCGTCAACTCGTCCCACTTGAAACTAGTCCCATGGGACGAGTTGGCGAAGTTCAAAATAAATAATATTTTCATTCGTCAACTCGCCCGATCATTTAATCGCTTCTGATTAGGGTCCTAATCAACATAAAGTACACTCACGGAAAAAAGTGTTATGCGTAAATTGAAAACTAAACTCGGTACGGTATTATGTTTTATTATCATAAATGATTATTTTTATTGGATTTTTAACGAATATATATACCTACTTACCTAAGTACCTACTAAAAAGTTCTAAACCTAAACTATTTTTTTGAACAAACAGCATTATATTATGGGTTGTTGTAAATCATAATCATAAATCATAATGCAAAAATTATGACGAGCCCATAGGTAGCGTTAAGCCGATTATTTACAATAGGTTAGGCAGTAAAAATTGCACGATGGCGTTGCGCTCTATTTTAGAAGAATCATTATGTGCCTTTTGTTTTAAGAACGGTCAACTTTGACTACTAATGCCTTGAATGGTGTCTAATGGCCCAAGTTAGTTTGAAACTAAACGCTATTATATTGCTGTTAGGGAACTATCAGATCGTCACGTCAATGTTTTGGCAACAAAGGTGATGATGAAAGATGTTTTTGCACCTTAATCCTTTCATCATAAGCCTTCTTAGGATTTTTATTTCATAGAAGCTGCTGCTTCGGAAGTCAAGTAAATTGTCGGTTCTGGCAGTCACTAAGCCATGACGGAGGTTTTCAAGTGGCTTAAAAAACCAATTATATCAATACGAATCTCCGTTTGCTACTAGCATTTACGAGCATGTTCAATTAGTGCAAAGCAAGGTAATTGATTCAACGGTGGCATGCTTAAAAATCATCATCATCATCATCATCAGCCTATAGCAGTCCACTGCTGGACATAGGCCTCCCCTAATGCGCGCCATCGCGCCCTGTCTTCAGCTTGACGCATCCAACTTGTACCGGCAGCCTTTCGCAGATCGTCATGCTTAAAAATAGCTGGCTGAAAATCATCTCACAGTCAATGATGGAGACAGCCACAGAACAGAGAAATTCTCAATTCTGTGGAGACAGCATTGGATGACGCTCACAGATTTGGCACCCATCAGAATCTAAATTATTTTTGACTCTGATTTTGTGCAACGTTACCAAACATGTAATCTGGTTGATTAACATGTTTGGTAACGTTGCACACGTGTTTCGATTCAATTGCTTTAGGTAAGCACTAATATAAATTACTTTTTTAGCGTGGTATCAAAACTCAAAACAGAAAAAAAAAATATTATGATCACGACATGGGGATAACCCCAGGGCGCGGTTTGTGATTTTTGATTGAAATTAAGCAAAATTTAACCTTTGTTGATTATTGTTTAATTATTAGATTAGGGAGACTTTCGAATAAACATATTTTATAATAGGTAAATAGTTTTTCATTTACATTTTCTAATTTTTACCAAACATTTTTTCCTTGACTGTACTAAATCAAACCCTAATTAAGACATGGGACGAGTTGACGAATGAAAATATTATTTATTTTGAATTTCGCCAACTCGTCCTATGGGACCAGTTTCAAGTGGGACGAGTTGACGAATAAGTCAACTGCTTAATATTCTTCCAATGTCCAGTTCTGCAACCGGTTTCGTAATAATAAAGCTCTGCCTACACAGCCGGTTGCATTATTAAATCAATAGATAGTGCAGTCGAAACCTAGGCTTTACGAGTAATTGCGTCGACTGGACGTCAGCGAACAGCTTATACTGTGGGCACTAGTTTGATAGTTTTCATAAGGGTGTCACTGATTTTATTTCGATGTAAGCTTTTGCGCCTTTGAAAAAAAAGGATCTAATCTTGAATAACTCAAAACTTGGTCCTAATCTGGTAATTTCTACCCGTGTAGGGTCTGTGTTCTGTGTCTGTACCTAGTCACCGACTCTGTCCTAGTTTTAGCACTGCCTTCCAACTCCCAATTGAAGCAATACCGTCAATATCATTGTCATTAACCAATGTCATCATGAGAGAAATCCAAAAATTAAAAAGGCATCTAAAACAGATACATTGATAGAGTTAATGTAGCAAAAATCGAAAACTGTAACCAAAATCATAATTCGTGCCATTATTTTTGTTGCAACCGAGATGGTTTCAACTATAATAGGAACTTAGTCGGAAGTGTTTGCAAGACCACAGATTAAAACCACAGTTCTTAAAATGAACACAAGCGTTGTGGAACTCGTTTGAAACAAGGTAGGGATGTTCGATATTTCGGATTGTATCGATATTTCGTATCGCAATATATCGTAACGCATTGTATCGATATGCGTATCGATACAGGGCATTTGATACGATATATCGTATCGATACAGTATCGAATCAAGACAAAGTATGTAGGTACCTACCTACTTTAATAATTAAAAACATATTATTTAATTTTAATAATGTACACTTTGGGAGCACTATTACGAAAATGTGCGTAGTTAACTGTCAAAAAAGGTGTTTTGTGATATCAAACTAACACTAAAAAATGCGAAAGTTTGGATGTATGTTTGTTCCTCTAAAACTCGACAACCACTGAACTGATTTGCCTGAAATTTAAACATAGATAGAAAATGACCGGAAATAGGACCTATGCCACCTTTTAACAGGGTAACTTGCAAGTCAAAACAATTCGTTATCAAAATAATTTGATACGATACTTTCGATCCGATACACCTTGCATGTGTTGTATCGATACGCCGTATCGTATGCCATTGTATCGATACATGAAAATATCGTATCGTATCGAACATCCCTAAAACAAGGGTCTTGTAGGGTAACCATATTAATATCTACATTAATATTATAAAGTGGGAAAGTTTGTGAGTTTGGAATAGGTTCAAAACTACAGAACTAATTTAAGAACTGTTTCACGAATAGAAAGCAATATTATTTCAAGTATCATAGGGTAAGATGGTACCTACCATATTAACAAAAGGAAATGGAGAAAATAAAGATAAATTACCAAAAGTCTAGTCTTGCAAAAGCTCTTTAGTTAAAAGCTACTAAATTCCCCATTAGCTCAATACTCCAATGGATGGTTTTTGGTTTTCTAACATGTTTTAAAGATATTATTTATTTATTGAATTTTTGTTCTCTACCATTTACCCGTAATGCGTTTGGTGACTAGTCGCGCGTGGCACATCGAGGGGTTGTGATAGACTATTTAAATATTTATTGATTATCAAAACTCCCTTCATGATATACACCAATGATCACACGCAAACTGAGCTGCGGTAGGCGGGGCTTATCAACTGAGCTGTTAGCGAAGAACCCAAACTCAGTAATTATGAGCGATTTTGGAACTGAGTGTAGCAGTCGTCCTGATAATGTATTTTAATTTGTTCATTCGTTATTTCACATTAAGTACTTCTAATATTTAAATGGTTTGAAGGAATACATTCATGTATTCACTGCTAAGATATGAACTACAGGTACGAGTGAGTATAAGAATAAAATAACCAGTTTTGGAGTGCCCAATTTTTTACCGATCATAAACACGGTTACCGCGTAACTAGTTTCGCTTTTAGCCGTGACCATAAAGCTTTATAATTACTAGAAGCTCGTAGGGAGTTTTTTATCGCCAAGTGCCTTTCTCAGTGCAACTCAATACAGGCACTCGTTAGCATCGTATTAGCACAAACAGATACAATTACCCGTTCGGTTGGCTGCCGTACTGATGGGAAAGGTGCCTACTTGATTACAATGTAACTTAATATGGCTGAAGCCACGTTGGTTGGTTTTGCTACCGTCACACAGACTTATAAAAAACGCGAGAATACTTTCATTCGGAATTTTTGCAGCTAGCCATCATGCCCTTATCACACTTTCATGAGTGATATTTTTTTAGTTTGATTTTATATACCTGGTCTTATTTCTGTGATTTAGATGTCAATTTTCATATCATCATTTGCAGTTTTAGTGCATTTAAGTAACTGTAAAGTTGGCAATAGCAATGCAATAAACATTGTTTGACCTATTCAAACAATAAATCAGTAACTGTAATTTTATTCTAACTTAACTACTTAAATAAGTCTTGAAGTACTTTACGACCAGAGTGTCCATGCCGCCCAAAATGCTTGCATATTCATGAGAAACTTTAAATAAGTTATTGATTTTACTCAGAAATGTACTTTTAAATTCAAATCGACAAGTTTTGCAGCCAGTCTCCGTCTAAATTGAAATATCAACTAAAATAAAAATAAATTTACAAACGACACCTCCATTCCATAGCAAGGATTTCTTGTTTGTTTTTTATAAAGTAGGTAAAGAATATTTATTGATAAAGCTAGTGGTATGATAAAACGTGTACCAATAGTTACAATGAGCATATCAAATACCTTTCATCAAACGTAGCGTAACACAGATTCGATACAGGCGATATCGAGAAGCGAGTAAGTAGAAAGTACCGTGGCCTAGAATCAACTTATCGTAAATGAAATGTACTCAATCGGCGTTGATACGAATGTTGAGGTGAGCACTCACTGGCATTAATCACGCATTACAAGCGGCCTCCCGTGACTTCGTCCGCGTTTGACATATTTTACGTTTTTATTTTTCGGGTGAAACTCTAATTATTTATCTAAAATAGAGTAGGGTAGGTCACTCCGTATAACATCAGATAACTGCCAGTGAAAGTCCCGTCAAATTCGGTTCAGCCGTTTCGGAGATTTGCCGAAGACAATTTTTTTTATTAAGTTCCGTATAAGTAGTAAATAATAAAATAAATAATAATAAATATTGCTGGACATTTTGTATGTTGTTAAGTTAAGTTATGTATGTTAAGTTAAATCAATGGCTTGTAAGGACATTTAAAGTTCAAGTTTTCACCGTTGAAAGTAGACGGCGCGGCGCTACTTTTTAACGAGTTTCCAAAGGAACTAAAATGTCAATGTCATCCGTCACCAATCTTTACAATGTTAAAACCAACTTTTATACCATCATTTGACTAACGTAGCATAAATGTTCCTTCGTTAGTCAACATACAAAAGGTAACTGGAAACCTTCGAATGGATTCTCAAAATTCTGTCAGTAATCATCATTATTACTCCACTATGATGATGTCACAGAGAATCCTACATACAATCATCAAACAATAATGATTAATTAACCGTTACTATCTATCTTGAAAACAAAATGTACTACTAGAAAAGCACCATTGTGTCTCTGTGCCCACTACGAAAGATGTGTGTGGTGGCCTTTTTTTTTTCTTACTTACTTTAGATTAAGTTATATTCTACCTACTGTAGTAGTTTGTAAGTTAGGGTAGGTAGAATTATCAATTTAAAATTGTATTATTTGATATTTCCAATGATATTAAATAATAAATATTGGTGGACATTTCAGACATCGTAGCATAACAAATAAACACGTTATACAAAAAAGGTAACAAAATTGAAGACAAATAAATAAGTGACCTTTTCTAGATTTATGTGTCTGATATCAAATATTATTTTTAAATTGATTTAAATTGACATTATTACTAATATCAACTACTATCATTTCTAAGAATAGATAGATTTTATCCTCATGAGATCATTATGTAAAGTTGTAATTGTGCATTTAGCTATATACTAGACAAGGCATACTCAGACCAGGTTTCTTGTGGATTCAAGTAACTACCTACCACGTGATAAATTGTTACCTACACGTGTTTATAATAAGCTAGATAACCATCAGAAATATTCTAAGTAGCACACAATAGGCAATATGCATCAATTTTTTTTATGGTTTTAAACGATAGGTTATATCGTTAAATAACCGTAACAAAAATTCTAAAATTTTGTAACAAAAACAATTTTTAAAATTTACCAACATTTTCACGCACCTGAAACACGTATTATTATTGTTGTCACAGATTACTGTTGTAGTAACAATTTGTGAACTGTGACTTCACGCGTCAAAGTTCACAAATTGATACTAAGTACAACAGTAATCTGTGACAACAATAAGTTCGAGTTTAGGAATTGTGAAAATTAAAAAAAAAACATATCTATGGATCGTCATATCTGACTCGTCCTTGACTTTTCTTATGAACTCGTGACGTCACATCCTTTCACATCCTTTTCAAGTATTTTGAAATTCTTACTATTTTTTGCAATTTTTAAAATTTATTTTCTAATCGAAAATGGTTTAATATTAAAAAATAATTACACACACATACCTCTAAAGCAACAATGTTCATAATAAAATACATTTAACCCGCTTTTGAATCAGACGCATATTGCCTATTATGATGATCAGGTAGGTACCTACTAGAAGTCATGCAGCATAACACCCAGTACTGATGAATGTACTTGTTGAACAGACTTGTTTGTCATTCTCTGATGAAACTTCAGCAACCAAACAACTCACACGTTTTCTCAAATACTTATTTGTCTCGGGTCTGGATGTTTTTCTATCCTACTTCCTATCCTACTATCCTACTTCCTATCCTACTTCCTACTAAATTATAAAGGCGAAAGTCCGTGTGTGTGTGTGAATGTTTGTTACCACGTATCTCCATAACTTCTTAACCGATTTTGATAAAATTTGGAATGTAGATAGATGACCGGGAATAGGACATAGGCTACTTTTTATCCTGAAAAAAATCATGGTTTCCGTGGGATAAAAAAAATAGTAGTCCACGCAGGCGAAGCCGCGGGCGTCCCCTAGTGTATAATATGTGTGTAATATATTAAAAAATGTATATAAGTACATTAAGTAGGTACTTAGTGTTCTTTCTTTGGGGCTAGATGATGCTCTGTGAAACGTCCAGCATTATTTATTTATTTATGTAAGATTTACCATGTTTGTGGTCCAAAAGCCTCAACTACTTTGGATAAAAGTTGTAAGAGAAATACAGTTATCCTTATTACTTTTATCAAATACAAATACTGATGGAAACATGACCTATTCTTAAAAGCTATACTTACCAATATATCAGTCCTTCATTCCTCGAAAAGGGTGTGCAACAAAAAGTCGGCATATTCGGTCCGTGACGCACATCAGTTTAATTATTTTTTACGGTCTTTTTTCTAATCCCACAAAAGGCCTTGTAAGAACCGGTACAATATTAATTTCGGCTATATTCGGCTCCGGGCAAAAAACGAAGGGCTTTGTCCATTCCACGATTAGCCGTGACAAGAAAATAATTATAAGATAATATCTGTATTGTTGCGAATAAGATGGAGGTTTAATCATAGAAGTAACAGTTATTGTTAAGACAATTTACTACCGTGGGATCGTTGATGCGACTGGTTCTGATTTAGTCACAGATAAGTAAAATACTACAGTTTAATTATCTACTGATTCTTTCTGCCACCCCGCGTTGTGGTTTAGATACACTATTGACAAAGTTAACGTCAAAATGGCTCGCTTTCGCGATCCTGGGTTAACTAAATAAGTAAGATTGGTTGGAACATTCAAAATGTCTGTGTAATATACCCGATCAAAGATGAACGAATGAACAAACATAAAACTTGTACGTCTATCTCTTTTACACCACGGTACTCTATTTAAATAGACTTTCTTGTTTGTCATTTTTTCACATTTTAACCCGTGTTTAGCCAATTTAACTCTCCAACATCGGTGGGTTAAAAATTTTAAACTTGATCCCAGGTTGACACCTATCTCTTGATAACGCAAGATCCTCTTGTCTGTGGTTTTCTTCGATCGAACGAAAAGCCATTCAATCTCGATGTCATCGACTCATCTAGCTGGTTCAGCTGTTTCAGACCTTCTCGGAATGTATTCCAAATTCGAAAAAATGAAATCTCTTCTTCGCTGAAAAAACTCTACTTTCCGAAGAAAATCATCGAATCGGATGCATTTTCGGAAGTCTGTTTCGCACTGCAGGTTGCTATTACATAAATAAAGCATTGTTTTTGTGTATTTGTAACAAGTCCGTTTTTTAAGAACCCTCTGGCAACATTAATGACCTCATTGTCTCTCCGATTGATCGAAGCAGTTTCATTTATCTCGAGATCGTTCTAAGGAAATCGCTTAAATCGACTTTTTGCTTCGATTCTATTGTTCTCGGTATTGTAATTGACGAAGATGGACATTTTGATAAGACTCCATTCAATTGTAATTATAACAAGAACCCTAGCCATGACCCAAACCATGATATCGAATCGAAGTAAACTATAGGTACTATACATGCATTTGCACATTTTAAGACATAATTTACGATTCTAGATACTAAAAACAGCTATAGCTATAGGTCAAGTTTATTGTTTCTGTAACTACCTATATCTTCAAGTGTAAATATCTATACCAATATTTAAAGCTGAAGAGTTTGTTAGTTTGTTTGAACGCGCTTATCTCAGGAATTACCAGTCGGATTTGAAAAATTATTTCTGCATTTGATAGCTAAACTTTTTACATACTTAGTTATAAATAAACAAGGTTATAGGCTTCTTTTCATCATCATTATCATCTCTACGGGGGCAACGCTACCAGGGCGCTGCTATTATCCTTGATAATTTACGTTTATAGAAGTGCAATTTGAAACCAATACCAAAACGACTTCAATAAAATGATTTGGTTCTAATTGGGTAATTTGAATTCATAGATTTATTACTGATTTTATGAACTGAACTAATTTACTGTACTTCCTCATATCCATAAAAGGATACTTGTTAGAGCGCTTTAAATGTCACTAGAAGCACTGTGCTTCGAGATAAGGTAATAAAATTCTATCAAAAACATTAAGTTGATGTTGTAATGTACTTTTACGAGGACTAAATAACTTTTTTTATGATGTAATGTAGGTAATGTTTGAGTAAATTAAATTTACTTTTTATCGGATTAAAATACATAGTATACTACTCTGTCTCTGTATTTTAAATCAACAAGATTCGTTTATTGAAGAAAAACTTTGCAAATCTTATGACTGGAATGGACATAGGTAAAAAATACCTACGACTTTTGTAAAGACCTTATTCAAGCGCTTTTATAAGTTTAAGAAATAGTTTTTTTTATTTGCCTTGCGAAAAGAGATATGACTTACTTAGGCCTTTACATCTTTTACTAGAGAATTTATACAGTGTTAGGAGACAATCTTTGCCTACACTTAACGGGACACTAGTGCCTGGGACAAAGTTGAGATGGAGTAGGCTTGCCTAGCATCTACCCTGTAAAAAAATTATAAATAAGTAAGCAGAGCTTTTTCAGAATTTCAGAAATACCTAAGTCTCTAAATAATAATTATAGTTCTGCAACAGCACACTTCATTGATTGTATAATATTGAAGAAAACTTTATAAAACTGACACTATCATAAATCTTCCACAAAAGTAAGATTAAAAATGATTTTAGGGAAGTACTTATTTGTCATTTATATATAAATAGAAAAGAAAAATATTATACAATCATCATAACTAACCTGTCGTGGAATGCGGTAGGTAATCAAGATTATCACACTTTGACATAAACTGAGTTTTGAAGTAATGAAGAGTCCATGAATGTTCAGTCGAAGAGTAGTGTGAACTAAGCCTTAGAGAACTCTACTTAGTTGTTACATCATTCCTCATTCTTTCGCTAAGTGAATGCTCTTGTTTTTAATTAGGTCAGTGAGGAAAACTGTGAAATAAACATCTTTTCTTCAAGATGGCTGGCATTTTCTAAGAAACACGTATTTTATTATTCTTTTTAGTCTTGCTTAAGTCGCATTTTGTGGAGAATTTATGATAGTGTCAGTTACATAAAGATTTTCTTTATTTTACAATAATTAGTTGCTGTAGCTGAAATATAATGATTTTTTATATAGGTATTTCTGAAATTATCGCAAAAATTATTATGGTATCGTGTCCAAATAAAAGAGAAAAATAACAAAACATCCAAAAATATGTCATTCAGTAAATATAAGTCATATAAGTCATTTATGTCAGTAAATATAAGTACTTACCTAGTACCTGCTTGTAAAATTAACAATGAAAATTGTAAATAATGTCTCAGAATCAGTATCAGTAATCATTATTTTTCAACCAAAAAACGGTGAAATCTATCTATTTTATAACAGATGGACAGTTAAATATTTCTGTTACTACAACTGTTCAGCAGTGAGATTCAGGCTTCCGAGAATGCAACCGATTCGATGATTTTCTTCAGAAAGTTGACGTTTTTTCAGCGGAGAAACGTCACTTTTCAAATTTGGACTACATTCCGAGAAGGTCTGAATCGCACTGCAGAATCCCTATTAGTTTCGGAGCCAAAAAGAGCCTCTATTTTACTCTTAAAATGTTTGAGGTATAAAATCGGAGTAGTAATGTCTGTTAATTAAAAGCGGGCAAGGCATTTGCTTCCTTATGCTATACGTGTTTGCCCACGCACAAGTGTTTATTATTTATGTATTAACAGGCGAAGCATGGGTGGTGTTAGTCAGCTGCTTTAACTCACAATGGTATACAAAACTATTCCTTTGTAATATGCCGTGTCAGAATCAAATGTTACTTTACTGTAATTTGTTTCAATCAAATTCTTTTTAAAAAGTAAAATTTAGATTATATTTTTTTTCGGAATGGTCCATTTCTTTTCTCAAATGCAATGTATACTTAATTCGGCTATTTACAATAGAGAAGGCAAAATAAAAAAGCATTTCTGAAAACAATTGCCAGATTTTAATTGTTTGTAAAAACATTAGTTTCTTATATAGTCATCACTAAGTTACTTTAAAAAAAATTTGAACTAAAATGGACCAAGGGTTCCTACGTAACCAGTTCCTTACAACTTGTTTTATACAATTCACAAACGCGTTTTTTTAATGTAACAAAATTAATTTGAAAAGTTTTAATTGCTCTACATTTTAAGGACCGGTTGTCACATTTTGCTTATCAAATGTCAAATCATTAAAATAGGTAGGTAACTTTATTTCGTATTATTTTATACGTACAAAACAATTCTCAGAGAAGCAGTACAAAAACCCTAATGTGAAACCTACGCTTATAATGTCAAATCCAAAATAACCGGTTAAAAAAACTAATTATGGACCTACTGTGTCAAATAATATGAGTTGGTACCAATTTATTGGTAGATGTGGTAGTCAAGAGAACGTTGACCTTCTTGTGTTGTCACGATTTCTTAGTCCGAATCTGATAGAGCTTTTTACGTACAAGCACGAGGAAAACTTTTAGTAACTAGGTACCTACAACATAGTGCGTATTGAAGTAGGTACCAACACATGTTTGTCATGACATGTTGTAAAAGGCAACTTAGATCCTTATCTATAAGGTTTTTATTGTTTTTGCATTTAGCAAATATCCAGGGTTAAACCCTTGACGATTATAATAGGTAGGTACCTAAAACCCGTAATATTCCTAGAGGTCATCATTATATTATAAGTGACAGATAGCATTGCTTATCGCCGCATATAAGATTTATTCCTTGGTTACATCAAAAAAATGTTATTAATTTGTCCCCATAATCTAAAGACAAGTAAAGCGGCAAAATTGGCGAGCGCAAGCGGAAAAACGTTTCCACATTGTTTTCAATTTCAAAAGAATGATGCACTTACAACGTAATTCATTATAACTATCTCACTAAGTTAGCTATGTTCCGGGTAACGCAACACTGGCCATTATGTTTCAAAGTGTTTTCCACGCGACTGTAAATAATGCGCCTTTTGACGGGGAGACGGTGCGAAAAATACCCAGGTTTTTTACTACAGCTATTACTTCAATAAGTACTGCAATTAAAAGGTGTAATCAACTTTTTAGTAACGAAATGCCGCGCTGAATATTTCATTGAGTCAGATGGTTTGGAAGTAAAAAAACTTCAATTTCTTACTTTATTGAATTTATTCGTCCTGAAGCCCTTAGGCCAGTTTTCGATGAAAGCTTTTGATTAAACTGGCGTAGATCTTTTCTTTTGTATATACCTAGAGCAATTCAAAGCAATTTCAAAAACTGAAACAGGGTTTACCATAAAATTGGGGTTTACAGGCCATGATTCGAAGGCCCTCTGTAGCCGTACCATGAACTCCTAGAGCAATGTTAAAACAAGCTCAAAGCTGGCTTACTGCTTTAGAAATGACATTCGTTGTAACGTTTAAAGCTTGTTTTAACATTGCTCTCAAGAGTTCATGGTATGGCTACTGCTACCTAGGCAAAATTGTTAATTTATTACGGAATCATGCTTGTTTAATTAATGACGGTTTTTGAAGAAAATATGCCCTCCGTGTAAAAAAAAAATAGTAAGTATAAGTAATTCAAAAATCATGGCTTTTGTCTGACTTTTGGTAATAATCCTTCTACACCTAGTAGGTATATTTATTTTTATGGCTTTATACATTCTCTTCTAGAATAGAAAAAAATTGGAACAAGTAGATATTAGGTTTAAAATGTTGCTGACTTGAAACTAATTAGATCTTAGATAGGTAAGTTGCCTAATTCAATGTTAACAAAACCAGGGAACAAAATTATTAATTAAACGTGTGTGCTTAGACCCCCTTACTTATGAAAGATGTTTAAAGTTGAACACTGGTTGAACAACGTCCTGTCTCTGTTTGTCACTATCCACAAATAAAGACAGGACGTTGTTTAACCAGTGTTTCACTTTAATTTAAACATCTTTCATAAGTAAGGCCCTGTATGATTACCACGTTCTATGAAAATCACTTTGCGTATGCAAATATTGTCCTAAACTTATAGGTTTACGTATTCGTGTGAATGTGAGCGTCCGACATTTTAACAAAACATTGTCCCCCTTACTTATGAAAGATGTTTAAAGTTGAACACTGGTTAAACAACGTCCTGTCTTTATTCATCACTATCCACAAATAAAGACAGGACGTTGTTTAATCAGTGTTCAACTTTAAACATCTTTCATAAGTAAGACCCTGTAAGAGCGCTTGTAGACGTCCGTTTTTTTCGCCGGACAACGGACCGCCAATAAACGAAATCCATATAAACGGCATAAATTGTTCGCCGGATATCCGGCGCGTGTACACATACGCGCCATACACCACCGCGAAACCGGGTGAAAAACACGGTCCGTTGTCCGGCGAAAAAAACGGACGTCTACAAGCACGGGAAAGGTGCGAGGATTCTGGGATTTTTCATGCTTAATAAAGTTCAGTTTCTTTTCTTGTTTGTTTTCTTATTCCCTTGTCGGAGCGGCTATCCGAGCAAGACCTTGCACTTTCCCACGTCTATTTATCTGTTCCTATAGTAACTACTTCTTTATCTGTGTTGCTCAGTATTGTGTTTTCAGAATCAGAATCAGAATCAGAATCAGAATCAGAATCAGAATCAGAATCAGAATCAGAATCAGAATCAGAAATTTATTGACAAAGATGATACACGTTAACATTGGATAAACAAATGATAAGTGGAACAAACTAAGTCTCGTCACATATCTATGAAATTCTAGAAGTAGGTAGGTACTTAGGTACATAATATAATATTAATAATTATTTAATTTAAATATTAATCTGTATATAACACGCTGTAAGGGGGCGTCATTAATTAATGAACATTCATTCCCACTTTAAGTGAGTGTAGTCGTTATCCAAATATTCTTTTATGGTGTACAATGTCCTGTCCAATAGGAGAATTTTTATTTTATTGATGAAACTGTTGTAGTTCTCAATTGACTTTAGTTTTTGCGGAAGCTTATTATATAATTTAATTCCCATTAATTTTGGAAGTTTTTTTGACATATTTAGCCTATGAGGTATTGTTGTCAGACACGTTGGATTTCTAACCCGATCGTTGTTGTCCCCCCTGGTGTTGAAGTCGTTTAAGTTTGTTCTAACATATTTTATAATTTCCAAAATATATACGGACACGGATGTAAGGATCTGGTGGTTTCTGAAGAGATCTCTACAAGAGTCTCGATATTTGGCTTTAGATAGAACTCGTATAGCACGTTTTTGCATCTTAAGGATGCGCTCATAATCTGTAGAATTGCCCCATAGAATTATACCGTAACTCATGATTGAGTGAACGTAAGAGTAGTATGTCTCTTTCAGGTTATTTTCTGATGTCATAGATCTAAGAAGTTTTAAAGCATAGATGCCTGTCGCCATTTTTTTGCATGTAATATCTATGTGATTCTTCCACGAAAGGACCGGGTCCAACTGAAAACCTAAAAGCTTTACGGTACTTGAAATATTTACGATATCTCCGCCAAACAGAGTAACTGGTGTTTGGATATTGTTTATAGAGACAGCACTGAAGAACATGATACTAGTTTTGTCTTGATTTAACTTTAGGCCATTAATTTTGAACCAGGTATTTAATGCTTTTACCGTGTGTTTTATCTTCCTAAGTAAATCGTCGCTAGAATTAGCTGATACAACAATAGTAGTGTCGTCTGCGTATTGGATCAGTGTACCTTCAATGTTAACTGTAGCTATATCATTTAAAAAAAACACTTTTTCAAACACGTTTTAGCAGGGTCACTTACCTTTATTAGTAGAGAATAAACTTTTAGTACTCACATAAATGTGTTGGTTGTAAATAAATAAACATTGATAGACATTAATCACATAGCGTTATCCAAACTAACATGAAACTATTATAATACTGAAAGTAATGAAATGAAATGTAATCTCAACTGTATCCACGAAACGCAGTAGACAATTTTTCAGATTTTTGTAGTCATTAAACATTCTTTGAGGAAGTCTAAGGGGGTAGTCAGAGGCACGTCCAAATAAAATAATAAAAATAAATAAAGCTGGACATTTCACACAGCATCATGTAGCCCCAAGTTGAGCAGAAATAAATACACATTTAGTACATGCCCACATTTTGCTGAAGTAGGTAACCATTCTACACGTGACAGGCTGCAAACCCATCGCCGCTATTAATAAGCTAATTTATTTATTTTTAATCATTTTTCATAAATATATTGTCAACCCTAATGGAGTCTGAGGCGTCGATTCTCGTACCGAACTTTTTATCAACCTCAACCAAAACCTCAACTAAAGCGACTGTTTCCATGACTACTAATAACAAACGACTCAGTTGTGGTGAGGTTTTGAACTTTGGCAGAACAAATTTTTGAAAAGCTATTCTACTATTTCACCAAATGGCTGACATTTAACCCTCTATTGCATGAATTATGAAGAGAGGCAGAAAAAAAATATTTTGTGGTTTAATGCTGTTATATTTGGGCCAATTAGGAAATACAAGGTGAAAAATAATTTATATTTTGATTAGTATGGAAAATAATTTTCAAAGCCAAAAATGGCTTCGTATGCACTAACGACTATGAATATAATGCCATTTTTGGCTTCCCATGCACAGAAAATACTTCATTATGGCCTAATGAAAATCCTGAAAGCCTGATTTTGAACAGTTTTTCATGACCTGGCCTTTGTAATGTCTTGTCTTGCTTAAATTGGTCTGAATGGTCTTCAAATTTGACTGATCAGTTATAAAATCCATCAAATCATTAGTGATAAAATCATTTATAAAATTCAGCAGAAGAGTCTAAGATTTCTATGAAATCTGGCAAATCCTGGCTACCAGTGAACTTTCTTTTCTTCGCGTCGTATGAAGGTATTTTTTTCTTGTAGGTATCTTAATTTCTTTCTTTTACTTTGTTTTTGTTTTCCGCGTATTTTGGTTTTGGTTCAGTAATCATCTTCAGAAGGATCTGTATCAGATTTAGGGATAATAATAGGTGATTTGCGGAGGGTAGATATGCGTACGGTGCAGAGTCATCGAAGCACTGAAACATCCCCAGAAATAACATTGATGGACTTAGATTTCCCTATAAAAGCGAAAAAAGAACCATTCTGAAAAGCCATTAGAATATTCGGTCAATGCATACGAAGCCAAAATTGGCCTCCGCGGAAAAGTAAGGAAATGTTATAGAAAAGATAATATCGTAAAAAAAACTAAGATAGTCAAAGAAAGAGGAGCATTAGACCATTACGTTTCATATTTTTAATTTGAGATTTCTTACCTTATTGACCTATTTGTAGACCATCAATGTTTCTCGTAATTATACTAAGTGCAACAAACGGCGCACGCGTTGGTAAAAGTTAGATAAGTTGGTAAATATTACACTTAAATAAGTCAATTAAACTACGTTTTGATGCACGACATAGTAGTAAACAATACTTGTAAAGTTTTATCAATTTTAGATAAACGGAGAGTAGAGAAAAAAAATGTTGAAGTTTAAAAACCAATTTTGGCTTCCCATGCAATAGAGGGTTAAGAGATCGAATCAACCCAAAGCGGTTGTCATCTAGTAGAATACAGGCCCTAGTAAAACGTGACGCTTTATAATTAGTCACGCCACGGCCTTGCAGGTGATCTAAATACAGGTGCCACTTCTAAATTATGCGCTATTTACATGGATTCTCACCTCGAATATATTATCGAAATCAAGAATAATTCAATGACAAGCGATTATGGACCCTCCACGTGTGTAATCAATGTTTTGTTTACATTGTCATATTTTTGCTTGCTTTCGAGAACCGCATTGTCGAGGCGAGAAACTCACTCCATGTTAATAGCGCTTTATAATTATTTGACAATAATCCACTTTACAAAGTTATCAATCATAAAACTTTGAAACAGATTGTAATACCCAAACCAATACCCAAATAAAAGTAAAGCAGCTTATTATCTATATATTACTTATTCGAATAAGTTATATTTCTGCAATTTTTTTTTAAATCTCAAAATCATTTTATTTTACTAAGTACAGGAAATAAAGAAAAAACACACAGTAACATATTAACACTGATAATTATGCTTAATTATACACCGTTTATTTTTGGTCAGTTTAAAGCCGGCGCCTACGTAATCTATATCGATAACCTTACTCAAAAATAATAATAAATATGAGATCTATTTTTTTGCAATTAATAATATCACGAAACATAGACAGGATAAATCACGGAGATACGTGCTCTGTGCTCAGTTGTTGCTACGGCATAGAGTCTATGCTACGTCGTAGTCATACATACATACCTAGGTCATTGGCTCTGTGCGCCTACGACACCATAACAAGTGTTTTACTCACTTTTGTTAATCTTTTCAACTATTTAGTTTCGTATGAAATACTTATCAAATTCAAAAACTAAACCAACGACACGAATACGATTAAGCAATACAAGCAGTGGGTGCTGGCTTTAAACTGACCCAGAATTAACGGTGTATTGTTTTTCGTTCTTTTTTCTAGCTTCTTAGAACAAAAGACTACTTATCTTATTGGCAATCAAGCAACCAACTGTTTTTTTTTGTAGGAGTGCAAATTTTTGGAGTGAATACAAAGTTGGGATTCTCAATAAAACAGTGAAGAAAGGGACTTGTTTATTGTTTATGTCACCATTTAGTAATTAACAATAACATATTTAATAAAAATTATAGATATCCAATGAAACAAGCGTAAATCATACCTACTTATTTAACAAAAAAAAATAGATTTTTATGAAAAACTCACTCTGTATAACTCGGTTCTGACACACCCTGTATAACTCGGTTCTGACAGAGAGAAGATGTATACTGTTCTCACAAATATTGTTTGCTACTAAGTACCTACTCCTAAGTGTTTATATTTTAATGTTTGGTTGACGGCTTCATGAAAAAAGGCACCACTTTCCGGCATCGCGTCTTTTGATGGCGCTTGTACATAACATAAAAACTTAGCGGGACCTTGGTAATTGGTGATAATAACGTTGCCATAAAGTGGCCTGTGTGTTCATTAAATTTAAGTTTTATGGAACACCATTACACAACACGGAAACTTAAGCGATATAAAAGCTTTGCGAGGTGAAAATTTGGTATAAATATTTATTTAGGCCGGTATGAGCACATGTGGCTTATAATCAACGTGTATTCAGTATTTTGTAAAAGTACACAAGTGTAGGTACTGACCACACAATATAGCTGGCAACCAGCACAGCAGTGCGATTCAGACTTTCGAAAATGCATCCGATTCGATGATTTTCTTCGAAAAGTTACCGTTTTTTCAGCGAGGAAACGTCACTTTTCGAATTCGGAATACATTCGCTGGAATTGTTTAAGATCTCACAGAAGGGTAAATTAGGAGAAGAAAATTAGTATAATAGATTGAAATGAAAAGTATCTTCAGAAATCAAATCAAAAACCGATTTGTGAAGTCCTCTGACGTTGACAAATTACCTCTTAGAAGGCACCGTTATTGCTCGGGGAAGAACTCAGATACACCAAGTACAACAAATATTAGAAATTCTTTAAAAACGATTACATTGCTTAATATCTTTTCAACCTGGGCCGATATGGTCAATACAAGCTGGTACGCTTAAACTCTAAACCATGTTTATAAATTAATTTCTTCTGACTCAGTTTCGGTCAAAAATTCTATACTCAAGACATGACTCAAACTCTTCATATTTACAAGTAAATTAAGCCACTGGTTATACCGAGCGATTTTCGTGTACCATTTTAATTTGGCTCACATTTTTTTTTTAAATCCATGGGTTTCCACAATTTCCATTTTCGGATCGAAAGTCGAGGTATCCCTAAACACACAGTTAAATCAGTTCAGTAAATAAACACGAAAACACCTCTAGGCACTTTGGGAGCTATCGTATTTAGGTACGATAACAGTTTGTCGCGGGTGATAAATTGAGGGCGAATGGAGGACAACGTTGTACCCAGAGGAATGGAATTTTCGTATCGTAGAAATTCTAGTGTCGCACAAGTTGTTTCGAAGTTTTGAACGAAACATTTAGATAAGATCCGTGTTAGTTTAGTAGAGGACGAAGACATTTAATGTTTCGGAGCACTTATATTTACATATTTTTCTGTAAAAGTCTAGATATGGTAACTGGGTTGTCTAAATTTATAGTTATTATTTTCATGAGCAATATTGTTTGAAACGATCAAGAATGTTTCGGAGCATTTATATTTATTTTTCTGTAAAGTCTAGTATGGTAACTGGGTTGTTTTATAGTTATTATTTTCATGAGCAACATTGTATGAAACGATCAAGTATCAATACAAAATAGGGTAAACGACCCTAATTTTGGCCCCCCACCATTTATTATCACCCCTTTGATTTATCCTATTTATTTAGAAACAACCGAATCTCACAGTGCTTCAACTTATCAAAATCGATGAAAACAATCATTATCTACAATATTGACAAACCAAATAACGAAAAATAAACATAGTGGCGTCGGTACAACAACATTAATAAAATGTCTCGATTTGAGCAGTGAGAAACTATGTTTTTGCTAAGATAAGAGCTTTCTTAATTTTATCGAATCTAAGTTTATCAGAGGGTTTTACTTTGCTATAGTTTTTAAATCATTTCAACACATATTATTCGAGCTTCCTGAGCACTAATTTTTAAGAATTACATTGTTTTCGTTCTTTTATTGCAGTGCCAACATTTGGTACAGCAAAATTAGTTTTTTTCCATTTTATTGGCATTGATGATAATAATTGGTATTTCTGAGATTTCTATGAGTAGACCAATTATCGACACTAGGCCAGTGTTTGAGCATAAGTCTGCTAATAATTGGTCTAACTAATGAATCAAATAAGAAAAAGAGGAATTTCAACAATATCAGCCAAACAACAGAAATTAGGACGGAAACAACAAAAGAGTAAACAAGTGTAACGAAACTTGTGTTACCTAAAAAGCTAGATACTGTGGAAATAACCTTAACTCACAAAAAGAAGACTGTAATCTGAATGAAAAACAAGACGAAAAGAAGAAAATGATAGTGACTATGTTAATGTTATAACAGACAATTAATGAAACCAAGCAAAACAAAATACTGCATCTCAGCTGCACTATAGCTAAAATAGAGAATTTTTAGACTGAGTTTGATGACAAGAATGAAGAAATATAATAAATAAGTCTTTACAAATGTATTTTAAGCTCTCTTTAAGCGATTTCATTCAATTTACTTAACAGTTAGAAGGGCCAATAAATTGGTCCAACTTATGCCAGTAATTAGTCAAAGTATGCCCATAATTGGTAAAATCATGTTTTTAAATAAACCGCAAAAAAAATAATTACAAAACTATGTTTAAGTACGTTTCCCATGTATTAAAAACATCAATTAACTTTCATTCTATCATTTTGACAACTTTTTTTTGTTCACCACACATAACAAAGACAGTTATCATGATTTAAGTACATCAAGATCCTTAAAGGGCCAATAATTGGGGGTTTTACCCTACATAAAAATAATCAGGAATCAATCTATTGAACAAACAGACCTATAGAAAATAGGTAGGTCGAACCAAAGCAATTTATCGAGTTCTCACTTTCGAAAGAAGCTATTAAAGAAAGCGAGGAAGCCAAACAGTGGTCTGCTAATAAGTTGTCTACACCCAGCTCTGGCGAGAGGCGATCAAATATTTACACTCGTCTATCACAGAGCATGAACTTAGAATCAGCTACAGAACAGAACGGACTAGTCCCGGACATATTGAAGAAGTTTAGGTATACTACCTGAAAAATGTGTTTTGACTGCTATCATTTATTTAGGTAGTATAAACTTCTTAAATATGCCCTGGTAGTAGTCCATTTTCATGTTTTAAATTTAAAACATGATAATGCAAAATCAAATAGACTTTTTTACTCAATAGCTCTGCAAAAATGTCCTTTCAATATAACGGTATCAATTTGACTGAATACGCCAGATTCTATCGTTATTTGAATCGTGCATTTTCGTATTGCAAAACTTAGTTTGTCTCTATTGAGTTTCTGTTTTTCTACCTCTATGTGGCTGGCAAACGAAGTTGCAATGACTAAGTACAGTTAACTTCGTATGAATTGTGTAACATTCTCAATTAGCGGGATGTGCTGGTATTTGCAGACGCCGACTCTCCGCTATGTACGTACAGATGTACCTTGGAACAAATAAACAAGCTTCAAACTGACCAAGCTCTTACAGAACTGTACATGGAAAAGCTAAGCTATGGCTATAAATACTTATATATTTCAACCACTAAGTTTTCTGAATGAACTACAATGTCATACTTACGTGATTTTAAGTCCAGTGTTTAGTTTTGTTAATTTATGCGATGCGAAGCTGCATAGTATCATGAATATTTGAAACCGGATAAACTCAAGCTCAGACGTTAGACTGAGTCATAAAATATATCAAAATCAATCTAGCTCAACATACTCCAAGTAAGACTAATTATTAATCTGTGACCCAACCTGGAAAATGAAGTATTCAAACGTTTCCTAGATAGCCACAAGTATGTAGAATAAGGTTAATTACCGCAGTTAAGCTAAACGCTGCGATCTACGCGTTGACGGAATGCTTCCAAAGCAAATAGAATTAAGTGTTACTTAGATGCATGAGCTCTTCTTACAAAATCAAAAGTCAGAAAGCTAAATAATTTCGCAATTTCGTAAGCAAATCAAAATAACTCTACTGAATTTCTAAATTATTAAACGACCGACTCTTTTATTTTGTTAAAGTATAGTGTATAAGGTACCCTCAATAAGGTTGGATGGATATAATCTGCGAAAAAGTAGTGTGTCTAGAAAAAAAAATTGCAATGTCAGTGAATTTCAAAAGTTAGTGCCAATTCAGACGTACCACAACCACACGACACCGACAACCACACCACAACGACGCGACGTGGTCGGGCGTATATTTGTATTGAAAATGAATTTCCAATTCACACGTACCACATTTTGTCGTTGTTATCGACCACCTGTGTAATACGACCACATCGCAACCACATCGCAACCACATCGCGACGACATGACGTCATCAACAGCGCGCGCCTATAGTCGTATTGCTCATTATACGGACTAAAATTGAAGGAAAAAATGTCATTTTTCCTTCAATTTTGATTAGTTTTGATACGTTTTATGTCAAAATTGAAGGAAAAATGACATTTTTTCCTTCACTTTTAGTCCGTATAATGAGCAATACGACTATAGCTGGCGCCTGCCACATTGACATTTTGTCGGTACCACAACGCAACTGCAAAAAGTCGCTGCGACACAATTCACACGCAACCACAGCTGGACCACATTTTGTCGCTGCGACGTGGTGTGGTAGTGGTACGTGTGTTTTGACGCTTAGGGTTCAAAATTTATCAAAATTGGTCAAGGATAGGATACCAACTAAGATGGTGAAATAGAAAAGAAATACCAATTATACTTGGTCATAAAACACGAGTATCAATGAAAGTGAACGAAACTTGCCAAAAGCGAGTCGTCAAGGTCAATTTATCTGCAATCCGAGAGATATATAAGTATTTTCTCGTCATGCCGTATAAATTGTGCCGCGTTGTTGCATAATGCTCGATCTTGGAGGAAAGGCGTCGTTGACATTAAAATATGAATGGAAACCTTCATAAAATGCTATACCTACTTACCTACATTCAACCGAAACAGAATTTTGACAGTTTTTGAAGAGATACTTCGCCGTAACACAGTTTTTACTAGCACGGGAAGTTTTTCCTACCACGGGAAGTTTTTCCGAAGCCCCATGGTGCTAATCTAGATTTGTTTCCTTGTCTTTGTCAAGTTTCTGTTTACTTTTTTTTTTCCTGAACCTAATTCGTCCCACTGCTGAGCAAAGGTCTCCCCCAAACTCTTGTTATTTACTAAGAATATATTATTTTTGTTGTTGAAATAAATATTCTAGCTTCCGCCCGCGGTTTCACTCGCGTGGTACCTAGACCGATAAAAAGTAGCCTATGTGTTATTCCAGATCATAAACTATGCATATTCCAAGTGTTGTTAAAATCTGTTTAGCCGTGCTGGCGTGATTGAGTAACAAACCTCCATCCAAACATCCATCATCTAAAATTTCACATTAATGATATTACTTAGTAAGATTCTATTCTGTTTCCTCAAGGTAAAGTAGACACACATCGTCTCAGATCTTTAGCAATCACGATCAAGCTCATTTCAAGCCGTCTAAGGGAAGAGTTAGAAACACATTCAAATACCTACACATTTGGCACATGCGCAGTAATTAGCATTCCATATGTGACACGTTGCAAGCCCATAGCCGGTAAGTGATCATTTTTGAGAATTTGATTATACTTACTGAGAGTGTGAAGTAGCTCGATTAATAGTGATAAGAAACTCATGTAGTCAAGTATCTAATCAAAACATTCAATTATAATCGGTATATTTAATCAAATTGAAGGCCATTACTTTGTACTAGTAGGTTAGAAGGTAAGAAACAAACGTTGATTAACACTTTTGTGTTTTTAGAGCTCTATCACAACGCTTTTAAAAAGAAAATGGTTTTTGTTTTCAAATAAAAAAATAATCAAACACAAACACTTCTAGAGGAGCTTTCTAGGAGGAGCCCCTAAAACATCTAACAATTCTTAACAGAATGTAACAATTCCTAACATTATGTTAGTAAATGTAATAGTGTTATAAGATGTTTAAAAACATTTTTTTATCCACAGCGGTGTGGAAGCACCATAATCTACTATGATGGACTAGGTGCATTGTTTAAATGTCAGCCAATAATAAAAGACTTAATTTTAGTAGCTTAAAGAATTGTAGAATCTAAAGATCTGAAAGAATATGTTTACCTCACTTTGGGAATACAGTCGTGATTTCCATTATAAAGACTTTAACGATAATGATCCCAGCAATCCCGTGACCACGAACGCTGTAACGTGTTCGAAACGTAGGGAAAAGAAAATAAAATAAAAGGTATGCGATAAAATCCCGTAATAATAATTATCATTACAATATTGATTTGTCTGTACCACTCAAATCAAATTTTAACAAATATAATTATCAGATAATGCTATCAGTTTCCGATTATCAATCGTTCAAAGAAGGCGCTTACTAATTTACACCAAATCAATTACTTATCGAAAACTTGAACTTGTTCTAATTTAGTTTAAACTTGACCAACTTTGAAAATTTACCTATACCTCTGCTTTTTGATAACCTTCTTAGATTATGATGAAAATTAGTTCATAGGTTTTTATCATATCAAAATCATCATCATCATTCTGACCTTGCTCAATATAATTTCAGAATATGAATAAGTATTTATTTTATTCACTTGTTTTAATTTGACTTTTGAGTGAAGCACTTAGTTTTTGACAAGTTTGTGAATTTGATAAACCAACTAGCAAAACTACTCGGTTAGCTATTAATTTAAACTTTGTTGTTTATAATAGCCTATCTTTGTTTGGCGGGGAGAACTGGTTAAATTGTTTTTGACTTCAACTTTACGATAGCGGTATCATGGTAACAGCTTGTTTCAAATTATGTTGTCGTTTATTCTATTATTTGGCAGTTTATGATACCGGGTACTCGTAAGATAACAGTATCATACAAACAATTTGTTTGGGGTTTTTGTTTTGTTTTGATTATTTTATATATGCAAAAACTGCTTGAAAAATGCCAAAATGGATTTGTTCCAAATATATATTTGGACGTGCCTCTGACTACCTCTTAGCCATTTTGAAAGAATATTGAGTGTCTGAATTTTTTAAAATCTCTTCCAAACCTGTTCATTTGCTTTTATTCTTTACATACTCGACATTTTGAGAAGGTATTCTCAGGTATTGACCTTTCGAATTTTATCTTTTTCTGAGATTTATATTAATTGCTAACTTTTTACCATTTAAAATCGATGACACTATTCACAACAAAAAAAAAAAGGTACAATGCTTAAGGCAAAGAGCTATAAAGTAAATCATATTTCTAAAAATCTCAGGGATTTCATAGACAAGAGTATTTTTCTTCGAGAAATGTTTATGAAACATGAGCACATTGAATTCGATACTTGTCTTCAGTTTACAAAAGAATGTGTCTTTAGAGAAAATAGTAAAGATATGATATTACACCATAAAAGCATTCTTGATACTTCCCACAGACATCTACTGCTAGCTTGTTATGTTAGCTATTGTTGTTGACGCCAATAACCTTATCAACGGCAAAATTCTTCAGATTAGATGTCCGCTTCTTCTATGAAATAAATTAAAAATTTAATGAAAAACCCTCGACATATCCCTTCATAAAATAGAAAAGAGTTGATGATCTACAAACGGCTGAACAGATTTTCATGATAGCTAAGAACACTCTCGACAAAGACACCTTTCAAACAAAAAACAATAATTAAAATCGGTTCATCCGTTCAGGAGCTAAGATGCCACAGACAGACACACAGATACACAGATACACACTACAAACTTATAACACCCCTCTTTTGAAAAGGGTGTTAAAAACCAAAGATTTGTATAACGCTTGACACTCACACTAATCTTGTATGAGACAGTTTTTAAAGTAACTAATCATCACTGATCGGAGTAGGTAGAGCTATTTAGGTTCATTGACCGCAAACATTGATGTTAATATGGATATTCCACGAGATTCCGACTAATACTCCGGGATTCGATTATTATTCTTTTCAATCATGTTTCGATTTTTGAGGAACTAATAATTTGTATGGTATGTTCTTGTACAACTTCAGAATGAAAATGTTAAATGATTGTTGATTCTTGTATAAATATAAGAAATTGTTACATAAAAAAATATATGTGTGTTCATGAATCAAGTTTCTATCTATTTATTATACAATCCTTAAACCCGTATAAAGCAAAAAGCAAAAAGCTTTTTATTATTTTTCTAACTAAAAAACTAATCCCGGGATTCGGGGAATATCCATATTATTCTATCATATCGCAAGTACATAAAATAGCTCTACCTAATCCGATCACTGCTAATCATAGATCCCTTTTTAAAATAGTTAGGTATATTTTAGTCTTTGAAAAACAAATGTCATGTTTTTTCTACTAGAATATTTAAAAAACTGTGACATTTAATCTAAATAAATTATGTCTTAGTATACCTCAAGGAATTTCTATACTACGTACCTGGAACACTGACTGTGACAGAAAACAAGGTCCGCTTGAGAAAGAAAACTTGGGCGGTGTGTCTCTTTCTAAAGGGTGACCATAAACTAAACATTCCTAGTCCCTAAGGGGCCTTTTCCATCATTTTCTGATTTACGTGATGTTTCAGGGCATGATTTTTGAATTAAAATACTGATACAATTTTGATCCTTCATTTTGATTCTTGAATCTTGAATCTTGATTCTTGAATCTGAAAACTGAAATTTTGAATCTTGAATCTTTGAAGTGACAGCTGTCAAACTTAAAACCGCCATATCTCGGGAACTACTCGTCCTAGACTCCCCGTTCTCAGTTCGAATGAAAGCTAAGACCAAGATCTTCATTTGAAGTGACAGCTGTCAAACTTCAAATGGCCATATCTCGGGAACTACTCGTCCTAGACTCCCCGTTCTCAGTTCAAATGAAAGCTATGACCAAGATCTTCATTTGAAGTGACAGCTGTCAAACTTCAAACGGCCATATTGGAAACTACTCGTCCTAGACTCCCCGTTCAAAGTTCAAATGAAAGCTATGACCAAGATCTTCATTTGAAGTGACAGCTGTCAAACTTCAAACGGCCATATCTTGGAAACTACTCGTCCTAGACTCCCCGTTCAAAGTTCAAATGAAAGCTATGACCAAGATCTTCATTTGAAGTGACAGCTGTCAAACTTCAAATGGCCATATCTCGGGAACTACTCGTCCTAGACTCCCCGTACTCAGTTCAAATGAAAGCTATGACCAAGATCTTCATTTGAAGTGACAGCTGTCAAACTTCAAACGGCCATATCTTGGAAACTACTCGTCCTAGACTCCCCGTTCAAAGTTCAAATGAAAGCTATGACCAAGATCTTCATTTGAAGTGACAGCTGTCAAACTTCAAATGGCCATATCTCGGGAACTACTCGTCCTAGACTCCCCGTTCTCAGTTCAAATGAAAGCTATTGAAGAGATCTTCATTTAAAGTGACAGATGTCAAACTTCAATCAGCCATATCTCGAAATCTACTCATCCTAGACTCTTCCTTTTTAGCTCAAATGAAAGCTATGACCAAGATCTACATTTTCAATAACAGCTGTCAAAATGACATCTGTCATCTGAAATGTAGGTCTTGGTCATAGCTTTCATTTGAACTGAGAACGGGGAGTCTAGGACGAGTAGTTCCCGAGATATGGTCATTTGAAGTTTGACAGCTGTCACTTCAAATGAAGATCTTGGTCTTAGCTTTCATTTGAACTGGGAACGGGGAGTCTAGGACGAGTAGTTTCCAAGATATGGCCGTTTGAAGTTTGACAGCTGTCACTTCAAATGAAGATCTTGGTCATAGCTTTCATTTGAACTGAGAACGGGGAGTCTAGGACAAGTAGTTCCCGAGATATGGCCATTTGAAGTTTGACAGCTGTCACTTCAAATGAAGATCTTGGTCATAGCTTTCATTTGAACTGAGAACGGGGAGTCTAGGACAAGTAGTTTTCGAGATATGGCGGTTTGAAGTTTGACAGCTGTCACTTCAAATGAAGATCTTGGTCATAGCTTTCATTTGAACTGGGAACGGGGAGTCTAGGACGAGTAGTTCCCGAGATATGGTCATTTGAAGTTTGACAGCTGTCACTTCAAAGATTCAAGATTCAAGATTTCAGATTCAAGGTTCAAAATTCAAGAATCAAGGATTGAAATCCAGGATCGAAATCCAAGATCGAAACCAAGGATCGAAATCAAGGATCGAAATCAAAATCAAGGATCAAAATCAAGGATCTAATTCAAGGATCTAATTCAAGGATCGAAACCATGGATCGAAATCAAGCGCTGATTTTGTCGAGCGCGATAAGGTAAAATATACTGAAATTTAAATGACGTGGGCACACTACTAATCCAACAACGAGTGTGAAAGAGACAAAGCACCCAAGAAAGCCTCTCAACAAGACCAACAATCCTTATAACCAAGATTAAATGATAATAGATCGTTGTGTAGTCGTGATAAGGTTCAAAATCCTTTGTACATTAAATGTCAGTCAGCGTTCTAGTATGTATAGAATTTCTTTGGTATACCTACTACTAACCTTTAGAATTCGTTGACTTGTCTGTGCAAAGATCGTCGATAACTTACAAATATTTATTCATTGATAACAGAGCATTGCTCATTCTTTATTTGCCAGTCATATCACTTAGCACTTGAGTGCTGAAATTATAAGAATTGACACTGACCATCAACGAGAGTAATAAATCGGCTTAAGGTGGCTAGCGCCCGAGACTGGAGACCTAGAACAGAGACAGGCTTTGTAGGGGTGTGCGAAAGTGATATGAGACAGAGAACCGTCAGTTTATATGACAACCTAAGAAAAAGGATGTACAGAAAGTGTCATTAATTGGTATCCCCCTAGTAAGAGGTCGGTTTGCAAGCCGTTGATCTCAACTTTTGTAAAAACTTCCTTGCTCACTTATGGATATCTAATTTCGCTCGAGTTTCTAAACGAGCCGATGCAATAGCTGTTATAATACCCGACTGAAATCCAAGGTTGAAATGAAAAGGGTCTTTGTTCAAATCAATAGGGGGATACCGATTGATGACGCTGACTGTACCTACGACGTTACTGGAGGAACGAAGATACTTGATCTTTGATGACAACGGTCTCCTGTCTCGGTCTTCTGTCTCGGTCTCCTGTCTCGGTCTTCTGTCTCGGTCTCCTGTCTCGGTCTCGGATGCGAACCTTTAGACTTTTTAAGGATGAATGGAAGAATGGATACAAACTCCGGCTGCAGTTCCCCGAAGGCGATAAATGTGCCATAGCTATTGAATGCGTAATTCCAATTTCGTGGAAAGCCAACCGGATAGAAGCTTTCTAGACAAGGACTTGAGAATTCTTTTTCAATACTTAAAAGCCTTAGCATGTAATAATGAAAGTATAAGCTTTCATCGTAATTATAAAAGCTGAGTCAAATCTTAAAAAGGAAATTATTAAAATTAGGAAACCAGCGGGGCTAAAAATACTGTTAAAGCAGAATCATAGTCTTTATGCAGTCTCTTTTCATAGATATGAGAGTGACAAGAAAACAATTAAAAGTTTAATAACTATGTAAATTATTTAACTGACATAATTACATACATACATACATAAAATCACGCCTCTTTCCCACAGGGGTAGGCAAAGACCACGGACTGACATAATTACCAAATTAATTCTTCGATTGGTTGTTATAGTGATGACAAATCTCCAAAAAACTGCATTTTTGTCGTGTGTCTGCCCGTTCGCAGCTTTCGTAAGCGCCGCAGCCAAACGCATTCTAAATTCATCTTTATTTTAACAATACTAAGACAAAAATTTGAAGTTGCTCTTATCAATGTGCTAATTTTAGGTCGTGAACTTAACTTGTCATATTTTTTTTTTTTAAGAAAATAGATCTATGTTTGGCCACCAACTCGCCTGATGTTAAGCGACGGTCATGTTTTAAAAGCTGTTTTTTGTTCTAGATGTCGTAGCGTAATGGAGGGCGAGAGCTCGGAGACGGAGGGCTGGCTGCTGGTCCGCGTGCACGTGCCCGAGCTGAACGTGCAGAAGAGCTTGCAGTTCCCGCGCGACCAGCTCGTCTGGGACGTCAAACAGCAGTGCCTGGCTGCGCTACCCAAGGTCAGTACCGGGACTCAATTCCTCTGTTTTACAACGTCAACCATTGGGCGTTTTTCCACTCGCCGGCACGGCACCGGCACCGGCACCGGCGCCGGATGGTGGGGATGCAAAAATGTATGAAAATCTGCCGGTGCCGGCGCCGGCAAGTGGAAAAACGAGCAGTACATTTTCATACAATTTTGCGTCGCCGGTGCCGGTGCCGGTGCCGGTGCCGGTGCCGGTGCCGGTGCCGGTGCCGGTGCCGTGCCGGGCTAGTGGAAAAACGCCCATTCAAGTATCATTGCCGCTGCGTTTTGTTTCGTTCTCCAAAATGACAGTAAATTGCTAAACCTCATTAGTAATTTGTTTGAAAACGTCATCACAAAAAAATAAACCTAGCCTCATTGGTCATTAGTAGGTTATGAAACAGTTGACGTTTTGCTTTGGTTGGTTAAAGTTTTTTAGTAGAATCGAGGGGCTGATGCCTTTATGATAGAAATAGTTTGATATACCTACTTATGATGATTCAAGGACTGAGTCAAAAAACATTTATTCAGTAGGACCTCTCATAATGAAATTCCCTTAGAACTATATGATTCTTAGAAATATTTGGATATTTAATGCTTGTATTCAAAGACAGTCAAAAACTTTTATTCAGTTGGACCTCTCGCATTGAAATGCCCTAAGACTAGCTCTTAGGGTGATTCTTCTCCTGTTCCGATGCGACCAGCACCGTTAGGAACCAGGGAACAAACACGGTTTAGGGCCTAACTTTCTTTTCGGTGCTCCATCTTCTCTTCTCCCCTCCGGCATACAACATACGATCGCATTTTTTATGCATTTGAGAAAGACAATCGTTCTAAAGGCATTCTGTTTTATTGAGACAAAAAAGGTATACTTTTAAGCCTCTACAAAGACAGTAAAAATACCTAGACTTAGTAAACAGACTGGTTTTATAGCGGCGGAAACTTTCGCTTATTCAAAATCGTTGTTTTGTAAAGTACGATTATTCAATGTTACTGTTCCACAGCTAAGTACTTTTGATTTTTATGTTTCTAGACAATAGCAATGTTAAAGTAAGTTTGGTATTACCTTTTTATGTAAGTACTTAATCATTTTTAACTAATAAAGTACCAATATAGCAAATTAACATTTTATATGCGTATTAATTATGAAATGATACCAGTAAAGCAAATATTATCATCATCATTATATGCAAGAAGGTTACCGCTACCTTCATCCACTTCCTTTGACCTCCACGATGACATCGGTCTATCAAATGATGGGTTTTTTTGTTGCCAGGTTATTACTTCTATCTCATTGCATAATAATCAAATCCGTTGAATACGATGGTACCTGCAGAAGTTTTTTGTGTTACAGACATAAATTATATAATATTTCCATGAGTAGTTCGTGAGTAGGTAGTTTTTGAATTTTCATCAACCATAATCGTCTAATTTTCATCAACCATAATTAGACCGGTTGTACGTGGCTGAGGCTAGCGCAGGATCGAGGCGAATGGCATACACGAAGGGAGGCCTATGCCCAGCAGTGGGTTTAAAATGGCTGATGATGATGATGATGATGATGATGATGATGATAATCGTCTATTTAATAATCATCTAATTCTTCCACATGCAATGTTTATGTTCATAAATCAATCAAGAGCTTACGATGTGAATAAACACAAACAGTTATATCACGATTCCATCATCTCTCTTGATGTTATCATAAAAGTTCAAAATCGAAAATTATTTCTGGATAAACCAGTTAGTATTTCCATCTTGATCACGAAAAAGATCACGTTTTAGAAACTTAGTTTTTAGAAGTTTTAGGTGCTCATAAAGGTGTTATATTTTCCGTTTGTAAATGCGGCGCCGCCGCCGCCGCCGGCTGGCCGTTCGCGCCGGAGACCGAGTACCTATGGAGACCGAGTATGGAGACCGAGGCCAGACACAGACTTTGTAGGGGCGCGCGATAGATACAGTAAACCCCTTGAATGTCTATCTTTGATAGCGACCAAAATCGGTCTCAAACTCTCAAATATGACAGTTCAGTGACTGCGCAAGTTACTCTGTCACTCTCAACTCAACGAGGCCGAAAGCGACAAAATATACGTGATCGTTTTGACAGTTTGAGACCAATTTGAGGTTTAGTCTCTGGTCTCGGTCCACGGTCTCGATCTCTGTCGCGAGCTGCCACTTTAGGAATGTTTAGGTTTCTTAGGACAGTCTTCATCTGGATAGAAAGTACGGTCACTCCTCACTGACGCGTCTCTATCAGTGAAACATTGTCGGTACCTATACATTTTACGTAAGTAATAAGTACCCGTAAAAATTGTGCGCGTTCTATAGTAGCTATTTCATTTGAGACTTTTCAGAGCGAGAACGCGATATCAATAATAAAGTGTGAGCTTCTATTTCATTTCTCATTCGGTGAGCTGCTGGCTTACACTCCAAGACAGTACTGGGGACCTATTCTATCTAGCGTTTGTAATAAAATGAAATGAAATGTCTGACCCTGAACAGCTTTCAACGATCGATGAAGGGAATTAAAGCTTCTCTGAATGTTTGCGCAGGCTTTCGGCGAAAGATCTTATCAAACTTTTATGAGAAATTCAAATCATAATTAATTTTCGAGCCGTATTTGTTCAAAGTTGGATTTCATGAATCGTTGAAATAGATCAAAGGCGAAGAACGAAAGCTTTCGTTTATATTCTTAAAATAGTCACAAAGGATTTTTCCTCTAGCCTAAAAATGTGAAAGTGTTCGTACCTAATAGAGATGATATTTCTCAGCAGTCGTACGTCTTCGTCAATCTCGGATTTATAGAGCTATTCTGTCTATAGGAGCCGTCATTTTTTATTCATAGGCACTTAGAGTAATGTTTTTACACCAACGCAGGAAACTGTGTAGACTAGACGTATAGGTTTCAAGACTTACAAATAGGCACTGCCAAGTTGTGGTTGACACAACGATAATAAATTATAATAAATGTTCGCATTATAACATCACAGGCCTGTGATGTGATACCTGACTAATCAGGACGTGATAAATAAATCCCTTTGGCAATGCGTGTGTGTAACGTCCTTATTTTTAATTTAGACATGTGACTATAGGCGTTTAAAAAATCGATATCGAATGATATCGATCGATAAGACATAGCTTTATCATTAACAGTGTCTTTTCAAAGGCTTATTAGGTTTACGATATATTTTAATTTTGCAATCAATGATCAATTAATGTACCTACCTATAATGCCGAAAGGCTCTGCTTCCGGGGTCCCTGTAACTGGTAATATTTTACCCTTTAATTATATAATACCTGCAAAAGTTTTATCATCCGTTTTAACTATAAAATATTTTAATAAAAGTCCTCGCAGATATGAACTTAACAGGTGTTTCATTAGCAGTAAAGTGAACCTAGTATTTAATAAATTTTACTAAAGTACCTTTAAAAGTCAGTGTTTTATCGTTTATCTAGACTCGGATATTGAGTAGGTAATAAATAGTTCACTATCGCAGCTATTTTCACTATCAACAGTGCTATGAATGATATATAGGTATTCGTAGTTTATTGTATTATCTTTATAAATATATTATGCTACTAAATGCTTGCCTACTCTACTATTATATGAGGCGGATTAAGATAAAATTCTTTCAGAAATATAAGTTATATTTTTTAGATATGAGTTCGCCGAATCAAAAAAGTTATACCTCTTTTCTTTTATTGGCTCGTCGGTACTTTTATATTTTTTAATTTAAATTCTATGTTGCTTCTAATTCGTCTCTACAATGCGGACATTTTTTTTACGTTAGTCTCACTCATACTCCATTATTTATGCATAATTTCCTCGATAAGCTTTTCAGTTTTTTCTCAATAAGAATAATTTTGCATGACAAACACGTTTTCGATGGAAGCGATGTGTGAAAATTGGTACTCGTACCTTTTCAAACCAGTTTCCAACAACACCGCTATGTCGAAGAGAATTCTTTAGTTCGACTACGGTCAATCGATCTACATTCACTCATTCATATAGGTAGAATAAACGTTTTGCGTTTACTTTGTAGAATGTATGACCAAACTATGTTGACTACTAGATTAATTTGTAGATCACTGGGTAATCTAGGTCAGGTTATCTATTTTGTTCAGGTTATCTGATTTACCTACCTCATATAATTTTAAATTTAATTTATTTCTTTTTAACGCTTAATTTATGATGTTTAATTTAACCAACTGTATTTTTACGATATTTTTGTACATTTAATTTGTGTTAATGTAGACCTTATATAACTTTAGTTACTATTAACATTATTTATGTATTTATTCTAACATATTAATATGTGTATGTATATTGTTTTCGGTGCCGAATCCGGGAAACCACAGGTGGCCACTTGGTACAGGGTATGTCACATTTCAAATGCAACCCCATGTATATAGCCTGTGCGTGCATCCCTATATATTATATCATTTATAAATATCATATTGGAAAACCCTATAATCGGATAAATACCCATAGAGCATGGACATTATCTACATGTGTTTTCCAGCTTAATTTAAAGTAATATTTGGCATACATTTCATGATAATCATGGAACGGAAAAGATGGATATAGATGTACTATCACATAAGAACTATCATGTATGATGCATACACATACAGGATGCTATTCGTGCAAATATTTGTTAGTGCATGAATCAGAACAATGATTCGACACGGATAATACGCCGATGGGTGAAACGTGTCTGCATGAAGATTATTCACTGCATGTTATCTCATAAGCTACGTCTTACACGATTGGGTGAATACAGGTTGAATTATGATAAAATATGGGTCAGTCATACATTGACGCACAAATTACTGTAATGCGGATTTGACACGACAACAGGTACAAACATTTCAGTATGATAAGAAACTTTAATATAAAGATGGTTAGTATTTTTTTATTTGAAATCAGAGCTAAAAACATTTACTTACTTCGGTAAAGCAGGTAAATTGCTTTTCACAGAATTATAATTCTTTCAATACAGAGAATAAATAATTTGTTCGTGGAAGTAAATTCAATTTTGCTGTTGAAATGAGGATATGTTTTATCATTTTCAAGGTATTTTGTACCTGTACAAAGAACCGATTAATTCTAACTTTTTTACCTACTAGGTACATAGTTTTGAGAATGTCTGCAAAGAAAGTCAAACAAAACCTTTGCGTTTTGCGTTTGTGGTTTAGATACATTCAGTAAATGTTATTGAAATTTAAGTAGCTAAAGTCAAACGTAAATCCGTCAAGAGTTGCACGATGTGCTGCAATTGGTAAAGCTGTTGCTAAAAAACTAGCACCATAAAAAGCGTTTTCTCGCCAGCATCTCGTGAGCAAGGCGTGTGTACAATGTATATCTACGGCCTACTTAAAATAGCTCCATCTTCACGCGCCGGCCTACTTATCAACCATCTACACACTACACAGCCGGACATTCTCCTAACAACACTATTCTTCGCTGCTTATTTCTCGGGACTTTACATGTGGCCCATTGTGTGTTGTCCCATTTTTAGGACACTTGAAAGGGTTGGGCAAATGGGAAAGCTTTTGTAACGAATGCTTGTGCAATGTAGACAAGATGTTCTTTTGGTATAATTTGCGAGGGTAAAATGGGGATTTATTTTTTGCTGAAAGAAAGATGTTTTCTCTTAGAAGTTATTTATAGGCTAGTTTGTTCAGATAATTGGATGGGTTTATTCAATGATGTGGTTTATTTATGTATGAAAATAAGGGCTTGATCTGCCAATGCCCTGAAATATAAAACAATACAAGAGAGGCCAAGAATGAAAGAACAAACGCTGATTTCCATATTAGGGGATGTACGCCGACCATTTTCTCCATTTATTGTGCTACTTGAAAATAAAATTAAAACATGCCGTTAGGAAAGATCGTATTTTTTGATATTATAAGAAATATTCGATACAGTTCATATAAGTAAACAAATGCTTGTTAAAATGTTATGAATTTCTGGTTTTTTTTCCTGATTTAAGTATATTTGTTTTGTTTAAAAGCACCTGGCTTCAGTCTCCCCTGCAATGCGGATTGTATCACCCGTTAATAAAACCTCATTTTGCGGGCATGTTAATGGTATTTGCGAGCATTTACCTTGCTATACTGACATTTCATTATCTCCTGTTTCTATACTACTTTTATGAACAACCCATAATATTAATGTAAAAATATTCGACGTAAATGCCCGGTAAAGTACAAGGGCGCCAAGTTTCGAGATAGTCTGACATATAAGGAGGTATGAGTACTTTCCTTTGTAGAATTGTTGTGAACTCATTACTTTATGAATTTATTCATAATGAAAGGTGTCGCAATACAATTTCAATAGGTTGTTTTCGATAAACGTGTAAGTTTTGGAATAAGTAAGTACCTACTAACTTGTGTTTGAGTTTCACTATGACCTGATTTCAATGATAGAAGTAGAATAGTGTAAACTACTATAATACTACATGATATATAAATAAATGAGGATAAACACTAACTGATAGACAGAGCAACGTCAATGAGTTAAAAAATACACGTGGATTGTCACCAGCGCTGTGCTGCGGCCTAGTCATGGTTTGGCAGGGGCATGCCCATGGGCAGCAAAATTTGCTATGGATAAAGCTGATGGCTAAGTTTAGAGGATAGTTTAGGTGCTGGGCAAGTTTTCCATATCAATAATGTCTCGACTCGAGCACTAAGGAGCGTTAGTGCTATTGAAGGCATAGATAACGCATTTCTATTTTATTGTCATAGGAATTCACACCCGCGACACAGGCTTAGGCCTAGTGCGGGGTTCTTGTAAATTATTTGCCCTTTAAAATTGTTAGTCTTTGTGTATGTGTAACAATGTTTTTAAGAAATAAAATTATCCTATCCTATGTCTGCACGTAGCTAGTATTAGAATGCCTCCTAACGCTATATAAATCAGCAGAAAAAAATAAAACGGCAGGTCGGTCGTTCGGAATAAAATAAGAACGAACTCAGGAGTTCCTGTAGTCTTTATTACGTTTTTATGGCATTCCTAAATGTGCTAGGTTTACACGGTGATAAGATTTTACATTTATTTTGTACTTCTTTTATTAGCGGACTTAAATTAAAGCAATTCAAATGGCATTGCATACTACCTACTTTAAGTAGATGCCGAGCAAGCTGTAGGTGGGTTTAATATGCATTTATATCAAATAAATGTTTCTTACTAGTTCCCGCCCACGGTTTTACTAGATATACCTAAATAGAATCAAACTATTGCTATTTCTAGTTTTATACAAATTGCTCCTTAACTTTCAGAATTCTTATAATAGGATTCATAACGCCAGATAAAGTATTAAAATTAAATCAATTAATAAAGCAAGTAAATAATTTAAGAAATTCAAATTTATTCAAGAATTGAACTCAAAATCAACAAGGTAGAAAAGAGTCACTACCATAACAGATGTGAGCAAGTGAAAATAATGTTCGATCCGACAACGGGAATATGTGACGGCGCAATTTATATTTCTGATTCTACAATTAACCTACCAATATTCCTAAGTTATAAAGTATCATAACCCTTCTTATGTAATCAATAAAATATTTTCTCATGGCATCAGGTCGTAAAATTTATGCTAAAAAGAGCACAGCGTCGCTTAACCCACCAAATGTCAATGACGCATTGCTGAGGTCAGAGCCTTTCTGTGGAGCCTGTTTATATTTATTTGGACTTCTTCTGTGATTTCGGAGTTTTATGAGATGTTTATAAACATTGTTATTTTATTATTCAGTTCATTTTTTGTTGAGATATCGAAAGAGATTGTTAAAAAAACCCGGTCAGCAAATATACTTAGAGATACATTTTTTCGTTTTCGTCGTATGTATAGTGTCGAATAGACCGCCCAAAACCCTTCGTTATGGTAAATCGACATATTAACTCATGCCTAGTAGAGTAAAAATCCTGTTTAAACTACCTACAAAGAAAAATCACCTAACAAAAAACGTCAGAAAAAAGTAATGTTCATGTCGACACCTATACCCAGATTAAACCTACCTCTCATCTTAAAAGGGAAGAATATATTTTAAGTGGTAGATAGGTACCTACTGTCTTGCGTGCTACACAGGTACAAAATATTTCAATTACTTACGCCATTCCAATGTCTATTTATCACAATCGTTAAGAAAAAAAAATAGTGTGGCACGATCGTCGCCGTTTTAGTCACGCTCGTGTCCGGCGAATGCAGCTTTGTCGAGCGGCTTAATATGGAAATATATCTGATGTAACACACCTTAAGAAAATTACGAAGTCATGCTATGCTATATTACCTTGCCTTAGTTAGTATTCAAATAAGCGGGATGATGGGCTTGAATTTTGTAACCTGTCACCACAGCCTGTCACGCTGCCAATGAAATCCTTCTCCTTGCAATATGTGAGCATCTAAGGCGCGGGACATACAGAAAAGACGTAAGACGAGGACGCGTCGCAGACATTATGTCTCTTCCGCGTCCCTTTCATAGAAAATGTATAGAAGCGTCGCGCCGCAAAACATACAGAAGAGACGTTAATCACATTTCTCTGTCTATGATCTTAAACATCTACAAAGCATTTAGAATGCCTAAATTATAAAAGTAGAGAAAACACTCAACCAACGATCCTATTCTAATATTCCATCCTCTGAAAAGACTATTACTTTTAAAAGAACTAAAGCGTTAAGGCCCTAGCGACCTTTGTCTCCGATTGTCCTTGATTGATTGCGGGTGAAACGTGAGTTGATTTCCATTTGGACTATTTGCCTTACCTTTCCATTACATTATTATTGGAGTCCATTTTTTCTTGCAGGGCCTTTTAAATTCCGATTATTATTTTCTCTGTATGGTAAGATTTGTTTATTCAATTTCATAGAGCGAAAAATCTCTATTGATTCTTAGAACCTGATAAATCATTTTTGCATTTCCTCTGAAAAACTCATCCAGCATCTAGATTAAAAGCACAAGTAGAGATTTCAACACTCTTTACATTAATTATTTTTCTCAAAGAGCTGTTTAAATCGCCCACTTTGCCAAAACCTTATCGAACTTATAATCAAATTCGTGAAGCTGTATTTGCTCATAAATCAACTTCAATCAAGAAAGCAAATCTAATTTGACTCTCGATAATTGCCGGCTTCTTAAGGTTGAAATATAATTTCAGTTTGAACGTTTAATATTGTTCTTTTAGGGTTTAATGTTCGTAAGCTGTTCGTAACAATACAGATGCAATAAAAAAGCTGTTGAGCAGGTTGTAACCTCATCATTTGCATTAGAATAGAGGTCTAGATACCTACCTTCCAATTTATATTTTGATGATGCAATTTTGTTTAGTAAAGTCTTATTCTCGAAGCTTCTTTTATCAGAAGTGAATAATACTGATGCTACTTGAATCTCGCAGTATCTCGATCGGGAACTCAAGTGGAAAAAAACTCTTGTATTGAAACGGAAAAATTCTAAGTGACCGCACAAAACTCAAATTTTCCCGTACCAATGACAAAAAAAAACATTCCCGAGAAATCCGAAAAAACGTGCTCTTATTTTATTTTTAATAAATAATGGTTTTTCAGTTGGAATATTGTTTATTAACTTTACCTACATGAAAAATTAAAACCCAATCAGAAACACAAACTAAGTACCAACTTACATAGCGTAAAATAAAAACTAAAAAAATAACTCTTCCTCGGCTTAAAATACTCTCTTTTTCAATCATGATTATTATCCTCAAGGAATCCTGAAGAAACACATTTCAACGAAATCGTTTCATTAAAACCGATTATCGTCGAAAAATTCAATAGATACTTGAAGGGAATGCTCGGAAATACCTTGTTAGGGATCGACAGTAAATTCAGCACTAATAAGGCTTCCGTATCTATATACAAAGTTGATTAAGCATATCAATTCAGAAAAGCTTCGAAGTACCTAATCCTTTTGAGTACATTTTCCACTTAATACCAATTTAGAATTCTCCAAGAAATATTTGGTTTAAGCCAAGTATATAAAAAAGTACAAAAATAAAAGCTAAGCTTTGATTCACCTGTCTTGCCTCAGATAAAAATAAACTCAAAGACAGCTATCGATCTTCTTCTTAGCCACATTCGACCTTATGGGTGTAGGCCTCCTTCATATTATGCCATTTCTTTCGGTTTTGTGCGGTTTTCATCCATTTCACTCCAGCAGATCTTTTGATGTCATCGTACCAACGCATTTGCGGCCTGCCTCTCGGGCGTGTTTCATCCCACGGCTGGACTCCACTCGGCCAGCGCTTTGCACCACGAGCGTTGTTTCCTGGCGACGTGACCACCTATGGCCACTTGAGTTTCGCATAACGTTTGATGACATCTGTGACTTTGGTCTGTTCTCTAAGCTCGTTTATTTTAAGGTCTCTCAGTGTGATTCCTACCATCCTCCTTTCGATTGCTCTTTGGGCGACTAAGCTTTCTGATGATTTCTTTTGTGGAAACCCAGGTTTCTGCTCCGTATACCTAGGTGTTAACTGGTAGGATACACTGATCGTGAATGCATGCTTTATGTCCTGGTTTGATTTTCATGAAAGAAAACTCCCAGTTAACACATCTTAGGCCTTTACATCTTTACTAGATGATTTATACAGTGTCAGGAGGCAGTCTTTGCCTACACTCATCGGGACACTGTAGTGCCTGGGACATTGTTGACACAATATACCTACTTATAATTTTTCGATTGGTTTTTGCGCTTTACTTTTTTTTCATCAGACAGCCAGAAACGCAACTAACACCAGAAACTTGGAGGATCAGCCCCTTTGACTCGATCATGGTTTGCTACTGACCCTCTCTAGCAACCTTGCTTTAGGAGCCTTGTCTATTTTCGCAAACAATCGTTATATATTTAATTTCCAATTAACAGCAAACAAAATATACAAAGGCTCTAAATCTTGTGTAAAAATTTAAAGTGACCTGTTTTAGTGCCCGCAGTAAAACGTTAAATTTGTGAGTTTGGTAAGCGTTATCTCGTTAGGTCACGTTTTATGGCAAAATGATGCGCGTTGTAAATTATAATAGTTATGTAAGTGAAACACCTAGGTATAATGGCTTTTACGTGGTGTATAAACTTTAAATTTGCAGTAAAATAACGAGGAATTTAATGAGTATAGATACTAAATCCTTTTGGTACAGCTATCAGAGAGAGAAAATTATGTATTTATAGATTTATGGGCATGGCCATAAATCAAAAATGTTTATGAACATTTTCATAGCTAGTTACTGTCAAGGTATTGTTGATAACCTTTCATTCTACTCTACTAAGCCACGAACCTAAGGGGTAGTCAAAGATACATCCAAACATTTATTATGTATCATTTGTCTCAATATTTGTTAACGTGACCAGCTTTAAAGACATCACACTCATCACACAGTATTGGTGATGTCTTCAGAATATATAAAAGGCTTTCGTTACTGACTGACTGACATATCAACGCACAGCCTAAACTATAAGTCCTAGAAGCATGAAATTTGCAGGGTACGTTCCTCTTATAGTGTAGAGGTGCACTAAGAAAGGAATTTTGAAAATTCGACCTCTAAGGGGATGAAAAGGGCTAAAATTGTTTGTATGAAAAATCTTATTCTTTGAACATAGAAACTTGAAACTTAGCAGTTATGTTCTTCAAAACATTTAAAAAAAGTTTATAAAAAATTTTTTTTAAAACTACCCTCAAAACGGGGTGAAAGGAATGTTAAAGTTTGTATGGGAACTTTTTAACGGGTACTTTAATTTACTTGAAACTCGGTACAAATATATTTCAGTACAAATAAAAAATATCTGTGGAAAAAAAAATTAAAATTATGCATCAGACGGAGTGCCAGAGGGTGTTCAAGTTGGTAATGGAACTTCTTAACGGGTGGTTCGATTTGCTTCAAACTTTGTATGTGTACTTATAAAAAGGTAAAAACATCTCTAAGAAAGGACTTTTGAAAATTTTACCCCTAACGGGAAGAAAACGGTTAAAAATGGTTGAATGAAAAATCGTATCATCAAGCATTTAACATGAAATAAATTGGATTTCGAGATGAGGAAGCTCGCTTCTTTTGTTTAAATCGAAGCTCGCTTCACTCTCTTGGCTTGAATCTGACTTCGCCTGCATATTAAGCTAATATGCAGGCGAATGCATAATCCTACCACTAATAAATACATTGCGAGAAAAGTGAATTATGTCTGACAACAGAATAGGAACCGCCAATTACCCAGCTGTTTCTTAGAGCACCATTAGACCATCCCTCTTTTTCTTGGAGCACCGTTAACAAAATCAAGTGACAAACGTCATGTTGCATTTGTCTAAAAAATATCGGAGCTCGCTTCGCTTGCATATTACCTTCATGAGTAATTTACTGTTAGAAACCGAGAACCATCCATCTTTTTCTTAGAGCACCGTTAGCAAAATCAAGTGACACATATCATGTTGCTCTAAAAAATTTCCGCTCGCTTCGCGAGCAGGGGAAGCTCGCTTCGCTCGCTTCAGTCGGTGCTCGCTTCGCTCGCATGAGTAATTTACTGTTAGCAACCGACAACCATCCATCTTTTTCTTAGAGCGCCGGCATCGTTAGCAAAATCAAGTGACACATGTCATGTTGCTCTAAAAAATTTCTGCTCGCTTCGCTCGCATATTACTTTCATGAGTAATTTACTGTTAGGAACCGACAACCATTTATCTTTTTCTTAGAGCGCCGGCACCGTTCGCAAAATCAAGTGACCATGTCATGTTGCTCTAAAAAATTTCTGCTCGCTTCGCTCGCATATTACTTTCATGAGTAATTTACTGTTAGGAACCGACAACCATCCATCTTTTGCTTAGAGCGCCGGCACCGTTAGCAAAATCAAGTGACACATGTCATATTGCTCTAAAAAATTTTCGCTCGCTTCGCGAGCAGGGGAAGCTCGCTTCGCTCGCTTAGGTCGGTGCTCGCTTCGCTCGCATATTACCTTCATGAGTAATTTACTATTAGGAACCGAGAACCATCCATCTTTTTCTTAGAGCACCGTTAGCAAAATCAAGTGACACATATCATGTTGCTCTAAAAAATTTCCGCTCGCTTTGCGAGCAGGGGAAGCTCGCTTCGCTCGCTTAGGTTGGTGCTCGCTTCGCTCGCATATTACCGTCATGAGTAATTTACTGTTAGGAACCGACAACCATCCATCTTTTTCTTAGAGCGCCGGCATCGTTAGCAAAATCAAGTGACACATATCATGTTGCTCTAAAAAATTTCCGCTCGCTTCGCGAGCAGGGGAAGCTCGCTTCGCTCGCTTCAGTCGGTGCTCGCTTCGCTCGCATGAGTAATTTACTGTTAGCAACCGACAACCATCCATCTTTTTCTTAGAGCGCCGGCATCGTTAGCAAAATCAAGTGACACATGTCATGTTGCTCTAAAAAATTTCTGCTCGCTTCGCTCGCATATTACTTTCATGAGTAATTTACTGTTAGGAACCGACAACCATTTATCTTTTTCTTAGAGCGCCGGCACCGTTCGCAAAATCAAGTGACCATGTCATGTTGCTCTAAAAAATTTCTGCTCGCTTCGCTCGCATATTACTTTCATGAGTAATTTACTGTTAGGAACCGACAACCATCCATCTTTTGCTTAGAGCGCCGGCACCGTTAGCAAAATCAAGTGACACATGTCATATTGCTCTAAAAAATTTTCGCTCGCTTCGCGAGCAGGGGAAGCTCGCTTCGCTCGCTTAGGTCGGTGCTCGCTTCGCTCGCATATTACCTTCATGAGTAATTTACTATTAGGAACCGAGAACCATCCATCTTTTTCTTAGAGCACCGTTAGCAAAATCAAGTGACACATGTCATGTTGCTCTAAAAAATTTCCGCACGCTTCGCGAACAGGGGAAGCTCGCTTCGCTCGCATATTACCGTCATGAGTAATTTACTGTTGGAACCGACAACCATCCATCTTTTTCTTAGAGCGCCGGCCTCGTTAGCAAAATCAAGTGACACATGTCATGTTGCTCTAAAAAATTTCTGCTCGCTTCACGAGCAGGGGAAGCTCGCTTCGCTCGCTTAGGTCGGTGCTTGCTTCGCTCGCATATTACCTTCATGAGTAATTTACTATTAGGAACCGAGAACCATCCATCTTTTTCTTAGAGCACCGTTAGCAAAATCAAGTGACACATGTCATGTTGCTCTAAAAAATTTGCGCTCGCTTCGCTCGCATGTTAGCTTCATGAGTATTATGCGAGCAAAGTAATTTACTGTTAGGAACCGATAAGCACCCATCTTTTTCTTAGAGCACTGTTAACAAAATCAAGTGACACAATATGACTGTCATGTTGCTCTACAAAATTTCCATTCGCTTCGCGAGCAGGAGAAGCTCGCTTCGCTCGCTTAAGTCGATGCTCGCTTCACTCGCATATTACCTTCATGAGTATTTTGCGAGCAAAGTAATTTACTATTAGGAACTGATAAGCACCCAGATCTTTCTTAGAGCACCGTTAGCAAAACCAAGTGACACATGTCATGTTGCTCTAAAAAAAATCCGCTCGCTTAAATAGGAGCTCGCTTCGCTCGCATATTACCTTCATGAATAATTTACTGTTAGGAACCGACAACCATCCATGTTTTTCTTAGAGAACCGTTAGCAAAATAAAGTGACACATGTCATGTTGCTCTAAAAAAATTCCGTCGATGCTCGCTTCGCTTGCATATTAGCTTCATGAGTATTTTGCGAGCAAAGTAATTTACTGCTAGGAACCGATAAGCACCCATCTTTTTCTTAGAGCACCGTTAATAAAATCAAGTGACAAATGTCATGTTGCATTTGTCTAAAAAAATTCTGCTCGCTTCGCTCGCATATTACCTTCATGAGTAATTTACTGTTAGGAACCGACAACCATCCATGTTTTTCTGAACCGTTAGCGAAATCAAGTGACACGTGTCATGTCACGTGTCAAGTCAACTTGCCGACTCGATAACTTCCCATTTTTTTGGAAGTCGGTTAAAAATTAGGTACCCGAACGCGTACGAAGTCGCGGGTAACAGCTAGTTGTATTATAATAATTTATTAGGGGCCTTACTTATGAAAGATGTTTAGAGTGAAACACTGGTTAAACAACGTCCTGTCTTTATTTGTGGATAGTGACAAACAGAGACAGGACGTTGTTCAACCAGTGTTCAACTTTAAATATCTTTCATAAGTAAGGGGGTTAGTGTTTATTAGATGAATCACAGTTTTAAAAAACTGTAAATGACTTCAATTTTTTTAAATAAATTGACTCAACCGGCAAGTAGTTTTATCAGTTCATTACAAAACTCTTGAGTTATTATAGCAATAAATCCATTTGTTCTGAAACCAGGCAGCTTTAGACAGTAGAATTTGAAGTTGTCAGCTCTTGGTAGTTAGCATAGTACTTTTCCTATTTCTACTTTGGTACAAAAAGCGGTGACTGTAAAATTACGACCGCTATATCCATTACTACTACTACTTTCGTATGAGCAAGTGGCCAACTCTGGTGACGGAGTTTTTAGGCCGCCTGAAGGCCTCCGTCATGGCTTAACGACTTAAAAGCCGGGACCGACAATTAACGTGCCCTCCGAAGCACGGAAGCGCTCAGCTCGTAATACCACTGAATAATAATAATACTATATCCATTGAATTTTACAATCGATGGCCGGCTCAGTTAGTAGTATTATAGAGTCAAAAAAGGAGGAGTCAATTTTCCCATCATGAGACAGAATGTTAGCATTCTTTAGCATTCTAGACAGAATGTTAGCTCCTAGACATTCTAGACAGATGGTTAGCTTCATTGACTGATAAAAACTGAGAAATCTATTTTAAAACCATCTGAACAAACGTTCTGCTACGATTTTGCGATAATTCTCTAAAAGTGTTAAAAGTCATTATTTGGCACAATTTCATCACAATCACAAGGCTTCGAAATGCAATCCTTAGAATGTAAGGAGAGAAGTCCAAAAATACTCAAAAGTAATTAATTTTTGCGAGACAGGACTCGCACCCAAAACGCGCCATTTAGAGACATCACAATACATCTTTGATGTTAGAGCGATGCCACATGGGCGCTGCCGCTCCGTTGCATCGTCGCAGCAGCGCTATAATTTTTGTTCTGTCAAAGCGCGTGGCACGTGGCACCGTGTGGCATACCGGGCAGATTTGTATGTAGAACCACAGAATACTAGTACTACGTAGAACTACGGAGCGTCAACGCTGCGACGACGTCTCGCAGCGACGACGCAGCGCAGCGGCAGCGCCCGTGTAGCTCTTACGGTCGTTATCAAACATGCACCACATCATGGAAAACCTAGGCTATAGTGCTACTTTGCGTTCAAAAAGTTAATAAGCTCCGGATCGACACGCAATGAACCGGATATTCAGTAAATTGCATTGTCGAGGCGCAACAATAAATCTATGTTGCTGGAAATTAGTTGTCACTGTGCCTTTAGCTTTGTATTCCTTGATATTTGTACCTAAAGATAGACTTAAGTTATTAGGCTGGATTTTACCAAACTGGATTAAGTTTTATCTGGAGATTAAACCACAGATTAAACTGATGTTTGTTTGAATATTTTGACATTGTATAGTTGACACCCTATAACCAGGATAATTTGAATGCACCTAATAATGTTCGATTGCGCTTTCTAAACAATTGTATTTCGAATTCTGTCGGCTAACGGAATAGCTACTCTGGTAGTAATGTGACAGTTTGGTCGAATTCAGCCTAAAATGTAGTCGGAATGCATAATCGAAAGCATAATGAACGGATGAACGTTACTCATCCATTAGGTCTCCAAGGATAGAGTTTAGTTAGTTTAGATACGAGTTTGCGTTGTGACAGTATTAAAATTCAGTTTAAATCTGAAAATTAAAGTCCTAAGTCAATGTATGTGTGTTCGTATGATCTAGTGGCTATCTCTGGTGACGAAGTTTTTAGGCCACATTAAGGCCTCCGTAATGGCTTAGCGACTTAAAAGACCAACAATTTAACGTGCCCTCCGAAGCACTGAAGCGCTCAGCTCGTAATGCTACATTAGGTATAACATTTAAGTATACATTTTACAATAATTGGGATCAACAATAAAACATGTCTTTCGAATAAATTAATTGAAGTAAATATATAGCTTTTCTAAACAGCAAGTTAGCAGAAATAAGTAGCAAAATCCAAATTGCAATTTATAATCTGTCGACGGAAGCCGGTAGCAGACCGGTATAAAATTGAATTCCCATATCAAGCCATCCCGACGTTTCAATTAATAAACATAAAACGTAAACTCGCTTCAATTCAGTCTGTAAATAAACCAGTAAGAAAACTAAGAGCCAAGTTACAGACTATTAAATAGTTAGCTTATGGGGTATCATTTGTGATTTGTGTAAGAGCATCATTTGCTAAGGTGTTTTAGTCAACAATGGGAAGAGTTTCCCGCAAAATTGGGAAATTGTGGAAAATTTGAATGTGCGAACGTCTGTCGAGTCAGAAGTTAAATAAAAACCAAAGTATACTTTGTTTATACATGCTATGTATAAACTTTTGTGAAATAATATTACACTGGTCAACAAAATAAACATTTTTGGTTTTTTCCTCAGATTTTTTTTTTGTTTCTAGCTCAGTTTGGTGTTCTTATTTTGAATATGATAACAGTTTTTCTCTAACAGCTTTTGTTTTTGCGTTACAGCTAATAAAAAAAAACTATCCCCATTTTCCGATTTTGTTCAGATTTTTATGTTTTGACGGACACTATAATATATTTTGTTGTTGTTTTTGATATGGCTTCGTCAAGAAAACGTCATTTGGATAATCCACAGTGTTTTTGCCATATTTGTGGCTATATATCTTTGAAAAATATCGGAAAACTTTATAAAACTTCGTAAAAACTGCGTATTTTCATCACCTTCTTTAGAATAACATTGTGCTATGAAGACAAACCATGGGTACCTCATTATTGTGTGCCAAAAATGTGTTTTTTGCCTGCGACTATGGTCTTATGGAGAAAAAAATGCTTCAAAGTTCGGAAAACCCATGATTTGGCGAGAACCTCAATTTGTTTTGGTCAAAATTAACTTTCTTGGAAACAAGAAGTCTAAAAAATTTTCACGAGCTGGGATGCAACATGAGCATAAAAATTAACTTCTTACACTCACAGGAGGAAGGGAATAGTGAGTTTTTCTCACTCTATTCAAAAAAACTGACTGGGGAAGTACCTCCACCTTACAGAATATCGCAGCCAAATAACATCATTGTTTTCGAATGGTGTTGTGTTTCTGCGGTGAGTAAGGTTACCAGAGCTCTGTGACTTCTGCGAGGAAGCGCTGCGGTGACAACTGGTGGACCAGTCTTGTCCATTGGGTTTGTCGGCGCAGTGGTTCCTCTTTTAAAGGGACAGCAGCACGAGTATGACGTCTTCTGGTTTCGCAGGCGTCCATAGGCTACGGTAATCGCTCACCATCAGGTCCGTCAGGACCGTATGCTTGTCTGCTACCTTAGTAGTATAAAAAAACCCTCCAGAAAATCTGGGCGATTTTAGTAAAGAACAGGATGAAAGATTTCATCAAGATATAAGTACGGTCAATAAAAAAGCGTTACCAAGGAAGGTGGGACTCATACATGATGGCCGACAACTGTTGGAGCTTGCAACGAGATCAACCTGAAGTCGTTCCATGCAAGGAAACCATAAAAAGTTCATTTGCTAGTGTTAAAATTGAAATTTTACTCAAATATGTCGTAATTTTCTAGTAATTTTTAGTAAAAATAGAAAAACTGTATATTTCAAAAACTAAAGCTGTTAGCAATCGTCCAGTATTTTTTTGTTAATCAGGGACCTATAAATAATCAATAACAGTAAAAAAAATCGTTAGAAAAAAAATGGTGTTGGCCAGTGTTATAGATGAAATGGGATAGTTTACAATAGATTTTTTATAAATCACTTTTATTCCCACAGAGAAAAGACGCCGTGCCTTATTAGTATGCAAGTGACTTAATTATGTCGTCACTACCGCCTCTCTTCTTTTTGAAGAGGTTTTTTCCAACCTAAAGTACTGAAGTATTTTTACTTTGTGGATTTAACTTACTAGATTTCATTCAATTAACATAAGAGTATATCAACCAGGCAACATGATATAGGCCTTTAGAGAGGAAGCAGCTTATTTAGTACAGTAACTATCTCGACTATTCTCTGGACATTAAACCTACTCGTACGTTTATATTTTGTAAGTATTTAATTTTCATAAAATTACATAAAACGACCTATTGCACCTATTTGCAGAAAAAGCAAACATTTGTTCTACAGGGCACGGTGAAGTTATTATGCTTTCTGGTGCGGTAGGTATCAGACGCTACCAGACGAGGACATACTAACCAACGAATACCATGGTACCGCAACTTTCAGTGTTGTGGTACCATGGTACTTGTAGTTTACTGGTACCGGCACCAGTTTACCAGTAGCTTAATTTACTAGTCTAAACCTGGAACACATATTGGCAGAACATGCAAACATATTCCGCGGTATACTATCAAAGATTATGCTTCCTGACGCTGTATCATCTAATCTAATGGATCTACAGCAGAAACTCAAGCTACCGCAAAGCGCGACACCGACTACCCTATCAGCCACTAGATCTCGCCGTGGTATTGGAGCTGTTCAGATTCCATCAGCCCGTGCCGGCATGTGGCTGATTGGCTAACTGCACTGCTTCCGGAATTTGATTATACACATTTGCTGTTAAATCTTGGTTCTAATCGTGTCAGCAGTTAACTGTATTTATAATTTAGGAACGCCATGGTCTACTAAACTGTATTTTACAATATTCTAGATGACACAAGTACAACGCTAGAAGGTACCGATAAAGTTTATACCAACTTCTTAACCTAGACTGCCTCATTTACAGAAAGGATAAGGAATAAACTTGTAAGGCATGTCAAAATTTGTCAAATCAAAACATATATTCAGCAATCCTCATCATCGTATCGAAAGCCGTAGTTATATTATGATAATTATGTTCTGTGTCGAAAGTCAAGTGTCTACGAGGCCAACAAGACTCTACCATCTGTCGTTTACAATTTTTATGGTCTTCTAAGCTATTTTAACGAGTAATTTCATAAAGTCCGTACATTAGTAAAACATACGAACACAAACAGTAATATTTTATATTAGGTATCCTTTGATCAAAAAGCAAAAATACATAAAATATTAATGTTAAGTACTAGATATTGCGACGTTCAATAACATGATCCGTATGTTCAATACATTTATGAAAACAGAAATAGCTTGCCTAAAGCAGTAGGGGATCGGGGGGCGATATTTGCATTATTATGTCGCATATTCATACCGTGTGATAACCCGTAGGGATGCTACCTAAAGTTATCGCAAATCAACATCATGATTTAAAATTTATTTTATCAAAAGAGAATGAGACCAAGGTTTGAAAACAAATGCACGTAGGGTTGTCATAAAGTTTATTTGGAAGGACTTTAGAAGCGTTACAATTTTTTTAAATGATTAAAATCTATAAAAATATTTGTATTGTGGTGCCGAGTGCTCAAAAGAAAAGATGCGCCGCAAGGGTGCTGCTAGTAACAGAATGATTATTTAGCTGTCATACAAGAAATGTAGCGCTCTTAAAGCTCTATCTATCAAATGCACTATGTGGCAACCCTGCTGTCATTTGTTTTTATCTTTGGTCAAGTTGCACATTTCCCTTTCGTTTTCATTTGTTCAATTTCTTTTTCTGCGTGACTGCAAACAAGGCATGAAAAACTAATAATAAAAAAAACTGATAATTGAATTGATTTTTATTTATTTGAATTGATTATCGTGATTCAAGATCATTGCAAAGTTTTAGTATGGATTCGTCAATAAATTGATTCTATAATCTGCGCTAATCTAAGCCCTAGGCTCATTTGTTCTTAGTTACTCTGCAGGTCACAATAAACTTCTAGTAGGTATAATAGGTTATTTTAACATATAAAATAAACAGTTATCAGTGTGTTAAAACTATTTAATGAGACTTATACGATTCAACTAGGCAGTTAGCGTACTTTATGGCTTATAAAACGTGTATTTAAAGCCAGTATGTTCTTATTGTCTCTGAAACGATCATAACAATCAATTGGCTGGATAATGGTTAATGGTGCTGAAAGCTGGAATATATTACTTACGACATTATAAATTTCTTTATAACTACATATCACAGCGTCAGGAGATAAAATATCCCCACTGCGGCATTATTGAGATGGAGTAGGCTTACCCAGCACTCTACACCATCCTCTCAGCGAAATCGGTCTTATCCACAGGAAAGACATGGTCGTGTGGGGCTGATTAAGCCGTGGGTTTCCTCATGATGTTTCTCTTCTCCGTTAGAAGCTCGTGTTAGAGAGCATTTAAGCTTTTCGAAACGAAAAATTGATGACAGCCGTGATTCGATCTCACAACTTACGGATCGAAAGTCGAAGCAATCCCACTTGGTCGATTTCGGCGCCGAGTGCCGACTTTCGTACTTTGCCAACTTTTGCAATCCTATCCTACTATCCTACTAATATTATAAAGGCGAAAGTTCGTGTGTGTGTGTGTGTGAATGTTTGTTGCCACGTATCTCCATAACTACTAAACCGATTTTGATGTAATTTGGAATGTAGATAGATAATAACCGGGAATAGGACTTTTTATCCCGAAAAATTGCAGGGTTCCCGTGGGATAAGAAAAATAGTAGTCCACGCAGGCGAAGCCGCGGGCGTCCGCTAGTATTCAATGTAAGTATTAGCGGAGTGCCGACTTTAAAAAAATTCCTCTTCGAGTATGTTAGGATAGTTACACACGTACTTAGCTATCAGAATATTGATCAGTTTCAGAATCGAAGCTACATCCCTACGCGAGCTGCAACACAGCTCTATGAATAAATCTGATTTAAATCAGTCGCGTGGGAGCTCCCTCGCGTCTCGAAATCTCAATTTAGTCCAGTGTGCGCTCAGCTTTACAAACATTTTACTTGCCCTATAAATTGCTAGTATTATCTGCCTACTGCATTTTGAGTAATGGTGTAAATATTAATGTTATTTATAGTTTAGCTTCAGGCGTGTTGTGGGACAGCAGAGCTACAAAGTAATAAACTTTCCTAGCGAAATGTTTCGTTAAATATTTTCTTTCGCCATCATTTGGGACGACAAATTACCATGGAGTACCTAAGTAAGGGATGTCTAGAGTATGTGCAAAGGGTTGATGTATCTGAATACTTAGTAGTAAGGCAGTACCTATCCATCATATTCATATTTGGCTTAAAACTCATCTATGTTCAAAATCCACAAAACGTGCGTATCTAATCTACTCACGTTAATTTCTATAAATATTTGATCAAGTTGTTTCAAAACTTTCGTACCCTACTGATATGGCAATGTAAAATGTCATTGTAATTTCAACCATATTCCCGTAAATTAGAGTATGTTTTAAGTCTGTGTCGTTAGAAAACTGGTACTTTAGACATTGCAGTTTAAATCAAGACCATATTTTGAAGGGATTTAAAGTTTACAATGGGTTGAGCAAATGCTATGTATGTTTGGTTAAGGCACCAGTTACTCGTTAGCAAACATAGAGGGGACTGCTTTGTTTTAATATTCAGTTTAGAGGTTTTTGTACTACAAGTTACCACAAAATTCCATACGCATGTTAGTTTCTTCATTATGATATCGTTGGAATTTCTTCCGTTTCAAAAGATCTTAAAGCCTAAAGATCTGAAAGTCAATTAAGTCTTGGGGATACAGTCGTGATCATGTTTCATTTTTAACCGACTTTAAAAAGAAGGAAGTTCTCAATTCGTCGAAATCTTTTTTTATGTATGTTACCCTTAGGCCATAGTCTAACTAAGGTGTTACCTGAATGCTCGTAAATGCCTGGGCCGATTTGAAAAAAAAATTGTTTGTAAGAGTTATAGGTAGGTAGGTACTTTCCGATTGTTACTACAAAAATTTGGTGAGGATATGTCAAGGGATCATCGAAGTTATGAACTGATATGCAAAATTGCTCAGCTTGCTTTTCGTCAATCGTCGTGTAATTTTATGCGATGTTATGTTTCCGATGTTTTACAACTTTTACGAAAAGCATTATTTTTTGGTTATACTGAATATTAAGAGCCCGACCAATCTGTCGGCCGATAGTCGGCAGTCTGCGAGAGGGCTCTTACCGATAAAAAGTCTGTAATTTCGGAAAATTCCCACAGACCAGTAAAAGTTCGCAAAGAACCGGTAATTACCGGTAACCGCGACGAGGACCGCAAATAATCGCTGTAACTAACGGGCCCAGTTGGTGCTGGATTAAATTAATTTCCTACCGAATAGTTTCATTTGTTTAAACGTTGTTTATTGTTGAGATGTAATTAATTCCTGAAATTAAGCAGTATTGTGTTTCCTAATTATACCTGTGAATATACAGTGAACGCAAAACGTAATTATATCGATTTCATGGAGTATTGGGTTGTGACATGTTTATCACTATTTTATTTAAGCTGGAGAAAAAAAACTCCTCAAACCTTGTTAAAATGAATATGGAAATCAAAACCTGGCTCTACTACTAAGGAGATCGATTTTATACAAGGTATACAAAAATGTGTGACAATAACTTATATCAGGCAAGGTTAACATGAAATGAAAATAATTATCATAAAAATAAGTACAATTTTAATCTTATTCTGGGTAATTCCAAAGCTATATATTTATATATTTATATTACCCAGAATAACCTAATCTTCAAAATACAATTTTGACTTTCTGGAAATCTGGAAATGTATTATTCCAAAAGTATGGTTCTATTTATTTCTAAAATAATTTTACCTACTCACACAGATTATAATGTAGAAAATAATCGAATAAATCAAAAATTTGACTACTATAGAACTCATTTTCAATTTATTTCTTTAGAGAAAGGCAATGTAAATCCAAGTTAAATCCCACTTTGAATACCTATAAAAGCCTTTAGTTAGATTAACTATCTGGATAAAGAAACAAAAAGAACAGCTTACAATTAAAGTACCCAACTTAATTTGAAACTTAAGAAAATTGCCGGCCATAAACGAAGAAACCACTTTCAGTGAATGTTAAATAGCTTTTTAATGGATTATTAGTTTGATTCTGTATTCTGAGCACTAAGTAGCTTCAGCAACTTTGTTTGCGAAAACTTATACTTTACTTATACTTACTTATAGATTTGAAGAAAGATGTTGAAAACATATGCTCAATCTTAAAAACAGTTGGACCGAGTTCTATCAAGACATTTCAAATCTGTGTCATTGTTTGTATTATGTGTCTTTTTCTGCGATATATATTACAACGTTACATTTACATTCTTCTTATAACCTGTGAGCTCACTTTTTCACGATGACAACATTTCCACACGGTCACTCAAAGTTAGGGGCGCTTCTAGTGATTTATAACCGTAGTAGGGATTATGTCAACAAGTATTGTTGTCTTGTCACCTCAAACTTTTGTCACTCTCGTCTATAGGTTGAAACGTTTTGTGTAACACGGATCAACTTCTTTTATTTTCCAGATTCTTCATATTCATTCATCGCAGTACTTCTTCTTCTTCTTGGACGAACTATCTAGTTTTTCGAAGCTCACTGCTTAATTTGGAAAGCAAAACCATCTATAGTGCAGTGCTCAATTGACCGATTGCTCACGCGTTACGGCTAGATTTCAATTTTAACGTTTGCCCGTTATCGCTGCTTTCACTAGTCGGAGTGGCCACAAAACAGATTTACACCTATCGAGCTTTGGTAAGGGCTTGCATGTGCATAGGTATCGAAGTTACATTTGCAAGGTTGTTTAGATAATGGACTACTAGTACGTACAATAGATTTACTTACCATTGTTTGTGTATTTTGATTGTTGTAACCTGTTATTTACTTTGCTTGCTTCTATCAGTGGAGACCTTAAAATGGCCTGCAAAATTCTACCCTATACAGTGAATATTATGTTACTATGTGTGTATTATGTGTCCTAAAATAAATAAATAAAATAAAAAATTACACACTTATTCTAGATATCCCAGTAATCGAATCAACACTAAATTTACTTTTTTTTACAATACCTACTCAACAGTTACAATCCAACTCTATGTCTCGTTCCCAACGATTCCACTGGCCCACGGCCCACCCCACCAGTGGGATCGTTGGGAATTTTTTGCCCAATGACCCTCGGGTGCTACTTTCCTTATCAAGTACCTACATTATGAAAAACAATTTCTGATAAACTTCATTATTTTGAGTACCTTTTCACAGAATGTGCAGTTCCTAGCTAGCAGTGCGTAGAATCCTGCCTCGGTTCAACTGTTGCGTTGCATTCATTATCTTGTTACGTGTGGCTTTGTAATAGATTTTTCCAAGAAGCCCTATATGAATTTAGTTCTTCTAACCATCCGTAACGCTCTTTTAGTATTTCTGGTTAGAAAAACTTGGTTTCGCACAAGTTGTGCTCTACACAAGAACTAAATTCGTAAGCTCTTTTAAATTTTTATTTAGGTTTAAATTGATATTTACAATTGTCAACTTAATTACACAGTAGAATAAAGCTTGACATAAAATAAAAGGATTTAGTGATCAAAACTAAGAAGTCGTCTGGTCAATGAGCAACAATTAACCCGGAACATAGCGCTCTTTTTTAATAACTTTTTTTTTAAGTAACTTTTTTAGTAACATTTACATTTATCATGTCACCAGAGTTGGCCACTTACTCATACGAACTTACTTACTTACTTATCATGTTGCGCATCATTCGGTAAGTTAGCTTTGTTGTGCAACGTTGCCAAACATGTAGAGGTCATAAAAAATATGTTGCGCAACTGTTGATGAGTTTTTCTGAATTGTAACTAAGCAAGTAACCGTCATAGTTGTCACTATTTTACACTAATGAGCTACAAAGCTTCGTACATTTTCATCTCAATTTGTGGAATAGAATCAGAATTTAACAGGGAATTTCTTGAAGCATTGTTGTCGGTTTTCCGTGAAGTATCATTGTTTGGAACGTTCAACCATTTCGTAGGTACCTACTTGTTCAACGGTCTGAATTCTCACTTGTTGCTTTTCTTTGAACATTGCAAAAAACTCAAAGTCTCTCCATTTCGCTATAACTTTTAGCGAATGTATGTTCTGAGCGGTAACAATTTGGATGGGTGACCGCAAGTGCCATTGTACCTAGGTAATAGTGGTTTTCGTAATGCACATTATTTTACTATAGATAGTTAATAATAGTCATTCTCTTGTTTTCAGCAAAGAAAAAACAAAATTACTATTCAAACTTCAAAACTAATTTCACATCACCGCTGAAGCAGTAAGTTGACACAGTGCCCAGTCAAACCAATTTCGCACTCCCTAACTTCAATTGACTTACAAAAGTTCCAAACGCCCGAGTCACCTCTACTACTATCTCTACAATACAAACTTACAATTGAAACATTTCAATATAATTTATGCGCAAAATCTACAGGGTATTTAGGTACCACCGCAGTAGGTACCTCCATGCCAATACCTTAGTATTTACCATCTTGAGGCAAATTTCACATTAAAAAAATTGCTACATCGAAGTATTATTGTACGATCTGAGTATTCTTTAGGTTTTCACAACCTAAGCATAATTTTATTATTGTTTGCGGCAATGCTACGTGCAAATTCAAATACCGGCATAATATAAAAGTTATCTCGAACCTGTTTTGAAAACCTATTTATAAATATCAATATTTATTAAAATTACAATCAATATTTACTAAAATTCATTTATATTCAAATTAACCATCACCAATGCAGTCAAAAACCTCCAATAATAGTCAAGTGACTTTTAAGGTGTAGTAAGATTTTTATATGGGGCCTGGCCTTGCGATTATGTCTTGTTTTGAGGTCAGCTATCGATTTTGGTTTTTATCCGCCAGTGGCCGCTATTATAATTTTTTAAATAAAAATGACAATGTAAAAATATAAATTCCCGTGCCTTTATTCTTATGATTAGTTTTTTAACCTATCTTATCTCTAACCGATACATGAGGGACAATTTTCCAGCTATCCATTTTTAATTTGCTATTTCGTTGACATGAAAGTTACATGAAAGTGAAAAAGCAAGGAAATAAGTCTTCATAAAATAGTCTACAAATAAGATAGAGCACAATATTTGGACTGCGTCATGAAACACCCTCGCGTTATTCTAGTTAAGTATTCTAGTTCATAACACGCAACCTTGCTCGCGACACGCAAGTGTTATTCCTTTAGGTATCAGATGTAGATAGGTGACTTTTATCGATCGTCTACGCGTTGCCACAACACTACTTTATAGACAACTATTTATTGTTTTCCGTTTGAAATGATAACAAATACACGACTGAATCGAGGGTAGGTAATGTTTTTCTTTTCGAGTATGTTATGTCTTTTCTTTGGCACGCTCTGCTCAAAAATCAAAATAAAAGGTTATAAAATTTTAATCAAAGTACCACAAAGTCCATAATTCTTCACATTCAGAGTTTTTCTTTCGTTTATTAATTAAAACTTGTTAGAGCTATAGATGCGACACATAAACCACAGTTTCTACGATTGTGTGACACGTAAATTCTCTCACGGTTAAAAAGTTCTGTTCAGATTAGGAATATAATTAATGAACCTTTTACAATGTGACTTGGTGACATGCCAATCAAGGTTTCCTTCTACTGATACCTTAACTCAGAAAGTGGCTTTTCCGAATCTTTATTGACAGCTCTTTCGCCTCAGCTCTTATACAATATCTCTATTCTATCTTGTGCTATGATATTTTGCATTCGCTACGGCAACAATGGTCTGTTTTCAACTGACACCATCAACTATTACGAGACTGTTGCAACTTCCGCTTATTATACTTTGTCTTACTTACCTATTTAGATATGAATATAATGAACAAGCATTGTAGTCGTACCCACCTACTTAAGAGTACTTGCCAACCAACAATTAGCTACCCAAATTATTGGCTTCAAATTTTCCCGGTTACGTACAGCGTTTTGTAAAATGTAACCTTCACACAGATTCTGAGAGACCAATTTTGTTACATGTATTCTTATACTTTACAATTTACTTAAAAAAAAATCGAGCTCTAATTATACTGTGTACTGTGTAAGTAAAATTTTCAGTAGGTATTAATTAATATTAAGAGAACCCTAGTGTCTAGTCAAACCTAACACAGGCTTTAAGACAATATTTAACAGACAAATGTATTGTGTTGATGAATAAAATATCTATCTATCTAACTATCAGTCGACATATTTTTGTCTTCCAGAATAATTTACCTATATAACATTTGAAGTGGAAAGATGCCTTGAAAATATGTCAAGGGTTTAAAATGTATCTTCCTACCTGTACTTATATAGAACAAATTAAAGAGTGCTGAAGCGTGATCAAGGCGGGTTTGACAGTAATCCCGAGCACCCTTCATATTTGATCAGGAGGGACACCTCTCCCCTACCCTTCTTTCGAGATAACGTCACTGGCTAGCTAATTCTGTAGATAGCTTTATGAAACATGGCGTTAAAATGGAGCTGAACCGCAGAAATTAGGACGGGCTTTTAGTGAGTACTTCACTATTCGTTTATGTCAAGGAAAAATGTTCCATGAGGTAATCAAAAGGTCAGTGTTTAGGGTACACAAAGTCCATTCTCACTAAGTAATTTACTTTTTTTTAAACCATAAGACTTAAGGCTTTGAGAGCAACATTCAACTGACCTTCATCTGACTAACATCATCTTTAAAGTTTTGTTAATATTCATACTTACCTAATATTCTACCAGACAAGATATTTTTTCGATAAACTTTTTAATGACGAACTTATATTCTTTATTGTTAGTCCCTTCCCTTCACTATTTTTCCAGTGTTAAATAGGTAATGACTAAATTTATTTGAATCAGTCAAATATCTTTGCTCGTTTACCATAATTGAATACCATAATAGATCTACGCAATGTGTTTTGGCCGAAGCAAGACGAAGGTTGGATGATGAAGGCCTATGAGGAAACCATTGCGGTTGCCCAGTAATAACAGAAATTTAATAATTGTAGTGAACTTTGATTTAGTTGTGGGGCTCTAAAGGAACGTTGTTAAGATTATAATCTATTAAAGCGACCGCGAACACCTATTGATTAAAGTACTTTACAATTATGATCGTTACAACTCACCGCGCCGCCCCGTTACTAATTTGTTAAGCAGCGCGATTTAATATCAAAAAACATAATTTGTATGTAACTACCCGTGACTTTGCCTGTTTGGGTTTTCCAATAAGCTATTGTATTATTGAGAAAAATCATAGAATTGGTGATTTTCAATTCGTTCATTCATGTAATATGAATAACTAGCGGACGCCCGCGGCTTCGCCCGCGTGCACTACTATTTTTGTTATCCACTTTTTTCATTTTTCGGGATAAAAAGTAGCCTATGTCCTATTTCCGGTCATTATATATCTACATTCCAAATTTCATCAAAATCGGTTTAGTAGTTATTGAGATACGTGGGAACAAACATTCACACACACGGACTTTCGCCTTTATAATATTAGTAGGATAGGATATGCACAAATTGAGTACCCGGAAGCCATGTCTAAGAGCACAATTTTCCAACTCGGAACACAATGCTTCTAATTGCCCTAATTTACTAAGCGTGTTTTAATAAAAATTGTAAGTTGAATAAGTTATCAAAGAGGCCTGTTCCGGACACTCGAGTCTAATTGTAGGGACGGAAGTATCGTATAAATACTCCATTGTGCTCGTTTTCAACAATTATAACAATTTAGAGAATTAGTTCCGCTTAGGCTCTAAGTGAAAGAGCGTAATTATTGTTATAATAAACGTTTCATTGTGTATTTCACAAAAGATTTACGTTATCTAGGTTACATTGAAAAAAGTACTACTAAAAAACGACTTAAAAAATACTATTAGTACCTACTAGTATAGTTACTTAATAAAAAATATTGGAAAAAATTAAACCCAAACCCTTCTTGTGTCAACATTAGCTACACTATTCTAATGCTAAATAATCTTAGAATCTCATTATTCCTTTGGTAAAAGTCTGCCTAGAAGGAGACACTTTCATATCCCACATTGTACTTACATAATGCAAAAACATACCTACACATAGGTACTTAGACATAGGTCTAGGTATCATCCTACTCCTAGTAATATTATAAAGGCGAAAGTCCATGTGTGTGTGTGAATGTTTGTTACTACATATCCCCATAACTACTAAACCGATTTTGATAAAATTCGGAATGTTATCTACATTCCGAATTTTATCAAAATAGTTTAGTTTTTGGAATAACACATAGGCTACTGTTTAGCCCGGAAAAATGTATGGCTCCCGCGGGATAAATAGTAGTCCACGTGAGCGAAGCCGCGGGCATTCGCTAGTAAGACATACTACTAAGTAGGGACAGAAGAGGCAAGGTCACCATCGTGATGGGACGAACCCTTACTCCTCAGTAACTGTTGAATAATCTGCGAGTGCTGGTCGTGGGTTCATAGTAGAATCAATCTAAGGTCCTGATTGTTAAAAACGATAGCAATTTAACCATTGTTTGAAAGAAAGTTGAACTATTTCCCAGGAAAATGTTCTTCTATGAACTATGTAAGTACCTAGTCAACGAGCACTATCCTTTAATTTTAATTTTTATAGTGTTAAACCACACTTAGGTATTAATTATTTTATTGAAAAAGTCTGTCTTATCAACATTTTCATTGATGGATTCGAACCCGCAATGATAGAAGCGATTCTCCTTAAACCGGAGTGCCTTCTTTATAAAGTCCTATAGAAAGTAAAATTACAAACACGAAAAAAACTTTGGCTTCCGCAACTTTTCAAAAAATCACGCCCCATAAAATATTATGGGACCTCTCAAACGCCGTTACCCATAAATGGTCCTGAAACGGTTAAACAAATGGTAACAGGATCGTAAAATTGTATACGACCAAGTTCGTAGACGCGGAAATATGCTTTTGAATCACTGGTTTGTGAATGGATGCGTGTACAAGCTGAAAGCAGGTTGATGTTCTACTGATATGCCAAGCTTTTGGCGATGTACATAATATCTATAAATCCTGAACTTTTATGTGTTTCTTGACTAATTTACTTTCTTTTGCTTAGGTTTGCACGTGCGTACCTACCACTAGAATTGATCAGTGGTGAATCGACTGTTTCAAAATTTTCAGTTCAATGATAAAGTTAACATTACAGGAAGAAAAGAGAAACAGAAACAGTTAGTGGATTTATTGTGGATGTAGCAGAAATTTTAGTTTAAACTTGATTCCTAAAAATGTTTTAAAAATCTCTCTAAAGATGATATTCTTTGTTTAAAAATACACAATTTGGAATTAAAAAAAAACACAATATTCCTTTGTTTCTTTGCATAAAAATGAAGTCAAACATAATTTAAATAGATTTTATAATTTTTTTTTTCTAACTGCGGTCGTATTACCAAGTCTTAGAGCAATGTCAAAGTAAGATTACTTTCGTCCGTACTTAGATAAGACTGAAGTAAGACTGACGCAGGCATAAATCAGGCCTAAATCAACCTTGTTTTAATCCAGGGCCTGTATTCTATTAAATGACAACCGCTTTGGTTTTGGTTCGAACTCTTAAATGTCAGCCATTTGGTGAATAGTAGAATAGCTTTTCAAAAATTTGTTCTGCCAAAGTTCAAAACCTCACCACAACTGAGTCGTTTGTTATTAGTAGTCATGGAAACAGTCGCTTTAGTTGAGGTTTTGGTTGAGGTTGATAAAAAGTTCGGTACCGGAATCGAGCCCCTGCCTTAGGACGGAAACAATCTTAACGCAGGGATGTTTTGGTGACATGACCAAGGAAGTTATATACCTACGTAACTGGAAGGTTAATTGAGACAGAAAACGCGGTCCGCTTGAGAGATAAAACTTGGGCGGTGTGTCTCTTTCTAAAGGGTGACCATAATTTATAAACTAAACATCCCTAAAGTCCCTAAGGGGCCTTTTACATCATTTTCTGATTTACGTGATGTTTCAGAGCATGATTTTTCAATTAAAATACTGATGCAATTTTGATCCTTGATTTTGATTTCGATCCTTGGTTTCGATCCTTGATTTCGATCCTTTATTTCGATCCTAGATTCTTGAATCTTGAATCTTGATTCTTGAATCTGAAAACTGAAATCTTGAATCTTGAATCTTTGAAGTGACAGCTGTCAAACTTAAAACCGCCATATCTCGGGAACTACTCGTCCTAGACTCCCCGTTCTCAGTTCAAATGAAAGCTATAACCAAGATCTTCATTTGAAGTGACAGCTGTCAAACTTAAAACCGCCATATCTCGGGAACTATTCGTCCTAGACTCCCCGTTCTCAGTTCAAATGAAAGCTATGACCAAGATCCAAAGAAATTGTATACATAGTAGAATGCTGACTGACATTTAATGTACAAAGGATTTTGAACCTTATCACGACCACACAACGATCTATTATCATTTAATTTTGGTTATAAGGATTGTTGGTCTTGTTGAGAGGCTTTCTTGGGTGCTTTGTCTCTTTCACACAGTTGCAAAAAGAAAGAGACACACCGCCCAAGTTTGATTTCAAGCGGACCGTGTTTTCTGTCTCAGTCAGCGTTCCGGGTACGTAGTATAGAAATTCCTTGCCAAGATCTTCATTTGAAGTGACAGCTGTCAAACTTAAAACCGCCACATCTCGGGAACTACTCGTCCTAGACTCCCCGTTCTCAGTTCAAATGAAAGCTATGACCAAGATCTTCTTTTTAAGTGACAGCTGTCAAAATGACATCTGTCATCTAAAATGTAGATCTTGGTCATAGCTTTCATTTGAACTGAGAACGGGGAGTCTAGGACGAGTAGTTTCCGAGATATGACCGTTTTAAGTTTGACAGCTGTCAGTTCAAAGCTTAAAACGGCCATATCTCGGAAACTACTCGTCCTAGACTCCCCGTTCTCAGTTCAAATGAAAGGTATGACCAAGATCTTCTTTTTAAGTGACAGCTGTCAAAATGACATCTATCATCTGAAATGTAGATCTTGGTCATAGCTTTCATTTGAACTGAGAACGGGGAGTCTAGGACGAGTAGTTTCCGAGGTATGACCGTTTTAAGTTTGACAGCTGTCAGTTCAAAGCTTAAAACGGCCATATCTCGGAAACTACTCGTCCTAGACTCCCCGTTCTCAGTTCAAATGAAAGCTATGACCAAGATCTTCATTTGAAGTGACAGCTGTCAAACTTAAAACCGCCACATCTCGGGAACTACTCGTCCTAGACTCCCCGTTCTCAGTTCAAATGAAAGCTATGACCAAGATCTTCTTTTTAAGTGACAGCTGTCAAAATGACATCTGTCATCTGAAATGTAGATCTTGGTCATAGCTTTCATTTGAACTGAGAACGGGGAGTCTAGGACGAGTAGTTTCCAAGATATGGCCGTTTGAAGTTTGACAGCTGTCACTTCAAATGAAGATCTTGGTCATAGCTTTCATTTGAACTGAGAACGGGGAGTCTGGGACGAGTAGTTTCCAAGATATGGCCGTTTGAAGTTTGACAGCTGTCACTTCAAATTAAGATCTTGGTCATAGCTTTCATTTGAACTTTGAACGGGGAGTCTAGGACGAGTAGTTTCCAAGATATGGCCGTTTGAAGTTTGACAGCTGTCACTTCAAATGAAGATCTTGGTCATAGCTTTCATTTGAACTTTGAACGGGGAGTCTAGGACGAGTAGTTTCCAAGATAAGGCCGTTTGAAGTTTGACAGCTGTCACTTCAAATGAAGATCTTGGTCATAGCTTTCATTTGAAATGAAATGAAATGAAATGATTTATTTGTAACATAAACAACATAAACACACACAGCACAAAAATTACTACATTTGAACTTTGAACGGGGAGTCTAGGACGAGTAGTTTCCAAGATATGGCAGTTTGAAGTTTGACAGCTGTCACTTCAAATGAAGATCTTGGTCATTGCTTTCATTTGAACTGAGAACGGGGAGTCTAGGACGAGTAGTTCCCGAGATATGTCCATTTGAAGTTTGACAGCTGTCACTTCAAAGATTCAAGATTCAAGATTTCAGATTCAAGATTCAAGAATCAAGGATCAAAATCCAGGATCGAAATCCAATATCGAAACCAAGGATCGAAATCAAGGATCGAAATCAAAATCAAGGATCAAAATCAAGGATTGAATTAAAGGATCGAAACCATGGATCGAAATCAAGCGCTGATTTTGTCGAGCGCGATAAGGTAAAAATATCCTGAAATTTAAATGACAAGGTCACACTACTAATCCAACAACGAGTGTGAAAGAGACAAAGCTACCAAGAAAGTCTCTCAACAAGACCAACAATCCTTATAACCAAGATTAAATTATACCTAATATATCGTTGTGTAGTCGTGATATGGTTCAAAATCATTTGTACATTAAATGTCAGGTAGCATTCCAGTATGTATATAACTTCCTTGGACATGACATCGACTAGATGCAGGACTGCGCATGTCCTGCTCGGTGTCATCGAGCAAGACATGCGCAGAGAGAGCGGTCAAGACCAAGGCAGGAATAAAATAAGATTGTTTTCGGACGAAAACAATGTCAAATCAAGCTTAAGGCAGGAATGGATTTCACCTTATTTTGACATTGCTCTAAGAGCTCATAGTACGGTTGCTGGTCGCAAACTTTTTTGATGTGTGTAAAACGCAACTTAACTGTGATTGATATATCATATCAAGCATTGAATATTTTCAATCTAAAACAAAAAAAAATCGATTAATTCGATTGTAATAATAACTAATGAACACACAAAGAATGCTGATTTAATATCGCAAAAATTGCTCCAGTTTTTATGGCTTTTAATACTACAGATAAGAGGACAGGTATTGCCTTACCTGTCCTTATCCGTGTTTTTCAGCAGATAGGAAGCGACCCGTCCATTCATAACAATACAATACAAACACGTGCAGTTACACAATCGGCTGTGTTGTGTGAATCACCTGCCCACCTGCCTTTCAGATTTGACTTGAGAATTTTTGCAAATCAGGGACTACCAACAAATTACCAAGAAAATGTAACAAAAAAAAACTACTTTTTTGGACAATTAAATCATTGGGCCAGAGAACGTAGAGTTTGATAATGCTTTGAGCTTAGAGCTTTTGTTGAGAAGTTACAAAAACCACAGATATTGTACTTATGTCATTAGCCTTTGTTGGTAGTTTATAAAAAATAGTATCTAAGTAAAAAATAGGTAACGCCATGAGCTGTCCCTATGCTAATATTACTAATTTTTCTTCTGCTACTTCTATATTTTATCAACAAGTATGCGCCTAGTTGGTCTTCCACGTGAATAGTCTTCGCAAGAAATATAGTAGAACTGTGTGAGAATGATTAAGTCAATAAAAATATCCTGTGGGATCAGCATCGGAGCTATCAAGTGACAGGAGGAAGATGTTACTATTATCAACCCTGAGTCCTTTAGTTTACTTTTCTATCATGTGTGACGAAAAAGTATAAAATTATAAAGCTTGTACTAGCTTCAACCTGTCCAAGCTCCATAAAACGATGTTGCAACATTATGACCGATCCATATGTTTGTGTTAAGCAACATCCAAACTGAACAGCAAGATGAAGCGAGAGCGACTATCAAATGTCCCGCAGCTTGTCGGTACTTACGTTCCTGTGGAGCAGGAGGTTTACTTGTTTCGTAATTATCGGTCAGATACATCAACTATGTAGAACCAAGAAATATTATTCCATTTACGGACAAAACCATCCCACTTTTTGCCATTTAAGCGAAAACGCTTCGATCCCTAATTATAGCTATAAATGGCACAAAAAATCTTAGATTCGCTCGCCGTAATGCTACCGACCAATAAATAGCTAAAAGAAGTAAAACATGCCAGTGCTAAGCTTTGTTTAAGCTAACGCGACTCGGCGACTGGAAGACGACTCCAAGTCTTCCAAACACACTACATTAATCCACGACGGACTTCCACAGACCCCAGAATAAATCCCCATTGCTAGAGTCGACCACCAACTCTTCAGAACTTAATACATTAAGAAGGAGCTTTTCCGTTCTCTTCACAAAAGTGTTATAATATCGTTGGTTGCCGGTCGCCTGGGTAAAACTATACCTTAAGTGGCTATAAGTATATCGATTGTACAAGCCGAGATTACGCACTAATTGACCTACATAATTGAGATTGGCCACAAAACGAGCCGGTCGGCATCTTTATTGATTCAACGCAGACCTTTCCATGTACGTGGGTACTCTGCTCATTCATAAATAGAAGATTCTACAAAGATAGTGTATTAGTAAAGAAAGTATTTGCTAGCTTTACCAAGTCTTCTAAAATTCCAAATGCTCAATGACAGGGGTTAAATTATAGATTGCCTGCAATCTAATTCAATCTGTTATGTAAATCGTGTATTAAAAGTTTATTTTAACCTCTAAAAGGCTCTCTTCGTGCCCATAAACCATTTGGAAGTTGAACACTAGATTGTCTCACGATGTATCACCTCAACGCGTGTGTTCAAGCAATTTGTTTCGCTACAATTGCGTTATGTAAGTGAGATTGTTCGATTAAGCCACTATTTGTTATTTAACATGTGCCTGCAATGCTTATTTCTGTTCAGCGAGCCGTAATTGAGCAATTATTATTTTTATTGAGGTCGGTATCGCTTGAGGCGACACATCGCAATCATTATGATTGTTCTTGTAAGAGTGTTATTTGTTTTTGCAATCACTAAAGTTAAGCTGATCACTGCCATATACTACCACGATAAAAAACAAGCGAAAAAACACTCATTTTTTTCCCGTCATTACTCAGGCTTCGCACACACATTTCATGGTTTGTTTTCATTGTGCGCGTGTAGAAATCATTATTCATTGCAAGAGCATAAAAATATCGTCGAATTTAATATCTTAGTGTGAGGCGCAGCCGCCAGAAGACCGTGCAACTTCCCTCACACTAAAGTCAATTTTTACTATTGCTTAATTTAATTTGTCAATTTCCTAATTGGACTTTAAATAGTAGACTCGATTGCGATATCTATTTAATTAGAAAGTTATCTACAATCAAGTATTTAAATCTGTACAAAGGCTTATCTGGTGGCATTTAATTGAACAAGTAAACAAACGGGTGATTTTTATCTGCTATTATCTTTAAAAAAAGTGCATTTATTTGGTAGGACAATCTATTGAAAGGACGCTTAGTCGTTTGGATGTTGTGTTTTGTACGAGCTACTAAATCGTTTATTGCTAAAAATGTCAAACGTGCTTTGACCTAAGACATCGTTTAGCAAAAAACATAAAACTCTACTAAGGAAGCAATTTCGTAAACTTTACGTCTGTTAGGTATAAAGACAACTAAAATAGGTAAGTGTAATCATCACGACAATGACATGAAGTAATATTCACACGGAATTCACTCCAATACCGCGAATTTAGATCATTATCAAACCAGTGTTGAGCAAAGGTAAAAATAAACCTATGTTATAATCTATTGTAGAATTTTTAATGCATAAACTTAGTAGGCTTTCTCTCCAACCTCTAAGTTCTCTAGTATATTTGAGAATATATTGATACTAGATGTCGCCAGCGGCTCCGGATAAAAAGCTTACGTTAATCCAGGTCATAAACTATGTATATTCCGAGTTTCAACCAAATCGTTCAGTAGTTTTTGCGTGAAAGAAGATCCTTATTATTGTCTGAATAACAAATTCAGAATACCTATCCGAAAATAATGTAGGCACTTTTACTCATCTCACGCATGATGAAAGTCAAAAATCATTTATTTAGTACCTCTAGGATACAAGAGCTAGGTGATTCTACTTCTGTTCTTTCGCGACCAACACCATGAAGAACCATGGGAGCACACACAGTTTGAGGCCGAGCTTTCTTTTCGGTGATCCATCCTTTTAAATCTAAAAAGTCTAGCTCTAGTGGAGAGCCAATCGAATAATGTGAGGCTCGTCAATGGTGTACCATGTAATTTCGTAAAGAAATCTTGGTACTCGTAAAAAATGTATGTAATAAGTTGCTATGTAGTAATGAAACCTGTTCGAAAAACCCATGAGACTAAATAAGAGCCCCCAGTGGCCTTGGTACCGACACATGTCAATACCCGTCAAATTAGATTTGCTAGTCATTTTTAATTCATTTATTGCTCAGTTATAAAACTGATTTTTTTTATGGTTGAAATCTGTAGTCCTTGTGAGTAATTAATGAAAAATGATGAGGGGATTTTTCCACTGATGTAAATTGAAATTCCACTTTTTCCCCTTAGGGGGGATTTTTCAAGGAAGGAAAAGTGGAATAACCCGACTACGCCTATGTATCACAGGACCGAGGCAAATGGCAGACACGAAAGGCCTATGCCCAGCAGTGGATACAAAATGGCTGATGCTGATGATGATGATGTATTAACAGTAGATCGATCTGTCTAAATATATTGCTATCTCTTACCTTTGTAAGACAGGACTAACGTTCAACAATATCCAATAATAAAAAAACAAATTCAGTTAATAGCAAATTATTTATTCTTCCAGAGAGATCGATTATTTTAAAGACGATGAATATATAAATTTCCTTACATACCCTACACGGTTAGCATCGTTCATATTCCTATTAGCCTATCGGATTATGCTGTGGGGCAAAGGTCTTCATTATATCTTTACTTCGTTCTTCGCGGTCTAATGCTGGGGCCACACTACGGGGATATGGCAAATTATTTGCCAAATGTCGTATAGCCACAATACAGAATACCGGCAAATAATTTGCCATATCCCCGCAGTGTGGCCCCTGTATAAGGATCTCCATTTCATCTCCGTCATACTAAACGCCAATTCTAATCCTTACTACAATGTCCTTTTGTTATTTTGAAAGTTTGGATGTTTGTTTGTGTTCCAATCACCCCTCAATCAACCAATGGACTGAGTTTCATGAAACTTAAACCAACCGTAGATCGTGGCATGGAATAGCATATAGAATTAATGTTGGTCCCACGCGAGCGAAGCTACAGGCTGAAGTTAGCAGTAAGTATACAACACAAGAGTCCCTAAATGTATATAATAATTTTGAAACTTCCCTAAGTAGAGACGTACGGCCCAAAGTAGTCAGTACTTCACTCATTCATCTAACTTAATGGACAGCTACGTAAAGTAGGTTGATACTGAGGCCGGAAACTTGGGAACTCTTGATATAATCATAACTTTTTATCACCCAAGTAAATTAGACAATGATCTGAGAGTATGAATACTCCAGCTACGCACAAACGTACGCACGTAGTGTACGTTCAGTTCATACTGGATCTTTAAGTTGATCCTTCATGTAGCCTAAAAACTTCTTCACATTATTGGTTGATCACAAAGTCATAAGAACTCACTCATAGCTATTGATATGTGACTGTTGAGCAGGCAGAGCTAGCAGACCGAGACCGGAGACCGAGACCAGAAACAGAGACAGAAGACCGTTGTCATTGAAACTACAAAGACAGGCTTTGTACTACAAACTCGGTCTCGGTCTCGGTCTCTCGGTTTTCGGCGCGAACCGCCGCATTTACAGAATGTACTCAGAAGAAGCTACTTACTAGCTATATTACACGTGCACTTCACACTATCACACGAATCATCACACTATCGCACTAATATTATAAATGCGAAAGTTTGCTTGTTTGGATGGATGGATAGGTATATGGATGGATGGTATGTTTGTTTCTCTATAACTCGACAGCCACTGAATCGATTTGCCTCAATGACCTCAGATAATGACCGGAAATAAGACATAGGCTACTTTTATCCCGGAAAAATGCACGGTTTCCATGGGATAAAAATAGTAGTCCACGCAGGCGAAGACGCGGACGTCCGCTAGTATTACAATAAAATAAATTACCAGCGAAGTGGCAAGTCCAGCAGTGCGATTCAGACTTCCGATTGAAAATGCATCCGATTCGAAGATTTTCTTCGGCAAGATGACGTTTTTTCAGCGAAGAAAAGTCACTTTCTGAATTCGGAATGCATTCCGAGAATGTCCGAATCGTGTCTACGTGGGACCCAAATATATAATCAAAGGTGGGACCATTATTCTTGCGAACAAACAAAAACTTAGGTCAAATTTTATTTTATTCAGCTGAGTGACAGTTAACAATGAATTTTCCGCAAAAGTTTTCATAGAAATATAGAAACGGTTAAGCTTTGGTTTCTATAAAAAAACGACCGTAAAATAATAACACAGGACCACGATTTTTAGCCTGTACTTACATTTTGTACTGGAGTATGTACAAATAAGGACAGTTTTAGTTTGCCTGTTTATTTTTATTCTTATAAGTAGGTATTTTTGAAACCTAAAGCTAAAACCCGTGAAGAGCGCACACAAAAATGACCAATACGCGTGAAAGGCAAATGTAAAAATACTGTTATTATTTAGAAACAGCTATAACAAATTATCTTGTAGGTAATTGATTCTTTACTTTCAGAAATTTTGTTTTTATTTTTATATACCTCCTTACTTTAGTGTAAATCAGAAAAGCATAAAGCTCTCGTTTAAATTTTCAGAAATTGTTTTATTACACCTCATTGTCAATTCAGTCATTACGAATGGTCGCATCTTCAGAAACCGTAGCTTAAGACGATGGAAACACAATTTGAAGGATTCTTAAGCTTTCCAGGTAAAAAGGTTTTTTGTAAAGGTGGTTTATTTTAGTTCCTTTGATGACACTGGTAACGTGATTAAGCTTTTTTGCGAAGGTAGAGAAAAATCAATAAATAATCTCAGACTTAGATTTTGTACCTTGATGTATTTATCTGTGAAAGGCCCTTTGTAAGTAAATACCTATTGTTTGATTTGCCAGGAATAACAAAGACTTCTTAGATAAGCAATACAAAAATAACATTAGGTAGGTACCTACTGTTAATATTTAGTTACTAGATACTTACTAAAAAATGGTTTAGTGTAAACCATAATTTAAAACTATGATCAGACAAGATTTAAAGGAAATTAAAGACATTAAGTAAGTATTTCACCTACTTTCTGTGTAAGTAGGTATTTCTGTAAATTCTAGTGCAAATGCAACAGCAAACTTAAAACTTACCATCTGTAATCAAAATGATTATAATAATAGGAATGCAGATCAGAAACTAAGTAACAATATCAAAGCAATCACTTAGGCCGACAAGCTTTATTGTAATAGCCTCATTATCAAGTAATTTAGCCTGTGGCATTACGGGCTTGTAAAACTATAAATTGCTGTCGGCGATCGAAACCACAGAACAGATATAAGTATCTAATATAAAAGTAATATGATCCCTTTTTAACAGTGTCGCCATACTGATATTTGTATACAATATGGTTATAATATCTAGTAAGTGTTCGAATATGTTTCATTTGAAGCCTAAAATAACTCACATTGAATTGGAACATGATACAAAATTATTAGTTGTCGACGACTAATGTCACGGTAAAACAAGCTGCAATAATAGTCATTATTTCGCAGAGCGACAATAAGAGCCTACACGCTAAATATGGAAGCCTTACGGAATAAATTACGTAGGCTTTATAGCCTCTCTACACTCGCGCGCGAGTTACGTCTTGAAATTGCGGCGCGGCGGATCACGGTACGAATCACAGCAAAAACTGCCACAGTTACCCATTCGCAGAGGTTCGCGCCTAGTTTACTTAGACTTAGAAACCCTTTGTCGCGGGACAAAAAACCGACAACAAACGGGAACGAGGCGCGAATGCGGCGCGAAGCTACAAAGAATATGCGGATCAGATCCACACTCATGGATAGCAGGTGGCTCGCAGCTACGCGCGCGATCTACGCGCGAGTGTGGAGAGGCCTTTTCGATTAGGTAAGTAAGCTGCGGTTTAGGCGCACGCGCTGTTGCAAGATGAAAATTAAGCTTTTGTTAATGCCGAATACTAAGCAAGCAAAATCAAAATCCTTTATGTTTTTTCGAATCTAAAAAGTTTATGATAGGACTTTACTAAATAACATAATGTGGAACAAAAGTAGAGTCATCTTGTATTAAGACAATTTTCTAAATTAAGTATATTAATGTCTATTGGCCTAAGACTCCTTAGTCAGTCATTCGTTGATTATTTCACTTGTTTGTAATATTATAACATAATTCTACATAAGTTCTGGTTTGTGAACTTTACAATAGTAATAAAATAACGTTCATAGAAATGGAAAAGTGTACCTACTTCAACTTCAACTCAAATGGAAAAATTGCTTTAAAAATAGAATAGAATGGTACGCTCTATCGGTCACTTTGATCGACTTTGAATCGAATGAATGGAACCTAAGTTATTGACATCTTCTTTTGATAAGTTAAAAAGATGATTGACGAAATTTGGGTCAAAAAAAATAAAAAACCCTAAAAAAATGAAAAAAAAACCCTTATTCAAACTCTAATTGCCAAGCAATAGGTTTGTTAACTAGTTTTCATGAACAAATGAGTCATTTGACAAACTCTGGTAGGTACCCATCTTGCGTTCTGTCATAAACATAACCTTTGTGTACCGCCCAAAATGGCGATTGAGACCGACACAATAAAGATATTGAAGCTGGACCAGTTATTATAATTACTATGTAATGTAGGTATGTAGGCAGAGGAAGGCCTCCGGTGGTTTATTCGCACGCGTAACACCAAAACCCACTTGCAAGAGAGAAAGTACAGCTGATGATACAACAGCCGTAATAGGTCACAGATTAAGACCTAGCCTGGGATTTAGCGGTCTGAGCTTGTGTAACAAGCCTAATCTCTTAAACCATCGCATCAAGTAGAATATTATTATGGAAACTCTTTTTCTGAGAAATCATAATAGAATATAGAAACTGCGGAGCAGGGGCGGCCTTAGCTACCGCGAGGCCCCGGGCGGTAGATCTTTGTGAGGCCCCTGGTGACGGGCGTGACCCCGCATCCACACGTTGGGGCCAACGTTGGTCCCAATGCCTCTCGCCGGCTCCATACGTTGGGACCAACGTTGGTCCCAACGTTGGGGCCAAGATTTCGTGAACCATCCACACGTTGGCGATACACCAGTCATGTTCCGTCAGAGCCAACGTGCAGACGTCCGATGTCTGCGCGTCCGATACAGAAATTGAAATTTCTCTAAGTGATTTTACATTACTGAATACCAATTTTATCACAATGACATCACATCATGTCACTATCACACTTCACACAACACACTATATTATAAATGCGAAAGTTTGGATGTTTGGATGTATGTTTGTTCCTCTCTAACACGATAACCACTTAACCAATATGGGTGAAATTTAAAACATAGATAGATAATAACCGGAAATAGGACATAGGCTACTTTTTATCTCAAAAATTTGCACGGTTCCCGTAACATAAAAAAAATACTAGACTCCATTATCAGATCAGCTTGCTGTTACCATATTATTACATTGTAGTCAGAACTTGACAAATATGCCGAGTTTCAACTCAATCGGCCTATTTACTGAGGAGTTCTGTTGAACAGCTCTTGACTCCATCTTCAGATCAGCTTGTTGATACCATAATATTTAATTGTCACCGAGAATCTATAAGTGTGCAAAATTTCAGCCCGATAGTTCTACAAACACAATAAATAAGGAATACGATGACATTCTCGCTCGTCAGTCGACACGTGCGCTCACGATGCGCGTCGAAACGGGACTGAGCATAGCGCCAACGTGTGGACGGATCCCCAACGTTGGCGCGCCAACTTCCTTTGATAAAACCGACACGGCACGGCCAAGCCCCAACGTTGGCCCCAACGTTGGCGCCAAGCTATTTTGTCAGCACCACACGTTGGTGAGAGGCATTGGGACCAACGTTGGCCCCAACGTGTGGATGCGGGGTCTCACCAACGTGTGGTGCTGACAAAATAGCTTGGCGCCAACGTTGGGGCCAACGTTGGGGCTTGGCCGTGCCGTGTCGGTTTTATCAAAGGAAGTTGGCGCGCCAACGTTGGGGATCCGTCCACACGTTGGCGCCTTGGCGCTATGCTCAGTCCCGTTTCGACGCGCATCGTGAGCGCACGTGTCGACTGACGAGCGAGAATGTCATCGTATTCCTTATTTATTGTGTTTGTAGGACTATCGGGCTGAAATTTTGCACACTTATAGATTCTCGGTGACAATTAAATATTATGGTATCAACAAGCTGATCTGATGATGGAGTCAAGAGCTGTTCAACAGAACTCCTCAGTAAATAAGCCGATTGAGTTGAAACTCGGCATATTTGTCAAGTTCTGACTACAATGTAATAATATGGTGACAGCGAGCTGATCTGATGATGGAGTCTACTATTTTTTTTTATGTTACGGGAACCGTGCAATTTATTGGGATAAAAAGTAGCCTATGTCCTATTTCCGGTTATTATCTATCTATATTTTAAATATCACCCATATCGGTTAAGTGGTTGTCGTGTTATAGAGGAACAAACATACATCCAAACATCCAAACTTTCGCATTTATAATATAGTGTATTTTGTGAACTGTGATAGTGACATGATGTGATGTGATTGTGATAAAATTGGTATTCAGTAATGTAAAATCACTTAGAGAAATTTCAATTTCTGTATCGGACGCGCAGACATCGGACGTCTGCACGTTGGCTCTGACGGAACAAGACTGGTGTATCGCCAACGTGTAGATGGTTCACGAAATCTTGGCCCCAACGTTGGGACCAACGTTGGTCCCAACGTATGGAGCCGGCGTGAGACCAAGATTTTTGGGAGGGACACACGATATTATGCTGAGGGAAAGCGGGAGGGGGGGGGGGGGCGAGCGAAGCGAGCCGATTTTTTTAGCACTTTTTTTTCACTTTGCTATCAAAATAATGAGCCTAATGTGCGAGCAAAGCGAGCTCCCAACTCTCGCAAAATACCTATGAATTTAAATGCGAGTGAAGCGAGCCGAATTCTTTAAGTCAAATGTAACATAATGACACTAGATTTTGCTTATTTTGCTTACAGTGCTCAAAGAAAAGGCTGGCTGCTTGTCGGTTTCTATCCTGCGGTCAGACATTTCACTTTTTCGTCACTTCGTTCGCAAAATACACATGAAGCTAAAATGCGAGCGAAGCGAGCCGATTTTTTTAAGACAAATGACACATTGATATGACGGGATAAAAAAAAATATTTTAAAAAAACAAAAACCCGACTGCGTCAAAACTAAAAAGAAAAAAACAAGCCTGCAAAGAATTAGTCACAGTCGGTACCCATTCATTTTATTACCAATCAAATCTTCCCAATGTTATGGGTCCCGACTGTGAGTAATTCTTTGCAGGCTTGTTTTTTTCTTTTTAGTTTTGACGCAGTCGGGTTTTTGTTTTTTTTAAATATTTTTTTATTTAACACTTTTTAGTTATGATAAAGTTGATTTTAAAATACCTATTCAACGATACCCCACTTGATATAGTGTGACGATTTTGATTCTTTTAATTTTGACAATATGACGTCTGGTTGTAGCCCTGGTGAATTTTGATTACTGTCATATCTTTAGTGACACTCCCAAGGTTGAGACAAATCGATTGACGTAAGAATCATCAAAATCGGTCCACGCGTTTGGCCTCTAGAGTGCCACATAGAAACATCCATAGCGAGAATTATTATTAATCAACTTTAAACCGTTATTTTTCCTAAACTATTACTTAAAATGAAAAATGGTAAAAGAAACCTAAAGTTGATTTTGAAATACCTATTCAACGATACCCCACTTGATATAGTGTGACGATTTTGGTTTTTTTAATTTTGACAATATGGCGTCTGGTTGTGGCACTGGTGAATTTTGTTTACTGTCATGTCTTTAGTAGCACTTCCAAGGTTGAGACGAATCGATTGACGTAAGAATTATCAAAATCGGTCCACGCGTTTGGCCTCTAGAGTGCCACATAGAAACATCCAAACATACATACATAGACTGATAAACACATTACCCTTCCTTTGCTTTGCGCAGTCGGGTAAAAAGGGCTAAAAACGTTTGTACGAAAAATTTAGAATTCCTAGCATTTAAGAATTTGAGACATTATAATGCTGGATGCTGGATCAAAGATTTTGGGGGGGTGAGGTGTCGTGGCCCTGGGACCGAGCCTGCCTAGTCATTGCGAGGCCCTACCAAAGTTCCTAGGTAGGTATTGAAATTTTGATGACGAAAAGTCGGAGTCGCGCACATATTCTAAAACAAAGTCCTTCGCCCCCTCATACACTACTGAACGGATTTTTATTTGTTTTTTTCACCAATAGACAGACAGAGTGGTTCATGAGGAAGGGTAGGTGTATAATTAGTTTAGGTTTTGTGTAAATTGGTTGAAATATGATAATGATTGTTGAAAAAGTTGGAAAAAATATAGCTGACTGGGAGTTTTCCTAAAAAAAGCTGCCTATTCTTTTTGGGATAATAGCAAAACAATGTAGAAGGCATTGTTCTAATAGGTTAAAAGAAAAGTTCACAATAGAATTTGTCTATCTTTAACGGATAGGTTTACTAATGCTTATAAAAGATTTTCTAGTCTACTTTACTAGATTATCTAGTCGGCTTGCTGCGCGAGGCCCCTACAGGCGCGAGGCCCCGGGCGAGTGCCCTGCTCGCCACCCCCAAAGGCCGCCACTGCTGCGGAGGTCATAAAAATACTGTTCATTGAATTAGGAACAGTGAATTTATGATTTTGATTATAGCGTAGTTTGCATACAATGAAGTTATCTAATGTAAATAAGTGTCAAAATATACTTTTTTTTATAACAGAATACCAACCACCAACATAGGGCGCGGGAAATACAGAAAAGACGTAAGACGAGGACGCGTCGCAGACATTTATGTCTCTTCCGCGTCCCTTTCATAGAAAATGTATAGAAGCGTCGCGCCGCAAAACATACAGAAGAGACGGGGCGCCCCGTCACATTTGGTATGAAAGGGACGCGCGGAAGAGACAAATGTCTGCGCCCCGTCTCTTCTATCTGGCCTGCGTCTAGGAGAAAAAATCCTTCAAAAATTAATTTTCTTTCCCAGAATAGTCATGTGGTGATGACGGTAAATCGCCACAAAATGGATGTGACAACGAAACGACGAGTGGTGAAAAATAATAAAATCGTACTTTCCACAGTCAACTTGAAACGGGAAACAAACGTAATTTAGAAATACTACGGTTCATTTATTTGCTACTACCACTTCAACGGGTATTTACCTACTGTAAATATTACAGCTAGTATCAAACAACTGTCGAAGTAATTTGTCATTCGTCATTTGTCATTATGAATGTGAAAATGAATCTTTGCTCATCTTTTTCATGTATTTTTCTCGCATTTTGTTATGAAGTAAGTAATTTATGGTATTTTAACTAATCCTGGATTCAAAGCGTGTTGGCCATTGGAATGAAAGAGAAAGAAAAAAAAACATTGGTAGGTAGGTAGGTACTCCAATAACATTAGTAGACTAACGTCCAGTTTCAATATTCTTTATCTATTATCTGTGGTTTTGCTTCCTGTAGTATGATACTTATTTGACCTTTTTAGTAAAAAAAATGATGCTGAATAATTTAAAACGGAAATTTCCTAGTAAAGTTGTTTGTCTTCTTTTGTTGTTATTTTTAGAATAACACGTAGGATATGAATATATTCATTAACAATTTCTGCGAAAAAAAGCTCTACTTTCCGCTCTACTTGAAAACTCCTCTCAACTTCTGTGAAAATTGAAACTCCGTTTAAACTATTGCATTCCTTTTTGTTAGATAGTGAGTTAGTAAGTGACAGGGCGAATCTTGATCATTATTAAACCAGTGTTCAAGTTGAGAGGCGTATATAAGTAAGGCCTTAGAGTTTAAACTCAATAATTAAATGAATCACACAGGTTTTTATTTAAATTAGGTATGTTTAAAATGTAATTAACACTATCTCAATCAGTTTTTAATGGACGTTTTATGGTACAACAGACCTTTAAGATAATAAGAACTGACAGTATAATTGGTTGACTTTCGAAACTAACCATCAGGTACTTTGTAGCTAAAGTTACACATATTTGGTACACACATACCAAATAGTATAAGATTATTATAACGCTGAAACCCAGTGCGCAGTAGACTTTTTCTCAGATATTTATATTAGGCACTTAGGCTTTGAATATGTCTTAAGCGAGAAGCCAGCCCCCTGATTGTCTATCTTTGATAGTGACAAAAATCGGACTCACACTGTCAAATATGACAGAAACGCAAGAAGCTCTGTCACTCTCATCTCAGCGAGACCGAACGCGACAAAAGATACTTTCGCGATCGTTTTGACAGTTTGAGACCAATTTGAGGTTTGAGAGACAATCAGCCCGCTGATGTATCCAAATACATAGTATTTTACCCCATTTTTGCAGAAGTTAGCACACTATGGTCAGGTCGCAAGCCTATCGCCGCTATTATAAATCTAACTAGTTACCTACTAAAGTCTAACCTACATTATAGCTATCTAGCTGTACTTGTATTCATTTCAGTTTAGTGTAGTTCACCTCGAACTACTTTTGATGCGCAACTAGACTGATCACAATTGCTAATTTATTTTGAATATCTTTATCTAATTCGATGTTTTCTGTGTTACAGGTAAGAGCTAATTACTGTCACCTTGCTGATTGGTATGAATTTAGTATAGGGAGTTAAATTTTAAATTCAGGTTAAAAGTTGTAAATATTTAAGTTCTTGAAACTCCTAACTTTGAACACTTAGGCTTCCAATTAAAATTTAGGCAAGATTTGAAGCATCATTGTGGTTCGTAGCTATTTTAAAATTAAATTTACATTTTCATTCTTAACCCAATACCTACCAGAGAAAATTTTAGTTGTGACGTTTTGTACGAATGGGTCAGATCCACTAATAGCAGGTGGTTCGAGCAAGTCAACATAAACATGAACATTGCTTGTGTAAGCTCTTAATAAATTTGCTACTATAGTTGCTAATAAATTTCGTTTTAATAGTTTGACGATGGGCTTGCTTAGTTAAACATACACTGGCCTATATAGGGATACGCAGATCAATGAATTAAACCTTTTACAAATGAAACTTGGGGCGCTCTCAGTCACTTAGGTATAAGTTAGAACTATCGACAAACTTAAAAGAACACTTAACTTAAACAAGACAAGTTATACTTACCGGCGATAATCGGCCTTTAAATTTTGAACATCATTCATAACCCATAAAATATAATCATTTAACAAATATGTTTTCTTTTCTATGATAGAAGTTGAGTTTTAATAAGCATTTCTCAATTCTAGATCTGTTCCGTGTGTTAGATAACATAGTGTTCATTCATGCCGTATCGATGGCGTATGTTAATAAGGACCCATTGTTTAGGAGAAAGTGGGTGAAAGGGAAAGGGCCTTATCTTGTGTGTGATGTACCGTAATCCCTTTACTAGTTCATCTGGATTAAAATATCTGTGTCATGAGCAGACTAGTGAGTAGGTACCTACTAACTTTTCAACAATTGTTAAAGAAAATATAATTTGACATCTCTAATTATTATCTCTCGGAGTTGAAGTAAAACCTAAATTACTACCTTACCTACACGATAAATTTATAATACAACTCAAGCTACAAGTATTTTACAATCTGGCCTATGATACTATATTCAAAATCAATGAGCATAAATTGCAATACATGGTTCTCCCTCTATTACGCTAGATAACGTAATCTTTATGCGTTCTTATCTAAGGAATCTGTACAAGAATGCCACAAAATACAATAATATATGTTTAATCAGTAGGTAATTACTTTGATACTTCCACTTTTATCTCAATGTGCATTTGATTGGAACAAGCAACGGCGCCAACATTAGGAACAGGATTTCGAAGCTGAAAATAATTATCATACAAAATTAACCCCTAAAACATAGGCTTTGAAGCTATTTTACCAGTCATTGTGCATTCTATCAAAAAGTATAGCTATAGCATGCCAAAGAGCAGATTTAGTTCAAAAACAAATAAACGTGCAAAAGAGAACCTTACAGAAAGTATTTAAAATTGAATTTGCGTTACAAATTGCAGAACATTAGATAAGACTAGGATAGATTGGAAACATAGGATTAAGTATTGGAATAACGAAACATATTAATGAGTGAGTGAGTTGTTTATAGGCAGAGAATGGAAATGTTAGGGAGTAAAAGGCAAATTGAATTTGTAATGAAGACCACCTGAGCTTGCAATGGCTAGGCAACTGAAGCTAAATTCGATAATGCTAAGTTACACAACTACCTAGTCGGCACGCAAATGGTCGATTAATAACAGCCAGAATACAGCAAATATTCTAACGTTTTCAGTATACTTTGTCCACGTCGGTACACTTCAAAGCGGTGTTTATACTGTTTTTTTTAACACAGCTTGCGACTTGATTGTTCTATAAAAGTACTGCTGTAAGTAATAATGCTGAACAACTTTTTATTTTTTGTTTATGCAGTGCAGATGCATGAATCATTGCATCCAAGAGTCCTTGAAAAATAAGTTCTTCTTACCCAGTACTTGTAATACGAAGTGTGAAATATGAAGAAATTAAGATCAAAATGTATGTTGAGTATGCAAAACCGACAGATGACAGATATAATCTCGTAATGATCTTGTCACTGTATCAAACAGTGCAATCAATACTCGCGATTGTGTGCGCAGACTTATGATTAAACGCATTACTCAAGAGATCTACCTATACAGTATAGTTGTGCAACCATTATTGAGCAAACGATGTCAGTGGGAATCTAACCTGAAGATTGACCACAGTTATGATGCATAAATTATTAAATTGAGATTTAATATTTGTTTCTTATTCTTATCGTAATAATCTACCCCTAGTTGCGAAGTGACTATACAAATCTGTGCCCCTACCTTCTATGATAGTATCTAATCTAGCCACCGTTACTTTTTCATCGAATACTTAGCTTCTTGACTAGTTTTCTAGTTATATTGGTTCCCTCCATCTTCCTTATTTCAAGGCGGTCTCTTTCATCCCCTTAAAAGGCTTGACAGCTTGACAGCGACCTCTCTTTTACTGCTTCTGCTTCATATGGAAGATACCTACTACCTTAATCGTTTTTGAATAAGCTTTGTAACGATAGAAAAATCCTAAAATACCTACCTATTTATTAGTGGATATTTTTACTTACTTTTTATTATTTTATTTATTATTATATTTAAATAACACTCAAAGAGATAACAAACAGGTACGAGTATCTATATTCTCCATGTTTGCTCTGGATCAAAACCAAAGCTCACAGCGTAAAAGGCAGATCATCAACTAAACTGTAAATAAATCACTTTGATCAAATACTTAAATCAAAAATTACTTACTTAATACCTCTTTATGAACGTTGGTAAAAGGTATGACAAATCATCGCCTTTGCAATACATGACCAACCTATAATGAGATTGATTGAACAAACAATTCATTGCAATATAAAAATGGTAGAGGATTGTGCAAGAAATTGTGCTCTATTTTAAATCTTATTCCGACGTGTTACCAGGCCTGTCTCACTTCTCACTTTAGGTATTTATCGGACGCGCGCCGCCTCGGGCGGCGCACGACATAGGTTGCCACTTGCCGCTCGCTCGGCTTGCGGACTAGACGCATTGTGCGTAATTATCGTGATCTCGTATACATCGTTTCTTGTGATTTTTGCACGATAACTAAACGATCTAATCCGTATAAAAGATACTGCTGTGTCTACGGGTGTCTAAACAAAAGGAAAAGCAATGAATGGACATTAACATTCCACAAAATTCTGGAAGATATTGAAAGGTTGGTAGGTACCTACTAAGCTTTTCTATAATTTGTTGTAAGTAAGTACCTATTTAAATAAATCATCAATAAATACCTAGGTAGGTACTTACTTTTACTCTGTAACTGTAGGTGCATAATGAAAACGAGATTTTATAGGTACCTACCTATTCGATTCCTTTTTAATTGAATAGGTACCTGTTTACAAATAAACAAACATAATACACCTACAAAACTACCTACCTACAAAACTGTAGGTAGGTAGGTACCTACAGTTTTGTTTATTTACATATGTACCTAAAAGTAACTTATCCATTAAGTAGGTACCTAACCTACTTAATATAATAATTGTAAGTGTTTAGAAGTTACATTACATTCATAGAGCCATGTTGGTCGAAGTGATTAGTACCTCAACTTTCGAGACGAAGGTCGTGGGTTCGAGTCCTGGACGGGCATTAAATTGCAAATGTGATTGCAAACCTAACATTAAAAGGGTGATTATCGGATAACGGCTCCCGGTCTAGTTGTGTGATGATGATGATGATTGTGTGTGTCTGATCGATGTCTAGGTAGGTATGAAGGTATAGATATTTTGAAATGCAATTGTTTACAAAACGAACGAGATAATAATGTATCTACCTACTTCACCTACCTACGTACAATACGTAGTACCTACTTACTACTATTTATTCTGTGGTAACGGTAGATTAAATTATATTTAGGCCTACTTATTTTAGAACTTAAGTAGGTACTGTTTTTGTGACAGATAAAATAAATTAATTTATTTGTGTTGTCGCAAGCGAAAATTCGACAACCCTTACCCCGCATCCACACGTTGGGGCCAACGTTGGCCCCAACGTCTCTCACCAACGTGTGGAGCTGAACAAAATAGGTTGGCCCCAACGTTGGGGCCAACGTTGGGAGTTGGCCGTGCCGTGTCGGTTTTATCAAAGGAAGTTGGCGCGCCAACGTTGGGGATCCGTCCACACGTTGGCGCTATGCTCAGTCCCGTTTCGACGCGCATCGTGAGCGCACGTGTCGACTGACGAGCGAGAATGTCATCGTATTCCTTATTTATTGTGTTTGTAGAACTATCGGGCTGAAATTTTGCACACTTATAGATTCTCGGTGACAATGAAATATTATGGTATCAACAAGCTGATCTGATGATGGAGTCAAGAGCTGTTCAACAGAACTCCTCAGTAAATAGGCCGATTGAGTTTAAACTCGGCATATTTGTCAAATTCTGACTACAATGTAATAATATGGTGACAACAAGCTGATCTGATGATGGAGTCTACTATTTTTTTTTTATGTTACTGGAACCGTGCAATTTTTCGGAATAAAAAGTAGCCTATGTCCTATTCCCGGTTATTATCTATCTATATTTTAAATTTCAACTAAATCGGTTAAGTGGTTGTCGAGTTATAGAGGAACAAACAAACATCAAAACTTTCGCATTTTCAATAGGTAGTTTATAATCGCAGTGTGTTGTGTGAAGTGTGATAGTGACATAGTGTGATGTGATTGTGATAAAATTGGCATTCAGTAATGTAAAATCACTTTCACATAATTGCACCCCGACATTTTATATTTGTCTATCTGTGTACCTATTTAATATGTTAAACAGGTACTTATTTATTTCAAAAGTATTTATCTCGATAGATTAAAAATTAAAACACCGAAACCCCAAATAGATAGTTGTAAATAGCTAGGTAAACTCGGGAACTAGATAGCACGCCTGAGCTATTTTTACGGAATACCTTGTTGCGATTTGCTATTAGAAAACAAGCAGGAATATACAAATTTTAGCGTTTCAAAACTGTATGTTGTTTCAGCGCAATAGACTCAAATCTGTAAATGTTATATATTTAAAACCTCAATTGAATATTAATCTTCCTTAAATTGTCGAAAATATAAAAATCAGAGCTTTAAATGAATTCAATATTTTAGAAAACAAATTCCCCAAATCAGCGCAGCGCCAAAGTAAATTATATCCAAGTATTCAAATTTTCTATCCGTGTATTTATTATGTTAAATACCTATGTATTTATTTAAAAAGTATTTATCACGATAGATTAGAAATTAAAACACCCAAACACCAAGTAGATAGTTGTAAATAGGTAAACTCGGGAACTAGATAGCACGCCTGAGCTATTTTTACGGAATACCTTGTTGCGATTTGCTATTAGAAAACAAGCAGGAATATACAAATTTTAGCGTTTCAAAACCGTATGTTGTTTCAGCGCAATAGACTCAAATCTGTAAATGTTATATAATTAAAACCTCAATTGAATATTAATCTTCCTTAAATTGTCGAAAATATAAAAATCAGAGCTTTAAATGAATTCAATATTTTAGAAAACAAATTCCCCAAATCAGCGCAGCGCCAAAGTAAATTATAGGTATCTAAGTATTCAAATTTTCTATCCGTGTATTTATTATGTTAAATACCTATGTATTTATTTAAAAATTATTTATCACGATAGATTAGAAATTAAAACACCCAAACCCCAAGTAGATAGTTTTAGATAGGTAAAATGGGTAACTAGATAGAACGCCTAATAGGCATGGGTAATATACCTTTTACGGAATATCATATCGAAACCATATATTAAATAACGATATCGGATTTCATAACTATATATTTTCTGAAACCATATATTGGCGTACGTATAGGGTTCTCGATAATTGTAAGACGTTTCTCTAAGTGTAGGTATATGATTGGTAGTTTACGATACAGCGTTTTTTAAACAATATCGATATCAATGAACTTTCCTTCATACATTTTCCTGGCTTTCTGTTTATTTTTGTGACTTTTAATTTTTTTTTTTTTTATAATACTCACAAACTTGCTTCACAACACAATTTAAATATGTTAGGCATTCATATACCTACTTAGGTACGTACCTACCTACCTACAATGATGTAGGTACTAAATACCTGCACGATAGGTAGGTATCCGACTATCCAAAGATCCAAACACTCACACCATAGTCAGGCACATGAACACAGCTATAATATTTTTATTTACACATTTCCAGAATAAAAGTTACAAAAATAAAATATTTACAGAAATGTTTCCCTAAAAAGTCTTTTACACATTATTTACACAGTTCGACACTATCAAGACACCATCCTAATATCCTTTCATTAAAACAGACGAGTAAACGCTTGCACTGCGCAATTGTTTAGGTACATGCAACTGATTGATTCAAAATAAATCGTCAATTTTCAAAAACAAAACAAACGAATTTTCTAGTTCAAGGCCAAAGTTCAACCTGCACAAAAACAATGCGTTTTATTAAAGTCATTATTGCCCTGCACATAAAGTTGAATGTTAAAACATTTTGTCTACAAATACGTTAAGATGAATTTGCATCTCTCATACATAACATAATTTTAAGGTTCAGATTTAGAACGATACTTACGATTAGCTTGTTCTCTTTCATTTACTACACCCTCGCGCTCTTTCATTCATGATGAGTTCAAAAATCTATTCGACTGCGATACGATACGAAACGATACGACTGAATCAGTAATATCATCATATCGTAATATCATCGTAATATCAGTATCAAGTAAAAATATCGTATCGGGGCGTATCGGTGTGATGCGCGGATGTGCGTCATATCGAAAATATCGTAATATCAGTATCAAGTAAAAATATCGTATCGGGCGTATCGGTGCGATGCGCGGATGCGCGTCATATCGAGAATATCGAAATATATGGTTTCAGTACAAGCCGATATCGATATCCTGATATTGTACCGATATATGGATTTGATAACTGTATACGATATATCTCACCCACTCCTAACGCCTAAGCTATTTTTACGTAGGTAACAGAAATACCTTGTTGCGATTTGCTATTAGAAATGCGACAGGCGAATTTCCATAAAAAACGTAATACCGAAATCATTTAAAATTTAAGCGTATTTTTATCAGTTTATGTTGTTAGATTAAGAGAGTATGTATTTATCTAGGTTCCTGTTACACTTTTGATCCGAAAAACTTACCTAAAAAGAAATGTAGGCAAATTGAATTGAAATCTTTGTAGGTACACCAAAAATTGCATTTTTTTCTTTTCATTTGTTTTATAGTAAGTTTTTTGGAACAAAAGTTTAACAGGAACCTAGATAAATACTGCCTTTATCCAAATAATGATATAAAATTATAAAAATATGCTCAAATTTTAAATTATTTTGGTATTACGTTCCTAGGTACGTAGGTACGTTCGCCGGTCATTTTAGAAAACAAATTCCCCAAATCAGCGCAGCGCCAAAGTAAATTATAGCCAAGTACCTATTCAAATTGTAAATTGAAGATAGAAGTCTTCAAAAATCAATTAATCTTACCTACATTAATTAAACCCAACTCCAAAGAATCAAAACCTATGTACCTAAATTAAATTGAATTAACCCGCAATCTATAAACATGACTGTAGTTATACATTACGATACAGAAATTTCAATTTCTGTATCGGACGCGCAGACATCGGACGTCTGCACGTTGGCTCTGACGGAACAAGACTGGTGTATCGCCAACGTGTGGATGGTTCACGAAATCTTGGCGCCAACGTTGGGACCAACGTTGGGGCCAACGTATGGAGCCGGCGTTACGAGTCGCGTCACACCGCGCCAGACAGTGACACAGTTACGCATTAGAGCAGGATGGGAATGTTTAGGCAAATATCTCGATAGGTAATAGGCCCATAGGCGAGTTGAATTGCACTTTATAGCTACGCTGCGAGAGTCTCTATTTAAACAAATTTACTCGCGAAGTGACCCTTCTGTACGTAGTACTAGTATTCTGTGGTGTTACGTGTAGTAAACGTGAGCACACAGTAATTTTACACCTTTGTAATGCAACTAAAAGTACTATGATTAGAGCTGAGCTTTTTGCAAAGTTCAAATCAACTTGTTAAGATCGTAAACACGCAATCTTAGATTTGATTGCAGATCTTTCAAAGTAGGTATTGTTAGTGTTTACAAATTGATTTGAGAGCTAGAAAATGAAACTTAATTTATGAATATAGTAGGTAGTGTTTCTTTACATTTACTATGCAGTAAAAAAACTCGTCTATACTAAGCATCACTGATTTGCACCATCAATGGTGCAGATATGCGACTAAGTTAGTTTCGTGTGCTCAAACTAACGTTTGCACCATTGGCAGGGAAAACAAAAAACCTTGGGCGTAAAAAAAGCAGACAAACTGACCATAAATACAAAATGCCAAGGTAGGTTCTTTCTGAAAAATAATTGATGAAAGAATGAGTTTTTACCCATTCGTAAGTAATTTGTCACCTTCGGATAGGTAAAGAAATTCTTCACGGTGGAGTATAAAATTCATTGGCTTCACATTGAAACATTTTCCGATAAGAAAAAAAATTACATTTCTTGCTTTTATAGTGCCAAGGTTTTCCTTCTTAGTATCAGCGTAATACCTACCTAAATTTAAAGGGGATAAGAATATTAAAAACATTTCATTTTTAAACCTGCTTCAAGTTTTTTTTTTTCTAGAGTAGGTAAGTATCAAAAGTGATAATGAAATAATAACTAAACTTATTTACTAGACTGCTAGAACGTATTTTTTTTTAACACACAATACAATAAACTATAAACAAATCAAATCATCGCGTCTCGTATTCAAACTCAAGTATAAGAATCAGAGGCCTATCTGCTATTTTATGTATATTGTTTACTAATGGAAAGAAGCACTTCTACCCTCGATAAGCGTACATCGAAACGTTAGCAATACAATAGCCCTTGCTGTGATAAAAATAAAACAAATCAACTACCCAACCCATCTACTCTTGTAACAAATAACTTCACTTATCCGAGTAAGATTCCACGTCTAAGTAACTAATTTTCACTTTATACTAACCAGGGGCCGTACCATGAACTCTTAGAGCAATGTTAAAACAAGAGTCCTACTGCTTTAGAAATGACATTCGTTGTCATCTTTTAAGCTGGTTTTAACATTGCTTTAAGAGTTCATGGTACGGCTACAGCAGATATTTATGTTTACTTACTTGGAAAGTAATTTGAAGGTAGTAACAGTTAACAGTTAAGTTAAAGCCTTTACTTTTTTAAATTATTTCGATGCTCACGTTAGCGTGCTTAGAATACACATACTACGTAGTAGCACATTTGCACAATGCATTATTATGTGACATAAGCAAGCTAGTTTTTAGCAGTAGCATATGACGTGAGCACGCTACACATAAAAATGTAAACGCCCGTCATAAACACCGTAAATAAATAGAATCACACTAATATTATAAATGCGAAAGTTTGGATGTTTGTATGTATGTTTGTTCCTCTACAACTCGACAACCACTGCACTGAACCGATTTGGCTTAAGTACCTAGATAGATAATGTCTGGGACACTCTTGATATCTTCTACGACATGAGCTACTCTTTATCCGGGTAAGACGCGAGCGAGGCCGTAAAAAATAAATTTAAAAATAAAAGTAAAAAAAAATACTTAAGTATATAAAATAATTTGCCAGAGCAAAGATGTACATTTCTCCGAAAGTCCTAATTTATAGCTTGGCTCAGCCGATACGGAGGCTAGACTAGATGCCAGTCACAGATACCGACGCCTATAAACGGGAATGGCGCCTTATAAACTATTCTTACTATCGAAATCGATTTTTCGTAACGATAAAGTCAATTGCAGTATTTTAGGATAATGTGGAGCAATAAGATGCGCTAAAAAGTTAGTTTGTTTACTTTGTATGAAGTAGTTACCGATTCTGGTAATGGAGTAAGTAAGTAACCATTTTCCATTTTGTATCAGGCACTGAAAATCTGAAGAGGATGCTGAATTCATATTTTTCTCTTGAGCGAGAGGACAGCGCGATAGACACGCGATGTCTTTTCAATAAAAAGCAGGTTTTATCAAAAACGCAAACGATCATATTAAAACGCATCAGTTTTTTCATAATAAAACGAATTAGGAAATATTTTTCTGTTCTTGATATAATCGCTAAATAATGAGTACCTAAGTAAACTGACTGAGAGTAATATTCTCTACAGTTTTTACTTAATCAAACCAAATCAAACCCATAGACGGCACAGGAAATTAAAATGCTATTTAGAAAAAAACAAAACCGTGTTGGTGCTAGCGAGATAGTGCTTAAACTTTTTTCAGTTTCGAAAAAATCAGCTTCTAAACGGTAAAGGAAAACATTTGAGGAAACCATAGCTAAGTAGCTTTCTAATTGCTGCGATGGGCGACCTATTACGTTCTTAACGCTAAGTTCTGCTAAATATGGACGGACATGTACCAAATATGTGTTTGGACACACTCCTGACTATCCCCTTAGACATCTTTTAAGGATCTTAAATGGAATCTGGCAGGAATGTTACGATAATGTTAGACCTAAGTTACCTGTACTTAACTTCTGTGAGAGAAAATAAATAAACATTTATTATATATTATATATTAATGTCCACCGCGCCTTGGGGATACAGTCGTGATTATATTCATTTTCGATTTTCTATAAGTATTTGCCTAAGTTTGACCTTACTGAGGCCCTTACATTTATTTCTATCTATGTAGTAGGTAGGACTAGCCCTAGCACCTATCCGATGAATCTCCGAACAGCCGGTAATAGCCCAATCAGGGGAGTGAGTTGATTACATCTGTAATTAGGTTACCGCCTCGCACGCCTGGGAAGCGCGAATGAATTCATCATTGCGTCCTTCCGGAGGGGCTGGCTCTCCCACGTGCCGAGTACACTCTCTACAAACAGTTTAGAGCAATAAGTAAGTTCGTATGAGTAAGTGGCCAACTCTGGTGCCGGAGTTCTTAAGCCGCCTAAAGGCCTCCATCATGGCTTAACGACTTAAAAGCCGAGACCGACAATTTAACGTGCCCTCCGAAGCACGGAAGCGCTCAGCTCGTAATACCACTTTCGGTCACCCATCCTAAGAGTGGCCGCGCACAACGCTGCTTAACTTCAACGATAAATCAAGAAGCAAGCTATGCCACGAGCGCTTCTATTCGCTATAGAACAATAAAGACTAGCTTAAAGAAAATGTACGTAATACAACTTCACCTTTTTACGATGCAAGGTTGGTGAGTTGTGTGGTGGCGTTGATCGCTGATAAAATTGCATTATTTTGTTACGTATGCCGGGCACTACTGCAGCGTACAGCTACCATTACCAAAAAAATACAATCTAGTAACCATTTTCCTCTGTCTAATGTTAAATCTGTTTTAACATTAGACACGCGGCCCTTAGCTTCCATATTCCAAAATTTTCTACACAGCATTCAACTAATCCGATCAACAATATCGCCAAATTCATTTTGAATGCTAGTGTAATTTTTAGCCAAAAAGTACTAAAACTATATGCCTGAATGAATGTCCTTATGTAGGTGATTGTACATGTAGGTGTTAACGAATGTATGAAGCCTGCGGATGTTGATTCGAACGGTCCATCCACGTGGGAGAGAACAGTTGCGAAAAGAGTCACATTCGGTGACTCTACCAACTATGGTATGGTAGTATTATGTAGTATTGCACCCACGCAGAGTAAGCTAGCATACAAGGCTTGTTTTAGTTATTGTACCTAAATAATGCTCCACCGTAAATTTCCATAGCACAACCTATTGACCTACCAAGTTTCATGCAGATTAGATTAACGGTTCGATAGTTATGCGAGAACAAAAAAGTGAAAAATACAAACATACAAAGCAAAATCACCTAAATTGACTTTAGGATCTTCGCTTGCTTCGCTCGGTCGATTACGAAACACGATTTACCTTCTGTGAAATACAAAAAGTAAACGAAGAGACGCCCGACGATGCCCGCACGCCGCAACAAATAAATTAAAAATAAAAATAGTGCGTTTATGTCTTTTATATGAATAGTACAGCACGTTTAGAGTCCAAGGGCCTACTACCCGCATTACGTGTTTTTTACTTCTTCAAACGTCACGAAACAATCAGTCCCACGTTCCGTTCTACGCAACGCGAGCAAATTAGCCGCTCGGATGTTCTATAAAACTTTTCTCATCGCATCTGGGTCAGGTGAACCAGCGCTCTAGTGGGCAGAAGGTTTAATATTTTTCAACCGACTTATTTAATGATGCAGTTGCGGTAGTTTGTGATAGACTTGCAAATAAAAAGTGTAGAGTAGAGTTACGTGAAATGGAACGAATTTTCCGTGGTAATGGCTACTGAAAAAAGTTATTACGAGTTTTTCGAATTTATAATTATCTGATATAGGTAATTAATGTTATTCCATAAGTAAAGTTTATGTGTTTTATTTCAAAATTCAACTAACACATTCCCTAGCCACGGTGCTGGCCGCCGGCGCCGTACCGACTGCATGCAAGATTCGCATGTGCGTCATGGGCACTCAATGCGTTAAAGCGTAAGCAGGCTCACGACTGTATCCCGATCTATAGGCCTATTAGGATTATTTAACGTCTTTGAAGAGGCACGTTATTTACTCGTATTACACACATTTGGCTACATGGCCACATTTTAAATCGTAATTTGCATGTAACAAAAGGTGATTTGTAGTTACTCTACGAACCAAATTTTCTTAAATTCTTTATTGCACACAAAAAAATAGAATAATTATACAAACATAGATTAGAAAGGTGATGTACGTACAAAGGTACAAAGATGTAAAATTTTCTTGTAGATTCAGCTGATAAATTATGACTCAATGCATAAAAAATAATAAAATCGATATATTTATTTATGGGAAGTAAGTTCCTACAATAAACGAGTTAAACTGGTTACCAGTATTTCACTGATGGCAACCATTCTTATTTACTTACAATAAGTATTTAGATAATATGATATTTCCAAAAAGCTATCCATGTTGTGTTTGCTACTCTATCCAATATCAGCATTCTTTTCATCTGGCATGTCGCCAAATGTCTTCCGTTCCAGGATCTAGTAGAGTGATATATTTTTCGTACCTACTTAGCTGAGCACACAGTGTATAACTAGTCAACGCAAAAAAAAGCTAGTAAAAATAGCAACAGTCTATTATCTTAACCGACTTAAAACCAGGAGGTTCTATGTTCGACTGAATGTATTTTTTATGTTATTAAGAATTATTATATTCACTTATTTTGTAGACCGATTTTTATTTTTATTTTTGTTTAAAAGTACTTAACTCAAACGAAGATCCTATAATTGGGTTTTTGTCGAATATCAAGTAACTGAAGGCGGTTTTTAGTTTTTTGAAACCGCTCCTTCACATATTCAAATTCCCCTCTAGATTAACCTACTAATTTACATTGCGAGACAATCTTTGCCTCCACATAACAGGACACTGTAGTGCTAGGTAGAGACATACCTACTTGTTATGTAAAAATATTTTTGCATTGGCTGAGAGACGTCCAAACTGTATTTTCATGTTTTAATGTAGGTAAGTAAGTACCTACTTAATCTAATTTTTTTAGTCGTCGAACGTCAACGCCATTTCAGTCAGCTATAAGTTTTTATAAAAGTAAGTATAAAAAAAATGAAAGCACTTAGGTATCTAATCTAAATGTTAAGTTGTCTTTAAATGAGTTTTGTTTGAAATCATCAAAAACTTTTCAAATAGACATCCCAATTTGTTGGTTGGAATAAAAGGCATCAAGTAAAAGGAATTTTGGTCCAATGACCAAACATTGTTCGAAAGTTATGACAACGGCCAGTCTAAAAGAAAAGACGAAAGCGCTTTATTAGTTTCAGAACAATACCTACCGCCGAGTTGATGAGTTATTGGATTTTCCTTCTAAGTTACTGTTGATTGAGTCTTTATCGCTCACCTGACTATAATACTGATGCTATAACTTTATTGTTGAACTTTGTGAAGGGATCTTACTGAAATTAATAAAGTTGGTAGGCAGGTACCTACCTAACTAAGTAGCAGACACTATTATGGAGCTATTTCACAGAGTTTTCATCAAACTTATTATGTGTATCTGCATAAATAGGCCTGCTAGTTGACGTTAGTACTTTTTTAGATAGGTAGGTATTTAATTATTTTTCATATTTATTTTTGTTTTGGCTTCTTAAACTTTTTTACTAGTCACTAGAAGCCCAATATCAATATAATGTTATTTACAAACACATCGGTTCCAATTAATTTTCTCACAAACGGTACCCATCACAGTAAAATCGTTCGAACATCAAACAAAAGTGTCGCCAGTACGTGAAAGTAATTTGTAGCAGTTCATTGTTTCGCCGTCTAGTTAATTGATTTAATAATTAAATGATTGGTGGTATCCGCTCGTCACCCATTTAGGTACGGGACACAGTTGTGCAACTTTTCTGACTGATACAATAAGCTCTGACGTTTAGAGTTCTTAGATGGTTTACGTAGATTATGTTAGAACTCACGAAAGTGGAACCAAGTTCAATCAGTGGAGATTTTACGACGAGAATATTTTGAATATTAGGTATTTAATACTTAACAAATTTTAGCAAAGAATCGAGCTTTTAGAGTAGGTACCTACAAAAACATTTTCAAGTTTTCGAAAGAAAAACATGCTGATGAACAAACAATAGCGGCCCCCACACGGTAAAGTTCGGACCGCGCATCTGGACTACCGCGGATGGATCTGTGCAGTTTGGACCGCGGATCAAAGATCAAAACTGTGCGTGTAAATTGATTTACAAGAGTTGCGACCGCAGTTTAGACTGGCGCGTGGAACGGTATAAATTTTAAGTTACATTTCGAAGCGAGGGATGGAACGGCGCGTGCTGTTTCCCGCGTTCCGAACTTTACGTGTGAAGGCCGCTAATGGACAACATACTAGTAGTTCTAAAAATTACATAGCTAAACGTAAAAACCTCAAATGTCAGATCTCTTCCTACAGCAACCAGGTTGAACGTTAACAATTTCGGAGCGATAAAACTTTGGAGTTTACGAAGTCGCTGATCGGTATCGGAACTGCCAAGTCACTGCCAGCTATTGTGCTCGTGGTAAATGACTCCTCAACCATTGCTCCGTTTACTAAACGTTTTAAAACTAGGCCAGCCCTAGATCGTGTTGACAAAGATTAAAAAGTTGTGGTTTCCATGAAAAGTAATTTACAGAGTTCTAGATTAAAGTCTGCTTCTACAGAACTTGGTCCATCGCCCACCCATAGTACAAAATACATTGTAAAGTGTAAAATTCTGATATTCTTAGGAGTAGGATACAGGGAATGTGGTCGGAATGTATTGCTCGAGACAGCGGGCGGTCTGCAACACCCTGGTAGAAGCCGGTGGCACAAATCACCGGCTTAAATATATCGCAACAAAAACCCCAGTCGTCTAGTCGTGCGTGCCCTTATATAAATTGTAAGGTGCCTTTGTTTGCCCTTGATAAATATGACGAAAATGCCAAACTAAGCCCTACTCTAACTAGATGCTGGTATTGGATAAAAACATACAAAATATTTATATAAATTAGGAGGCTGAGGTCTGCGTTGAGAACTCATAAATGTAGGTACCTACCTAATACTAATCTCACATGAGATTTCATGAAAAAATTCAATTGTAATTTACGGTTGACTAGTTCTAGAAAACTATTCTATGGTGTACACATAGGGCCTTAGCCCCCGAGGGTGCGTATCAACAGGGATGTGCGAGTATGCTGAACGGTGCGCAAGGAAAAATACATCGATACAATATCCTTCATCCTCCTAGCCTCGCTTAGCTCAACTCTATTATAATTGAATAATTTCGCGTACCACTCTGCTTCCCCACACATTTCTGGTTGAAACGCACCCTAAGGGCCTATTGGAACTTGATGAATTTTACGAGTTCCCGCTACTCGTAACTCATTCAAATGCGTAGTCTGTCAATGCCAGAATTTCGCAAAAAGCCTAGACTCCTAGAGAGACACTGGGCTCGTAAGCAACTTAAGTAAAGGTGAATTATTATACTAAGCCTAGGCCTATCTAGTACAGACAGCTCAAACTATATTAATATTTTATTATTAGCTAGACAGAAACACATTGCGGCTAGATCTCGTTCGGGCGATGCGCCGGCGCCGCTTCCAGTTAAATTGTCCTCTGTCATTTCGGTATTTCCTGGTGGAGATTTGTTGGAGTGCTTGTTTGTGCCCCGAGTTACATTGCTCCGTGATTTGTATTATTTGTCTAAGGAAGTATGCTAAGTATTTGTTTTGTAAGTAGATTATTACGATATTGCCTATGAATAACTGAGCAATTATTATAAAACATTAGATAGGTTGTGCTTAGCCAATAGTAAGCGTAAAACAATATCTTTATAAGGAAACGGGTGCTTGTTAACACAGTAGGCGTGAAGTGTTTAATAAATTAATGTGATGCAAGAATATCTTAGTTTGAATGGCGGAATAGCAGGTATAGACTCAATAAAGCCCCTAACTTCGTAAAGGCTTTTATAACTTCTAAGAAATTGTGCTAAATTAAAATAAGTTTCAAAACTTTTTTAATTTTGAATTTACTTCAGTACCTACTTGTATAAAATTTTTTGAAGACTGATAATGTATTGGCAGTGTCGTACCTTTCAGTATTCCAGTTTTGATTAACTACTTTAGACCTAAATAGATGAAGTTAAATGTACAATAAAATAAAAAAATATTTTAAAAAAACAAAAACCCGACTGCGTCAAAACTAAAAAGAAAAAAACAAGCCTGCAAAGAATTACTCACAGTCGGTACCCATTCATTTTATTACCAATCAAATCTTCCCAATGTTATGGGTCCCGACTGTGAGTAATTCTTTGCAGGCTTGTTTTTTTCTTTTTAGTTTTGACGCAGTCGGGTTTTTGTTTTTTTTAAATATTTTTTTATTTAACACTTTTTAGTTATGATAAAGTTGATTTTAAAATACCTATTCAACGATACCCCACTTGATATAGTGTGACGATTTTGATTCTTTTAATTTTGACAATATGGCGTCTGGTTGTAGCCCTGGTGAATTTTGATTACTGTCATATCTTTAGTGACACTCCCAAGGTTGAGACAAATCGATTGACGTAAGAATCATCAAAATCGGTCCACGCGTTTGGCCTCTAGAGTGCCACATAGAAACATCCATAGCGAGAATTATTATTAATCAACTTTAAACCGTTATTTTTCCTAAACTATTACTTAAAATGAAAAATGATAAAAGAAACCTAAAGTTGATTTTGAAATACCTATTCAACGATACCCCACTTGATATGGTGTGACGATTTTGTTTTTTTTTAATTTTGACAATATGGCGTCTGGTTGTGGCACTGGTGAATTTTGTTTACTGTTATGTCTTTAGTAGCACTCCCAAGGTTGAGACGAATCGATTGACGTAAGAATTATCAAAATCGGTCCACGCGTTTGGCCTCTAGAGTGCCACATAGAAACATCTAAACAAACATACAAACATAGACTGATAAACACATTACCCTTCCTTTGCTTTGCGCAGTCGGGTAAAAAGGAGGAGGTTCTCAATTCGTCGGAAAGTTTTTTTTTATTAATGTTTGTAACCCAATTACCGAAGACTTTCCGATTGGTGCCATAAAAACTTGGTGAGGATCTGTCGAGGATCTTCAGAGTTACGAACAGAAATGCACCTCGAGAGTGCCGAAAGTTGCTCAGCTTATAACATTCAGGTCGGTTTTTTATTAATTTTTAATTTAGAGACTTGTACCAATCTTGTCGTAAACTAATGACCACCAAAGAGCAAGCAAATAGGAGTAGGTAATGGTCATGTTTGTCTAACTACAACGATTTGTATCTAAACCTGAGCAATGTGACAAGGTATCCGCATACCACGACTTGTCTTATTAATTAGATGTGCATATGTTGCAAGCTTAGGACTAGGAGCTATCTTTAGAGCCCTTATGAGAAATATTATGTTGCATGCTTAAGTTAGATAATTATTTGTTGATTAGAGATCAAAATACCTGAATATTGTTACAAAAAATATTACCTACAGCCTTTTATTTTGATACACCACTCGAAAATCTAGATTTTTTGTAAATTAGATAAATAAAGCACATAAAATCGCTATTTTGATTTTGTAAAAATTTTATGCAGGTAGGTACCCAGAGACACTCGCGTCATGAAGGTGTAAACGAAAAACTGTCGGAAATATCACTAGCACCAGGACTTAGGCTTGTTTCACTCTTCAGCGTGTCGCCGGTCGCGTTCGCGAGTTGACCATTCATAGCACAGAGAATTTTGAATTTTCGAATTTCTCTGTGCTGTGAATGGTCAACTCGCGGACGCGACCGGCGACACGCTGAAGAGTGAAAGGCCCCTTAGGCCAATGCACCGATTTATTTGCCCTAACAGCATAATAAATCTGTTGGCTCAAAGCCCTAGCTCCATTGAAGTCAGACTGTCACGCCCAGGATCAGATATCTGTCCATCCAGGCATTGCTAGCACGCACGTGACACCTCGCCTTACAAGTAATAAATCTAGACGCGTAACTGCTATGTGAATTCCTCATGTTGACAAACGAACTGCGATTGCCGGTTGGAATTCATCTTCTATAGTCGGATTGCTCATTCTACGGACTAAAATTGAAGGAAAAAATGTCATTTTTCCTTCAATTTTGACATAAAACATATCAAAAATAATCAAAATTGAAGGAAAAATTACATTTTTTCTTTCAATTTTAGTCCGTATAATGAGCAATACGACTATAAGCATATTATTATGAGGTGATACCTAATGTTGTTTCACTTTAAATCCTAGGCTAGAATAAAATCTCTTGTTTGGTTCCGTTTTGGATCACTCACTAATTTAATTTTTACTATCTTTCATTGAAAATGAAAATTCTTATCAAAACTTTCGATTCCGACGGGATTCGACCCCGCATTGATTCAAACAATCCTCCTCAAGCCGGAGTGCTTTAACCAACTCAGCCACGGAATCCCATGACGTCACGTCTGCTTGAAAATCTTGATAGGTAGGTACCCCTACTGTGTCTGTTTTATTCAAATTCCTATTTCCAATAAAAAATTACGCTGACAATCACCGTAAGCGTCGTCTTTGTGAGGCTATTTTCAAAAGCTTTTTATTTCTAAGACATACAAAAGTTTGAAAAACTTATGCCTTTAGGTACATCTTTACTACACTTAACGGGACACTCACTGTAGTGCCTGGGACATTGTTTGAGATGGAGATGTTTTCCTTCACCGTTTAGAGCTCGTGTTCATGCGCATATAAATTTTTCGAATCGAAAAATGATTTGATGCACGGCCAGGATTCGAACCCACGACCTTCAGATCGAAAGTTGAGGTACTAACCAACTCGGCCAACACGGCTCACATACAAAACACATAACACACATACAAAAGTAGGTCCTTACTTATTAACCTTTATAATTTAGTCTGGAAGCAGTTATCTTGATACACTTTGTCTTATAAAGACATTATCGTTTCCATTTTGGGCTCGGAAACTAGCGTGGGTGGATGCGAAACGTGATTAATTTTATTACTAGGTACCTTGTTATACTATTGTTATGCCACCTACATTATCGGTAGGCTGTTAGTAATATACCTACGTAATCCGATATTATAGCTATAGTACCTCATTATGTGTACCTAATTAGGACCTTATTGGAGAAAAAATATCGCATTAGGTAAGTAGTACTTCATCCTTTATAATGGATATCGGTTATTTTCGTGTTTTCCGACAGCAGTGTGTTTCCACAAAACAGAATGCGACAGAAGTGCACGCACGTCTCGTTAGCAGCGCAGCTCGCTCGGCTTGCAACTAATTTGCTTTTTCACTTTCAAAACTTTCGTGAGTTGTACTAGACATTATTTAACACACGGGAGTTACTCACGTAAAAATATCGTCGATTTAGATACCGACAATGTTTCCTTGCCGCAACTCCCTCCTTCCTTACCCAGATGAAGATTCTCCGGATGAATCGAAACATTGTCGGTATCTAAATCGACGATATTTTTACGTGAGTAACTCCCGTGTGTTAAATAATGTCTAATTTGCTTTTCATTAAAATGACATTGATATTTATTTTTTTGCTACTTATAAAGTTATGAGTAAATTTCATTTCCAAATGACATTTCGTCAACCGTTTTTGTAATTTTATGCGATTCTTTCCGATGTTTTCCTAAACGCATTCTTATTCTGGTTTTACTGTAGGTACCTACTTACTAAACCGATTTTATGAGGAATGTAAGTAGATAGTTTAAGTTCTGGAATAACGCATAGGCAAATGCCTATGCCTATGCCCGGAAAAATGTATGATTCCTGTGGGATAAAAATAGTAATCCACGTGGGCGAAGCCGCGGGTGTTCACTAGAGTGAATCATAAAATGGAATAAGTACCTACATAAGAAGCAATCGGATTTGCTACTCTGACAATGCAATACTTCAAATCATTGCAAAAATAATAATTATTAAATTCAGCTAAGTACTTAATTATTTAAAGTCTTAAAACTTAAAAGCTTCTTGCATTGTGCGAATTTTAACACTTGGCCGTAAGTACCTACGTAGGTAGGTACCTAAAACAACAAATAAACACAAAACCGCTTACGTAATTCCGTATCCGTGCTTATTATCATTTCCATTTGAAATATGCATGCACATCTCTAGGCGGGCACTTTAGCACGGGATTCGAACCCCGGTCCCCCAGGCCTGATTACCGCTTATTACCATGCATCATGCGATTACCGCCCGTTCAAGAGACGTTCCACAGAGTAATCCAACCAGTAGCATATCTTCACTATTTTCGAAACGTACCTACTAAAAAGAACTAGGTACCTACCTACTTAGGTAGACGAAGACCTAATACTAAGTAAGATAATGAGTTTGACTATCGAAGTAACAAAACATGATAGATTCATTCATTCAATGAACATTTAGTGCATGCTGTTGTGCTTACCTACTGATATTCTATTTCACAAAGCTCAGCAACACAGATAAACGTAGGGACAGTAGGTACTTTATAGTCCATACAATTTCTGGAAGTAGGTTTTGAACTATCTAGCAAAAATTAAAAAGTTCAAAATGCCGTGAATACTCAGATTGCTAAAATGTATTAATTTTAAGATTGTTTTTATATTTCTACGTTTATGCACTTCAACTGTTCGTCAATCATAATAACAATATAATACTTATATTTATTTATTCAGACTACTTGGGTCCATTCCTTACGTCTAAAAGAAAATAATAAAAATAAATCGGACTCAATGAAACTATCGGAGTAGCCATCGGTATATAAAATATTGTTTCTATGAAGTTTCTTTACTACTCTTATTATTTTCTTTGGCAGAGTCATTCTTTTTCATGCCAATTTCCATTCTCTCGGACACCATAATTGATATTTCGTGTGAATATCACTATATTTCTATGTCGTGGTGCTTTAACCATGCTTTCGTAGGTAATAGTTTCCACACCGGAGGCGCTTTTGATTCACGCTTTCTGTAGAGTTAGGAGAAAATGGCTGAAAAAAGGTTGATGGAAATAGCCTGTAGGAACATTTATGAAATGGTTTGATAAGTTTAATAAACAAAAAGTTTATTTTAAACAAAGCAAGCAAGATCTGAACAATCTGAAGCTTTTAATAGTCTGATATAATTAGCCTTTCGAAGAAACTTGGACAAAACATTAACCTTTTGTCCTTTCCCAACATTAGCCGACGCAATGTAGCATTGAACTTGGTCCATTAGAAAACTCTTGTAACATAATAATGACACCATTGAGAGTCATTAAGCTCCTAGCTATGTACCTCAAAAGAGGTCACTGTGGTAGATTAAGTTGGTACAGTCAGCACCAAAAGTCAATGAACATTAAAAACGTAAACGTTTTTTTTATGCAAATAACATGATTTTAATCTTATTCAACATGAAGGCTTTTTGCAAATTTTGATATGACAAAGCTTTGTGATGTTGAATGTGACAAAATCTTTTAAAAACATCTCAAGTGTTTTATTTTAATAAGTATATACAGGTTATATTTATGTGATACATTATATCTTACGGTTTTGTTATAAGTAGTATCCCTTTCATTTAACGATTTATTTCCGATCGATATAAGACCGGTCTCACATAGCTCTTCTAATATTTTCTTCTGATTCATCGAATAACCGACTTTTTAACATCATTCTTCTAGTTGGAAATACCTAAACAATGCCATGCCATACAATAAGTAAGATAAGAATAATTTGGTCCGCAAATGTCGCATTTTGGGGATTCAACCTCTAATCTAAGTATTTTTGTCACAAACCGTAGGTAGGTACTTAGTCAATAGTCAGCCCGTAAACTTTTCTTAATATCTTTAAGTATAGGTAGTTGTCCATTCCCTATTACTTACTACATTTTGTTCTTTCAGTTTTATGGAGTGACCATTTAAATGTTACTTCACCTGTATAATGATGTCAGTTTATGTGTTTGTAATAAAGTCGGGTTAAAATATTTATGAGCCTTCTACCGTCAATACTTATAAATTATTTTACAAATCCATTTTATAGATTTGTAAAATAACTCGCGCTATAACTCATTTCTTCCTCAGCTTACCTACGTGTTATCAACACTGTCGTAGGAAAATGATCAGTTGCCGGACGATAATCGCAAAAGCAATAGAACTTTCCAATGTTGCCAATATCGAGCTCATGGTTTATTTTGAACAGTTATTGGTCAATTCGCCTTTATCCAGATCCAATAAAGTATTTTTATTAGTTTTATAGGCCATATATTACTGCAGCGAAGGATGATACTAAAATATAAACCATATTTTCAGGTACCTAAGCTATTACAGTACACTAAGTACAGTCAATAGTAAAAGTAGTATAAATAAACATTTGTTTATTTTGAGTTTAGTTGTTATTTTCAGACAGGTAGCGACATCTCTTGGTTGTAGGTACTTATGTATGAGCAACCAGTATTTTTATTGACAACCAATGAATGGAATCGTATTTATGCATACTTAGCAAAAACTTAACATGTGTAAAGTAAAATACCTTAAAATGCTATTTACACATAAAACAAAGAGGTACTACTTGGCAGAAACCAAAACTTGGAATACCATAACTTCACAACCAGCTTGCGAAACGAAGTATTTGGCGGCGGAAGCTAGAAAATAACTTTAGATTTAAATAGCCTATTACTATTTATTGTTGTTAGGTACTGCGAAAAAAGCCCAAATCTGTACATTGAGCAAATATCGCTTTTTACGTCGTAGTCACTCAGGAAGTTTACACGAAGTTTCCGGGCCGGCCCATAATATGTCGAGTCTTCATAGATTGTAGAATAGTTGCACGGAGCACAGAATATAAGTTAGTTAGTTTCACAGAGGCACCAGCTAATTAGCTTAGCTTAGATGCCCGAGGATGCGAGGTGAAGCGATTCCGAAATTGTTTTCTGACGGCATGATTAATACAGGGTTTTATCATACGTAACCGCTAGATGGGAACCTGGAATTATATATTCTTGTTTATTAGCAGGTTTTATTAGGCTCTTAAGTTGATTAATTTATGACTTAAATGGAGCCAGAAGAGCTAAAAGGCCGCTAAAGCAGAATCACAACAGGAATTGCAATAGGTATAGTATGCCGTTCTTGTCACTCTCAGTATGAGAAAAGAGACGGCATATAGGTAGTAGTTCAATTTATATTGTAATTCTGCTATAACGGGCTTTTTAACCCCGCTGGTGTTTGTGAATTTTAAAAAGGTAGGTGAGTACAGATACCAACAAAAGCAGATTATCACTGTTCTAGATTTTAAAAGATTTGTCTTGTCGTTTTTAAAAGAATAAAGTAAGAAAGAATAAAGCGATTCTTCAAAGTTTTTTTCGCCTAAAATAATTCTCCTTTACTATAACATTTTTTTGAGTAATTTCATCACACACAGCTAAGAACACTTTGTTAGCAAGAATAAGACTCAGGTTATTATAATAGAGAGTAGTACTAAAATTCTGACCGTTTCAAATAGGAAAAGCGAATTGCAAACTAGTTCACAGAATTTCATCTAATCCAAGCCCGTGGTTACACAAATAATTGGACCTTCCGAGTAGTTCCGAGAATCGAACGCGATATTTAGATAGAGAATTGAGGGCGATCCCGCAGACTACCGTTATTGTTATTATTTGCCTGCCGTTGTGACCGAGAGCAATGCCGCGTGCTCTATACCAGAGCAGCCAGATATGGAGTTCCATTACCTCGCGCCCTAATTGGCACAGATCTCAAGATTGGCTGCGACAATCGCTGTTCCACAACACCAGCTCTGAGCTCACAATATCAACTATAAATAAACATTAGGGATAGTGAAGACGATTTACGAAGCGACGATTCGTTAGCTTTTATCAATTGTATTCAAGTTCTACCTACGAGACAGCCTGTCAATTAAACTTGACAATTGACACCCATTTTTGATTTTCCGGTAACTAACGAGAACTCGTCTTGTAACTTAATCCATTCATCTGAGAAACTGAACATAAACAATCCCAGCTTTTCTGAACGTTTGAAAGAGGGGCAAAATGGGGTAAAATATACTCTGCTTACTTAATTACCACATGCTAGCACAGATAATTTAATACTACAGTCATGTTAGTAAAGAGCCTGCAGCAATTAGCAAGCTGTTCAGAGTATGTTAGTAATGGACCACGTAACTTAAAACTTAACGGCGTATATGTCAGAAGGCATAAAACATCACTCAGCATTTTTGGCTGACTGCGACGGAACTTTACCAGGCGCTTTGGCCTAAAGCCAGGGTTTAGGATGTAGCTCCAATTTTTCGATCTAAAAACGTTCCACGCTCAAAATATACTGTTACTAAAACGGATAGACCGTCGATTCCACAATTTCAGCTTCTAAATCCATCCTATATCCACAAAACTAACAGTAAGTACCTACCTATTTCAGTAAAAAACAATTCCCAAATAGCAGTAAAAGAAAAATCAATTCTACCATCGAAGCGAGAAGACCCAAATACCTCACTCTTAGATGCTTTACGAGCTTTCATTGAAAACTTTCACTACACGTAAGTATAATGGTTGATTGAATGAATGATCATTTAAAAGCAGATACTTACATCTAATGCATTAGTCATGATACCGAAGTGGTTATTGTGGTAAGCTTTTTAATGCTAAGAAAGGGTCTGCCAACTTTTATATCCGTGAATTGGCCCCTCAACGACTGTTCCAAATGTGTTCTAAGTCTCAGTTTTCAGCCCCACTTAGCATAGCTTCTTGAGTGTTTTGATAAAGCCTTACTCCAATAAACCTAAGAGGATTCTAAGCCTTTTCAGTATCAGTAAAGTACTAGATTACAGTCACATTAGATACCAATACAAACTAATAAGTAACTAAGTATTAGAAAATCTCTCAAAACTTTTCCTCCCAGGCTGTCACTAATAGACGAGGTTTGCAACTAAACCTGTATGCAATAAATTGACCTATAATCCCACAAGTGGCTTGAGCAACGCCGCTCAATCAAGACCCGCGTCGATGTGACAAAACACATCTGTCAGTTGACCGCTGATCCACTTATGTGCTGTTGAAGCTTCGTTCACACTTGTGGATAGTTCGAATTACTGTCTAACATTTCTTCGAAGATATAATATGCTTGCTTATAAAGCCTTACTGCAATGAATAAAAGTAGGTAGGTACCTCGTCGTGTATTAGTATCATGAAGAAAGGTGAAATGAAAACCCATGTGAACTTGCTTCGTGATATGTTTGATAGAAAGCTATTTTATTTAACATCTCAACAACGACGATTTTCCACACACGGTTACACGAATAATAACACCTTTCTGACTGTGACTTATCGCCTATGCGCCATGGGAGTCGAACACATGAGAACAGGTATATTCAAATCACTCGCTCAGGGTTATTCAAATGTTGTAGTTGCCTTGTAAGGTGAACACAGCACTGGTCAGCCCCATCAAGTCCGCACATCAGTTACGCCACGCAGCCCGCGGCCCGCTATAAATTGATTGCTTCCCTCTCGGTTCAAATGCCCCGTTCAGTTAACTTTTATAACGATACACTACACGCATGTGCACTCTACTGTTAGTTCACTAATTTAATTAGCGAAGTTTAAGTAGGTTGCTTACGGGCAGAAAGTTACTCATTCTATGGTTTCCAAGTTTGTCTATTCCGGCTTCTCAGGGAATGAGCTATGGTTGAGCTGTGTATTTATCACACGCGATACTTTGAGGAATGACTATGAATAATGATCCGTCTCAAACTTGAAATTCAAGTTAGTAAAGTCAATCACGTCAACAAGACTTGGTTTTCATCATCCTTGCAACATGCGTGCCATATTCCATCTCTCTGAGAGCAAGACCCGGCCGACCCACTAACACGACCCATTGTATGTTAAGATCGCTGGCTAATTGTTACCACCATGTGACAAACTGATTGAAACAAGAACTCCCATACTCCCACCTCTTGGCTCTTAGTAACTCCCTACTCATAAATTGCAAAATGTTAAATTGACATTTTGAATATCGTACTTACAATGTCGTACATCGTTGAGAATATTTCAGAGTCAGTTTATAGAAGTTTTTTTCTAAAATGAAAAGTCTATTAAAATTCGGATTCAATTTCTTAGCAGAGCTTCGAACCAACAACCTTCGGAATAAGGGTGACAAATCAACATCGAGCTATGCTGCGCTGTACTGCGCTGTGCTATGTTTGGTCAACTCGCTCGTCAAATGGCGGCTCCTCACTTGGCTTAGCGTATTCGTGAGTCGATATTGTTGTGTTTGCCTTCAAATAATCAAATATTTCAAATACCGTCAAATACGTCATCCACACATGGACTGGTACGGGCAAATTTGCTATTTGCGTTGTTTGCCATATTCGTGCAAATAAAGCAAATACAATCAAATAGACCATCTACACATTGCTGTATTTGGACAAATAATGCAAATACACGAACACAATACGCCAAGTGAGGAGCCGCCATAATATTTCAATGACGTTACAAACAAACCATGCTGTGCTGCGCTGTGTGAGGCTACGCTCTGTTTACGACGTTTTGTTTGACGTAACCATAGCACAGCGCAGTACAGCGCAGCATAGCTCGATGTAGATTTGTCACCCTAAAAGGAATAAATGGAATGTACATAACTCTCAAACAGGCCAACACGGTTCTTATAGTTTACCCTGATTAACATTATTTTCACAATTACCATTAGAGGAATTATCTGAGCCGCTTATCGTAGAACATACCTTTGCTGTGTACCAACCGGGCCAAAGTGAGCAGAGCTTAATTCTTATCTCCTCAGTATGCAAGATAAGCTGGAGATTACGTTCTCTCGGGAATTAATTCCAGTACTTACTGTTATTTCTTCCATATCCAAGGTCTGAAGCAAACAAATGGATTTCACGACAAATAGCACCAACTTTTTTACTTCCCACATAAGATTCTTATTAGGAACCTTTCGTTCCAAGCAAACAACCTGTTTCACTACCGGTCATTTCCGTTTTTATGAGTGCTAGGTAAAGTTACGATGATGGCAACCGATTTCTTCAAGGTATTAATTTCGTCTATGTTCGCAAACATCTACCTAGGTACCTACAAATCAATAATTTACTTACCTAACCACTTAGGTACCTGATATTTGTGGGTAAGTATCTTTTGATTTCTGTAGATAAAACCAATTTAAACATAATTGACATAATGCTTCATTTCAGTTAAAGCAACCTACATTGCTGTTTTCACGCATTTCATGTTTTTTACTAAAAGTATTTTGAATACCTAGATATTCATTAGGTAAAATTTTACATTGCTTTTACGGATCAGCCTCAATATGAGCCCCTCATAAATCGTATATTATTCGGTACGATATGTGACATGTAATCTCAAGTCGGTGCGGCCGGATCTTCAATATTTCTGCTCCATATTTCCGATATTTCACCGTGGCCAATATTACTGCAATAAACTGGCGGATTCACGCCAATATCTCACACTTGAATTTTTCAATGAAATTCTTTTAACATTTGAAAACATTCGAAATTTTTCGAAATCTATTTTATTTTTTAAAGTTGAAAATGTAGAGCATAATTATCTGAACTGTCTCTCCAAGTACCTACAGTAGGTATACGACTTCCTTTCAAATGTTAAGATGTATTTTAGGTACCTAGGTACCCACTTACTTATATCAGTAACCAGAGATGCAACGCATTCAAGAAGAAAATGATAAAGTGAAATCGGTTAACAGTAAAATAATCAATGTTGACAAAACTACTGGCCTTGCAATGATTACCTACATTATTCGTTAACGCAACCGTTGGGTACCCTACTCACGACAACTTACATCATTATTGAAAGCAATCCTATGTCACTTGCGGTATCAGAAAAAGCAACTCTAACGAAATTATTAGCAACACCAAACACTATATCATTTCAACATGATGTATTTTCCTTCACACACTTTCTGCGCACTTGAGTGTCTAATAACTTCAAGTAAGTTCCTAGAATTTATATTCTTTCTTTTTAATTTTATTAAATTATCGATTTCTTTGAATTACTCTATTTACTATTTTTCAAAATCAATTCCTTATTAACTAAATTAAATGTTTTTTTTTTCTGTAAAGGTGTGTAGGGTAGGTACCTACAAAAACTAAAAGCTACTTAAATATATTTTTAGTTACTTACATTTATAATGTTGATAGAAAGAATAGAGTAGGTAGGTAAGTGCGCTTTAACTTAAATTAGCGATATTAATTGCAATTGCACTGTTCACGGTAAATTAACACGCATTCAACAGCGTGCTTAGTCAGCCAGATTACTGCATCATTAAATTAAGTTAGCTGTAGGTAATCGTAGAATAGAACGGTAGTTATATTATACTAAATACCTCACATAAATTAAGTCAAGGCACTATCCCACTAGGCCAACTCTTAGTTGTTCTTAGTTTTATAGTTAAGTAATACCTATGCAAGTTTATTAAAGCTGTTTTTCTTTCCGTTTCAGGAGCTTAAAGAGAGCTTCAACTATGGTCTGTTCTGCCCTCCCGTCAACGGCAAAGCCGGCAAGTTCCTTGACGAGGAACGACGGCTCGGGGACTACCCTTTCAATGGACCCGTCGGATACCTTGAGGTAATACCGCACCTACTTTACTTACAAACAATAAAATAACCGTTGAATAATCCTAATCTCCAAGCCACGCCTGAAACAAACGATTTAGCATGACAAGAGTTGCCATCAGTCATTGCAGTACCTACCTAACACGGGATAATGGTCTCTTTTTGAAAACATCTGCCATATAGAATAGAATAGAGTAGAATAGAAATAAGTTTTATTTTCGTCACTATACGGTAGGTACATGCACACAAATCGAAAATGTTATATTACAGTGACAATAAAATAGGGCTACCCCTCAGCATTTGCTCCAGCAGCGCCAAGGCTGTTAGAGCGCTGGTTTTCAGTGGCGCCGAATCATAAGATATCATAAGATGATAATGTTTTCGAAGTATTGATGCCCTAGAATTATTCATATATTAACCGGAATATTTAATCATTCCAGCTGAAATACAAAAGGCGTGTGTACAAAATGCTGAAACTAGACGAGAAGACGCTGAAGGCTCTTCACTCCAGAGCAAATTTGCGGCGATTTCTGGAACATGTGACACATTCGCAGATCGACAAAATAACCAAAGCATGCGCAAAGGGCCTCGACCCTAATTTCCATTGTCAGGAGACTGGAGGTATGTTTTCCAATATCTAACTACCCCTACTAAAACAGTAGGTACATAATAATGTTCTGTATTGTCTTCTTCATCTAAGATTAATTGTTTTTAGACATACCAATTCCGTAGTTCAAGCAACTCTATGTATAAATGACGAGACTATTGACCTCCATCAATCTCATTCTTGCTCAGAATGATTTTCATTCTGAGCAAGAATTAGACACAATTTAATATCGATTTTCAAATACAATTCGATCACCAACACTTCATATTCATATAAATGTATTGCTTCAAGTAGGTACACTACACACATTCGACAATAATGACTGTAGTCATGAATGGCAAGACTTCTTGCATTGTGACTTTTCAGAAGAATATTTACCAATATTCCACAGTAGCGCTATTTAATGTACCTATTACTTTGTTCATTTACATAAAGATCCATATCTTCCATTGTTCCGCGTATAGTAATAGTAGCAGTATTGTGCGAACCGTATCAATCCAGCCGTGGATAATCTGCGATAAATGTCGAACCAGCCTTGAGATTTTGTAATTTATTTGTTCCGTCGAAAGCATAACAGATCACAATGATGTCAGAACATAAAGTTGAATGGAATATCAACTCTGAAATAGGCATTTGAATATTTTTTTCAATGAGCTTGGTTTATCTTCAGGCGTCTTCCTTATTGTTAAATATCCTGTCAATATAGATACGAATCAAAACGCAAACTGATTTGTATCATAATAAACGCAAGGTCTAGGAACATACTGCTGCTTATTGCTACATACTTCTAAACAATTTTAATATATTTTTTGTCTTATTATTTTTAGAGACACCACTAACAATAGCCGCAGGCCTAAAATCACCTGGAAAAGTGTTGATAGCCCTAGTCAATGGGGGAGCGCTATTGGATTATCGAACTAAAGATGGCAGTACAGCTTTACACAGAGCTATCGAAAAGAATTCCTTAGAAGCTGTGAAGACCCTTTTAGAACTTGGAGGGTCCCCGAACTACAAAGACGCCAAGGGCCTAACGCCATTGTACTTGTCAGTGACGAATAAGACTGACCCATTGCTCTGTGAGACGTTATTACACGACCACGCGACGATCGGTGCTACAGATTTGCAAGGATGGCTGGAAGTTCACCAGGTAAATCATTAACCACAATTCATAGAAAAGCACATTACTTATAGAAATGAAACATGCTGAACTAGTTAATAATGAGTTAACCAATATTAATGTATAAAATTGATGACATAATTACATTCTAAACCTTACTACTTATAGAATAGAATATAACTTTATTGTAGGTACTTTATAAAATAAACACTTAAGTACAGAAAAAGAATGAGTCATATTTTTTAAAATGTAACAATGAAGGACCTTATTGCTGAAATAGATCTCTTGTGTAAACTTTTATAAACAGAAGCTTATATGTGTGTGGTTCTAAAGATTAAAACAACAACACGAAAGAAGAAGCGAAACAAAATGTTTAAGACTAGGTACTTATTTAATACTGTGCTATACCTACAAAGCTATAAACATTAATCTTTGATGCAAAACAAAATTCAAATTCGAAACGATTTCAGGCATGTCGCAACGGCCTGGTGCAGCACCTAGACCACCTGTTGTTCTACGGCGCGGATATGAACGGGCGCAATGCCTCCGGCAACACGCCCCTTCATGTTTGCGCTGTCAACGCGCAAGACTCTTGTGCGAGACAGCTCCTATTCAGAGGCTGCAATAAGGAATCCCTCAACTTCGCCAACCAGACACCTTACCAGGTACTTATAATACTTTTGTTTTTTACTCGTGTTCTATCAATCATGTTTCTGAAATATCGGGTTTTAAAGGTATTTGGAAAACGAGAAGGCATTCCATTTCTGCAAACATTAATGCTATTGAACATTAGGCAGTCTCTTATTAAGATTTAAGATATTAATGGAATATTTAATGTAAAATATGATTAACGTTTTGCCAATCAATCCCCTTTTGCCCTGTAAATTTTTGACCTTTTCTGTTCCTAGGATTTATTGATAATAATTTATCATCATTTGTCAGTAACCAGAAATGTTAATTTTCAACACACAGGTGGCAGTTATTGCTGGTAACTTAGAGCTGGCAGAAGTCATAAAGAACTATAAATCGGAAGAAGTTGGTGAGTCACAACCTGGTTGTATACAAATATTTATTAAAATTACTTTCTCTATTGCATGGCTTTGAGTGGCGCTTTATAAAACCTATGTGAATAACGAGAAATTTAGGAAAGACTAACATCAAGAGAGCTCTTATATCGTTCACAAAATATTGATGCAATTAGTTATATAGTTACTAAACTAATGAACAATATAAGGCTCCAATATTGAATGAGGCACTATTTAACATAATGATTTTATAAAACTTTGTAGGTAAAATGTATATGCCATAGTTTATGTAAGTATTTATTACTAGCATATTATATTATTTATAAATCAGGTGTGCATGCCGTCATCCATATCTATTTCTAAATCATTGCTTACTTATCATTCAAATGGTGATGGTTGTACATCTAATGAGCTGTAGGTATCTAATATTATTATATGAAGGTACCGTATATTGTATTTATTTTACTAACAGGGATATTATTACGAAGTGTTATCACATAGATGGTAAATATACTCACTCAATAACTGTAACTATATTTTACACCTGAAAGTATTGTATTATTTAGAAATGTATTTAATTTTATTATTTTGGTTGTATTTATTTAAGCACGGATTAATTTCTACCCTCTATTATGATTTTAATTCCCAATCTGTCTTGTTTTAAAAGCAGTTTTGGTTTTGTTTTGGCACGATTATATTTGTTTGGGTGGGCTACGGGTGGTATTACAGTGCCGTTCCGAGGTCCTCCGCGATACAATCCGAAGCGACGATCGGCTGCGTGGGGCTGGTGGGGTGGCTCTATCGGAGACAGATCTTCGCTCGCATCGTCAACGCGCCTGCCACCCGAGTTGGATGCCCTCCTCCGCGGCCCGCATATTGCCTCTCCCTGCAGCCTCGAACGGCCTTTCTCCTCTGCCTCATCAAGCATCAGCGATGCAAGCCATCCGAGCCACGAAGACGACGCAAGCATCCTCACAGGTAAAATAACCGATAAGTTAAAATTCCATTTTTAAGCTGGTTTAGGATGTATTGCAAAATTTACGAGCTCAGTTACCAAAGCCAATCAAATAGCTTAGCCTTGATGTTGATATAATTCGTATAATTTTGTAATGGCATCTTTAATCTCCGATAATTCCGTTATATGCTAAGATCTGTACGTCCAGCACACCAGTGATGTAACACGTGTCCATGTGAAAGACAACCATCACCATGCACCGACCACGTCATTGTCATTCGACTGCATGTTATATGTGCCTTTTGTAAATAAGTAGTTCCACGGTTCGCTTGTCGCTTCGTTCCTTTCCAGATGTTTGTTGACCCCTTACCTTCTAGAATTAGTTTAGGTGTAAGTCGGTTTTCTTTCCTTCTACCTTCGACTTGATCTTAAATAATTAAAATTTAAAGTTTTCTTACTTTTGAAGTAATAGCAAACAAATTCAGTTCCTATAAGTCTTCTGCTAAGTCTCTAACCCATTTTTTAGAAAAGGGAGGTGACTAGTTTTATACTTACGTATTTAGAATTCAATTTTTTAGTGCCTGAACTTGTCCTCTCCCTTACCTAACAAGATCAAAACAAATCACAAAAGTTATTTATGCTGTGCAGCAGCAACTGGTGATTGGGCGTCTGATGTTGAGTGGTATATTTGTTTCCTAAAACGAAAAAAATACTATACTTACCACTGTTTTAAAAATAAATGCAAAAATGTAGCTAAACCCCATGCCCCATCGGCGACTTTATAGATAAAAGTGCGGGCGACACTAGCGACATTATATCGGACTCAAGCGGCGTCGGCACCAGCAACTCGGACACGACTACTTGCTCGCTGCAGAACGCTGGAGCCACGGTTGTGTGTCTACAGCCTTATGAACCAACCGCATCTGGCCATCTGAGGCTCAACCAAGGCGATATTATTGAAGGTATACCCAAACAAACTGAACAAATAAACCAAAAATACTTCTGATATAAAATGTTTAACCTATTATTGACACAAATTCTGATAAAGAAAACGAAGTGGATGATAGTATTATTTGCATAGCATGCTACAAGCACTACTACTTCACACGAAATGAGTACGCGCTTACTAAATACTAACACTCCTAAACATTTTAAACACACATAAGGCAATACTACATTTTTAATGTTCTAACACCTGAATAACTGAACCAGACAACCTGAAAATGCACAGCCAAAGATGTGAGATGAAGCTTTGATTTGTATACTTCTAAATTGACAGTAACTGGGGCAACAGACGATGGTCTACTGGAAGGAACTGTTCGAGGATCGGGAGCATCTGGTCTGTTCCCAAGCCAATGCGTCCAGGAAGTGAGGTTGAGACAGACTGCTAACTTGCATCAGGTACAGTTTTAAACCTGATTATATTTTACAAGTTATTTATCTATAAAATATTTTAATATTGTGAATGTTGGTGTTTTCAGGTATTAGCTTCAGGACCAATTCATCACTCTCGTGTGACAGGAAGGCGAGAAATGGCACTGAGCAAAACATACAGCGCAACGGCTCCTAGAATAAAGAAATCGTAAGTACCTACGGCTGCCCACGTGACAATGGTTTCTATTTGAACAAATATAACAAACTGATAATATCAATCGACCCACTAACGATGCATTCAATAGACACAACAAATTGTTTTGAAACATGAGACAATGTTATCATATCAATCAACAAACAAAGCAATTCGGCCAGCCTGTTATTGAACGCTCAGTTTAGCTATCGATGGTTAGCGTAAAAGAATTGCGCGGAGATTCCGCAACTGAGTTCGAGACTAAGTTAAATAATTTAATAAGAAATCAGACAATATGTGCCTCTGTGAAAATAACGTTTGTGCTCGGACGAAAGAACCGTTTGTGGTATCAAGGTATGTTAGGTGTTTATCAAAACAGTCTTACAACTGCAGAGTGTCGAAGACGATTCATGTAAAAAAACATTTCCTATTGACTGCTTAAAAATATGATAACATACATTTCAAGAGCCAATGTAAAAAGACTAACCATTACCTACTTGCTTTTCAGATATGGCAACATAGAGACCCGAACAGTGGTACTTCACAGAGCACGCCGCGGGTTCGGGTTCGTTCTCCGCGGAGCGAAGGCATCGTCTCCACTGATGGAGCTTCGCCCCTCGGAGCGATGTCCTGGGCTGCAATATTTGGACGATGTCGATGCTGGTGGTGTGGCTGACCGAGCTGGCCTTAGGAAGGGAGACTTTCTTGTGGCGGTAAGTGATGAAGGTGGTATAAAAACAACTAATACCACAAAATAATTAAAGGCTACTGTAGCAAGAGCTGGATTGTAGGAAGCTGAGTTGAGCTTGAACATACAGGACAAAAAACATAATAGTGTTTTCTGATTTTAGATAAATGGCGAGGACGTTTCTGCGGCATCACATGAACATGTGGTGGAACTGATCCGCAGCTCTGGTGCTCTCGTCTCAATGACTGTTGTCTCGTTGAGTAGTACTGGTAAGTACCGTGGAGTATAGATAGAAATAAATCAAAAAACAAACAGACTCGACACGAAAGTGTCTCGGAAGGGGACAGAGGAGATTGGCAGAAGAGAGGGGGGACCATATCCAGTAGTATCAGGCGGATAAAATGATAAAGATCTTGATAAAATTAATAGTGAACTTTAAAATGGCCTCGAAGCACTAAGAAAGCAAAATAAATGAGTCATCATTTGAATTGAAACTTTCCTAGGCATTTTCTACAAGTAAGCAACACAATATTTCAGGTAACAACGAGAACAACACGTGTACGGTCCCCACAAGCAAGTCTCAGAACCAACTGTCAAGTACGGGCCGCCCCTACGCCGCCACCTTACCTAGGAAGGGTGCTGGAGGTTAGCTAGAAAACACGGATTTACTTAGTTAGCAGACCTTCCCTACAAACACACCCCATATTCACTCTTTAAGGACTTGCTTTATCTAGACGAAAAAGACAAAAAAACGACTGTATTTCCAAAGCGCAGTAGAGGTTCTCTCAGATCTTTAGGTATTTGAGACCCTTTAATCATGTCTAAGGGAGTAGGCAGAGGTATGTGCAAATGAATATTTGTTACATGCCCACATTTTGCAGATGCACAATGTTTTACTTCACCGTTAAGAGCTAGCGTTAATGCGCATATATTTTTTTCGAAACGAAACAACCATTAATGCACGGCCGGAATTCAAACCCACGACCTTTGGATCGAAAGTCGAGGCACCATCCCACCTGGCCAACACGGCTTTATCAACGTCTGATGTTAAAAAAATGATAGCATCATCACTATCTAACATTGGACCACAGATGTATTTTGGTATTAAATGATAGTGATTAATAAATATGTCTTTGTTTTTTCTAGGTCGAAGTCCAGCTCCGGCGCCGCCTCGTCGTGACCCCCGCACTACATTGAGCGTGGGCCGAGCGAGAGCCAAGTCTATGGTCGCTGGTTTAGGTAAGCAGAATCACACCAATCATCTATTATATGCTATGTGAATGTTTGTTGCCACGTATCTTCATAACTACTAAACCGATTTTGATGAAATTTTGAATATAGATAGATAATAACCTGGAATAGGACATAGGCTACTTTTTATCCCGAAAAGTTGCACGGTTCCCGTGGGATAATAAAAATTGTAGTCCACGCGAGCGAAGCCGCGGGCGTCCGCTAGTTATGTCCCGAGGTTTCAGCTGTGTTACAAATCCATGGTCACGGCATACTGTCCATGCAAAAAACGCAATTTTCTGTAACATCGATTTCTAAAATTTAACGTTTTGTTTTAGAAAATGGTGGTGAAAAAGAGGAAACTTGTGAACCCCTCGGGGTGGCTGGCAAGTCGTCTTCCGCAGAATCAGTTCAGCTTCACGGAGGCAGCAATAGCAATAGTGAGTTCAAACTCACTTTTTCACTTGTCCAAGCTTCAAAGCTTATCCTTTAAAACAGATTTCAGGTTGACAGTTCTGCGTTCAAGTTTCTATTTATTTTAATCATGCATTTCAGGTGGAACGCCATCTTCAGGCACGCCAGTGGCTCCTCGAACGGCATCCATTCGGCAAAGACCAGCTTCATCTAGGATCACAGCTGCTGAACTCGAAGAGCTGTTCCAACGGCAAGCTGATGCTGATACTTCGTAAGTGATTACAACAATCCTTTTATTTTTTCAAGCTGTAGGGTATGTGTGGAGCCCGAAGCCAGTTTCACCTTTTTTAAGACACCGTCATTGAGACGTTTGACTTCAAAGATCTTTTAAATTTCCAGTGGCGGTGCAAGTGCAATGATGACGAGGTCAGCCTTCACGGATGGAGATTTAGAAGGAGCTCCATATTCGCCCGCACGGATTCCAACGCGAGTTTACGCTTCTGTGGCTGAAATGAAACGTTCGCGTGGGAAGGTACTGAAACTCCAAATAGTTGCAAGACGACTAAGTTAACAAATTGATAAATACTTACTTAAATGAAAATGGCTCAATAATGCTCAATAATTTATCAAATGCATACAATACAGTATCAAATACATTTCAAGGCATATTAGGCATAGTTGCTCAAAAGTCAAGCCAAGGTTTCATGAATCTGCATTTTTCCAGGTATGGAGCAAGTCACAGAGCACACTTCGGCGCGATTTCCACTCCACGCCGGATCTAGCGGCAGAACACGCTACACAACCGCTACGGACTCGCTCCTCAGAGGACGTACATGGTAAGGATTATACATTCCATCCCACCCACCTAACTTTGCCATACAAAACATATAACATAAAAGATAAAATTTAGGACATTTCAGTGTAGACGAACCTAACAAACATTTTCAGTGGACACATTTGTTTCCTTACCAACAAAAAAGTCTGTAGGAATATTTGTTTATCTTTGTGTGTGAGGGCCCAGGTTGTTGTTTACATCAGGTCATCAGACAAGTATAATGAGGTTCCTGAATGTATATCGTCAAGTTCTCAATCTTTGAATTATACTTTCAGGGCCCGGAAGAGTTCCCCCGCCGACCCAGCCGCCGCCGCCACCGCCCGGTCCCAACGCAGGCGGTATCACTCCCGCGTCCACATTCCGACCAGCCGCGCCAGCCAAACTTTACGCGTCGCCCAAGGACTTGGAATCCGTGGCTTATAGGCCTGCAAGGGCTGATTCTCATGCTGTAAGTATTGGCTCATATTTTTAAAATGAGCTTATAACTTGAAACGAGTACTCTTGACCGGAAGTGGATTAAGTATATATTTTTTTAATCATTAACATTTAAGTCCTAAAATATCTAAAGTGAGCAAGGCCAATAGATTTGCGCACATTGCCTTTTTTCACAATGGCCCTAATAAGAATCAAATGTTTACAGAGCCGAATGTCGCAACTTCGATCTTGGACGTCACCAGGGCGGGCGCAGTCCGCTGATGAGCCATCGAATCAGTACGCGCAGCCTTTCAACACCAAGGGCTTTGTAAGACAGGTACTTTATTCCACTCAAACCTCAAGTGACTAAAGACCTCGTCATTTTTTTGGTGATAATATTTCTATACTATCTGATATTTCTTCATCTCAAGCGAAATGTTTTTCAGAATTCGACGCCAGCACCCCCTATCCCCGAGCCGGACTACAGCATGTCCGAATCTGATGAGGAAGGAGACGCGAAGCCTAAAGGCGAACCACCAGCAGTGGCGGAGACCAGTGCTAACAGCAATGCGAGGTACAGTACTTTTCTTTTTTGGGTGCTTAGAAGATATGGTTTGGAGGAATCTGCATTTCATTCCATTTTGTGAACAAAACATTACCGGTTTTCAGGAGTGCAAAATACACCACAATCTTTGAAACAGAAGGCGAATACATATAGTTCATACATTAGAGATTTTCGTAAAGGTATAGTTTGTTTCAAAACGCGTGGGAACTGCTTTATCATTATGTTTGTGATCGTACTTGTTGTGAATTTTCCAATGCAATGGTTTATCATGTTACGAAACCATTTCTTTAGTTAGTCTGAAGTCTACTAGACTTGAAGTTAGCATTCTATACAAAAAAAATCTGTGAATCATCTCACGAAACGAAACTCTATCTTGCACATTACACACTCATTTTCAAACTAGTGTACTAGTGTGGCTTTCTGTGGTCCTCAAAGTGAAGTCTTCAATAAATAAATTACTTATGTGTTCATAACTTTTTTAAACTGTCATAACTTCTGTTCCCATTCTATCAACTGAAACAGTACAGGATCAGTGATTCACATCATGTAAACTAACAAACTGTGATCAAAATTACGGGGTGCAGTCTTACGTAATTCACGTATAACAACGTTTACTATTGTTATTTCCAGCGGCAGCAGCTCAGGTTCCAGTTCGATGCAGCATTCCTTCTCCGTAGATGAGATTCAGAAGATCCGCACGCGACTCAAGTCGTCCAAATCATGCGGCGACGAGCTCGGCAGCGTCGAAAGAGACGACGGTGACAATTCCTCCTCCGGGGTCTCCTCAGACCAAGAGGCTCAGGCTAAACCTGTGGTGAGACGAGATAAGGTATCCTTCTGCGCATCAGTCACTGTTAAGTCGTCAAATGACGTCATCAGTACGGAGCCGGTGCATAGTTCTTCGGAGAGCTTGGCGACGCCGCCGCCGCCGATGCAGCGACATAACTCGTTGACGCGGAAGCGTGCGACGGCGGCGCTGCTGCGTGGGACTGTGGGGTCTGCGCGCGGCCGGTCCGCAGCTGAAAGGCTCGGGGTGGATATTGATAAGGCACCGGGTAGACGAGCCAGGGCCGCTGTCCTGCTAGCGGAACTCCCCCCGCCCCCCGAAGAGCCAGCGGGCTCGGCCGACGCGGCCCCGCCCGTTTTGGCCCCACCGCCACAATTCAGCGACCGCGTCAGAGTAGTGGCCGCATTACCCAAACAACTCGCGCATCTGCAGTAAAGTCTTATGAGTAGCACGCGGACGCTGTTAAATTGTCTCTCGTTGATTCATTCCAATATTTATTTTGATTATAGAGAAGTTATTTAAAATCATAATATTTAATTAGAAACAATTTGACAGCGTCCGATTTAGTTTTCAACAAATCTCACCGGCAATATAAATAAATAGATTTATTACTTACCTTTCTAGATATTAGCAGACGAGGTGGATTACAGGTTTAGGACACTAGTTTCGGTAGACAGGACTCATTCGATAAATCGATGATTCAAATCGTGCTCACATTGAGTCTTTTATAGTGCCAAATATTTCCTTCTTCACAGGTTATGGTCACTCTGTACTGTAAAGGATTGTCGTATTTCTCACACTTTCTAATTGTTATTGTATTTTGCACTGGTATAGAGGATATTGTGAGCTACGTTTGATGTTCTCGTTCTTAACAGCTATATTGTAAAGAATCTTCGTTTTTGAACACTCGTCGTAGGCTTATAACCATAAATGTAACAGCATTCTTTTGCGAAAGAAGTTATAAATTAAGAGAAATAACCTTTTATAATCAAACGACTAAATGAAACCAAAGATTTATAGTATTTATTAATGAGAAGTTAACATTGATATAGTTGAAACTAATTTTTATACATTCCCTTAATAATAATAGGTATTTTGCGTTTCTTTGTTAATCAATTTATTATTGTATGTATGTACAATCGTCTCAAATGTGTCAAATAACTATTTTAAATTATTTCACTTATTTATTTCTTGTACAAACAAACAATTTTATTTCTACCCTATAACAACGCAACCAAGTGCCATCGTGACTATGTTTTAATATATTTTTATAATATAACTATCTGTAAATATTTTCACAAGAGCTATATTATGTTAAAAGAGTGGACTATAAGCGTTCATACAAACTAATAATCCGGCCAGAATAAATATTTTATTGCGAACGAAATATTTATTAAATATAATATACTCAATATTTATATTATAATATTGTGGATTTTATTGAAAATATTAAAATGTGTTCATCGAAACGAAAATTAATTTGATTCTTATATTCGTCCATTGTTAAATCGCGATAGGCCACTCTTTTGACGACGCATCGCTATTATTTTAAAAGGTAAAATGCCTATTACGATTTGAATGTGTGTTCACAAGACTAGTGCTTTTTAATTCACACTCATTAGTGTTTCATCCGTTCCATTGTATTGTAAAGTACATTTTTATACTAATCGAAATCATCCGTGCATCGTTTTACAAGTAGTTAGTATATAAATATGTAGGTATGTATTATGCATTCTACAAACAAAATTAAAATGTGTAACACCAATTATATTTCCTTATCAATTTTATAATAATTTGTATTAATGAATAAACCATTTTGTTGCTTTCTTTACAACATTAAAAGAATAAATATTTATCGATTCTAAACATACAAATGTTGAATTACTTGTGTGTGTAAATGCTGCTACACCAAATACCCAACTGTTTCTTGAATGCTTAGAATTTGGATGACTCCAGATGGATGAATGTGAGCCATTAGGTATAACAATCTGTTATGTTAATGTTAGCTGAATTCTAGCAAAATTGTAGCGTTGGTCAAAGTAGCGAATCGACCGTATATCTATGTATTAGCACAATGAATTATTTCTATTATATAATTTTATAATTTTATTATTCGTCTTGTCATTATTTTAAGTTGTATAAATGTATTTGTCTACATAAGGCATAGGTAGGTAGCGGTAATGATAATAGGCAATATTTTAGATTAACAGATGAGGATAGGCCAATTGGGCTACTGCTGACTTCATTCTCTTATTTATTCCGATCGGGTGCCTTCAAAACTACGTGTTCCTAACAAATTCCGCTTGCTTATTATTTCTTAGGAAAACTTTATAAAAATCTTGTGTCTTCTTACTAAGAACTAAAGAATGGATAACTTTTAACAACCAGTTTGTGTTTTTTAGGTCTGGTTTTTCAACCGTCAGATCACTTTTATCAGGCGAATTAATTCAGCGATCTGTGTAGAATAATGTAAAATCGTTTATTCAATTCCATTTTTATTTCTCAAGTAAGTAAAAGTTTTTTAACGATGGTAATTCGACCCATGAACTTTAGCACGAACCTTGAAATAACTTGATATTTTATCGATCTCTAATAAAAGCTTCGTTCATTCAGTATCATTTTCAATTTGTCTAAATAAAGACAAGCCAACAATAGCGGCCGCCACACGGTAAAGTTCGGACCGCGCATCCTGGACTGCGCTGCGTTCCAAACCGCGGATGGATCTGTGCAGTTTGGACAGCGGATCAAACTGTCGTGCTAATTACGGTAAAAAAATGTGTCCATGGATTGGAACGCGGGCGAATCTGACATATTTAGGCAAAACGATCCGAACCGGAGTTTCGACCGCAGTTTAGACTGGCGCGTGGAACGGTATAAATTAAGTTTTTTGATGGCAGATCGAACTGTCAGCCCCGCGCTACTACATGTACGTTTCGGAGCGAGGAATGAAACGGCGCGTGCTGTTTCCCGCGTTCTGAACTTTACGTGTAAAGGCGGCTAATGCTTCGGATCAATAATAAAGTGAAGTCGGATAGTTCCCGTTGCCATTTTGTATAATACCATTGTTTGTTTCATTTGAATCTCAGTATCGAACGTGTAACTACAACCTTGGTATACTTTCAAATGAAAAATTAAATGTTTCATCACTTATTTGTGTATTTATTTGTCACCCTGTTTATCTTACCTTGAAAATAAAATAATGCGTTTTAAAATCAACATATTATGACACCAATTGTTTTTAGATAACATGACATCGTTTCGCTTTATCTAACGTGACATTGAAAATATTTCATGAGGATAAAATTAATCATTTCCTTTGTTTAAAGTGGACGGATCGTATCACACAACACGTGTAAATTACGTTCTAAGTGCTTATTTATCTAATTCTTAACTTATATTATGTAAATAAATGCATTTCAATAAGATATAATTTTATGGACGGAACAAGTAGGTGGTTGTTTTTGTAATCAGTCTTACTCGTTTGTGTTAAGGTCCATGTATGAAGCGACATCTTCTATTTTCACCAACCGCCGATAGTCGACATTTTCTCCGCACATCAGACATTTACCTTCTTCTTTCAGGATCCTAAAAAACAATAAAATAAATCAAATTTGAACAAAATAATCGGTATTTAAAAATATTTCTGAAGTAAAAAAGATAGCTTACTCTAGAAACTCTGTGAGTATCGCAGGAAAATCACATTCAGGACACGCAGTCAAATCATCTTTCACGATGTGTAGACCCTAAGACAATGAAACATTTTTTTATAATTAAATCCTATTCTTATTATAAATCTGAAAGTTTATAAAAGTATGTTTGTTTCAATCACGCCAGTGGATCGATTTAGATAAAACTAGAAATAGATGTAGATGGTATAGCAGTTTAGGTGATTTAAAATATTGGTACTACACGAGCAAAGCTGCAGGCGGAAGGCTGTGCTATTTAAAAATAAAGGTGTTAGTATACAGATTGTGCCTGCTCAGAACGCCGCTTAAATTATGGAGGCCATAGATAGACCATCCTGTCTATAGATCATGCTGATTGGACTATAGGCAGGAAGGTGTATGGCCACTATTAAACGTCGAGGCGAACCACGTGACAAGGATGCGCAATACGAAATTCTTAGGGCAAAGAGCGAGACAGAGCACGTCACCGGAAAACTTGTTTGTCACCTATTATGCCGGGTTCACACGCGTGCGTGCAAAGAATGGACCAAGTATACACATGGACTGCTGGACACACACACACACACACACTCACTCACACAAAACAAAGAAGGATATAATACAAAATTCTTGTGAAAAAATGAGACAGAGCATAATATCTTTTGTCCCTCATCGTGTGCCGGCTCTTTGTAGGTAGAGAACATCTATTTTCTAAAATTCTGTACTAATATGGACCTTATGTGTACTACGAAACAATGGATCCACTTAATTTTTCGTAACTTTCGGCGGCACGCTGTCAGTGAATCTAGTACTATTTATTATACATCTATGATGCAAACAGACATTCAACGGGCCATTTACCTTCTGTCTCCTTGAAATAAGAGCGAAAGACTTACTTCGCGCTCGCTCTAATCATAGTCTCGTTGAATGTCTGTTTGCACGCACGCGTGTAAACCGGAGGCACACCCCGGACACTCGACGAAATCTCTATGCAAAAGCGGCGTCTAACTACATATTTACACAGACACTACACAATGTCATTTTTGTAACGCGCAATCGTGTGCGTGAAGTAAGGTTGTCACCGTATGAATAATTACTGTACACTGTGGTCTCGGTCTTGTCGTCGCGTCTGCGCGCGTGGCGCGTCCCTAGCTCAAAGTCAGCCCCTTGCCAGCTCAAATTCGCTCGCGCGGTGAGGAAGCCCCGATTGGTGGGGGGGGGGGGGGGGGGGGGGGGCAGTGGCCATTCTATACGTAGTATTATTATTTACTAGCGGACGCCAACGGCTTCGCCCGCGTGCACTACTATTTTTTTTATCCAACGGGAACCGTGCATTTTTTCGGGATATAAAGTAGCCTATGTCCTATTCCCGGTCATTATCTATCTACATTCCAAATTTTATCAAAATCGGTTTAGTAGTTATGAAGATACGTAGGAAAAAACATTCACACACACACACACACACACGCGGACTTTCGCCTTTATAATATTTTTTTAATAGTTATGTCTTACTTCTTTTAATCTGTATTGTTTAGTCTTCTTTTGATATTGATGTATGTGTTTGTGTGCTTATGTAGTGAATAAAGAAATGTCTATGTCTATGTCTATAATATTAGTAGGATTCTATGCCGGGGGCATCATACTGTACCGTGGCTAGACAGAAAGGCACATCGGCCTCGCAATGTGTGCAGCGTAGATCAGCAATGGGCATATCCGCGCCGCAGACGGGGCAGGGGGAGGTGGGCGGGGCGGGGGGAGCGGTTCGAGGGGCGTGACGTACAACGGATTCTATCTTCTTCGCGTATTTCGGATCGATCTGGGGAAAACATTTCAAAATGAACAGGTTTATTATTATAACTAACGATGGAAACCACAGAATTATATCGAGATAGAAGCAAAGAGTGTATGTATGTACCTCGCGTGCCGAAAAGAAGGGCTGATGACTTCTTTGCTCGCCGCGAAGTTCATTCGGGATTCATTCCATTGTGGCTTTAATTTGACGCGCCAGACTTGGCGAGCATTGAAAACCAACAATGTAATCCAAACTGTCAACTGCGTTCGTCAAAGTACCTACGCAAAATGTTACACGGTCGGTTTCCATACAAATCAACGAACTTTTTGCTTCTATCTCGATATAGTTCTGTGATGGAAACCCATTAATATTCACGTATTTGAAACAGTGTAGAAGTTAGTCAGAAGCATCATCACAAATTTTGTTGTGTTCATAATTGTCAGGACAAGGTATGTATGGAATAAATGTTTGAAAAATCGTACGGAAAAGTGCAAATAGGCAGGTACCACGCAAGCGAAGTTGCAGGCAAAACCTTGTATCAAACATTATAATGTGAGACGTCCTAAGAACAAAATCCTAGTAAGTGAAGGTACCTGAGATCTGTATTCCGGCTGCATCAGAACTTTGGCCCAATGATGAGCCTGATGCTTCAAACCGGCGCGGCCGCATTCTATCACTGCCGATGTAAGGATCGATACTTGATCTGAAAGTTCATTCTATTTTTATTTTCATTGTTATTTTTAATCAACTTTAAATATGGTCCTCATCTCAGTTATATATTTATGTATGTCGGCCATAATTTCTTTGTTTATGATCTGTTTTTAAAAGTTTGTAGAACAGTTCTATACGCTTGGCCGGTATTAGCTCAGTTAAATACTTGTTTTTTGAAACATTTTACTATATAAAAATAAACTTACGTGCAGGTGTAGGGAAAAATTCAATATCGTCTGCAGTGCGCAGCAGGAGTCTCGCTGCGAGGTCGTGGCGGCCGCGTTTCACGTGTGTTCGCACCTTAAAATATGGAGAAACATTACTTACTATCTTTTTCAAGAATATAATCCCACACGTAATTTTTCTTTTATGTGATGCATCTTATTTCTTACTACTATTACTTATTAATGCGAAAGTTTGGATGGATGTTAGTAACTCTCGGCTGAAATCCGAATGAAACTTGGAATATACTACATAGTTTATAATCTGGAATAATACATACTTACATGCTTTTTATAGTTCTGGAATAATAAATAGGCTACTTTTTATCCGGATTGGTACGACGCGAGCGAATCCGGAGTACACTATAATAACCTCTAGAATACAACCATAAATCAAATGTAATTATGCTTTACAGTTACTAGATGCATTGTACTTATTTACTACGATTAAAGTAATGCACATCGGCTAACTTCGCCTATCATCGGAAACACGAAAACGCGGGAATGTAATCTATTATTAGATCTGTTAGTTTGTTGACTCGAAACGCTTAGGAGCGTAGCGCGTGGCCGGATATTGATTGCACATTCAAGGAAGATATAGTTTACGTAAGAATTAGATTTTAATTGTAGTTCATAGTACTTTTATGATTTTCTGTGCAATATACAAGCGTCCATTTCCACCTTTAATAGAAAGTTACTGATAAATTAAGAAAGGATAAAAGTCGTAGCACAATGACTCCGGTTGCTAATCAATTGGAAGCACATCTAGATGTTATATGAGCGGTAAGTGCGCTTGCCGCGCGCCGCCATATATTTAAGTAGCATTTCAGTATTCGGGCATTAGTGGTACTTTACTATTTTTTGCAAAAAAACGTATGTGCACGCGAGGTCTACCGTTCGCGGAACAAAGAGTAGAAGAGTCGTGTACATTTCTTTCAACGGATCATGGCATTTGTGAAGTTAGCCCCTCGCCAGCCCAAATTCGCAGCGAATTCGCAGCTAACTAACATGCGCGGTCCGAGGGGGGGTCATGGGGGTCATGCCCCCCCCCCAAAATTCTTGACTAACCTCTAAAATCCTGCAAAAAAAATAGGTAGTAGCTTAGAGCGTGTATGTACTGTAAGCGGTATGCATAAAGCGTGACCCCCCCCCAAAATCAAAGTGCATAAAGCGTGACCCCCCCCCAAATCAAAGTCTGCGACCGCCCCTGTTCGCTCGCGCGGTTAGGAAGCTCCGATTGGTGGGTGGGGGAGGGGGGGACACTGGCCATTCTCTACGTAGTATTATTATCTATTCTCACCAGTATGTAGGAGTGTGTAAGCGCGGCGACGCGGCGCATGTCGCGCGGCACGGGCAGGCGGCGCGCCCGCAGCGCCGCGCACATTCCGCGTGCCACGTCGCGCGCCTCGCGGTAACGACCCGCCAAGCACTCGGAACTAGCTATAATCACCTGCACATAACATAAAACAAGTTACTAATAGCACAGAATAATAGTACTACGTATAGAAGGCTCCCTTCGCGAAAAAATATATATAAATAGAGACTCTTGCTGCAACACAACAAAGTGCAATTCAGCTCGCATAAGCGTTTAGTGCCAAGCGAGTTAATCACCTAAACATTGCCGCTCTTTCTAACGCATAACTCTGTCGCTGTCTGGCACGGAAGGGCTGTCGACTTGTCGTTTATTTAGATAAGTAGAGCCGAGCGGCAAGTGGGAACCCACTGCCGTACGCCTGCCCGAAGAGGCACGCGGCCGAACGTACCTAAACTGCGGAGTGAGCAGAGGGGGTCCCCTGCTAATAGTAAGCTCGTATGAGCTAGTGGCCAACTCTAGTGACGGAGTATTTCTGTTCAAACTTATTTTTATGTCACCAGCCGGAAAGTATACCCTTTCAAACTGGAAAAGAATTTTCCAAATCGGTCCAGGCATCTTCACGTCACCACAACAGAGTCGTTGGTCATTATTAGATAAGGAAACAAAACGAAATCTATAGTTATAGTTGACGTTTGCTTCGGTATAAAAAGTTTGTTAGAAGAATTGGGGCCGTGTCATTTGTAATTCATACAAAGTATTCATTGAGGAACTAGCTGAATTGACAGAAATAGTCCTGCCTTTTGAGTTGATACCTCGAAGTCTCAGTGTCGAATTTCTGTGCTTCCAAAAGTAAAGCGAAAGTCAGCGAAAGCAAAAAATCTATGAAAAAAATGTCTGTAAAAAAAAGACTCTGAAACTATTGAACTTACCGCAGTTTTAGCTGCTTCGGCAAACTGCCGCTTGGCCATATACAGCCGAAACAAGTGCCGTGGTTCTCTAGGAGTACCATCTGTGTCACCGAGCAGAAACTCTATCAACCTAGAATTACACAATCAGTTAGAGATAGCTTCTTAAAAGTCAATCAAAACTAATCAAGAGAAGTATAATAATTAAAAAAAACTTTCCTAAAATACAATGTGTCACATAGTGAGTAAGCATAGATTACAAACTGCTTACTAAACTAATTTTAATAAGTATGTTTAGTTTAAATAAGTTATGGTTATGTGGACCAGCTGTATGCTGACCAAAAATATAGTTATCGAACTGAGGACCTTTTTTAAGTGGTTTAATAAAACGGTACTTGCCTCCGAGTTAGTCTTTCATCATCGCTCGCCGCGGCGGCATCAATGGCAATACTGATCGCTTCATTCTCATCATCTTCCGAACCTCCCGCCTTCATCAAATGACTCAAAGCTTTCCCATATTCGCCAGCGTGGAAATAAAACTTCCCCGCTAGCAAATGGTTTTTCTCCCCTTCAAAATGTAACGCTAAACTCTTAAAGTCCTCAGATCTCGCTTGTGATGTCTGTATCAATATCTCCCCATACAATTGCAGCTTTCCATTCTTCCGAGCCAGTTGAAATGCTTCCTCATAACATAGCGACATGACTAAGAACTTTATAGCAGATGTGGGATCGTCGCTATTCTGAAAGTAATTTGCCACCATTTTTGCACCTTGTACTGATTTCGTTTCTTGTACTAAGTTCACAGCTTCGTCGATGTCTTCTAGCTTGTCCAAGTTAAGTCTGATCGCTGCTTCGTAATCTTGCGCTTTCATGTAAGATTTCAACGCGTCGTGGTACCTGCCTTCTGCTTCTTTGGCCTTCGCATATTGTATGTGGATGCTAGGGGAGTTGATTTTAGGCAAGATCGCTTCTACTTTTAACCAAGACTTTAGTTTTATGTATAAGGAGGCGGCTTTTTCGGTGTTGCCAGCGTGGTCGTACAAAGTTGCTGCATGACTGTAATGTTTCTCTTCTTCGAGTAGCTGAGCGCAATCTTTTAGTAGCATGTTATCGTTTGAATACTTCATGGCTGTAGTAACAGCTCGCATGACGTCACCACATCTGATTGAAGTGCGAGCTATGCCGGCCTCGCATTTAGAGTTGTGTTCCTTGACTTTGATGTCATCTATATTTTCCGTTATAATGCTTTTCTCGTAGTTGGCTAGAGCTTCGTGGTAGTCGGCCCTGGGAGAATAACAATTAATGTTCGCAAGGTTAAAAATTACAATTACAAAGATAACTTGGGTTAATTTACAACGGCTCATAAGCTAAGTTGCCTTTATGCTTTTTCTTTACACAAACTGTGATCACAGTATTTCTCTTAAATAGAATTAGTCTATAGCTTTGTTAAGGGGGGGGTCCAAAGGTTCCAATATACCAAAGATATTTGTTAAGGGGGGGGTCCAAGGGTTCCAAAATACAAAAATTGACTAGGTTTCCTCCGAACTTAATGGGCTAAGGGGGGGGGTCCGGACCCCCTAAACCCCCCCCTTATATACGTCCCTGAGTCTAATTATTAGATAGAATTAATCAAACAAAGACTCAGCGATTTCCGCGGCCTAGGCTAGTCTTCTATTAACTCATCTGTCCTAGAGCTTAGGATAATGAACCTTAAGTAACACTTACGTGAGTTCAAGATGCTGTGCTTGGTGGAGTGTTATATCCTTAGCTCGCTGCGGGCACGCTTTTTCTGCGATCTCGGCCGCTTTGGCCCAGTCTCCCCTCGCCACGTGTAGTTCTAAAGCTTGTAGTGCCCCTCGAGGGGAGCTTTCTAACCAACGCGCGGCGGCTTCGCCTTTGCCAAGGCAGGCACTTAGCATTCCACTGGAGTCAAGGAAATTCAAGGAAATTAAATAGCTTTGTAGTTTTTTTCATTATTTTACCAAATGAAGTCATACTTAAATTAACTTTAGCCGAATAAAAGACGGTATTATACTAGTCGTATGTTATTTCAAGTTTCATATAAAACGGTCAATCGGTTAAAGTAAAAATTAACTACCTAAGTAATTATTTTCGCTTTCATATCACTAAGGCTGAATTCGAAACTTTACAATGTCAAAATATTCAAACAAATAGTAGTTTACTCTCGAGACTACACTTAATTCACTTTTGGTTGAATCCAGCCTTAGTGTGATAGTAAACCAATAGGTTTTCATTGTATTTACACAAGGCACAAACATAACTAATCAGTTTTACTCACTAATCAAATTTTGCATCATGTTTACAGAAATAAATACGAACCACAGAATAGAGAGATCTTCAATCTGCGAAGCATCTTCTAAAGCCCACACCATAGCAACGTCACTCAGCTTTGTGTAAACGCGTATAGCTGGAATCAGATTTTTTTCTTGCAAATGTATTGAATTTATTATTGAAACTAACCTACTAAAAATCAAGCTTTGCTTCCGAGAAAATTTATACACAATAAAGGATGACTCACGCTAGACCGTGCCGGATCCGAGCCGAGCTTCGGCCGTAGCACGCTCACAGAGCCGGCGTTGTCCGTTACTCGGCCGTCACATGGTATAGCCACATATAATATAATACTATACTATACTGGTATAGCCTATGTGCATACAGAATATTTGTAAAATTAGTTGACCGAGCTACGGCCGACGAAGCTCGGACCCGACACGGTCTAGCGTGCGTCATCCTTAATACTGCAGTATAGTAGCAACTAGCGCCATCTAGCTTACCGAAATCTATATTTAAATCCGCTATAGCCGCTTCGCCAACTTTCCGCCACACGTCACTCTCATCCAGCGCTTCGCACGTCAACCACGCTTCACTGAATCTCCGAAGCGCTACTAACTTGTCCACATACTTCCGTTGGTTTGCCATCCGCTTCTCCGTGTCCGCATCGGACAATCCGCTAGTGTTGTGTGAATCGAGTGACACTTTCATGACGCTGAAAATAATAGTGGTAAGATAGCCTAGTATAAAATGGGTCTAATTGTACTTATAACACCACATAATTAGTAAGCATGGTCAACAACAAAACAATAATAATTTGATTTGTAGGTCGGCCTATATACAGAATTTGTATTTTTGTGGCGACCCATTTTTATTATTTAAAAACTATTAGACCAACACTCGAAATTCTGTTATAAATGAATCATTACAAAATATAGCAAATTTACTTTTATAGCAATTTAGAAAACATTGTAAACTATAGATATAAATTCAAACTTGGAACCCTTTCATACTCTCTTATCAACAACGAAGACCGAACTTGACCCCATGTTCACTTGCCCCATAAAGTGAGTACGCGCACAAACTTGAACCTATCAACTATTAAAATAAACACATTTATGCTTTTAAAAGAAAATATTTAAATTACTTACTTGCCCCCACTGCTAAAACAGTATGCATCTCCACAGAACAGTATAAGAGGAACTTGCCCCTGCAGTATACTAGTGCTGCCGGTCCATTGCACATGCGCACCATTTATAGAGTTAGCGGAGTAGTAATAAGTCTCTATGGTATCGTCTGTGTACACTATGAACACGTTGCGCTCTGACAGACAAATGTCCCATACCACACCCCTGAAAATACAAAAGGTTATGAATTTACGTTGACGCAACATGTAGATCAGAATAGTAGATTGTATTATAAGGGGGCAAAATAATATTTTGACGGCGAGGGCGCTTTTTTGAATCCAGAGCAAAGTGAAGGATTCTAGAGTAGAATCCCGAGCGTAGCGAGGGATTCTTTGGTAGAATCCTGAACGTAGCGAGGGATTTAAAATACGTCGCCCGAGCCAAAAATATATTTTGCGCCCGAGTGATACACTCTACTTTTCATTACAATCTATGAGAAAATAAAAGGGAAGAAAAAAGAATGTGTTAAATCGACGAAGTTCCGCTTGAGAAGAGTAATCGGGGATTAATTTTTTTTTATTCAGACGGCGGCCGCGCACCGGCTGAATGGTGGGCGGTATGTTTATCTGATGGTTTATGGTGATGATGATGATGATGAAAAGTAGCCTATAACCTTCCTCAAGAGTTTAGCTATCAAATACAGAAATAATTTTTCAAATCGGACTGGTAGTTCCTGAGATTAGCGCGTTCGAACAAAAAAACTCTAGAACAGCCATCAATAGTTCCACGAAAACAAACTAGATGGCGGTAGTAAATCATTTTCTAGATCGCGCTGACGAAAACGCACAGGATTTTATGAGGTTGGACTTACAATTTTTGTATGGATAGCTAGCTATCTATAGCTATGCTAAAACCGCAGAGTAATAAATCTCTAAATGTGATTACAATTGTGGTGTATTTGGAAGAGTCCTCATTCATCTAGTAGCTAGATTCGAGACTTGAATATGGAATCTTTGCACCTATGAGGTACAACTACTTTGCAGTGCAAAGTAGTTGTACCTCATAGGTGCGCGGCAAAGATAATTCCGGCGCACTTAAAGGGGATTAAAAACTCATTACTGCCCGCTAAACTTATAAAGAGGATTAAAAACTCATTACTGCCCGCTAAAAGTTCCTTGAAGAGGAATCATCTACTTTGGGCGCACTTAAAGGCGAACAAAGTCGTCCTTTTCGAATAGATGGAATGAAAAATGGATTAAATGCCTAAAACAAAAAAAAATATTGTTAAAATAATATAAAGGTTCTCTCAGTCAGTTACATAATTATGTTTGCGATAATACAATTAAATCCGTTTTATGTTTTTGATGAGAAGCCCGATTGGCAAATGTTTTACTTGATTGATGCGGTATCGGCGCAGCCTATAGGTAAGCCTCTGCCTCAGCCTCGTATACATGAGGCAGCTACCTGATAAATTAAACTGGCGCAGCCGGTAGGATAAAAACTTTTACCTCATATTAGCATGTAGCGGTGGTAGTGAAGCTCGCTCAGCGGCGGCAGGCGCGTATACAAGTGCTCTACGCTTAGTATCAAGTACACACGCTCTAGCACCTCCTATATCTGCGTATAGTGCTGTCAGGGCACACGTGTGTTTGTGTCGGGCTGCTACTCGCCACGATTCCACGCAAAAGTATTCGATATCTCCACGCTGAAAATAAAAACTATTAGTCGACGAGTTCTAACTTCTTCCTGTTTCATAATTTTTATAATCAGATTTGTAAGGAAATACTTGCATCAGTTATGTAAATAAAGAAGTCGCTTGTGAGAGCTATGTCGACGATTTTAGCTCCTTGCATGTGCGGCTCGGGGAACAGCATCGAATCTCGCTCGGGCGGCGTTGGTTCCGATGAATCAATCTGAAAAAGTAAACACAATAACTAATATTCACTTTGTAGGTAGGTATTTAAGAATGATCTAAAAAATATCTCTGTTTGCTCCCCACTATAGCTTGACTAATTAGATTTAAGAAAGAAATAAGAATTATAGTTAGGTCGCAGTTTTGTTGCTTTCACGGTATCAGTTGCGAAAGAACAGCAGTAGAATCATCCAGCTCTAAAGCTATTTTGACGTAATCTCAAAGGTCCTGCTGAAATTACTTTAGAATTATGAAACAACTTCAAAAAAAAAAATATCTGCTAATGATAAAGAATAAAGAAAAAACATCTCTCAATGGAGTCATACAAATACCATAAAATTTTCATAAAGACTTACAGTATGTAGCAAAGCGCGACCTTGACACAAAGCGACCGCGAGGTTCGCAGCTAAACGTAATACATCCACAGCGCCAGCGTACTGACGTCGCAAGGCTGCGCCGCCGGTGAGCGGGTAGAACCACGCCTCGGCGCCACGGACGCAGCAAACATGGCTGGCGCCGAGCGCGATCAGTGTCGGCTCAGCTGGTAAAGTGTAGGTCGCCAATGCACGAGGTTCCGCTATAAACATAGCCGACATTAGACCATGCTGAATTCAGTGTTCTAACTGCTTGTTCATTCATAAATTAGCGCGCTGTCTCGCTCTTTGGCCTAAGAATTGCGTATTATGTCCTACTTTTACTGAGGCTAACTGTTGCTAACTTCAGTCAGTTAGCATCGGTAAAAGAAGGATGCATAATACGCAATTCTTAGGCCAAAGAGCGAGACAAAGCACTAATTTATGAATGAACGAGCATTTAGTGCACTGAATTCAGCATAGTGTAATGTGCACTTAAGGCTGTGTCCCCAGTAGGCAAACTGTGAGCGGCCGGAAGAGCGTACTAAACCGATACGCCGCACGTTGGTCCCGAATTTAGTGCTCCATACACATAGAAACCAAAACTCGATTTTTTAATTTTTTTTTATTGGGGATTGTTCTAGTACACAATTCTTATTCAAATATGTAGGTACAGTCACCATAGCAAGCTTCATGATGGAATAAAAAAATATTTAGTTTTTTTTTGTATGGAGGAGAACACTTAAATAGGATTATCTCTCGACTCTTAGAAACTCAAGGGCTGCCGCTTATAGAGGGTGTACACCCACACGAGGCCGTCCTCATAAGCCACCAATCTCGCACAGCTGGGCACGGTTTTAGCACCCAGAGCAAACTGAATATTCGAAAATTTGCCTACTACACCAAAACTAGAATTTCTTAAATGTTTGCATGGTAGATTGTTCTAATTCACTATTTTTATCTAACTATGTAGGTACAGTCACCATAGTACGCTTTACGTAAGAAAAAAAAAATATTTTGTCTTTTTTTGTGTATGAATGAAAACACTTAATTCGGATTTTCTCTCGACTCATAGAAACTCAAAGGCTGCCGCTTATACAGGATGTACACACACATGAGGCTGTCCTTATAAGCTACCAATCTTGCACGTCTGGGCACGGTTTTGGCCAAAAAACTAATAATTCGAAAATTTTACAGCAATACCGAAACCAAGATTTCAAAAAAGTTTGCATGGGGGATTGCTCTGATACATGACTTTTATCTAAAAATGTAGGTACAGTCACCATAGCAAGCTTCATGAAGGAATAAAAAAATATTTAGTTATTTTTGAATGGAGCAAAACACTTAAATTGGATTATCTCTCGACTCTTAGAAACTCAAGGGCTGCCGCTTATACAGGGTGTACACCCACATAAGGCCATTCTCATAAGCTACCAATCTCGCACGGCTGGACACGGTTTTGGCGCCCAGAGCAAACTGAATATTCGAAAATTTGTCAACTACATCAATACTAGAATTTCGTAAATGTTTGCATGGTAGATTGTTCTAATTCACTATTTTTATCTAATTATGTAGGTACAGTCACCATAGTACGCTTTGCGTAAGAAAAAAAAAATATTTTGTCTTTTTTTGTGTATGAATGAAAACACTTAATTCGGATTTTCTCTCGACTCATAGAAACTCAAGGGCTGCCGCTTATACAGGGTGTACATACACATGAGGCTGTCCTTATAAGCTACCAATCTTGCACGTCTGGGCACGGTTTTGGCCAAAAAACTAATAATTCGAAAATTTTACAGCAATACCGAAACCAAGATTTCAAAAAAGTTTGCATGGGGGATTGCTCTGATACACGATTTTTATCTAAAAATGTAGGTACAGTCACCATAGCAAGCTTCATGACGGAATAAAAAAATATTTTGTTATATTTTGTATGGAGGAAAACACTTAAATTGGATTATCTCTCGACTCTTAGAAACTCAAGGGCTGCCGCTTATACAAGGTGTACACCCACATGAGGCCGTCCTCATAAGCTACCAATCTTGCACGGCTGGGCACGGTTTTGGCGCCCTTATGTGGGTGTATACTCTGTATAAGCGGCAGCTCTTGAGTTTCTAAGAGTCGAAAGATAATCCAATTTAAGTGTTATCCTCCACACAAAAATAGAACTAAATAGTTGTTTTTTCTGTCATGAAGCTTGTTATGGTGACTGTACCTACATTTTTACATAAAAATCGTGTATTAGAGCAATCCCCTATACAAACTTTTTAAAAATCTTGGTTTCGGGAATGCTGTAAAATTTTTGAATTATTAGTATTTTGGCTCTGGGTGCCAAAACCGTGCCCAGACGTACAATATTGGTAGCTTATGAGGACAGCCTCATGTGTGTGTATACTCTGTATAAGCGACAGCCCTTGAGTTTCTAAGAGTCGAGAGAAAATCCGAATTAAGTGTTTTCATCCATACACAAAAAAAGACAAAATATTTTTTTTTTCTTACGTAAAGCTTACTATGGTGACTGTACCTACATAATTAGATAAAAATAGTGAATTAGAACAATCTACCATGCAAACATTTATGAAATTCTAGTTTTGGTGTAGTTGACAAATTTTCGAATATTCATTTTGCTCTGGGCGCCAAAACCGTGTCCAGCCGTGCGAGATTGGTAGCTTATGAGGATGGCCTCATGTGGGTGTACACCCTGTATAAGCGGCAGCCCTTGAGTTTCTAAGAGTCGAGAGATAATCCAATTTAAGTGTTTTGCTCCATTCAAAAATAACTAAATATTTTTTTATTCCGTCATGAAGCTTGCTATGGTGACTGTACCTACATTTTTTGATAAAAGTCGTGTATTAGAGCAATCCCCCATGCAAACTTTTTTGAAATCTTGGTTTCGGTATTGCTGTAAAATTTTCGAATTATTAGTTTTTTGGCCAAAACCGTGCCCAGACGTGCAAGATTGGTAGCTTATAAGGACAGCCTCATGAGTGTGTACACCCTGTATAAGCGGCAGCCCTTGAGTTTCTATGAGTCGAGAGAAAATCCGAATTAAGTGTTTTCATTCATACACAGAAAAAGACAAAATATTTTTTTTTTCTTACGTAAAGCGTACTATGGTGACTGTACCTACATAGTTAGATAAAAATAGTGAATTAGAACAATCTACCATGCAAACATTTAAGAAATTCTAGTTTTGGTGTAGTAGGCAAATTTTCGAATATTCAGTTTGCTCTGGGTGCTAAAACCGTGCCCAGCTGTGCGATATTGGTAGCTTATGAGGACGGCCTCGTGTGGGTGTACACCCTCTATAAGCGGCAGCCCTTGAGTTTCTAAGAGTCGAGAGATAATCCTATTTAAGTGTTCTCCTCCATACAAAAAAAAACTAAATATTTTTTTATTCCATCATGAAGCTTGCTATGGTGACTGTACCTACATATTTGAATAAGAATTGTGTACTAGAACACTCCCCAATAAAAAAAAATTAATAAATCGAGTTTTGGTTTCTATGTGTATGGAGCACCAAATTTGGGACCATTGTGCGCCGCAAACTCAGTCGGCCGCTCACAGTTTGCCTACTGGGGACACAGCCTAAGTCTTTCTTAAGAGGGCGGCGACGAACGAATTCTCCATACAAACGTACTACCGAAATCATTTAAAATTTGAGCGTATTTTCACCACTTTATGCACTTATTTAGATTAAGGAAGTATTAATCTAGGTTCCTGTTAAACTTTTGATCTAAAAAACTTACCTGAAACAAAATGTAACCAAATTGTATTTCTAACATTTTTACAGCAAAAATATCGTGTTTTCGTTGCATTTGTTCTGTATGATAAACAACAATGATTGTAATACCCTTTTAATAGGAACACAGCTTAGAGTGTCTAGTTACAGGCCATACAAAAAAAATTGCGAAATCATTAACTTTTCATTCATCATTTTTGGTATTACGGAATACATCGTAAATTCTTGTAAATTCTGAACTCGAGTATTGCCGTACGCGTTGCTCGGATGTCTTCAATGTGTGTGTATAGTCCCGGAGGCGGAGTTTCGACACTCACACTAACGCAAAATTGGTTTGCAACGACCACCGCTTTTTATAATTTTTAGCATTTTTAGCTCGCTCGATGTATAGGTATGTAGGTATAGGTGTAGGTAGTATACACACTAACTAGATAGGTGTACCTAGCGTAGATTAGAATTGATTTTTACTTTGAACAATTATTTCAATTTTAAATGGTATGTAGGTAGGTAGGTTTTGTAGACCCTTTTATGAAAATTACTTTCTTTTTAACCGACTTCAAAAAAAGGAGGAGATTCTCAAGTCATAGGAATATTTTTTTATGTAGGTAGGTATGTTTCTCGAGTATCTACTTGAATAGGTGAGCCTGGACCGATTTGGAAAATTATTTTATTGTTTGAAAGGGTAGGTACCAGGTGCAGCTATGGTCATCAGATCAGATCAGGTTCTGATAATGGAGTCAGGAACTGTTCAACAGAACTCCTCAGTAAATAGGCTGATTGAGTTTAAACTCGGCATAATGTAAGCTGTCTTGTTCCGTTTCGTTCCGACTACAATGTCATGTAATATGTAATACCTATGCGTACCTATGGTGACTGCGAGCTGACCTGATGATGGAATCAGAAGCTGTTCAAAAAATGGTGCTGGTGATGATGATGACGAGTTTCAGCTCCATCGGCCTATTTAGATTTAGGTAGGTACCTACTGATGTGTTCTGTTGAACAGCTCCTGACGCCATCATCAGATCCTGACCTGATCTGATGACCATGGCACCACCTGGGACCCTTTCAAACAAAAAAGAATTTTCCAAATCAAAAAAATTCCAAAAACATACCTACCTACATAAAAAAATATTCCTATGAATTGAGAATCTCCTCCTGTTTTTGAAGTCGGTTAAAAAGAAAGTAATTTTCATACTAAAGTTATGAAGTTGAAGTTATGAAAGAAGTTGAAGTTATGTTTTTAAACTTCAAAGTCTATAAATAGAACAGTAGTAGTTTTGTAATGACGTCACAAAATGACGGCGGGCCATTTGATTCTGCCAAGAGGGGCTTTTCCATCCTACTAATAATTTTACAGTGTGAAAGTTTGTGAGGATGTATGGATTAGGGCATGCAATACCGGGACTAATCTCAATACCGGTATTGAGTTCGGTATTGGAGCCCAATACCGGAATACCGGTATTAATACCGGTATTGGCATTTTTATTTGAAATTCTAGTTTTTCCTAAAAAACAAAAATATTGAATGAAATTTAAGCTAATTTTAGCAAGATTTATTGGTCAAGGACATGATACGAAGAAAAACTGCAGGAATAAAATCAAAATAATTTGTATTTCTATGAACATGTATAAAATATAGTATCTATACTCACATAACAAAAGAGATCAATCAATAAACTTAGTGTACTTACTTAACTTTACCTAAATGTAGATACTACCAAACGATGCAGGATGCATTAGGAACTTTTTGGATTAGGAAGTCTTTAAGGTAATCACATCTAAGTACCCAGTTTGGTCGAATCCAGCCTAAGTAAACATTGCGAATAAAACAATATTTTACTTACATTATTGGAGCGATTCAGCAGCTAATCCAGCGTCACAATTTCACAAAAGTAATCACACTCACGGACACAACATTTGCGAACCTACTGATGCGATAGTATGCGGCGCGGAAGCGGGGGTAGAGTAAGAGTGAGAGAGCGCTAGAGCTGGCCAGCGAACCATTTTTAAGGCGCGTTCACACGCTCGTGTGCAAACAGACAACGAGCACATTATTTTCTGTTGCGTCCGGTCTCCTCGAGATGAAAGTGACAGAGCTACACTATGCTTGATCTAATCATATTTCTGTCTCGATGAATTTCTGTTTGCACGTGAGCGTGTAAACCCACCGTAATACCACTTGCCGGCCGCGATGTAGTTTATGATCTGGAATAACACATAGGCTACTTTTTACCCAGGTAGGCGCAGTCGCAGGCACATGGATGCTAGTAATTAAAGTAAACATAGACGTACAATACGATTAGCGTATCTAGACATTCGTAAAGTTAGCTGTTTCGATGCACAGTAGGTATACAATTTAGCAAGAAAATGAAAGAAAGAAAGAAAGAAAAAGCATTTATTGCTCTACTGCGCACGACAAAAGACCGAATTCCGGGATCCGTTAACCATACTAACGTACTGAATTATTTGATATTGATTTCCTCAATACCGGTATTGTCCGGTATTGATTACTTCAATACCGGTATTGAAATACCGGACAAATCTTCCGGGATCCCGGTATTTCGGTATTACGGGATCCCGGTATTCATGCCCTAGTATGGATGTATAGATGTACCGCTATCTAGGGATGTTTGTATGTTTGTTACTCTTTCAAGCAAAAACTACTGATACACGCGCGGTTCGAGGGGGGGGGTCATGGGGGTCACGACCCCCCCCCCTCAAAATCCTTGAGAAACCTGTAACATCCAGCAAAAAGAGAGGTAGGTACGCACTACCAAAACTAGTGACCCCCCCCCCCCCCCCAAGATCAAAGTCTGCGACCGCCAGTGCTACTGAACGGATTTTAATGAAACTTGGAATACATATAGGTAGGTACCTATACTTACCATAATTTATGACCTGGAATAAAACATAGGCTACTTTTTATCCGGGTAGGTATCACGCGAGCGAAGCCGCGGGCGGAACCTAGTATATTTTACATTTGTCTCTCTGATGTTGGCTGTTAGGTAGGTATTATGTTTTATCTCGCTTACATAGATACCTACCTACTCTACTGCCTATAACAGTGGCGGATTTCCAAATTTGCCGCCAGTAGGCTATTCAACTTTTGCCGCCCCTACACTCGATACCACATCACAATCATATTAATTACATTTTTTTTGTTAATGAAATTGTAACTTTTATGATTTGTGTAATATTATCACGTGATACCCCGCGCCGTGACACACAGACCTAGATTAAGTTTTATTAATATGTATTTTTAGGTTTAAGGTATTTATTTCTATGGGCCTTAGAATTAGTTTTTACAATCTGTACTATTCTTAAGTTGCCTGAAATAAAGTTTATATTATTATATATTATTATTATTATTATTTTTAACTGACTTCAAAAAGGAGGAGGCTCTCAAGTCGACTGTGTGTTTTTTTTATATTTTAGGTACCTATATATTTTTTTTAGTTTTTTGTGTGTGTGTTACGCCATTTCTCCGTCAATTGTGGACCGATTTTGACAATTATTTTTTTTTTGGTTACAAAGGATATACTCCAGAAGTGGAGGATCTGATGAGGGGATCCCATAGAAATCGAGGGGAACTCTCAAATTTTATGGTTATTTATTGTGTTTGTAGAACTATCGGGCTGAAATTTTGCACACTTATATATTCTCGGTGACAATGAAATATTATGGTATCAATCAAGCTTATCTGATGATGGTGTCAAGAGCTGTTCAACAGAACTCCTCAGTGAATAGGCCGATTGAGTCGAAACTCGGTATATCTATCAAGTTTCAATTACAATTTAATAATATGGTGACAACGAGCTGATTTGATGATGGAGTCAAGAGCTGCTCAACAGAACTCCTCAATAAATTGGCCGATTGAGTAAAAACACAGCATATCTGTGAAGTTCCGACACAATGTAATATAATAATATGGTGACAGCGATCTGATCTGATGATGGAGTCAGGACCTGTTCCATGGAACTTTTTAGTAAAATAGAAATAGAAATAAGTTTTATTTTCGCCACTACGATACATACAACACAAATCAGAAATGCTACATTACATTGACAAGAAAATAAGGTTACCCCTCAGCATTTGCTCCAGCAGCGCCATGGCTGTTAGAGCGCTGGTTTTCAGTATCTTAGTTTTTAGTAGTATAGTAGTAGTGACATGGATATCAAATGAAAGGGCTTGATGAGCGAAACACAATAAGTAGGTAAGATGACATCATTCTTAATAAAAAATAAACACTAAAATGAAAAAATAAAAAATAAAATACTTAACCGACTTTAAAATATACTTGCACTAAAAAGCAAAACATAAGAATATAAACAGATTTATTTACCTAATTACTAATTACGCGCACTCCGCACTTTAGGTACGAAGCTACAAGTACATTGGTGGGCCCGCCCGGGCGGCCTTGGCAGGGTTCCCACTTGCCACTCGGCTCTAATACCTATCGCGTGACAACTCGACAACCCTTCCGCGTCACTCCGCGCCAGACAGTGACAGAGTTATGCGTTAGACAGAGAGAATTTGTATAGGCACGTGTCAGTGCATATTGCACTAGGCAAAGAACGCTTACGCGAGCTGAATTGAACTTTGTCGCATAATTCTGTGCTACAACGTAGGTATTTTATTCAAAGTTTTCGTCAGAATCTACGACTTTTTGCCTTCTTGAGAGAATCATTTTGAGACAGAGATTCGTAGATCACACATACATTTGTCTCACAGGCAGGCAAAGGGAATTAAATTTGCAACCTTCTGTGTTTCAGGCGGGCCTTCGCCCTCAGCACCACAGAACATTGTTGTCATGATGAATAATAATGGATTCATAACATGTCGCATATTGTGGCTGTTTTCGGCCTCCCGTGATCGTTTCACTAGGTTTTAACAGTTCAAAATAGATGAGATTCTTCTGATCCTACCAAATACAGGGGGTCTAAAGTGGCCACTTTTGATGAAAAATCAGATGTTTCATAGATGAATCTATGAAACATCTGACTTTTCATCAAATGCTTCATAAATGCTTCATATGCTTCATCTATGAAGCATCGATGCTTCATAGATGTTTCATAGATGTTTCATAAATGCTTCATATATGAAGCATCTATGAAGCATTTCACAAAACATCTTTTTTGACATATCTATGTGCGAGGTTAAATTTATTTTTATAAATTAAATAGGTAGGTACCTACTTAGTTTTTTTATAGAAATGATTGCACTGCGCCACCCTGATGGACATATGGAAATATTTTTGAGGCACACGAATAAATAAAAAAGGTAAATTGTCGCGGGAGCGGGTCTGAGGTTTTTTTTTTCTTAAATTTGGCTTCGCATGGGTTTTGCATTCAGCCATCCGTTTTCCATTCAACCTATTTACTTTCTAAAAATAAATTTAACCTCGCACATAGATCTGTCAAAAAAGATGTTTTGTGAAATGCTTAATAGATGTTTCATAGATGCTTCATCGATGCTTCATATATGAAGCATCTATAAAGCATCGATGAAGCATTGATGAAGCATCGATGCTTCATTTAAGAAGCATATATATGAAGCATTTATGAAGCATTTGATGTTTCATCAGATGTTTCATAGATGAAGCATCTATGAAACATCTGATTTTTCATCAAAAGTGGCCACTTTAGACCCCCAGACAATTACCTCAGCACCAACAACACCAACCAGCACCAACAACAACAACCAGCACCGACAAATCGTTTGGAGTTGTTTGCACACCAGCTTAAGATGAGCCGTACATTCAACGGTTCCTGTGCATTCCGGGTGTCAAGGATTCCGGCTGTTTGTAATTTCGGAACTACAAAACCGATGACCTTGAAATTTTTACGGAACAATATATAAAGTACTTACTTTCAAACAAAGTGAAAACCGGTCAAGTGCGAGTCGAACTCGTACACCGAGGGTTCCGTACCTACCCATTATACCCATTAAGTTATTGAACAATTAGTAATTTTTTTGTACATATCCTAGTTCTGCGATAGCAGCGCCGCAAATGTTCTGCGCACACGAGCATAATATTGCAATAAATATTTTCTTTTATTTACTTTCACACAATAGCACAATTTTATTTATTTACCTTATTTGAGGATGGTGCCAATTAAGCTAGTTCGCTTAATTGTATGAGCGCTCATACAACTCAGAAGACAATCTTAATTGGCGTCAACTATGTATGTATGTATGTATGGGAACACCCTTTAACATTCAACCATTTTAATTTTTTGGAATTTTTCCTTTATTTCTGCTATAAGGCCTTGCTTTTTGCCAAATTTCGTGATTCTAGGTCAACGGGAACTACCATTTAGGTTTTCGACCCAAAACCTCTAGGGTACTTCCGGTTGACCTAGAATTGTCAATTTTGGTTACAAGCAAGGCCTTACAGCACAAGTAAAGGAAAAATTCCGAAAAATAAAAAAAGTTGATAAAAAAATTTGCCTATATCTTTTTATAGTGTTGACTCAGGACCTTGATTTTTATACTCACAATAGGGAATATAGACCTCAGTATATGGTATGAATTTTAACTTGCTAGCTCCACCCGTTCCTGAGATAATCGATGGTGACAGACAGACAGACAGACGGACAAGAAAGTGACCTTATAAGGGTTCCTTTTTTTACCTTTTAAGGTACGGAACCCTAAAAAGAATCAATGAAATCGGACTACGCGCTCATGAATTACAACCAGATACTTATTTTGACTTTCATCCCCTCTCCCTAGGGAACCGTGCTGAATTTCAGGATTAAAAGTATTTTATATTAGACCTCGTAGTATGCACTCAAATAATACCAGGTTTCATTTAAATCCAACCAGTAGTTTCGACGTAATGCGCGGCCATGATACGGACAGACAGACATGAATGAAAAAAATTACAGTTTTGGCTTCAGTATCGACAATAGAGAGCCCTCCAAAAAAAATTTCAAAATATCTTCAATGTACAGAATTTGACCTGTTACAGTTTTATTATAAACTAGCTGCTGCCCGCGGCTTCGCTCGAGTTGTACCCGGATAAAAAGTAGCCTATGTTACTCTCCAGCCCTCCAACTATCTCCACACAAAAAATCACGTCAATCCGTCGCTCCGTTTTGACGTGATTCAACTACAAATAAACAAACAAACAAACACACTTTCACATTTATAATAGGGGTACGGATACCTATTGATGTTTGATTGGTTGATGATTGATTATGTGAAATTTAATGATTAATGAAAATAAAAATTCTTCGGTACACATAGGGATTTTTCGTACATGACGACCTTACACGTGCTGATTACAGCTACAGAAACAAACATGATCAACAGGTAAACTGTTGGAAATTTTCGGGATACTACTGTAATTCGCGGGCCCATCTAAACGCACCGCCTTTATCGCTCGTTTCAAATCCAATTATGGAAAAAAGTTTTAAGCAAGAAAAGCTCTCACTCTAACAATTTTTAAAACATTACTTACATGTTGAATTGTTTGTGTGTACATAATAACATAGCATTATCAATAAATATAGGTAAATATTATTTTTCTGTAACACAAAAAAAATAAAATTGTTCCCTATTTGCCGCCCCTAAAATCTGCCGCCCTAGGCTCCAGCCTTCTCAGCCTATTGGTACCACCAATTGATTCGCCACGTCATAAGTACCTAAATATGCGTTATCCTTTGTTGCACTTATGGGGGCATCCATTAATTACGTCAGGCTTTTAGGGGGCGGGAGGGGGTTGAGCCAAATCGCACCTAATCCCCATGTGGGATTAAAAATGAAAGGGAGGTCTCGGCAAATCTAGGTAGGTACCTGTTTAAGATTATTTTTTTTATCCTCACGTGAGATTAGGGGGTGGGGGAGGGGATCGAGCCAAATCTCAGGACATCTCACCAAGGGGGGAGGGGGTGCGGGGGTTGAAAAATCGCAAAAATCACCTTCAATTTTTATTCTTTAATTTTAATTAATGGACGCCCCCTAATTTCAGAGGGACAAACATCCGTTGTGACTTCAGTAGTTAGGTAGGTTAGGTAAGTACCTACTTACCTATAGACATTGGACAGAAAAAAACATAGGTAAGTACCTACTTAGGTACCTACTTCCCTTTGAAAATTTAGGTAATTGTGTACCTACTTATATAGGTAACAACCCACATATTCTGTCTAGCGTCATAATATCGATCTCATCCCTCCCTAAAAATCTTGAGAGTAAGATGGGTAGGTAATTACCTAGATATTGTAGATAAATTTCCAAAAAAAGCATTTTTACCATACATTTATCTAACGATTCCATGAAATAAAATGAACATTATTCATTAGTGACTGACAATATAACATTTTTGGCCTCTCCAAAGATGCAAAAACTCAATATCAACAGGAATTGATCTCCATTCCGCAAGTACTTACCGCGCTGCAAGCGGAGCTCACAACCACTGAGCCAAACGTCCTGATGCATTTGTATTTGAAATTATTGAACAGTAGCTGCGCGTAATGCGTCCTGAATCGCGCCAAAAAGGGCGGGCCTCATGTCAGACTCATATCTGCCAATCACAGATTAGGTAGAGGTAATACTGCCAATCGGGGCTGTGATTGCTCATAGTAGACTGAGTAGTACACCTATACTATACTACATAGAGTTTTTTGCGTGACAAGGACGAACAATTTAGATAGATACGTTGGAAGAGAAGTTCCGAGCTCCACGTACCGCAACCTTAAGCTTTGCGGTCACAACTAAAACGTAAATACTATGGCATAGGATTTTACCACGTTATTTACATTTTTTATATTATATGCCGACGTTTCAGCTGCAATCTGTAACAATCTCACTCAGTTCAGTTTCAGTGAGTTGCTCAGTTCACCCGCTACCACGATTGTTGCCAGTTGTTTGCCGAAACGTCGAGATATAATGTAATTTAAAAAAGGTAAATAACGCGGTAAAATACTGAACCAAAGTATTTAAAAACAACATGTTACAACTATAACGAGCAGCGACTATTAGTTTTGTAATTACATGCCAATTACAAATCAAACAAATTAGTAAGTAACATTTTTTGTTTGATTTATATTCACATCTTTTTTCACGCAGTTTTTTCATCAAATAATGATATCATCGTGAATTTACTGATAAATTATGAATGCTAACCTTGCAAAAATTTTACTTTTTATCTGATTTATCTAAGGAGTGAAAAATAAACCGCATTTTTTGAAAGATAAAAATGTTGAGGCTAATACCGCTTTTCGTATGTTATTGGGGGATTTTATCTCATAAATTGTAGTGTTATAAAAACAACAGCTTCCATTCTCAGGTGATATCCATTACTTCTTGTTTTACATTCTTTGAATGTAGTTTTAAAAGTTGATAAGGGAAACCGAATTATAACATGCGTTTGGAGAAAATATAACTTTGCATAAATTGGCATAACAATACCTAAGCAAATACATAAACAGCCTTGTAAGACAATTTTCAAATTGGACACAAAATTGCCTTTATTGTAGAATATTACGCAAACAGTATTCTACAGTAAATAATAGTATTCAACAGTTATATTAATAAAATAATCCAGGGACATGAAAGTGTATACAAAGTGTGGAATAGGATCAGGTTTCATTGAAATATTATATTTCTACATCTATCGTTCGAATGTCAAAAATACATACTACTTAATCTTTACAGTAACATTGATTTACTTTACTCATATTATATTTGTTACGTTGTTTCGTAGTTTGCCGCCATTGAAAGTGCTGCCTGTCCTTTCAACACACAGAAGTTACACATTGCAATGATGGATTTGGAAAGAGAAAATAGAAAATACCAATATTGGGCTGCCTTTGCAGGTGAGCGAAAATTGATTTGAAACGCTGATTTTGAAACAAATACTAATATGGTTTGTAATTACACCAAACGTCATCGAACACACTGGTCCAGTGGCATGCGATACCTAGCCATTATTATAAAAACATAGTTGAGACTTGGATTCGCTCGAAATGATTCATATTGCCTCACTTATCTATGCAAAAAAGGGACAAGAGCCATTTATATACTTACTCGTAATTCAGGTATTTTTTAAATATACCTACATTCACTATCGTTTTTTAATTTAAAAAAAAATGTTGTAATACAACGCAACCCATTCCCTGCACCAGTCCCGCAGTGCTCTCCGAAGGACAGGGCTAAGGCACATTGCATTCGGAGCACTGAATGCTTTAATTATAATACTTGTCGCCTTTTATCATTGTAGCTCTTGACAAGCCTCTGCGGTGTAGGACAGCATGTACATTACATGTGTAACATATGCGTCGGTGACAATCAACGAGTTAGGACATCCATCACTACACCTATAGCTACCACTAATGTTTTTCCAGTGTTCGATAAAAGTATATTGCATAGCTCGTGGTGTCTGATTACAGTGACTGGAACACTAGTGTGACTTAAGTTCATTCAATTTTACAGTGGCCCTCACCGCAATGACTAATAGCGCTGCGTTCTCATGGACCATTCCAGTCATTCCAAAATTACACAACAATGAGACTGATTTAACTGTAACTGATGTAAGTATCCATGATAATGATGATTAAAGTACCATTATTAATTTGTAAATGATTATAGGAAATAATAACAGACTCATTAAAATGATGATGCTTATGATAGATAGATAGATAGATAAAGCGTTTATTTGTAACTTCTTAAAATCTTCTTATCTTCTTAAAATACACATAAAATAAAATTAAAACAAAGGAGTTTTATGGCTTATGAAGATTATTTTCACAACATTATTTAAAATGAATAAAGTATAGGACCTAGAGTACTGCCTGATGGGAATCTTGAATGTAACTCGTTGCATTGCTCAAGCAAAACTTTTCTAACCATCTTTCTGTGTACCTACCTATACCTACAGTCCGTTGTGTTATTTTACCTCTAGCCGTCATGTTGGCAACCTGGGCGTAGGAACAAACTTTACAAGATCATAGCAAATTTGTTCCTACGCCCAGGTTGGCCAACATGACGGCTAGAGGTAAAATAACTGTGAACGGACTGTAGGCAACAATCAAAATGAACAAGGAACTCCAGACACACCAGACGGATATTTTGTTCATGTAAGTTTTTTTCCACAGACACAGATATCATGGGTGATAGCGGCATTTTCACCCGGAACAATATTGGGTACAATAGCTTCACAGTACTCTTCAGACATTTTCGGACGGCGTACCACATTACTGGCAAGCGCCATACCATTTTGCATTGGAACGGTATGAATTGAGTACATTTTTTTTTAAATCTTTTAATGTAAGTACTTACTTACCTAATTAAAAATTTACCGCAATTATTTTTGTTGCAGATGTTTATATTATTGTTTACAACGGAAGTTTGGGTACTTTATATAGCAAGATTTTGCTGGGGCCTTGGAGGTGGTATTGCTAAAATAGTAAGAAAAACTCTATCTTAATCGAATCTGTAACGAATTCTTTGAAATATTAATTTTATTTGTTTTCAGGCCTCACAAATTTACGTTGCCGAAATAGCCTCTAAGGAGATAAGGGGAGTTCTGGCAGTTGGCAGTCGGTTTATGTTCAATTTTGGGAGTTTATTGGTGGTTTCAATCGGATCGTTCGTATCCTTTAATGTGCTGAGCTATTTGATGATAATTCTACCTTTTGCCTTCTTTGTCGCCTGTTGGTGGATTTCAGAAACGCCTTATTATTTATTAAAGGAGAATAAGGTCGATGCTGCCAGAAAAGAGCTGAAGAAACTTAATGGCTACAAAGATGAAGAGGTGAACAAACTGATGATGAACATCTTGCATGAACAGAGTGATTATTTCAAAAGAAGTTAATAAGTCATATGAAAAACTATTTATAGTGACACCTATAAAGAAAACAAGAATAGCCACCATTATACCTGTTTTATTCAGTTAAGATAGCTTAGAACTGAGTATCCAGGAATGAATTCAATTTTAATATAATTTAAAATCGTTTTTTAAACTTAAAAGTTGAACGAAAAATGTTGCAGATACTTGAACAAAAACTGACTGATATGCGCAAACACGTGAAGGAAGATATGAGAAGATCTGCAACTATAAAAGAATTGTTCACAGGGAAGCGATATAGGAAAGCACTTTTTATTTCTTTTGGTAAGTCCAAAAAAAGTTTGATGCTACAGAGGCAGAGACGCGTAGCATCAGAGTAGAACAGTTTCTTCGATTCATTGTAAAAAGCAACATGTTTATGTATTTGTACCTTGTTTTAGGTATACGGCTGTTTCATGCACTGTCAGGTGTGCTCACAGTATCACAATATTTAGGAAGAATAATGCAAGACACGAAATCGTCAATATCTATTTCCACAGCATTAATAACGTCTTCGGCATTGTCGTTTTTAGTCAGTAAGTAAAATACATTATGATTAAAACAACGAATCAGGATTACGGCTAAACTCCCAAGGCACGGTAGACACTGTCTCACCCGGCTGACTGTCAAGTCACAGGGTTATGTAGATCGCGCGTTTCTATGTGTGTGTATGTATATAATATTCTTTATTACCGCGTTGCTCCTAAACGGCTGGATGGATTTTGATGAATGAGGTATCGTTAGAATCGCCTTTATTTCGATTGTGCTCTAGGATACTTTTTATTTTAATAAATTAATACTAGCGGCTATAAAATGCAACAATGTGTGAATTTTCAAAAAAAAATCACGCCATCATATCAAAATTCATGTTAAAATCAAGAGGTTGGTGGACTGATATCAAATATATATTTTTTTTAATCTAACATGAAATCTTCGAAGACTAAATCTAGTCTCAAAATTTTTGAAAATCTATTTTTCGCCCTAAATGGATTTGCTAAACAAAACGCATACTAAAACTTTCTATTTAGTCACACGGATCGTTTAGAACAAACTGCATCGAAATTGGTTCAGCCATTTAGGAGATCTCATATTTAAGAAATAAGTTACGGATTTAATTTTCATACAGAGCCATCTGTGTGTGACAACAAAGTTTAGGAAAAAGCGCACGGCATCGAACCCTAGATACTTACCTAATAATAAAATTGTAATTTAATTTTGTGATTGATATGATAATAATGCCGTTTCCAACTTTTCAGTTCAGCCGGGTTTTTTTATTTTTGAATGAATTGCTTGTTACAGCTATGGCATCAACCGGTATAATAGACAGAATTGGTCGACGTCCACTTCTAATATATTCCTACTTGGGTTCCTTTGTGTGTTTGGCTGTCGTCGGAATCTGCTTCTTCATCCATGAAGTAATCAACATCGAAAATAACTCTGCCTTAATTGGCGACATCGTTTTCTTTGGACTATTATTATTTCACATAATTTCATCGCTCGGCTTCGATACGTTGATAACCATAATTCCCGCCGAAATATTCCCTCTAAATGTAAAGTCTATCGCGATAACGTCTGTGAATCTCTTTGGTAGTTTGATCGCATTTGGCAGCATAAGAGGATATCAGATAGCAAAAGACTTGATGGGACTACATGGTGTATTTTGTTTCTATGCTATTGTGTGTATTGCTGGAGCTCTATTTTCATATTTTGTGGTTCTCGAAACGAGAGGCAAAAGCTTGAGAGATATACAGATAGAGCTGCAAGGTTCACTTTATGAAATAGAATGTGAAGAGGCGAATTTAATGAATAAAAAGATGGAGAATTAAGGTGAAAGTCGGCAATGTAGGGCGGAAGAGAAAAATATACCTAGTGTACCTATTGTGATATTTTAAATTATTTTTTTTGTTTAAGAAAATATTGTAAATGTTCACCAGATTTTTCAAGATTCTAGGACATGTATTATATTCCATGTTTCATTCTAATTTGTTCTGTAGTTGAGGCGTCTAGAGCTACAAAACTACAAACAGCCTTGCCCAGATTTTATAAGATAAAGTAGGATAACATTTTACTGTAGTAAAACAAATAAAAAAAATAATGATGCGAACGGCAAAGGGCCGATTAGAATGGTGTTTGAGGGAGGAAACTTATACCTAGCAGTAGCCTATTTATTTGAGCTGCCAATGATGATGAAATAAGTATTAGATGTTTAAGTTAAAATATAATGTTTTTTGTAAACACAGATGTGATATGGCATTTAAATAAAGAAATTAAGAAAATGATGTGATGACACATGAAATTATAGCTGTGTATATTTTTACGGCCGATCCCATAGATAAAAGTAAGATAAGGGCAGCGGAAAAAAATTACCCCTAGACATATAGGTACAATAAATGAACACACGCAAATACCATAGAAAATATCCAACGTTCCTATGAATACAGCAATGAGTATACTTACATTTATTGACAGGTTCAGGGTCATCGCCGATTCCAATGCACTGATAGACCGTAGCTTCAGTGAGGCTCGTCAAAGTTATGACTCGGGTTCCGTAGGCTGCGTAAAGAGGAGGTAGGGCTGTCACGTATACATTGAGGTAGGCTCGACCAGATGTGGCTAACAGTCGGCCATCGGAACTCCAAGCACAACGCTCTGATCCTCCGGTCGGCATCACTGAACCAGATACTTCGCCGTTGTTCCAAACAGATATTAGTTTCAATCTGCGAACAAGTTATAAATTGAATACAAGATATTGCTGCTGTTTGGTCACAAAACAGAGCTGAGCAGGGCATCATAATGCGCGCTCACTCGCACTTACGGGTCTTATGGCAACGCGTAGTGATGTAGGTACACATCACACTTAGTTAAAATGAATTAATTGCACTATACGCTTTACACGTGGCATTTTTACTGCAGAAGGTAAGCAGGTAAGAGTGAGTCATATAATGTGACCCCGCTTACAGCGAGATATTGCTAAGACTAATCTTAAGTTCATCTTTTATCTATCTTATCTAATGGATAGGTAGGTACCTATAGCTACATACAAGTACATTTCTACACCATTTTAAAAATGAAAGAGGATCATAACTTGCTAGACTAGACGATCCTAGACAGTTTGTATTTTTTCACTTTCAAAACTTTTGAGTTGTACTAGAACCTCGTCCCGCGCCGAGCGTTACATTGCTCGCAGTGTGAGACGCGACCGCGAGGAGTAACCTTGCCGCAACTCCCTCCGTACCCAGATGAAGATTCTCCGGATAAATCGAAACATTGACGGTATCTAAATCGACGATATTGTTACGTGAGTAATTCCCGTGTGTTAAATAATGTCTAGTTTGTCTTATATTGATATTCTTGAGTTTACATGAATCATACTTACTGTCCATCACCACAAGACGCCGCCAAGCCATTCGAAATAGCCACATCAGTTAGATTGTCCTTGTGATTCTTAACTTGAAACAATTCCTCCCCAACCTCTTTTATATGAGTAGATATGGCTATAATGAATCCAGCACTGAATCCAATGAGAATGTAACCATCGCCATACCATTTGTAGGAAATTATTGAGCCGTAGCGTTGTTGGAATGCCAACTCTATCGGATTCTCTGGGTTAAGAAGGTTGTATAGGTAAAGTGTTCTTTTACCAACAACTATGCTGATCTAAAAAAAAGTTTTAATCACAATATGACTGTATTATTATATTTATCAGGAGTCACACTGGTATTCTTAAAACTAGACAACAGTCTACCAATTGAATTTCCTCACGCATATATTATTATTATTAAGAGCCCGTAGCGTCCCACTGCAGGGTATAGGCCTCCCTTCCTTCCACGCATTTAAATCAATAAAAAATCATAGAAGCAAAACCAGCAAGCTCTTTTTAAAGTGGTACCTTTTTGAGACTATAAGTCGTATTGCTCATTATACGGACTAAAAGTGAAGGAAAAAATGTCATTTTTCCTTCAATTTTGACATAAATCGTATCAAAACTAATCAAAATTGAAGGAAAAATGACATTTTTTCCTTCACTTTTAGTCCGTATAATGAGCAATACGACTATAATTGAAGCTCCGAAAACAAAATATTTTATAAACAGTCAGTTTCAAAAAGGGTATCTACAAAGCTCCACTTTAAGTTAATTTTTCTTTGAGCACAAGCTATGCCAGAGATAAGCAATGTCAATGAGTGATGATGGATGACTATTAAAAATTAGCTGCACCCGCAGCATGGTTGATTTTCTAAAATAAGATAAGCCTATGCGTTATTCCAGAACCTAAACTATCTACATTCCAAATTTCATCAAAATCGGTTTAGTAGTTATGGGGATACGCACGTTGTAACAAACATTCACACACACTCACACACGCACTTTCGCCTTTATAATATTAGTAGGATCATTAATTAAAGTTCAATAGGAGGTTACTTTTTCTCTTTGAAGTGGAATCTACATAAAACAAATTTGATCTTACTGTATTTTCCCCAGAAACCCTCTCATCAGTCTTCATCTCAGAGAACTGCAGATCATAAGGGACATCACGCAGGGAGATGACCCTCAATGTGTCTCCATCAGCATTATTGATAGAAAGACTCTTATCTTCAGATGCTAGGACCAGAATGCTGTCTTTATTCCATGCTGCACAGGTTATTTTCTTTGTATGTTTGCCTATTATTGGTATTCTCCTGAAAGAACCAAGGTTCAAAATTTACATACATTTGAGTTAATTTTTAAATGGAAGTTGTTGCCGTATTTAGTTACTTCTAATGAAACACAACCCACAAGTAGTTTATCTTAAACTCTTGCGTGAAAAGAATAGATGAAATGCTATACCAGAAGATCAACACCCAGTTCAAGTTAAATTAAAATCAATTCAGCCATAATAAAATCATAATCATTGTCAGATTCTTCATGCTCTAAATTAATTAATCATTCAAGATTTTTAGAAACTCTTGCATTGATCCTAAATTATTGATAGACAAAACAATCCTGTGCAATTCACACTTCTCGGAACGCATTCCATCCTAGATTTTCTTAGGAAAGTTGAAGTTTTTTCAGCAAACAAACATCACTTTCCAAATTCTGAATGCATTTTTGACTGGCCTCTCAGTTGGTAGTAGCTTTGCCTTCTACGCTGTAGGTCATGGGTTCGATTCCCACCCAGGACAAACATTTGTGTGATGAACATTGATGTTTGTTGTGTCTGGTTGTTATAAAGTATTTAATGTATGTATTTACAAAATATATAAGTATTCTATCAGATATCTAGTTCCCAAAGTACAAGCTTTGGTTAGTTTGGGGCTAGATGGTGCTGTGTGAAATGTCCACCAATATAACACAGCACCATAAATAAATAAATAATTTATTTATTCCAAGAAGGGTTTAATCATGCCTCTGGAAGTATATTGGTGTGGCCTCCAAAACTTCTATAGGGTGATAAGGTTCATAGACAAAATGCTTACTTAGTGGTGTGATGATTGTACAATGCCAAATTGCCTTTCTGAGTACCAACGGCCAACAAAGGCTCCCCGTAAGCCCAAGCTAGGCAGGACGGAGGCTCTCTTAGACCCGTTTCTATGTTCAACCGTTTGTTTGCATGACATTCCCACAACAGCACTGCATTGCTGTTAGGAGTTATCATAGCCAGGTAGTCTCCATCTTGGTCCCATTCCATTGCTGCACATAAACTGGAATTTAAAATTTAATTAGTAAAAGTATTATGCTTAGTATAGCACCATAGAGTGCTAGAGGGTTTCCTTACTCAATGCTGTTTTTTTTGTGAGAGAACTTGAAAAATGGTCAAACCCAGTTTTGTGGTTATCTGTTAGTTAAAAATAAACCAGTTGTGAATAGGTATAGATTTGTTGATCAATAAATAAAAAAATTATAATATAGGTAGGTACATACAAGCCTCTTATAAAAGTTTTATACTTTTTTAAGAATTATGTAGGTATAATGCTTTTGAACCTGAAGGTTCTTTTAGTCCGACAGTTTTACAAGAAACGAGCGATTAAAATTACCCTTGCAACTTCATCCTCTCCATCAATTGGCCAGTCCTATCATGTATAGCAACAGTAGCATCTGTACCAGTGGTCGCAAGCAGTGAATGCGATTCTCCCTTCTGCCACAGAAAGTACAGCTCACCAGGGCCATGAGGCTGCTCTATCGTGTATAACAACTGGAAAGAAAAATATTACGAAAACAATCCCAGAGCCACTGCAAAGGCATTTTTGCTGAACAATGAAGTATCACCTTAGGAGTAGTCATTTTTGAAAACTAGGTATCTAAATAGTCCTGTTTACATTCCCACTGCATTTTTAACGAATCTGATGACCATAAGATTCATCATGTTTCCTGTTGAAAACAGTTTCCCATTTTTTATTCTCTTTTTTGATTCTTTCTCATCTTAGTCTTGTCATTTCACTTTTTGTTTCGTTTCGTTTCGTTGATTTCGTTCGCTTTTGTTGCTAGGCAACAGTGTTACCAGATGGCTTATTGAATTTACCCCCAAACTTACTAAGAAATACCCCCGAAAAACAGATTTTTCGAAAATAAAACTTAAACAAGCTGTAAGTGTCATTCTATGAAAAATTAATACTGATTTCCTATTTAAAATTTATCCCTTTTATTTTTTAATGTGAAATGAATGAGTATTCATGTAATTTTTATTTGTCCCCTTAAAATTCAAGCCCAGAAATATCCCGAATTTGTAGGGAGTCCCCCTATCTGGCATCACTGCTAGGCAACGAATGACACGAGTGACAGCTGACAAAGCCTGAGACACTGACACTGACATCAATTCATGAGTTCGAGTCTTCATCAAGGAATTTCTATACTACGTACCTGGAACACTGACTGAGACAGAAAACAAGGTCCGCTTGAGAAAGAAAACTTGGGCGGTGTGTCTCTTTCTAAAGGGTGACCATAAACTAAACAATCCTAGTCCTTAGGGGGCCTTTTCCATCATTTTCTGATTTAATAAACGTGATGTTTCAGGGCATGATTTTTGAATTAAAATACTGATACAATTTTGATCCTTCCTTTTGATTCTTGAATCTTGAATCTTGATTTTTGAATCTGAAAACTGAAATGAATCTTGAATCTTTGAAGTGACAGCTGTCAAACTTAAAACCGCCATATCTCGGGAACTACTCGTCCTAGACTCCCCGTTCTCAGTTCAAATGAAAGCTATGACCAAGATCTTCATTTGAAGTGACAGCTGTCAAACTTCAAACGGCCATATCTTGGAAACTACTCGTCCTAGACTCCCCGTTCAAAGTTTAAATGAAAGCTATGACCAAGATCTTCATTTGAAGTGACAGCTGTCAAACTTCAAATGGCCATATCTCGGGAACTACTCGTCCTAGACTCCCCGTTCTCAGTTCAAATGAAAGCTATGACCAAGATCTTCATTTGAAGTGACAGCTGTCAAACTTCAAATGGCCATATCTCGGAAACTACTCGTCCTAGACTCCCCGTTCTCAGTTCAAATGAAAGCTATTGAAGAGATCTTCATTTAAAGTGACAGATGTCAAACTTCAATCAGCCATATCTCGAAATCTACTCATCCTAGACTCTTCCTTTTTAGCTCAAATGAAAGCTATGACCAAGATCTACATTTTCAATAACAGCTGTCAAAATGACATCTGTCATCTGAAATGTAGGTCTTGGTCATAGCTTTCATTTGAACTGAGAACGGGGAGTCTAGGAAGAGTAGTTCCCGAGATATGGCCATTTGAAGTTTGACAGCTGTCACTTCAAATGAAGATCTTGGTCATAGCTTTCATTTGAACTGGGAACGGGGAGTCTAGGACGAGTAGTTTCCAAGATATGGCCGTTTGAAGTTTGACAGCTGTCACTTCAAATGAAGATCTTGGTCTTAGCTTTCATTTGAACTGGGAACGGGGAGTCTAGGACGAGTAGTTTCCAAGATATGGCCGTTTGAAGTTTGACAGCTGTCACTTCAAATGAAGATCTTGGTCATAGCTTTCATTTGAACTGAGAACGGGGAGTCTAGGACGAGTAGTTCCCAAGATATGGCCATTTGAAGTTTGACAGCTGTCACTTCAAATGAAGATCTTGGTCATAGCTTTCATTTGAACTGGGAACGGGGAGTCTATAGTCGTATTGCTCATTATACGGACTAAAAGTGAAGGAAAAAATGTCATTTTTCCTTCAATTTTGACATAAAACGTATCAAAACTAATCAAAATTGAAGGAAAAATGACATTTTTTCCTTCAATTTTAGTCCGTATAATGAGCAATACGACTATAGGACGAGTAGTTTCCAAGATATGGCCGTTTGAAGTTTGACAGCTGTCACTTCAAATGAAGATCTTGGTCTTAGCTTTCATTTGAACTGGGAACGGGGAGTCTAGGACGAGTAGTTTCCAAGATATGGCCGTTTGAAGTTTGACAGCTGTCACTTCAAATGAAGATCTTGGTCATAGCTTTCATTTGAACTGAGAACGGGGAGTCTAGGACGAGTAGTTTTCGAGATATGGCGGTTTGAAGTTTGACAGCTGTCACTTCAAATGAAGATCTTGGTCATAGCTTTCATTTGAACTGGGAACGGGGAGTCTAGGACGAGTAGTTTCCAAGATATGGCCGTTTGAAGTTTGACAGCTGTCACTTCAAATGAAGATCTTGGTCATAGCTTTCATTTGAATTGAGAACGGGGAGTCTAGGACGAGTAGTTCCCGAGATATGGCCATTTGAAGTTTGACAGCTGTCACTTCAAATGAAGATCTTGGTCTTAGCTTTCATTTGAACTGGGAACGGGGAGTCTAGGACGAGCAGTTTCCAAGATATGGCCGTTTGAAGTTTGACAGCTGTCACTTCAAATGAAGATCTTGGTCATAGCTTTCATTTGAACTGAGAACGGGGAGTCTAGGACGAGTAGTTTTCGAGATATGGCGGTTTGAAGTTTGACAGCTGTCACTTCAAATGAAGATCTTGGTCATAGCTTTCATTTGAACTGGGAACGGGGAGTCTAGGACGAGTAGTTCCCGAGATATGGTCATTTGAAGTTTGACAGCTGTCATTTCAAAGATTCAAGATTCAAGATTTCAGATTCAAGGTTCAAAATTCAAGAATCAAGGATCGAAATCCAGGATCGAAATCCAAGATCGAAACCAAGGATCGAAATCAAGGATCGAAATCAAAATCAAGGATCAAAATCAAGGATCTAATTCAAGGATCTAATTCAAGGATCGAAACCAGGGATCGAAATCAAGCGCTGATTTTGTCGAGCGCGATAAGGTAAAAATATCCTGAAATTTAAATGACATGGGCACACTACTAATCCAACAACGAGTGTGAAAGAGACAAAGCACCCAAGAAAGCCTCTCAACAAGACCAACAATCCTTATAACCAAGATTAAATGATAATAGATCGTTGTGTAGTCGTGATAAGGTTCAAAATCCTTTGTACATTAAATGAGTCCTATAGAATCAAAGGCGGTAATCTGTCAAATTTGTCAAAAATGACATAATGGTATGGCCGTTTAGGGAATTTAAAATAACGTTTCATTATTTTCTCAATCTGTATCAAAGGTGGCATTCAAGCGTTCAAAATTGACGTCAAAAATCAGCATTAGTTTCAAATACGGCAATCTTTCTTTCAAAATAATTTCAAAACAGACTTAGTAAAACGTTTTTATTGAATTACCAAAATTCAGTCCAAGTACAGATTACCGCCTTTGATTCTATAGGACTCAAATGTCAGTCAGCACTCCAGTTACGTAGTTTAGAATCTTCTTGGTCTTCATCTATTCCACAGACTTCCAAGAAGTGTACTCTATTCGATCCACAGACTATTAAATTACATTTAATCAGTGTTGCCATTTTAGCATGAAATATGCTAAATCTAGCATCTTTTCTCGTTTAGCACTTTTTTTTACGTTTAGCTTAAAATCATAATTGTTTAGCACACTGAAAATCCAATTTTATCATTAAGAACAAGGAAATATTTACTAGCAGTATTGTGCCAAAGATAGTTACTCCGAGCCTTATTTTTCCAGAGTAACAATTTCTGCAATAAAAATTGACCTGGAAATTAGCGGCATTTACACGATAGAGATTATCCCACGGATCCGGACTGTAAAGATATCTGTAAAGATATCTGTAAAGATATCTTTAAAGATAACTGCGGATAAAACTAGCGGCCTTTAAATGCTAAAGATTTTCCCACGGATCCGGACTGTAAAGATATCTGTAAAGATATCTTTAAAGATATCTGTACAGATAACCGCAGATTTTGGACTGGCGCGTGGAACGGTATAAATTTACAAAGTTTTTTTCTTGATACTTGAATTTTGAACCTTGAATCTTTGAAGTGACAGCTGTCAAACTTCAAATGGCCATATCTCGGGAACTACTCGTCCTAGACTCCCCGTTCTCAGTTCAAATGAAAGCTATGACCAAGATCTTCATTTCAAGTGACAGCTGTCAAACTTCAAAGCACCATATCTCGGAAACTACTCGTCCTAGACTCCCCGTTCCCAGTTCAAATGAAAGCTATGACCAAGATCTTCATTTGAAGTGACAGCTGTCAAACTTCAAACCGCCATATCTCGGGAACTACTCGTCCTAGACTCCCCGTTCCCAGTTCAAATGAAAGCTATGACCAAGATCTTTATTTGAAGTGACAGCTGTCAAACTTCAAACCGCCATATCTCGGGAACTACTCGTCCTAGACTCCCCGTTCTCAGTTCAAATGAAAGCTATGACCAAGATCTACATTTTCAATAACAGCTGTCAAAATGACATCTGTCATCTGAAATGTAGATCTTGGTCATAGATTTCATTTGAACTGAGAACGGGGAGTCTAGGACGAGTAGTTCCCGAGATATGGCCATTTGAAGTTTGACAGCTGTCACTTCAAATGAAGATCTTGGTCATAGCTTTCATTTGAACTGGGAACGGGGAGTCTAGGACGAGTAGTTCCCGAGATATGGCGGTTTGAAGTTTGACAGCTGTCACTTCAAATGAAGATCTTGGTCATAGCTTTCATTTGAACTGAGAACGGGGAGTCTAGGACGAGTAGTTCCCGCGATATGGCCATTTAAAGTTTGACAGCTGTCACTTCAAATGAAGATCTTGGTCATAGCTTTCATTTGAACTGAGAACGGGGAGTCTAGGACGAGTAGTTCCCGCGATATGGCCATTTGAAGTTTGACAGCTGTCACTTCAAATGAAGATCTTGGTCATAGCTTTCATTTGAACTGAGAACGGGGAGTCTAGGACGAGTAGTTCCCGAGATATGGTCATTTGAAGTTTGACAGCTGTCACTTCAAAGATTCAAGATTCAAAATTTCAGATTCAAGGTTCAAAATTCAAGAATCAAGGATCGAAATCCAAGATCGAAACCAAGGATCGAAATCAAGGATCGAAATCAAAATCAAGGATCGAATTCAAGGATCGAAACCATGGATCGAAATCAAGCGCTGATTTTGTCGAGCGCGATAAAGTAAAAATATCCTGAAATTTAAATGACATGGGCACACTACTAATCCAACAACGAGTGTGAAAGAGACAAAGCTACCAAGAAAGCCTCTCAAAAAGACCAACAATCCTTATAACCAAGATAAAATGATAATAGATCGTTGTGTGGACTGTACAGATATCTGTAAAGATATCCGCGGATAAAACTAGCGGCCTTTAAACGATAGAGTTTTTAGCACGGATCTGGACTGTACAGATATCTGTAAAGATATCTTTACGGATATCCGTGGATAAAACTGTCAAAGGTTGGAATGGCAGAGATCGATCCGCGGGAAAATCCGCAGGCCGATCTCTGCGTGTAAATGCTGCTAATAGCAGCATTTACACGCAGAGATAGAATAGATTTCACTATATACTTATAATTGAGCAATTGCTAAATTCGTTGTCTGTTGCGTTTTTCCGGTGTCCTCGCTACTCTTGTTGGATTTTTGAAAAATGTAGATGTTTTATACCCAATATTAAATTTTAATGTGAAACTATACAGTATAGGCATCAAGAATATGTTAAAATATTATTCGATTATTAAAGATTTTCATACAAAAAGTAACTTTGTTTTCGGCAAAACATGATTTTTGCCATGTCCTTTCCATAATTGGTCATTTTCAAGTTGGATTATTTACTGTTTTTGCCAACGTAACAGTATATTATGTAGGGCTTATAGCCTTCAAAAATTATTTATTATTAGGTATCTGACGATAAAACTATTCTAAAGTACATAAAAATTTAGAGAGATACAATTTAGTGTGAGGTCAAAATATGGACCTCGGTGGAAACTCCCACTTAGTTACGAGCTTTTTCTTGATTTTCTACCAAAAATACTGCTAAATGTTATGATTTTTTTTACTTAGCATCACTAAACAGACGATGCACGTTAGCCAATTCGATTTTTGTCCTTTCTGTTTCGACCGTCGTGCCGTGGCAGAAGGTCGCTCTCAGAAGGACTTTTTTGTGTTCCACTGAGTTACGGAGTTTTTGGTGGTAAGTAGCTGGTTTCATGTAGCAACTTGGTATTATTTAGTTCCCTATGTATTCACCACAACTAAAACTACACTAAACAACAAGAAAGTAATCGTCTATCCTATTTTTTTTTTCATTTTAATTCTGAATCAGCAGAACCGTTACGTTCCACTGAGAAATTTCGTAACTCAGTGGAACAAATTGTAACTCAGTGGAACGCTAAAGCCGCGATACAGTTGAGATTTTATTCTGTTTACCCTACACGAAAACTAAAAGAGGGTTATGTTTTAAGCAGTGTGTAAAGTTGTCAAAAACCAGTAAAGTGTCCCGTAAAAAAGTGTCCTGTAGCTAAAGTGTCCCTTAGCGAAAGTGTACCGAAGCAAAAGTGTCACGTAGAAAAGTGTCCCTTAGCAAAAGTGTCCCGAAGAAAAAGTGTCCCGAAGCAAAAGTGTCCCGTTGCAAAAGTGTCCCGAAGCAAAAGTGTCCCGAAGCAAAAGTGTCCCGAAGCAAAAGTGTCCCGAAGCAAAAGTGTCCCGTTGAAAAAGTGGCCCGAAGCAAAAGTGTCCCGAAGCAAAAGTGTCCCTTAGCAAAAGTGTCCCGAAGCAAAAGTGTCCCAAAGCAAAAGTGTCCCGAAGCAAAAGTGTCCCGAAGTAAAAGTGTCCCGTTGAAAAAGTGTCCCGAAGCAAAAGTGTCCCGAAGCAAAAGTGTCCCGTTGCAAAAGTGTCCCGAAGCAAAAGTGTCCCGAAGCAAAAGTGTCCCGTAAAAAAGTGTCCTTTAGCAAAAATGTCCCGGGACACTTTTGCTTCGGGACACTTTTTCAACGGGACACTTTTGCTTCGGGACACTTTTCTACGGGACACTTTTCTACGGGACACTTTTGCAACGGGACACTTTTTCAACGGGACACTTTTGGCTTCGGGACACTTTTGCAACGGGACACTTTTGCTAAGGGACACTTTTGCTTCGGGACACTTTTTCAACGGGACACTTTTACTTCGGGACACTTTTGCTTCGGGACACTTTTGCTTTGGGACACTTTTGCTTCGGGACACTTTTGCTAAGGGACACTTTTGCTTCGGGCCACTTTTTCAACGGGACACTTTTGCTTCGGGACACTTTTGCTTCGGGACACTTTTGCTTCGGGACACTTTTGCTAAGGGACACTTTTGCTTCGGGACACTTTTGCTTCGGGACTTTCTAACCTGAAGCTATTTTTGTAAATAAAGTATTCAAATGTGAACGCCACCTTACTTTTTTTTGAGACATTGTCCCTCAATTTTGATTCGGTATTTTTAAAAATACAGTCAAATTTACTTGAAATTGTTTATTCTTGTGATGTTAACTTGTTACAGAAAGTGTTTCCTATTTGCCAGAAAGCTCCTTGTGCTTATTTTTTTCAAACTGATTGAGTTCTAGCTAACTAAAGGATGTCATTGAGTCAGAAAAGTAACTCAATGGAGTAACTATTGAGATTATTACACCATTAATCTGATTTTTCTATCAGTTTTTGTGACTATTCGATAAATATGCCTCATTTCCTCTATAAAAATATTAAAAGTTAGTACTTTGCGTTTCATTGAAAGGTTTTACATGCAATTCTGTTTGTTTCTCAATGGAACAATTTTTTCAGAGTCATGGAACTAAAAGCTAAATATTTATTGATTTTATGCATTATCCTCTGACCTTTTATAATGAATAGGTGACTAAGACATTTATCTTTTGAATAATGGCACTTTAATAGTAAAACAATCACATTTTTTTTACTATACGCAAAAAAGCTATGAGACAACGAATTTAGGAGTTACTCAATTATGTAAAAATCATGTTGGTATATTTTTTTGGCCTAATCAAACTTACTATTAGCATATTTTGGCATTTTTTTAACACCACTCTAGCATATTCTGTAGTAGTCAAGTTGGCAGCACTGCATTTAATATTTATTTTATAACCTAAAAAAGAGATGGAACAACAAGGAATTAAAATTTAATTTACATTACATACCAATTCTAATTAATTTTCCTTCTCATTCAAGCTAGCAAAACATTATAATCGGCTGGCTGCTATTATGAAGTACGGGTTTGATAGGGTGAGACAATAAAAACTTAAATTAATAATATTCTTAGCCTATGAAAACTTTGTATCAAACTCATTGTAATTTTTATTTCAGCTACTAGCGCAAAGTTGCGGTAAAGATACTCTAGAAAGAAACTTTAAAAATTTACAAATTCTTTACAAGCATAATGAAAACAGATTTATACTTACTGCCTCAGAAAAACTATCCAAGAACCAGAATCAAAACATGATACAAAACTCCCCCAAAGAAAACAGTGAACTTATTGCAGATCTTCAAATGAGTGTAGACAAGGAGGCTTTTTATAAAATAGTACTAGCAAGGAACAAGTCTATTGAGGACATTGCACACACAAAGAAAAATAAAATAGTCATCGATTTCAGCTCGCCTAACATTGCAAAACCTTTTCATGTTGGCCATTTGAGATCAACCATCATTGGAAATTTTATTGCTAATGTAAATGAGTATTTTAATCACACAGTGACAAGATTAAATTATTTGGGTGATTGGGGAACTCAATTTGGTTTATTGCAGTATGGATTGAGAGCTAGAAACATTGATGTGACAAAGTTGCAAACAAATCCTATGAAGACTTTATTTGATGTTTATGTTTATGCAAACAAAATGGCTAAAGAAGATGATAGTGTGCATCAAGAAGCTAGAAAATATTTCTCCGAGATAGAACAAGGACTTGTTAGTCTTGAAAGCTGGAGAGTGATCAGAGAGACTACTGTTCAGGAGTTGAAAAATGTATATCAGAGATTGGGTATTCAGTTTGATGAGTATCACTGGGAATCTGACTATAACGGAGGAGCAATCAAAGATTTGATGGAAAGCCTTGAAAATAATGGTATAATCAGGACTGATGTGTCAGGAAAGAAAATCACTACTGTTAATAATAAGGATATTACCATATTGAAAAGTGATAAGTCAACATTATATTTATCAAGGGACATAGCTGCATTGTTAGATAGATATCAAAAGTTTGAATTTGATAAAATGTTGTATGTTGTTGATAATGGGCAAACTGATCACTTTTGTGCGGTTTTCGATGTGGTCAAGAAAATCAATAAGAAATGCGCAGCAGGCTGTGAACATATAAAATTTGGAAGAATCAATGGAATGAGCACAAGATTGGGAAATGTTGTATTCCTGAATGACATACTAGATGAAGCTAAGCAGAAAATGCACGAGAAACAGTCATTATCCAAAAGTAATATTCTTTAATATTACAAAAAATATTTTATTATTAATGTTTAGTTTATGTTTTTACACTCTAACTTTTTACAGCCAATAAAAAATGTTTTTACTCTACAAGATCATGCCAAATAGAATGTGTAAGAATAATTTTCGCACATATAAAAATCAACTTTTAACAACACCTATATTTTTCCAGATACAAGAAGCTCGGCAATGAATGATGAGACTTGTGATATACTGGGAACTACAGCTGTTGTTCTGAATGATCTAAAGCAGAAAAGGCAGAAAGACTATGTATTCAACTGGGACAGAGCTTTGCAAAGTGAAGGAGACAGTGGAATCAAACTGCAATATTTACATTGTAGGCTCTGGAGCTTGGAGCAAACCTGTGGCGTGACACTGCCAGAACAATGTGATGCACATTATTTACCAGAGGAAATAATAGGCGAAGTGGTAGCTGAATTAGCTAAGTTTGAACATATCTTATACAAGTCATGTCAAGAATATGAAGCTTGTATCCTGGTGGGATATTTGTTCCGCTTAGCCAAACATGTCAATAGAATGTTCAATGAATTAAAGGTTAAAAATGTTGATGCCAGCTTAGCATCCCAAAGGCTACTTGTCTTCCATACAGCCCGGCTTGTTGTTAAGACTGCCCTAGAAGTCTTAGGAGTGAAACCTTTACATGAAATGTGAAAATATCTAGTCAAATAAATAAGATGAGTTAGTGATCAGTGATTGTGTTTTTATTATAAGCCTATTCTTACTAAAATAACTTCCTGTGGTTCACCTTTGTCCACCTGCTGGGTGTACCATGGGTAAAAATATTTGCCCACGCTACACTGTGGACTAAATAGGTAGGTAGACCACGGGTAGGCACTGAATTTTTTAATTATTAAGTAGGTACCTAGGTACTAAAGGTAGGTAGGTTAATCTGTGTGTTTTTATAGCCATAAAGTATTTCAGTTAAAATTAATATCACCATCCCCTGTTTCTTTTTTCCTTAAACTGTTTCGTCCCACTGCTGGGCAAAGGTCTCCCCCAACCGTCTCTCCTTCGTCGCAGGTGACAACAACAACAACCCCTGTTAAGTAGGTACCTAACTTTAATTTATTATTAAGGCTAAACCTTTATCCAGCGTTGGTATCGGAAGGAACAAAGTCAAGGACTTTAAACAAAGTGGATGTGAGTTTGACAGAGAAATTAATATTATAATCAAAAGTCTTCACTTTCGTATTTTGATGTTTTTCATCAAAGGTTTGATTGGGTTTGAATTTGATGAATTGATGATGGATGACGACAAAGGAAAGGGAAATAAGGTTTACCTCCATTTTGTTATTTCCGTTTCCTAGGCCACAGATAATACATTCAAGACAACATATTCGTGGCCTTTCTTTTTTCGAATGTTTGGTTTCTTTAAGCTCGAAGATGTTTGGTTAATACAGTCTCAGAATTCGATAATTACAAGTAACTTAATTTCGAATTCAACGAAGTGTATGCCAATTCAAATTTAATTGTAATGCTTATTTTGTAAAATACCTTTACTTTTATCCTTACCCCAAGTTAGCCAAAAAAATAAGAAAGTCTATGGTGATTTGGAAATAGACAATAAATAGAGACACGTCGTCATTGATGTTGGCCACTCCCGTTTGAGAGGGAAATTCAAAAATATTATATAGGTATTAAGAAAGTGCTCTATGAGATTTTAGATAAATTTAAGACCATTTGTATAAAATTTCAAGTAATTAGAATTAACTAAACTAATTTAAATTATTTCACGATAATAGTACTTGGTTTTGAAGCAAATTAAATAGTATACACAAATTATTGAAAAAACATGAGTTCAGAAATCTTCGTCTTCATTCGGCTATGTTCGAGATGACGTCAAATTTATTTGGACCGAGCTTGCCTCAAATCGCAACTTCCGGTAACCACGTGATACCAGCCAGCCAATAGGAGAGTTTAGTCTCCATTTAGGCCGACATTTTCTGACAAGCGTAGAAAAACTTCACATCAACAGCCGCCATTTTGCGCTGGAGAGACAGAAGGATTTCGGAAATTGTCGTGTAAATTTTCTGTTTTTTCTTACATCAATTTATCAAAAACTTTATCATTCCGTGTATTTTAATGTTCTAAGTGAAATCGTGTCGTTCGATTGCATAAATATTTCCATAAAATAGCTAAAATCTGGTGATATTGTTTTCATTTATTGTGCTAGTTCCGACGGAAGATGGTGAGAGGGTCTGTGTAGCTCTTCGATTCGGAGCTTTGTAATGGCGAATACTTGAGTGAGAATTTTATTATGTGCCTTCGCTGGTGTAAAGGACATCGAACGATCGCGATGTGGGTGAATTACATTTTGATGAATGACAAATCGCTCTAAAATGTTATTTCATAAAGTTAAAAGACATAGAAGTGCTATTTGATTCGGCGGGCCGAAAATATTCACGACGGCTTTCGATTAGTAAACAGAACCATGGCCGATGAGCCGCCTAACAAGCGGCCCAAAATGCTCCGGGACCCTTTTCAGGGTCCATCGGACTCCGCAGGTGAGTAATTTTTCTTATTTTACGAGTTTTCAAAGTGTTCAATACTGTTCTGTCATATTTATCTTTCTGTGGTTTTTGACATTTTGTCTCAGACTCAGTTCTTGTTAGCGCCTTGGGATTTTTGCGTCGTATAAATTCTTACTGAGCTCTAAAGAAACAGAATAAAGTGTATGTTGAGTTACTATTTAATTGTAATTTGCACTTTTATTCAGAATTTTCTTCAATTTAGTCAAAAATAAAACGTGAATGGTTTTGATTGATGTGAAGAAGGGGCATACATTTTATAGTAATTTTCTAACTTATTTCAACTATCCTATTACCTAGTAATTATATTTCACACTTATAGTATCATCGTGGTCATATTATTATAACCAACAAGTCCTTTACTGGGTGTCAGTGCTTCAGAAAAAAGATAATTTTTAAGATAGAGCTCAGATTCAGGTCAATGAAAATGATGTTGGAATGAAAGAGATCTAAAAGCTAAAGCTTTGAAATATTCTTATTAAAAAAGAAATAACATTAATTTTTGATTGTGTAGAGAGGATAATCATCTTCCAGTTTTTGAATAAATTAAATATTACTCAATCAAAACATGTATTTGTTAGATAATTTAGGTAATTTCTTAGTAGCTATTTGACCTACATAGTTGGATTAGGCTTTGTAATAAATGGTACTTACCATTTAATGTTCTCATTACTTTTTGTTGATGATATTTTGTTGATATTAGGTTTCCACATGATAATGTTTATTAGTTTGACAGTTCCAATGATAAAACTATAACCTCTGAGATTTCATGCTGTGTAGTATTTTGTGTTCAAAATGATCAACAACAATTTAGAAAAAAGTGTTTTATTCTTTCATGACAATGTTTTGAGACTTTATTTTTGCTAAAATCATGGAAATGATTTATTGTACTCTTTATATTGCAGTTTAGCAATATAAAATTCATATAGGTACCTATAATATAAGGCATGGTAAGGTAGTAAAGAGCTTCAGATCTGATTTATTAATGTGAATTTAACTATGTCAAGCTAAGAATAATTTTAGCAGTGTTGACTTGCAAAATTAAATTAGTTTTGTATTTGTTTGCAAATAATACGTTTTATTTATTTACTAAACTACCACATATTTACACAACTTTACAAAATAAAATACATTAAAACAAGTTCAGCTACCTAAATTGCTAGAACTTTTAAAAATAAAAACAAACTTTTTATTTAATACATTTTTGTTTATTATTTTTTTACATAATTGTACCTAATTTATTTTAGTGTTCCTATAATTACTCACATGGGTAACATGGTTACACCTTGCCCTAGTTTCTTTATTTTTTTAAATAAACTGGCACAACTTCAATTCAATAATTAAAAATTGTTATTACTCTGTCAAGCTGTCATAATCAGCTGTAAAAACTAAAAAAACTGTACTTTGAAATCAAATCAGAAGTTGCTTGAAACATCAAAATTCTTATAGTTTTAATCAATATCACTATGTTACTACCAAAATGCTGATACAGTATATGAAATATTGATCTGTTCTAAAAATAATTCAATGATTGTAATCAATTTGGACAAAACTTGGACAAAGCTGATACATTTTCCTAATTATATTTTTATTTATCTAGATGGGTTCTCGAACCTTGACATGTTCGATCTTGAAAAGGACCTCCCAGATGAATTAATGGGTGGTTCTTGGAGCGAACAACCTGGGGTCCCCAAGCCCCCTGCCCAAGGACCAGGACCTGGGGGGCAAATGGGGGGACCACAACAGCAGCTGAATGGAGATGACCCTACAGCTGTTATGCACAGACAACTTAACAATCACCTTATCCAGCAAGTAAGTGTCTGGGGCTGAAGGATTCATAGTTTTTTCACTAATAGTGCTTATCTCTACCACAGAATAAATAGGCACAGAAGACTGACTTCACGAAAATATTTATTTAAGTAGCGACTCTTGCTGCGACGTAAAAAAGTGCAATTCAGCTAGCGTAAGCGCTTATTGCCTAACGCAATATTCACCCAAACTAATCCTCTCTTTCTAACGCATAACTCTGTCATTGTCTTGCGCGGAGTGACGCGAATGGGTTGTAGACTTGTCGCGTGATAGGTATTACGAGCGACACGGCTAGCGTGCGAGCCGAGCGGTAAGTTCCCACTTACCGCTTACCGGGCGGGCCCGCCAATGTACTTGTAGCTGTGTACCTAAAGTGCGGAGTGCGCCTTCTGTACCTATTATGTGCCTCTACCAGCGTGGTCTCACTCCGTAGTTTAGGTATGTTATGTTCGGCCGCGCGCCTCTTCAGGCAGTCGTATGGCAGTGGATTGCCACCTTCCGCTCCGTTCGCACGCTAGCCGCCCGCGTCCGATTACCTATTTATGCAGCAAGTCAGAAAACTCTTCCGCGTCACTCCGCGCCAGCAGCCTGCGTTAGAAAGAGAGGCAATGTTTAGGTGAATATAGTGCTAGACACTAAGCGCTTATGCGAGCTGAATTGCACTATGTTGCGTCGCAGCAAGAGTAGCTATTTATATTTTTTTTTTCGCTTGTGTGTGAGCTTTCTGTACGTAGAACTATTATTCTGTGCCTCTACCTCAGCTTCTGAAATTTAATTTCAAGTTTAGTAGTATCTAGTACAGTGGTTCCGAACCTGTGGGTAATTACCCCCACGGGGGTAATAGAATAAAACAAGATTTTTATTATAAAAGACAGTTATACTCTTACATTATACTTACATTATACTTACAGTATACTTTTACAGATTTATTAGAAACCAATCAAATAAATCGAAACAAACTAAGTACTTAACTACTTTAACGTTACCAGGGGGGGGGGTCTAAACTGGGGGTAAAAGCTGTTTCATTGATATGTCATAGGGGTAACAAGATTGAAAAGGTAAGGAACCACTGATATAGTATAACCCAGTTCATCACAGAAACGAATCTGAAATGTCGGCGCTTATCATGTTCTCTCGCTTGCACACTACTGCTATATTCACCAAACCACAGTGTATCAAAAGCCCATATTTTTTAGATAAATTCCCAGAGTGACTTTTTTGGAATGTTTTTGCATACTTAGGTACAATAGGGTCAAAGAAACCCATTTTAGAAGTTTGGGCCAATTTGCCCACTGGGGGGGCAAGTTGGCCCCCCCCTGGGGGCAAGATGAGATTTTATATCCCAAAAATTATATTAGGCTGCAGAGGTCTTATGGAACAAGTATGGGTCAAATCGGTTGAAAATAGCCTGAGATATGGCCGTTCAAACTTCCAAAATATCGGAAAAAGGGTGAAAAATGGCCATATTTGACCCCATATTGCTCAGAAGAGCACAACTATGCGCAAAATCTTTTTACACTCCTAGATTCAGCATAACGTGGGATTACTAGATCAATCAAAACCCCGATGGGTTTTTCCTAGAACCCGAGATATAGGACTTTGAAAATTTTCAAAAAAAACCCTAAAATCGAACCCATCTAAAGTGTTTTACATATGACAAAAATAATCAAATAGCTTCGGGAACACGTTATTTTCAAAATTTTCAAAAAAAACCCTAAAATCGAACCCATCCTAGAGGGTTTTGCCTTTGCTGGGGGACTCCATCTTCAAAAGGGGGGTAGTGTTAGATAAATAATGTGATTGTTAGACAAAATTTTCAAAAAAAAAACCCTAAAATCGAACCCGATTTTAGGGTTTTTTTTGAAAATTTTCAAAGTCTTATATCTCGGGTTCTAGGCAAAACCCATCGGGGTTTTGATTGATCTAGTAATCCCACGTTATGCTGAATCTAGGAGTGTAAAAAGATTTTGCGCACAGTTGTGCTCTTCTGAGCAATATGGGGTCAAATATGGCCATTTTTCACCCTTTTTCCGATATTTTGGAAGTTTGAACGGCCATATCTCAGGCTATTTTCAACCGATTTGACCCAAACTTGTTCCATAAGACCTCTGCAGCCTAATATAATTTTTGGCACATAAAATTTCATCTTGCCCCCAGTGGGGGGCCAACTTGCCCCCCCGGTGGGCAAATTGGCCCAAACTTCTAAAATGGGTTTCTTTGATCCTACTGTACCTAAGTATGCAAAAACATTCCAAAAAAGTCACTCTGGGAATTTATCTAAAAAATATGGGCTTTTGATACACTGTGCAAACGAGAGAACATGATAAGCGCCGCCATTTCAGATACGTTTCTTTAATGAACTGGGTTATTTAAGTCTTAACCATACTTTATTAGTCAACATTGTTGGTGAAAAGCTGTTTCTGACATATTAGCCATGCCTGTTGTGTTACATTTCTTCTAGTAACTAGGTAGAAACTAAAGTCGTATCTAAAATTAATTTGTTTCTAGCTTCTGGTAGATAAAAGAATTTAAAATGTTTAAATAAGCATGACGATCTGGATCGTCGAGACGATCTGGATGCATTCGAGCCAGACTGGCAAACGGTGGCCTTAGAGCGTGATGTGTGGAAGTTGAAGGGGGAGACCTTTGCCCAGCAGTGGGACATGATAGGTTAATAAAAAAATAATAATAATAATAAGCATGAATACATATTATTGTATGAATATATTAAAATATTTGAAAAAAAATGGATACCACTATCAAGGCTCCATACTTTTGATCTAGGAAAAGTATTGGTTTGTATCCTATGATAGGCATAATTGTTTTATAAAAAGTTATTTAACTGCGAGTAACATTTCAGGGTGCAGCTAGTAAAATTTATATTTAAACATAGATCTTTAATTGATAATAATCAAAATGCACTAATTGTTGTTTTTTCGTGTGCTGGTCTTTTCACAGGGCAAGGGTGGCTTAATTGGCCACAACAATCCAATGGGATTGAATAGTTTAGGGAGTAAAAGTCCCAATTTACAGTCACCTCCTAATGTGTCTGTATCCAAGGACCTCATACATACGGGTGGTATGCACCCACAACTAATGCCAAATACAAGTCATCCAAATCAACTACATTCGACATTGCCGATGAGTTCTATACAAGGTGGTATGAACGTAGTCGGCGGAAACATGATCGTGACGAACAGCAATATGGGTGGTGCTGGGATGCTGGGAAGTGGAATCCTCAACAATGTTACCAACAAGCAGTTGCCCACGCTAATGGGCGCCAACCATCACGGAGGGCCGCAGCACCATCCGCATGCCCAGGTAAGTTCATACGCCTCAGGCTGATCGCACACTAATCCGCTCCGAATTCTCGAAGCACTGCAAGATTCGACCGCGAGCAGGTTTGCGAAGTTTCATACGATTTCAAATAATTCTAAAATTCTATTCGTTCGGCGCGGATAAGTGTGCAGGCACCTTTAAGTACACCCCCATTCATCATCAAAATCCAAAAAATTATGACAATAAATTCACCAGAAAGAATGGGGCATTTCATAGACGTGATTTTCAGGCGATGCAAAATGGCCCTCTCGGGAGAGTGGGAGTGGGAGCCGTCGGTATGCAGGCGCCAAACATGCGCACTGCGCTACACCATCCTCGGATGCAAGCGCCGGGCGGAGGTGGGCACCCTCTAGCGCCGTACCATCCCGCGTACGGACAGTCGCCCGCTGGCGTGCCGCCGGCGCAGCGGCCCGCCACCGTGCGCTTCGGGCCTCCGGGGGGCGAGTCGGGGGGTGGGGCCGCACAGGCGGTGCCACCCGCGCCCTCGCCGCAGACGCCGGGCGCGCCCGCCGGCGGTCAGTCACAGCCGCAGGCCGCCACGCAGGCGCCCCCCGCGCCGCCGCAGCAGCAGCCCCCCGCCACCGGCTCCATCGCGGACCCCGAGAAGCGGAAACTGATCCAACAGCAACTCGTGCTACTGCTGCACGCGCACAAGTGCCAGCGTCGCGAGTCGCAAGCCAACGGCGACGTGTGGCAGTGCTCTCTACCGCACTGCAAAACTATGAAGGGGGTCCTCAACCATATGATGTCGTGTCAGGTATGTTGACGCTCCTAATTTACTCTGTTCTCATCCTTATGTGACTCGAGGCTGATGGTCGAATCCTTTTCAGGCTGGTAAAAATTGTGCAGTCCCTCACTGTTCATCATCGAGACAGATTATAAATCATTGGAAACATTGCAACAAAAACGACTGTCCCGTTTGCTTGCCGCTGAAGCAGGCCGATAGGACTAGAAATATGAATGGTGAGTTTCTCTTCACGGTATAGTATTGTGCAGTAGATCGAATGTTCTAGTAGTTTGCTACAAAGTGTGTATCGTGACAGCAGCAGCGGCCGCAGCGGTAGCGTCCAGCGGGACGCACACGGCGACGACCGGCGTCACCGGTGGCGTGTCCGGTGGCGTGCCGGGCGGTCCCGGCGGCCCCGTCGGCAACGTCGGGAACGTACCCAACGCGACCGGCAACGTGTCGGGGGTCACCAGCGTCGGCGGAGTCGGGCCCGGCGGTGGCATGCCAGGCGGCAGCATGGCCGGCGTTCCCGCACTCAACGTGACGCAGAACGTCGCGCCGACGCCCTCCGCTCCCGGCGCGGACATGAAGCGTGCGTACGAAGCGCTCGGCATCGCTTGTCCACCTTCCGTGTCCAACATGGGCGCGTTCCCCCGCGCGCGCCCTCCCGTCCCGCGGCCGCCCGGCCTGACGGACGTCGTGCCGCAGCAGCAGCAGTCCAACATGCAGCAGCTGTTTCCGCAGCAGTCGGAGATGATGCGCCTGCAGAACGCGGAACAGCCGACGCAGCAATCGCAGCAGGCACTGGTGAGTTCTAACTGCGTTGCTGGGGCCCGATGCAAAGAGTTCGCAATCTGCTATTTGTTCTCTTCTGCCGATGCTGCTATGGCTTCGTAACTTGGCACAGAACATGAACTGTACGGTTGCAGGTTCTTATGTACTGGGCCCCATTTGACAAGTTTATTTCTAAAGAACACTTTATAACTCCCACTGAAGATTCGCTCGTTGCAGATGAGCGCGGGCACGTTACAGCTGCCCGGCGGCCCCGTGACCGCCAATCCCTCGTCGGGCACCAAGGAGTGGCATCATTCCATCACGGCCGATCTCAGGAACCATCTCGTCCACAAGCTGGTGCAAGCGATATTTCCTACGCCGGACCCGACTGCGATGCTCGACAAGCGAATGCACAATTTGGTCGCGTACGCGCGGAAGGTCGAAGGCGATATGTACGAAATGGCCAGCACTAGATCAGAATACTATCACTTGCTTGCCGAGAAGATCTACAAAATTCAAAAGGAGTTGGAAGAGAAACGGCAGAAGCGCAAGGTATGTAGTAGTAAAACGCACTTGTTGTGATATTTGTTTATTATAGCCAGCCAGGTATTTGACATATTTTATCCACCTATAGGAACCAGTGTTGGCCGAGTGGGTTAGTGCCTCGAATTTCATTCCGAAGGTTGTGGGTTCGCACCCGACATCAATGGATTTTCGTTTCGAAAAATTTATATACGCTTTAACACGAGCTCTAAACGGTAAGGAAAACATCGTGAGGAAACCAGTTAGTTTTCTAATAGCGTCGATGGGCTTGCAACCTGTCACGTATGGAATTTTAAATTCTGCAAAATGTGGGAATGAAATAGACATCTTCAAAGGATCTAAAAATACCTATAGATCAGCAGGCTGATTGTCTTGTTTCAAACCTCAAATTGGTCTCAAACTGTAAAAAAGATCGCGTAGGTATATTTTGTCGCGTTCGGTCTCGTTGAGATGAGAGTGACAAACCTACTTGCGTGGTCACTGAACTGTCGTATTTGACAGTTTGAGACCGATTTTGGTCGCTATCAAAGAGAGACAGTCAACGGGCTGAAAGAATGTCTACCGGATCTTGGAAGTACAGTCATGATCATTTTAAAAATTATAGAATTAACAAAAGTGACATCTCTTCATTTGATCCTGAATGTAACTTCGGGCAGTGAGCAGTGAGTTAACTAGTTATCCTGCAGATGGCACTTATCGATGCTTGAATCGATAAATGGTCTTACCAAGATTTTCAACCCTGACGACTAAGGATTCCGTAGCCGAGTTGGTATAGGCACTCCGGCTAAAGGAGGATCGCTTGTATCATTGCGGGTTCGAATCCCGTCGGAATTGAAAATTTTGATATGATTTTTCATTTTCAAATCATCATCATCATCTCAGCCGTTGGACGTCCACTGTTGGACATAGGCCTCCCTCAAAAATTTCCATGTGTTGCGGTTGGAAGCGGCCTGCATCCACCGCCGACCTGCAGTTTTTACAAGGTCGTCTGTCCATCTTGTCGGTGGACGTCCAACACTACGCTTGCCGGCATTTTCAAATGTGATCATTTATTTCATTTAATAGGAACAACAACTGCAAGCTCAGCAGCAAGCGGCGGCGGCGGCGGGAATGCCAGGTGCTGTGAGGGCGCCACTTCCCCCGCGGCCGCAGCTCCCCGCCATGCGGATACCCTCGCCCGGTGCTATGGGCAGCATGCCTCAGCAACAGAGGTTGCCTTTCCCGCAAGGGAACCTTGTCGGACCGCCTGGCCCTAGTCCTAACCAGGTGTGTAACTGGCGTAATTAGAACTAGATCGGCGTGATCTTTAGTCTAAGCGCTAAAGAATATCTTTTCGTGTTTGTCATAACAGGTGTTATAAGAGAGCTCCTTCTCCTGAGTACTGATTAGTGTATCTTATTTTTTGAAGTATGTTTTTAAATAGCACATTTTTTTTTTGAAGACAAGAAAAATTATCATTTTTTTTTTATTTGATTAGTGTCTAAGCACACTATGCCGAAGACACGCGACGGAACTTCGGCGTGATTACAGCTGCAATGCTATTTCAATTACTAGCTAACACATTTGCCGAAATTACGTTTTGGCGTACAACCGAACTTCGGTCGGACATTAGTTCGGCGGCAACGAATTCTATATAGCAACCATTATACGCGACGGAAGTTCAAACGTTCCGACCACGAACAAAACAAAAGGCGGAACGTTACGCAACCGAATTTCTGTCGCGTAATTTCCGCGCTTATGTTGGGTCATTATTAGCCGAATACGTCGGAACGTAATATCAGCCTCGGAACTTCGGTCGCGTAACTTCGGCATAGTTTGCTTAGACACTTCGCTGTCTTTATATTTTTTGTTTTGTTGCTGTTGTTTCTCGTTGTTTTTTTGATTTGATTTTTACCGTGAGTCTGTTTCCTTTTATGTCCGTCGCGCCGCAGTACTTAAGCGGACTCGTGGATGTGCAGATGTCGCAGACTCCGAACGGCGGTTCTGTCGGCGTGGGCTCCGTGGGTCAGCCCGGCATGTCCCCGTTTGGACAGCCGATGATGTCGCCGGCGCCCAACTACCCTGCGATGCCTAGCAATGGACCCGCGCCGCTTGCTTCGCCGTCTCATTCCGAAAAGGTTTGTAAGACCAGATAATCTTTACAGTCATCTAGTTCTAAATAACCTGATTCAGGTGGCCGGTGAAACTCACTAAATCGTCTGCTCGTCTTGTTGCCGGCCGACGTTTCTGTGTCCGATTCTTGAACGCCATTCAGTTAGCCCCTTACTCCACCTGTCGTCAACACTCCTGGCCAGGTGTTCTGCCCAACTTCATTTTAGATCCGTAATACGATTCCTTCTTTAACCTTTGTTCAATCTCGAATGTGAACGCTAGGCACACTGCCTCTGCGCGACTCTGCTTCCGGTACACAGTCCGTGTTCGTGAGCGTCTATGTTTTGTTACTATTATGTCATAGCAGGCAGGATGCACTGGTTGTAAAGACTCTGAAGACCTTCAGAGTTAATGGTATTTTAGTGTCCTAACACATTTGTGTTGTTCACTAAGTGAAACTTGACAATGAATTTTATCCATGTTAACAATTGACATTTATGTTCTACAGCGCATAGGGCCCGTAGCGAGTCCCTTCGTGAACCAGTTCCGAGAGGCAACGGCGTCGCCCGCGCCGCTCGCGCCGTCCACTCCGGCCACGCCCTTACCGCACGCATCCCCCGCGCCGCCGTCCCAGCCGCGCGTCATGCCGCCTTCGGTCCCGCCGCCGCCCCCGCCTCCGCCTGTGCCCCAGCCCCCGCTACCGCCCATGCCAGGGGCTTCCACTGAACATGAAAGGTAAGCTCTACCACTGAATTGAATACTACAGAACGCGCACTCTGCTCTTGAGGTGCAGAGCTAGAAGTACATTGGCGAACCCGCGGTTATTTTCAGTACAATCCGGATAGAAAACAAAGACAGACTTACGCGTTAGAAATGTATGGCAATATTAGGTATTCATAGCAGTTGGCACGAAGCGCTTGTGCAAGCTGAATTGAACTTTGTTGCATCGTAGCAAGAGTCGCTATTTATATAAATGTTTTCGCGAAGTCAGGGTTCTGTACTTGTTCTATTGTTTTAAAAAATGAAAAAATACCGTAACTTTTTAGCATAAGTTTAGAATTGTACCAGGCATCAATAAATTAATTACACAAAATTTTGCTTTATCCAGCTCCCCCATGGACGAATCGCGCGTCAAGCTTGAAACAGACGACGTTCAGATAAAGCAAGAGCAAGAAGAGGAGGAAATGGCCGGCGACAAGGGCAGGCGAGACGAAACTCACACGCCCATGGAACGAGAACCTCCCATGGAATTAAGACAAGAAATGAAAATCGAGGTCAAACCGGAGATCAAAAAGGAAGAAGCCGGCGAGACCAGCGGGTCTGAAGCCGACAAAACCAAACGCATCTTTGTGTTCAAACCCGAAGACCTGCGACAGGCGCTCATGCCTACATTAGAAAAATTAGTCAGACAGGATCCCGAGTCGCTGCCTTTCAGACAACCCGTCGACGCTACTGCCCTCGGCATTCCTGACTACTTTGACATAGTCACGAAACCTATAGACTTATCCACGATAAAAATGAAACTAGATAGAGGAGAATATAAAGACCCGTGGGAGTATGTTGACGATGTCTGGTTGATGTTTGACAATGCGTGGCTCTATAATAGAAAGAATTCCAGGGTCTACAGATATTGTACTAAGGTGAGCGATTTTTATTTCTAAATACTGTGAGTAGATTGCACAACATTTGTTATTGCATCACATTGTAATTCTTTGTTCTTGGTCGTGCTAGTGACGTCACTGTTGACGTTGTTGCGCAGATTAGCCTTTAAAATTGAATATAATGTACGAAAAATAAAATACTAACATTATTATCATTTGTTTTAGCTCTCTGAAGTGTTTGAACAAGAGATTGACCCTGTGATGCAGGGCCTTGGTTATTGCTGTGGCAGAAAATACACATTCAACCCACAAGTTTTGTGCTGCTATGGCAAACAGCTCTGCACTATTCCAAGGGATGCTAAATATTTCAGCTATCAGAACAGGTGAGATCTAGAGATATATTTTAAGCGTACCACACACACAGCAGATAATATGTCTTTTGAATAATAAATCTTGACAGATCGCACCAAATATATTTTGTAATTTATATTCGCTGTGTGGTCCTCCATAGATTTTGTATGGGTGCGATCTCAAAATTTATATTTCATAAGATATGTTTATTATCTGCTGTGTGTGTGATGGGCTTTACACACTACTTTGTGCTGGTGAAGTTAACCAAAACTACAATATAAATACAATTCTTATAATTAAACTTTTTAAATTTATTTGCACAAAGTTCTGTGATATTATGTGAAAGTATGTGATATATTGGTGTATCATTATCAATTATTGTTGTTGGAAAGAAACTCTCAAACTATGCAAATTAAAATGTGTGACTGTAAATTATTTAGACATTCTGGGTTCTGAGTCAACATGGAGAGGAAAACAGACCACTTATGGTTAATATGCCATGGCTATTACACTATTATCTTTCTCTCCTCTTCTCTCTCCTTGTCCTCTATCGCTATATCTCTCCCTTCCCCATCTCATTATTCGAAACTTTAAACTTGTCTATCTGAAAATTATTAATGCGAAAAATCTGATTTATTGGTTACTTGGAACCTTCAGTGTACGCATTTTATTTGTGGTTTTGAGCAGTTTCTTTTCTCTAATATAAATAAAGTTGTAAGTCCTATTTCATTTCTCATTATGTCTTGCATTGTTTTCGAACTTTACCATTCTACCTATAGTCAATTTTACATTGGGTACATGGCTGAGTGCAAATTCCAGGACAATCTAGCTATATTGGCCTAATTATTGACATCAAGATATGAATGCCACATTTTTAACAAATGGGGAACATACAATTCAGTACTCTAATGTCTGATATAAATGAGACATGACATAGACAGATTTTAGTGCTAATTAAATACTGAAGTTATAAAGTTTCTGGTATACATGTAATGGACAATAATCTTAAGGTCTATTTTATACCATTGTGCTGCTTCTATCCCTCATAATAATTCTCACTAAAGCTTTAAGGTTCCCCTACACTGGTGGGATAGAATTATGAAGTAACAGCTACTGCGAAAATACAATTTTTTAAATACGCCGATATTTTCCCCCAACCGATACTCTGAGCAATAATCACGCCAGTTGCCACGCTAGTGACGATTAGAATTAGAATATTTTAAATTTAAATTGGAATTTCACATTAGAAAATTTAATTTGAGACTCGTTTATAAAACCGTGATTCTCCTAAACATCGTATATTGCGTTGTATTAAGGCTGCTCCGCTGCTATGCCGCTCGTCAGTTTTAGGTATTGACGGGCGGAAAACGTAGCGCTCAAGCTTGTGTGCGTAGAACGCACACATTGAAAGCGCCACGCAGTGCGGGCCGCTCTGACACAAAGCGGTCAAAGTTTCGGCAAACATTTTTTACGTTTTAAAATTTATAACTTCGAAACGATTTTGTATTGACATCTATACCAATCTAATACCAATTCTGTAAAGCGGAAGAGTTTGTTTGTTTGTTTGAACGCGATATTCTACAAGTCGGATTTGAAAAAACTTCGCATCTTATTTATTTATTAAACAAAATGCACAGTTCTTAGTAGTAATAAATCGACTTATTTATGTTTCTTACAGCCAATGACGGATTTACATTTTTTAGAGTAAAACATATATTACGACAGTCACTAAGTAGGTAGTATAGGTTTTAGAGAAAAGTAAATAACAATAAGAATAAAAATAGTTACAACCAAGCACTTTCGTGGTGTGTGTGTGCAGCGTGTGTGTGTGTGTGTGTGTGTGTGCAGCGTGTGTGTGTGTGTGTGTGTATCTTTGCAACTTCATAACTTCGTATCTTCCTATCTTCGTAACTTCGCAACTTCGTATCTTCGTATCTTCGTAACTTCGTATCTTCCTATCTTCGTATCTTCGTAACTTATCAACTTCTCATCTTCGCAACTTCGTATCTTCGTAACTTCGTAACTTCACACCTTCGCATCTTCGCAACTTCGCAACTTCGTAACTTCGCAAATTCGTATCTTCGTAACTTCGTATCTTCGTAACTTCGTAACTTCGCAACTTCGTATTTTCATATCTTCGCAACTTCGTATCTTCATATCTTCGTAACTTATCAACTTCGCATCTTCGTAACTTCGTATCTTCGTAACTTCGTAACTTCACACCTTCGCATCTTCGCAACTTCGTAACTTCGCAAATTCGTATCTTCGTAACTTCGTATCTTCGTAACTTCGTAACTTCACACCTTCGCAACTTCGCAACTTCGCAAATTCGTATCTTCGTAACTTCGTATCTTCGTAACTTCGTAACTTCGCAACTTCGTATCTTCGTAACTTCGTATCTTCCTATCTTCCTATCTTCGTAACTTCGCAACTTCGCAACTTCGTATCTTCATATCTTCGTATCTTCGTAACTTATCAACTTCGCATCTTCGCAACTTCGTATCTTCGTAACTTCGTAACTTCACACCTTCGCATCTTCGCAACTTCGCAACTTCGTAACTTCGCAAATTCGTATCTTCGTAACTTCGTATCTTCGTAACTTCGTAACTTCGCAACTTCGTATTTTCATATCTTCGTAACTTCGTATCTTCGTAACTTCGTAACTTCACACCTTCGCATCTTCGCAACTTCGCAACTTCGTAACTTCGCAAATTCGTATCTTCGTAACTTCGTAACTTCACACCTTCGCAACTTCGCAACTTCGCAAATTCGTATCTTCGTAACTTCGTATCTTCATAACTTCGCAACTTCGCAACTTCGTATCTTCATATCTTCGTAAATTCGTATCTTCGTATCTTCGTAGCTTCGCAACTTCGTAACTTCTAGATACGAAGGTGCGAAGTTGCGAAGTTACGAAGATACGAAGTTACGAAGTTACGAAGTTGCGAAGTTACGAAGATAAGAAAATAGGAAGATACGAAGTTACGAATATACGAAGTTGCGAAGTTACGAAGTTACGAAGTTTCGAAGTTACGAAGATGCGAAGTTGCGAAGATACGAAGATACAAAGATACGAAGATACGAAGATACGAAGATATGAAGTTGCGAAGTTACGAAGATACGAAGTTGCGAAGATGCGAAGATGCGAAGTTGTGAAGTTACGAAGATACGAAGATACGAAGATACGAAGATACGAAGATACGAAGTTGTGAAGTTACAAAGTTACGAAGTTATGAAGATACGAAGATACGAAGTTCCGAAGATGCGAAGTTGCAAAGATACTAAGATACAAAGATACGAAGATATGAAGTTGCGAAGTTATGAAGATACGAAGTTGCGAAGTTGCGAAGTTGCGAAGATACGAAGATACAAAGATACGAAGATACGAAGATATGAAGTTGCGAAGTTACGAAGATACGAAGTTGCGAAGATGCGAAGATGCGAAGTTGCGAAGTTACGAAGTTACGAAGATACGAAGTTGCGAAGATGCGAAGATGCGAAGTTGCGAAGTTACGAAGATACGAAGATACGAAGATACGAAGATACGAAGATACGAAGATACGAAGATACGTAGATACGAAGTTGTGAAGTTACGAAGTTACGAAGTTATGAAGATACGAAGATACGAAGTTCCGAAGATGCGAAGTTGCGAAGATACTAAGATACAAAGATACGAAGATATGAAGTTGCGAAGTTACGAAGATACGAAGTTACAAAGTTGCAAAGTTACGAAGTTACGAAGTTATGAAGTTACGAAGTTACGAAGATACGAAGTTGCGAAGATGCGAAGATGCGAAGATGCGAAGTTGTGAAGTTACGAAGATACGAAGTTGCGAAGATGCGAAGTTGCGAAGATACGAAGATACAAAGATACGAAGATATGAAGTTACGAAGATACGAAGTTGCGAAGTTGCGAAGTTGCGAAGTTGTGAAGTTGCGAAGTTATGAAGTTACGAAGAAACGAAGATGCGAAGATGCGAAGATGCGAAGTTGCGAAGTTACGAAGTTGTGAAGTTACGAATATACGAAGTTACGAAGTTACGAAGTTTTGAAGATACGAAGTTACGAAGATACGAAGTTCCGAAGTTGCGAAGATATGAAGGTAAGAAGATACGAAGTTACGAAGTCACGAAGATACGAAGTCACGAAGTTACGAAGTTACGAAGTTACGAAGTTACGAAGATACTAAAATATGAAGTTATGACGATATGAAAAGATAAAGATATGACGATGACGATGATGATTGTGTTTCGCTCATCAAGCCCTTTCATTTGATACCCATATAAAAAAAAGTTCCATGGAATGGAACAGGTCCTGCCTGACTTCATCATCAGAACAGCATGGTGTTTCGCTCATCAAAAGAACAGCATTGTGTTTTGCTTACCAAGCCCTTTCATTTGATACCCATATCAATAAAAAGTTCCATGATCATCATCATCATCATCAGCATCATCATCAGCATCATCATCATCACCTAATCCAGATGATAAAAACATAAAATGACTTTAAAGCTTTATACGTGGATGTGCATGCTTCTGTACGTATACTTTACCTATAGGCACCTAGGTACTTACTACTTACCTATGCTGTTAGAAAATAGTCCATTTTTATGCCAGGCAAAATCTTTATCAAAAGATGCCTTACATCCTGTAATCTGATTTTATCGAAAATATGACATAGCACGTTTATGCGACCGCTTCTCATGTAAGAACACAGTCACGTGACGTCACTGGCTCTGCCACAGCTTAGCTAATAGTATTTACGCAATGTGACGTGCTCCCAGCTCCAATGGCCGCGGCCGTCTGACGATTTTTGGCAGTGAATCGTCCTTTTATTCATAGTAGCTACTCCATAGAAAAAATGTATGGAGAGTTTTATCTTCAACTTTCTTGCCTTTATTGTGTTGAATATAGCTACACCTACGAAAAAAAAAATAGTGCACAGGATAGATAAAATATTTAAGTTGTTGTTTTCGTATTTTTAAATTCAATTGAGTAATTTAGTGTTCGGTCAGGCTTAAAACCCCGCGCTCATATTTTGTGTACTTTGTCCAGTAATTTATTAAAAAAATACATAAAATATTGAAATATAAAATAGTGCACAGTGTAGATCAGTTCATTGGTAGTACTTAGAGTATGTTTTTCACTATCTTAATACGATTTGCTTTAAGAAAATCTTTAAAACGGTAAACCTCTATTTTGACAAATTCACCTCAGTTGGCTCTTAAACGCAGCAACTACAAGCTTGTAATCATTTTTGCTAGCATTGCGATAATTCTGTCGACATCTACATTATCGCACCAGTGTCGGTGACTCTAGGCTTTACATCCCTACCTTTGGTGTAAGGTTTTCATAAATAATCAAAATCAACGCGAGCTAAAAAATTTTAAAGCATGACTAGCTGCGCCCCCGCGGCGTTACCCGCGTAGTGATGATAATGAAAAGTAGCCTATAACCTTCCCAAAGAATTAAGCTATCAACTGCAGAACAATTTTTTAAATCCCGTTGGTAGTTCCACAGATTAGCGCGTTCAAACTAACAAAGTTTTTCCGCTTTATTATATTGGTATAGAAATCTCACTAAACTCTTACCCGGTTAAGTGAAATGCAATATAATATCAAACCAAAGTATACTGCGACAGCTTACTTAGATTATCTTACTATTGAAACATGAGCGCACAGCGCTATTGTTTGAAAACTTACAAGCTGTCTTGCAGTTGTGTTATAGGAGACCTGAATGTCTGCATGACTTATTATAATGCAAATGCGTAACGTTTGCAAAAAGAAATCACCTGCATTGAAACTTTGAAAATAATTGGATTTCGTGTATAAAATATGTAACACTTGAGTGCAGCTTTGTGATATAGACTGTTGTCTTTAAAAGTGAAAGATGTTATTTCTCAATGTATATTCCAAATCTGCTCTCAGTGGTATAAAAACTTTTTCAAAATTGTAATCCAACAAATAGTTAGCGTCTGATTTAGTTTCTGCTTGTACATCAATATTTGCGGCTACTAATTCCCGTCTACCCAAAAGTATTAATGACACTATTTGACATTCCTAAATAAATCAAATGCCGCCCGTTACTGCTCCAAGTATAGATGTAGATGCAGCTTAATGTCTTCTCTGTGTAGCTATATATTACTTCAATCGGTTTGACTACTCTCATTCTCAAGTGAAACTTGGTTACGCTATTTTAATTTTGTTATGAAATACAGTTCATAGACGAGGTTGCATTTGTATAATAATGAGATAGTCAAATCGCAACGCTAGCACCTCGCAACACAGCTGAGAGTGACTTGTGTTTCCATTGTATGTGTAACCCTTTTATGTTATCATTGCTTACTAATTTTCGCCCTCTCCACGCACGTCCTTGCCTGCACACCAACCGTTCCTGTTCACGCTTCATCACTACTGCTACGGATGAAAAATTATGATTAAAGTCTAAAAGCGTATGGGGTTGTGTCCGATAGATACACCTTCTGCCAGAAATGCTTCAATGACATCCAGGGCGACACGGTTACGCTCGGCGACGATCCGCTGCAGCCGCAAACGTGAGTGTAAACATTTAGTTTTCTGAATTTATTAGCTTATCATACAATTGCTAGAATGTATTTCATTTAAAACAGATATTAACTCGAGTTCATCCTTTCAGTGCAATCAAGAAAGATAAATTTAAAGAGATGAAAAATGACCATTTAGAACAAGAACCCTTCGTGGTTTGCATGGACTGTGGGAGGAAGCAACATCAGATCTGCGTACTTCACCTCGACTCGATTTGGCCCCAAGGCTTCTGCTGTGATAATTGTTTGAAGAAGAAAGTGGCCAAACGAAAAGATAACAAGTTCAGCGCGAAAAGGTTGCCTACCTCGAAACTCGGCGTTTATATTGAAACTAGAGTCAATAACTTCCTAAAGAAAAAAGAGGCTGGTGCTGGTGAAGTGCATATCAGGGTTGTTGCGTCTTCTGATAAGGTAATATTAAAAAAAAAAACCATTTTAAGAACAGTTCTAAAATTCAGAATCTAGTATCTTGTTGGTTGAATTTACATTGTACAGGCTTATCCCTATCACTAAATATTTTACCAAAAAATACAACTTTCATTCTTTCATTGATAGTTTCTATAATTTTAACGAATTTCGCTATTTCAGATCGTAGAAGTAAAACCCGGTATGAGAGGAAGATTCGTAGAATCGGGTCAGTTGTGTGCCGAATTCCCTTACCGGGCGAAAGCGCTTTTTGCGTTTGAGGAAGTCGACGGGATAGATGTCTGCTTTTTCGGCATGCACGTACAGGTAACTATTTATTTTCACAATAGGAACAGAAAAATCAACTTTTTAAAGAATTAGGAAATTTAATTCAATTACAATTTTCAGGAATATGGCAGTGAAAGTCCGTCGCCTAATACAAGGCGGGTGTACATAGCATATCTAGATTCAGTGCATTTCTTCCAACCGCGACAGTACAGAACTGCCGCTTACCACGAGATTATATTAGGCTACTTGGACTACGCCAAGCAGTTGGGCTATACAATGGCCCACATTTGGGCGTGTCCGCCGTCCGAAGGAGATGACTACATCTTCCACTGCCATCCGCCAGAACAGAAAATACCCAAACCTAAAAGATTACAAGAGTGGTACAAGAAAATGTTAGATAAAGGAATTATAGAGAGGATAATATTAGATTATAAAGATATACTCAAGCAAGCAATGGAGGACAATATCTCGTCTGCGGCGGAGTTGCCGTACTTTGAGGGGGATTTCTGGCCCAACGTTCTCGAAGAATCCATCAAGGAGTTGGACCAGGAAGAGGAAGAGAAAAGAAAGCAAGCAGAAGCCGCAGAAGCAGTGGTCAGTATCAAGTATCTTGTTAGTTGAATGTAAGGCTTTTATCCCTATCACTGTAAATATTTTACTGAAAAACACTACCTACTTTCTTTTCTATCTATATTCTATAGATTTTCTAAAGAGTTTGAAATTAACAATTCCTTTTAATGGCTTTTTAATATGATAAACTTTGCATGGTGTGTATGGTATGTTGTGAGACAATTTTAACATGGCTTTTAGATATTCCAGTCCTCTGAAGAAAGCGAACAAGGTCCTGATGGCAAGAAGAAAGGCCAGAAGAAGGCGAAAAAGTCAAATAAATCCAAAGCTGCGCAGAGGAAGAATAGTAAGAAACAGAGCGACCAGCAGCAAGGAAGTGATCTCAATGCAAAGATATTTGCAACCATGGAAAAACACAAAGAAGTGTTCTTCGTTATAAGGCTACATTCCGCACAGTCCGCCGCCAGTTTAGCAGTAAGTTATTCGGTGATAAACTTCAGTTTTATTATTCATAAACAGTGTTAGGCATGACTAATAAAAAACCCTGTTGTCCACAGCCAATTCAGGATCCCGACCCATTACTCAACTGTGACCTGATGGACGGGCGAGACGCATTCCTAACGATGGCTCGCGATCGGCACTACGAGTTCTCATCCATGAGACGCGCTCGCTACTCCACTTTGTGCATGTTATACGAACTCCACAACCAAGGCACGGACAAGTTTGTGTACACGTGTAACACTTGCAAGTCGCACGTCGAGACGAGATACCACTGCACCGTTTGCGACGATTTCGATCTGTGCGTTCCGTGCTACGACAAGGAGGGCCATCCTCACAAGATGGACAAGCTCGGGTTGGATATCGACGTGGGCACGTCGCCGGGTGACATGAAACAGGCGAACCCGCAGGAGGCCCGCAAGCTGTCCATCCAGCGTTGCATCCAGTCTCTGGTGCACGCCTGTCAATGCCGAGACGCGAACTGCCGCCTACCTTCCTGCCAGAAGATGAAGCGCGTCGTCACGCATACGAAGATCTGCAAGCGGAAGACGAAGGGGGACTGCCCGATCTGCAAGCAGCTCATCGCGCTGTGCTGTTATCACGCGAAGCACTGTCAGGAGACGAAGTGTTCCGTCCCTTTCTGCAGCAGCATAAAGCAGAAGCTGAAGCAGCAGCAGGTGCAGCAACGAGTGCAGCAGGCGAAGCTCCTGCGGCGACGCATGGCGGCTATGAACACGCGCGCCGCGCCGACCGCCGCCTCGCCGCCCCCGCCGCCCGCGCTCTCCTCACCACCTCCTTCCAAGCCACAATCGCACGCACTACCTCACAATGTCCAGAAGGCGCTGCAACAGGTTAGTCTCACTTATAAATCCACTAGCAGACGCCAGAATGGGCTACTATTTTTTTATCCCACAGGAACCGTAACCAAGCCATGACGGAAGCCTTTAGGCAGCCTAAAAACTCCGTCACCAGATTTGGCCACTTGCTCATGAACTTACTTTTTACGGGAATCGTCCATTGTTCCGGGATAAAAAGTAGCCTATATCCTTTTCCCGGTCATTATTTATCTATATTTTAAATTTCAGCCAAATCGGTTGAGTGGTTGTCGAGTTATAGAGGAACAAAAAAACCAGCTACTATAGTACATCCAAGCTTATGAAATAACCAATGTACGGACATGTGTGTTCAATCCCAGTACCACAATAAGGTTTTTAGCCTTTGCCCTATTTCCGGTCATTATTTATCTATATTTAAAATTTCGGCCAAATCGGTTCAGTCGTTGTCGAGTTATAGAGGAACAACACGGTTTTTGCTGTCGGATATCATTTGACCCTGTCTAATCACCAGGTGCAAGAGGAAGCGGCCCGGCAGCAAGCGCCGTCGTACGGCAAGCAAGCGGCGATGGGTCCCCCCGGCGGCGTGGGCGTGGGCGTGGGCGTGGGGGCGGTGGGCGCGGGGGCCGTGCGCGCCGAGTGGGCGGCGCGGTACCGCACGCCCGTGCCGCCGCTGCACCATCCCCACCACGCGAGGCTGCCCCACCACCACCAACAGCCGACGCATCCGCAGCATCCGCATCCACAACTACAGGTAAACACACATTATATACCGCGGTCAAACGCTTTCGAGCAAACAGACATTCAATGAGACAGATAATACCTACATTATTTAACACGCGGGAATTACTCACGTAAAAATATCGTCGATTTAAATACCGACAATGTCTCGATTCATCCGGAGAATCTTCATCTGAGTAAGGAGGGAGTTGCGGCAAGGTTACTTCTCGCCGGTCGCGTCTCACACTGAGACAGATATATGATCAGAGCGAGCACGAATTAGCTCTGTCACATCTCAAGAAGACCGAACGCGACGGAAGATAATGTGCTTGTTGAATGACTGTCCATTATATTTTACTAGCTGAGCCCGCTGTTTAAACCACCATTTTATTTAAAAGAAATAGCCTATGGCCAGGGGGGTATCACTCCGTAGTTTAGGTACGTTCGGCCGCGCGCTTCTACGGGCAAGCGTATGGCAGTGGGTTCCCACTTTCTGCTCGGCTCGCATGCTAGCCACCCGCATCGATTACCTGTTTTGCAACAAGTCGACAACCCGTCCGTGCCAGACAGCTACAGAGTTAGGTATGCGTTAAAAAGAGAGGCAATGTTTAGGTGAATATAGCGCTAGCTAGGCACTAAAACCGGCCTAAAAACTCATACGAACTAACTTTTGACGTGTTAGCGTCTTATAAATCGATGAACGCCGGCTGCACGCACGAAAAAGTATCACGTTCCGCCTGAGCCAAGCGTGTAAGCGAGAGCGCGGAACAAGCTAGAGAGAAGCACGATCGGCCTAAGCGTTCGGCATTTCATAAAAGTATGCAATTTTTCTATGACGTTAACACGTAAAATTATCGTCCGTAAACCGACTTTACAGACAACCAGTTTTTTTCAATAGTATTTCGTTATTCACACATGTCATCTCGTCTGTTGTGAATAACTAAATTATATTAGTTGTTTACCATCTTTCGTCTCCGCTTTGGTGGAGTCTCAGCCTTATGCTGAGGCCACACTACGGGGATATGGCAAATTATTTGCCAAATTTCGTACAGCCACAATACAGAATACCGGCAAATAATTTGCCATATCCCCGCAGTGTGGCCCCTGCATTAGAGACCGAAACTTAATATTGTTGTATTGTTGCAGCAAAGAGCACCAGTCCCCCAACAGCAACAGACGCAGCCGCAAGTCCATCAGAAGGCGTTACAGCAGCTGATGCAAACACTGCGCTCGCCCACAAGCCACAATCAACAGCAAGAGATACTGAACATACTCAAGTCCAACCCACCGCTCATGGCAGCCTTTATCAAACAACGACAGGTCAGTAAAGTAAATAGAGTCAATAGAGTTCAATTTGCTGAAAGGCACGATATTTTATCCAACGATATTTATGGCGAGTGTTTGATAGGTCGAACTGCTCTACCGCTTACGTTAGAGCAGTTTAACCGATCGTTTCTCATCTCGATGTTGTACATGTTAGGCCTACAGGCCAAAGTTGAGGCAGTCCGCTTAGCTTATAAACACTCTTCATAGTTAATTATTGTTTAAAATAATCCCCTCCCCACGTCCAAAGGAGAGCGCCGTAGGACAGGCTGCACCCGTTAACAGTAGCGTTTGTTATTCCAGTCTACTTTCCTCATAAGAGAGGGGGCACACGACGATTTCTGAAGCACGTTTGTATCGATACAAACGCGAACGGGGAGTGGGGCACTTGAGGTTTTTGAAGCGCGTTTTTTAGCAGCGCCTTCGGATCGCGTGTGTATCGATACAAACGCGCTGCAAAAAATGCAGTGTGTCCACTCCCTAAAATACTCTTGAAGGCTAACGGTAGCATTGAATATTCCAGAATGCCCAAAACCAGCAAGCGGCCGCCGGCAGCGTGGGCGCGGTGGGCGGCGTCGGTGGCGTGTGCGGCGTCGGCAACGTCGGCCTCGGCGGCGGCGTGCCGCAGCAGCAGCCGCAGCCGCAACTGCAGCACATGATGCAACCGCAGCAGCAGCAGCGGCTGCAGATGCATCAGATGCTGCCACAACAGTCACAGGTTTGTACAACATCCTCCAAGGGACTGATCTTCTGCCACGTCGTACGATCTCGTATGGGTAGATAGCTCTCGTAACTAGGCTTGTATAGGTTATCTGGACTGATAAGACCGAGTGCATATTGGTGGTCAATTCTGGTGACAATTTAACTTGCCCTCCGAAGCACGGAAGAGCTCGCCATTGTTACCGCGGCAAGTTGCCTTTGGACTGATGAAAATGGTTTTTCCTGAGTAGGGCTGACCATTGTCCTGTTTAGTATCTGCTTTTTATAGGTTGTGAATTCGTGCGGTGTGCATAGCTAAGCGTCTTCAGCGATTCGTGTATGTTTTCATGTAACACTGTCGTTGCAGGTCGGCGGCGTAGGCGGCGTCGGCCAGGTCGGCGGCGTCGGCCAGATGGGCGGAGTGGGAGTCGGCCAAGTGGGTCAGATGGGTGGCGTGGGCGGCGGCGGGTGGTTCAAGCAGGCGCCCGGCGGCATGATGGGCATGCGCGGCGCGTACGGTGGCGCGGCGGGCGTGGCGGGCGGCGTGGCGGGCGTGGCGGGCGGCGCGCGGCTGGCGGGCGGCGCGCGCTACGCGTTCGGCGGCGGCGTGGCGCGGTCGCCGCCCGCCACGCCCTCGCCGCGCCCGCCGACGCCCTCGGAGCTGCTGCTGCTGCGGCAGTCGCCCGCACCGCCGCAGCCGCACCCGCCGCCCGACGACCAGCTGCCCCCCATGACGCCTCAGGACCAGCTCACCAAGTTCGTCGAGCAGTTGTAGTGTACATAGCCGACGCGCCCCGCCGCTCTGCACATATAGACTATCGCGCCCGGGGCGCCCGTACCCTCCCCCACACCCCATCCCGAAAGCCCCCGCGCGACTCCCCTTCCCTATTTATTCTCGTTAACGCGCGAGGGACGTTAATTAAGTATTACGATGATCGAGCGCTCAATGTACAAATTGTAAATATGAGAGGAAGTATGTCCTTGTCCGCTTCTGCGTAATGTAAGTTGTTTGTAGTGTAGGTACATTATGATACTTATTCTGTTTATTGTAATTAAATCATTTTATAATATAATTATGTGATCATTATAAACTGTTGTTTCAGTTTCTTTTATACCCCACCGGTATAACCGGAAATTACCCCTAGACAGGTAGTTCTCAAACTATAGAGAAAAATAAATAGACAACTAAGGCCCACTTGCGCGAGTTAACCCGGGCTAGGTACTTTTTTAACTCTGATTGCTCATTGGACAACTAAAAAATAACTCTGGCTTGCGTCATCAAGAGTTGGTAGTTTTTAATTTTTAACCCACCGATGTTGGAGTTAAATCGGCTAAACCCGGGTTAGAATGTGAAAAATGGACAAACACTTCGTTCATCTTTGATCGGGCGGGTATATTACATCTGTGGTAGGTGCAGACATTTTGGACGCTTCCACCAAACCAAGAAACGTCGGTTTATTTAGCTCAGGATCTCGCAAGCAGGCCTAAGGAGCGCCCATTATTGACGATGAAATGAATTATGATCACGACTGTATGCGCAAGGCGCGGTAGACACCCATTATAGTGCTATAGAAGGGTCAAGGGAAACAAACGGGCATTTATGATCCTATATCTATGGAGGTAGTTAGAGGAACGTCCAAATACATAATTAGTACATGCCCACATTTTGCAGAAGTTAGCATTCCATACTTAGCAGGTTGCAAGCCCATCAACGCTATTAGAAAAAAAGCCAACTGGTTTCTTCATTGTTAAGCCGCTATCCCGACCTAAAATAGTCACTTCGTTAATATACCTAGATGAATTTCAAATGCGTTCAGACGCGACGCTTACGACGGCTGCACGCTTCGAAACACGACAAAAATGCTTATCTGGAAAAAATCGATATCTCCGTATTTTCACCCAAACAGAGCTCAATCTGCGGGGCTAAAATGAACAAATGAGAGTTACAGCGGGACTTAAAAGGCCACTTCAGCTGGATCATAATATGAATTGCAATAGTAGGCCGCCTCTTTTCATAGACATGAGTGACAAGAAAAAAACGTAATTACGAATCGTATTATGATTTTTGATTCTTGCGTATTAGCCTTTGTAGTATATAGCTTTGCGTATTATTCTTGTATTAGCCTTCCTGAAGAGAGAACATGTGATTTCCCAACAACTAATACGTTAGAAAGAAGTCATGCTCACTTGGCAGGCAAATAGCGAAAAAATACTAGGTAAGTACTAAGGTTTATCAGCACTTACATGTTACTTTCGTTTTCTAAATCTCGACCAGCACTACAGTGGTATTTGATAAAAAAATAAAAATACTATTCTCAATACATACAATATATTCTTTATGCATAAACAATACATACTTACAAATGCAACCGTCAGCTTTAACATTCAGATCAAACAGTTAAAACAGGAAAAGCTAAACAATGATTGTTCTAATGAAGGTCATTATAACATTAATTTTAAAACTCGTTATCTACTGCACATAATATAAGTTAAGATCATCATAAATAACATAAACTTAAAAAGGAGGTTCTCAGTTCTTCTACAGGTAGGTATGTTTCATGGTCTTATTTGTAAGAACGCTTAAAGTAGGTACATAAGTCACATAATATTATATTAAAATTTAGATTACTTAGTTATTTTTTTATCAGAAAAAGTTAATTCAAAGAAGTAAGTTATCCTTCTGCTGAAGATTTTAAGACAACTCCTTATTAAATTTATTTAATTTGTTAGTCTTAAAAATATTGTATAGAGGTGCTATGGCTAGTACAGGTAAAAAAGAAGATTTTTTAAGTAGATTAGTTTGCGAAACATGCACATAACTCTTCGAATTTTATTTAATTAAGTATTGAAGTTATTTTTATTAACTTCTTACTACCTCTTATATCTTATGTCACCTTTTTAACATCTAAACAAAATTAACAAAGAATACGAGTACTTTATCGAACGCAATAATTTAAGCCATATTATGTGTGATTTGTACTAAGTTAAAAAGTCTTATGTGAAGATTAAGGTTCGTTAGTTCCAAACAACAAATGCATTAAAATAGATTCCTAATTAAAACACCCGAATATCACAATCACCCGACACGATAAGAAAGGAACAAACATAATAATAAAACGTGTGTCCAAATAAAAGATTACAATATTACAAAACATAGGTATTAATTACATGTATTATGCACATTACCTTTTTTTTTGTAAATTTTTCATTTCTTGCAACAACATTTAATATTAAAAAATACACAAAAGGGGTTTTATTTTTACTCTATGATTATTTGATTCAAGTAGGTACTTATAATAGGTAACTGAACCCTTTATTCATGCAAAAAGGTTCTGATGTAAAGCATTTTTTTCTAATATAAACAATAGTAGTTTTAAAAGTCGTAGCAGTTCATGAAATTTCCCTGCAGAGGTAAAGACATGTAAATGAAATGAATGATTGCATGTGAAAATAAACCAATTATGATAGCGAATATATTGCTCAATAATAACTCGAATCGCCCCATTAAAGGAATGTGCATATAATTTCATTATTCGATCTTACCCTTCCCCCTTAATATGCCATCATCAGTCTTTATAATTAAGAAAAATATAAAAGTAATCCAAATTCCGTAACAGTTCAATGACATATAGGTAACTATAGAATTTATACACCTCATTGCTTTAGGCCTTATTACCAACGCCTAAGTACAAAAATGCTCGTATCTATTGCGTTTTCGAAAATAAGTATGAAGTAATGTGAACATTTAAGCAATTTAAAACAAATGTTGTTGACATGTAAGTAAATCTGAAATACACAAAAAACAACATAAACGTACGTTTTACTTCAGATTTATTTTTTATTAGCTGCGTCCTGCCTAGTTATTAATTTTTTCAAGTATTTTTTACTACACAAAAAGACAGACTGGCATCATTTATTTTAAATTGGGCCAGAATAAAAACCGATTTTCTATGTAAATACAAGAACGTATTTTAGATATTTTACCTTTCCACATGAAATTGTTTTGCATTACGTGTAGATATCAGACCTCCAAGCCAACTTTTTAAAGGTATGTTGAACTCTTTCGATTAAGTCTTCGAGACCGATTGATCGAAAAGGTGTGAAAAGAATTTGTTCGTCGTATTTATGTAGGCTTCTATGTTTAGTTCTACTGGACGGATTATGACGCGGTTTCCATCAAGAAAAAGATCACTCGTTTTGATGCAAGCGAGGTAAAATGCAAAGCCGTGTAAATAAGCCAATTAAACTTTAATATTAAAAACTTGATTTGTTCGGTCTAATTCTGACTGGATGACGTTCATAATAATACTTTGAGTGCCAACCGGTGTTTTTATTCTAATATAAAATGATTTACTGTGATTCGCTAATATCAGCGCAATTCCTGATGAAATTCAAATTAAATTGAAAAGACGGCGACGTAAAACTTGCGCTCATAAAAAAAAAAATAGTAGGTGCCAGCGCGATGTCAAGAGTTTTGTGAGCTCTAGTTCATCCTGTCGAAAGCAAAACACGGCATCAAGCAGGTCGTATCGGCAACTTTACAAAACAAAACCTCTGAAATGGTGCACTTACAAGGCCTAGGTAAACATTGACAATAAACAATTTTAATGCAAGGGGTTCGGTAGTTCAGTTGTCCTTCTTCTCATCAGAGGGCGTGTTGGTCGAGGTGTCGGTCTCTTCTGCTTCTTCGTCGGAATAATTCGTGGGCTCTTCGCCGGGTTTCAGGAGTTTGCCTACGAGATCATACTTCTCTGTAATAGAGAAAACAATTAAATAATATTTTGTGTAAATGAGTAATGGTGTTTTTCTAATACTAGTACAAGAGATAACTGGAGGTCAGTGAGCCTAGCATGCGCATTATGCGCAACGTGAAAAATGCAAAATGACAAAAATACATCTGCACTCTTGAGGTTCATTTCTGTTCAAAACTCCGAAGATCCTCGACAGATCCACACCAAGTTTTCATGGCACCAATCGGAGTATACCCTTTCAAATAAAAAAAGAATTTTCTAAATCGGTCCAGGCATCCTAGAGCAATCGAATAAGTATACATTTTAAAAGAAAAAAAAAAACATTCCGACGAACTGAGAACCTCTTTTTTTTTTGAAGCCAGTTAAAAAAGAGTTTAGCGTAATTTGTCGCCACCAAGCGCTTTGCGCCCTCTTTAGCCAAGAGCATTTTCACAAAGAAGATGAAATTTCACAGAGTAAATCACTGTGCCTCATCCTGTCGCTACACAGCAGGCCACCTATTGGTCAAAATGGCTTTAAAAAAACTGGTTTTAAAACTTGATTACTTCGACTCGAAAGAAGAAGTGTGCCTCAAATAAAAGTAAACAAAATATCAATCAAAATTATTCAAAAGGTGTAAAGGTACAGAAAAAATCATTGTATAGGCTTCTTGACAAACAGAATTCACTCAAAAATATTTTGCTGTTCCTGTTTTTTTTATATTGAAAAATTTGCTAATTGTATTTTCAGAAATGGTTAAAGGTTTTTTTAAAGAAATTGAAATAAATTAGTAACAATTCTATACTTAATCAATTTTGTTCAACATGAAAATGCAAACCAGATTGACACAGAGCCTTTAGCACGAGTATGCACAAAGTCTACTATTCGATCCGTGACTGTAGTTTAATCTCTCAAATGTATTGGGATTTTAGTTCAGTCAAGTTACCACTGGAGGCGCTGCACCGGAATCCCATACATTTGAGAGCCTTTACTACAGTCACGGATCGAATAGTAAACTTGTGCATACTGGCGATCGAGGCACTGAACATTATTGTGAGAGGAAAGATAAAAGTAGTTTGATCAGGTGCTTGCATTCAGCACATTGGCAAATACCTACATCAGATAAGATGATAGATAATGATGGCGCATAAAATATCATAAGATAGAAACGTCTTTATCAAAGCTTAAAAAAATGTGTGCAAAAATATTTTTTTTTTGGCAACAAATGATTCATGCATTGATTATGAAAATGATAAAGCATAAAAGCCTAAATTACATTAGATATTATAAATGGAAATGTAATGACCATCATAATGCTATTTAATACTTGGTTAAGTCATTTGCTATCATGGCTTATCGTTGAAGGGTGTACCCACACCTTACTAAGATAAAAATGTATTTTACAGCTGCAAGAGGTAGATAACCTTTTAGCGATAATGTTATTGATTCGATCAGTTTTTTCTCACATAAGTAGTTATAATAAAATAATGTTATGTTAACATGGACGGCTGCTGAATGGCTTAAATTGCTTGTGTTCCAATGCTGGGCATAGTCTCTTTCAATTTGAGACACAAGACCTTCCCAATCCCACTTCAAGCATGGAGAAAAGGCTGACATTTGTCATGCCAATTTGTGGTTCCTTAACAAAATTAATATCACAGCAATATACTACATTATTTTGATTCGATTCTGAACTCTTTGGGCAGTAGTCTTGATACAACAAAATGAAATGAAATTGTGTTTGAAATACATAACAGACTAACACTACACCATGTAACAGTGCTAATGAAGCAATTTATATTGCAGTTATAATTGACCTCTAATAGAATCCCAAGTACATTTCATTTAGTAAAGGTCAATTAAACTAGCTCACACTTTTTTTATTTACCTCTGAATTGAGCCTCCCACTCTCTAACAGATTCCATCTCCATTGAGTTCAAGTCACTGAGGTCATCATACTCCTTGTCTGAAGAGGTCACAGAGAATGTGGCCAGGCCTCTTGATGCATCTTTGCCACCAAAAGCTGCATAAGGACCTCCTGAAAATCACAAACTCTTTTAGAATTCCAAGTAAATAGGTACCTATTTACTTTTTACTTGTTAGTGTATTGTAGTAGTGATTTAGAATGCGTAAATTTCCTAATTAAATTTGTATGCAATGTAAACAATGGATTCTGAGCAAAGTCGTGAGTCACTAGGTGTCAACTCTATTTATAAACAGCGACATATGCAAATGCACTCACCGGGTCCGTAGATGCGGCGTCCTCGAGTCACGTCGAATATCCATCCGTTGACCGCGATAAGTACCCGGCCGTCTGGCTGGTTCCCATCGTACTGCCGCAACTCTGCGACCATCATGTCCTTCCGAAGCCTCGGAAGCTCATCGTACTCCGCTTCTAAGGGGCTGGCAGTAAATCTTCTTACAATTTTGTAAATCAATACACTAATAATTACGAACAATGTAATGTTCAAAGGGGATAGACTGTCTTCCAGCAGTCTTGTGATTCTTTCTTGACCATCTGGGGTATCGAACTCAGTTGTTGAGGAATCCATGGTTGCCGATCCGAAGACGAAGAGTCCGGAGCAGAACGTCCGTTTTTCAAAAAGCGCACTGGGATTTTTATAAAAACTTCAGAAGAAAACGCCATTCACTGCATACAAATACAACCAAAAATTAGGGATGTTCGATACGATACGATATTTTCGTGTATCGATACAATGGCATACGATACACCCGATATTTGTATCGATACAATGGCATACGATACGGCGTATCGATACAACACATGCAAGGTGTATCGGATCGAAAATATCGTATCAAATTATTTTGATAACGAATTGTTTTGACTTGCAAGTTACCCGGTTAAAAGGTGGCATAGGTCCTATTTCCGGTCATTATTTATCTATGTTTAAACTTCAGGCAAATCGGTTCATTGGTTGTCGAGTTTTAGAGGAACAAACATACGTCCAAACTTTCGATTTTTTTAATATTAGTTTGATATGACAAAACACCTTTTTTGACAGTTATAACTACGCACATTTTCGTAATAGTGCACATTATTAAAATAAAATATATTTTTTTAATTATTAAAGTACCTGCATAATTTGTCTTGATTCGATACTGTATCGATACGATATATCGTATCAAATGCCATGTATCGATACGCGTATCGATACAATGCGTTACGATATATTGCGATACGAAATATCGATACAATCCGAAATATCGAACATCCCTACCAAAAATCAAAATCTACCTTTTTTTTTATTTCATGGCTACATGGCTACTGTACTGATTGATCTACCTACATGTCCAAAGTTTGACACTGACATAACTAAAGATTTGACGTTGTCAAGGTTTTATTCCACATTCCATTCCTTTTTGGACATTATTTTTTTTTTTTCGGAAAAATAACATCCGTCAGATCCATTTTGACAAGGGAGCTCTCTGTACTGTAAATAACCTCTTCCTTGCTTGTTTTGTTTTGTTGGCGTTTTTGGTTAACCGACTGAGGATGAGGAGTTTGTTTGTTTTATCGTAGCTTAGCTAGCCCTAGCCGAGCCGTGTAGCATTTTTTGATCTGCGGAGTGATTTAAATGCAATAAATAATCGTTTCCTAGTAAAATATTACATACGCGGAAGTTTTTATTGGTATAACGTTCATCACGTAAATTAGGTTCGAAATTGCTATCAAAATTTGAGTAGATTGCTAATAACATACCATGAAAGAACCACGGTCAGACTTATGTTCCCGATATATTCACATATTCATTGTGGTTTCATGTTACTGGTACGTATTTATTAAATATCCTTACCTACTACCTCTACTTATATTTTGGCTCTAAAGTTCCTGTGCTGTGTTTTATGACCATGGAGATAAGCATGCAATTGTACACTAATTGCACTTATCTATGATAAAGCCTCATTTTAATTTCAGGGTTGTTTCAATAGCTACAGTATTTGTGAATAAATCATTGCTGAGCAGTCAAACTGTTGCTTTGGAGGCTCCCCTCTTCATCACCTGGTTCCAGTGCATTGTCTCATTCACGATATGCTCTCTCTTGAGTACTTCAGGAGGTATACCTGGAGTGTTTGTCTTTCCTAAAGGTTCACCATGGCAATTCGACACTGTAAGAAAGGTAAGTCCAAAGGCAGGCTGGTAGTTATAGCTTTGTTATGGGGGTTTGGGGGTCCAAGAGTTCCAAAAGACAAAGATTGATGACTAGTTTTCCCCTGAACTTAAAAAAATCAACTCGACAAATACTTGCTAAGGGGGGGTCTGGACTGGACCCCCTAAACACCCTCTTATATATAAGAATATAAGAATATTATATAAGAATATACGTCCATGTCCAAAGGAGATTGGTTTTTAAACATACAAACTCCAAACAGTGAAGAAAACTGGTAGACAGTTAGCCAGTATTAAAAATGATGATAAGCTGCAATACTGTCACATAGAGAATGCAAACGGTTATCTTGTAGTGTATAATATTTAGATATCTGATCTCTATGCATTCCTCATAGACAATTTCAAAGAATACCTAATGAGCTAAGAGACTGCATAAAGTCTCTCAGATTGATTGATTTAACTATTGTATTATTGTACTACTTTCTTTGTTCTGCAAAAGAGAGCTGTCAGAGGCATTTACAGACTTGGGCCAAGGGAAAGCCTTCGTAATATTTTTAAGGAAATTGACATCATGACTATGCCATCATTATATATTTATGTTAATTTAATTTACATTCGGAAACGTATTAATAGATTCTCAAAAAAATGTGACTTTCATAACTATGAGACAAGAAATAAGAACAAATTGATTTTACCAAGTACTAGACTAGCAAAAATAGATAAATCTTTTCTCAGGAACTGTGCCAGGTTCTATAATGTACTACCTATAAGTATCACTAGCTTAGATGAAACAGAGTTTAAGAATAAAATTAAGAAACTTTTGACAAATAATGCATATTATGATATTAAGGATTTTCTCTCAGACTGTGAAAAATTTAAATTAAGGACTGGGAATGATGACTGTCTATAAACTTATTGTTTTTAATATGATATTTTATCAAGTTGTTATATTGTTATGTATGTAGAATATGCCTACATAATCATATAAGTTATAAGTAGTTATTATTATTTACACTACATTGTAAATTTGACGTTCCAAAGTGCAATTTAATTTGTCTATTGTGAAATAAATGATACTGAATACTATATAAACACATTCCCTGCCCAGCCAAATGTGGGTCTCCTTCATTAATAAGCAGAATTACACCTATATCCAACAAAATGTTATAGTAATACAGTAATGTGTTTTCAAACTGCTAATTAAGTGGCTTGATAAGAAAGCAGGCCACATCCAATTATCTGATTAGCTTTATTTGTCTAATGATTTCATTTGATCGATAACTGTTAAATATAGATTATCATGTTACTAAAAATGTTAAAAACCTAGAAATAAATGGGATTGCATCACATCCTGTCTATTATCTATACCTAGCAGCGCCCTCGAACACGCTAATCTTAGGAACTATCAGTCCGATTTGAAAAATTCGTTCTGCATTTGAAAGCTAACTCTTGAAAAAGGTTATAGGCTACTCTTCGACACCGCGAGGGCGCTGCCAGTATTAGTATTAAGACACTTGGCTTGCTAAAGCCTTTACAATCCAATATGACTCCTGTAGCGTTACTTCACAGTAATACATGAAATTCCCTCAGGAAACACATTTTTTTTGAATAAATATACTTAGTTGATATACCTATACTTACACAGCGTTTATATTTATCATATTTGGGAACTGAAATTTAGATTTATAATATTAAAATATTTGATAAATTTTTAGGTCATACCTCTATCATTGATGTTTACACTGATGATAGCAACCAACAACCTTTGCCTGAAGTATGTTGGGGTACCATTCTACTATGTAGGTAGATCTCTTACTACGGTCTTCAATGTTGTCTTCAGCTGGGTGCTACTGGGACAGACCACTTCATACAGATGTATATCATGCTGTGCCTGTATTATTTTTGGATTTTATCTTGGTGTGGATCAAGAAAGTTTACTTGGTGAGTATTACAAGCAAATTAAATCCATTCATCAACTAGAAAAAATCTACTGATCTTCAAACGTCTGAACAGAACGATCACGTCACAACACAGTTTTCAAACAAAGAAAAACCGCATCAAAATCGGTCCATCCGTTCTGAATTAATAACATAGATAGACAGACAGACAGACACAATACAAACATAATTGTTTGTCTAAAAATGTGCCTTGATCATGGACTGCTGATTAAGTGTTCAGATGTGGTATTACATTTTCTAAAAGCTACTAAAATTATTGAGCCTTACATCATTGGCATAAACCAATTCTCGCTCAAGGTTTCATTTGTACCTAGTACCTACCCGGTAAAAAGTAGGTACCTATATTATGTGCTATTCCAATGAAATGTGATAAATAATCGATGGAACTGGTGAATTGTGGTTTAAATTAAACTTTTACCTTTTCACTATCAGTATGTACCTACTAATAAATATATTTGTACTTTTTAGTTTCCTTAACTCTCCTGAATTAAAAAAAATATAATAATAAGTAGGTACCTACACATATAACTTTTGAAACTATCATGGTTACGAACATAAATATTGTTATCAACGTTGTTAATATCGGGAAACAACAAAACTCAATAATCATGGTAATTATCCCGTTGATAACAATACCTACACATAGTTTGATAAACATGCAATTCTGATTAATTAACACAAGCTGCGCCCGCGTCGTTCGGCGCGGCGGAGTGATGATGATGATGATGAAAAGTAGCCTATAACCTTCCTCAAGAGTATAGGTATAAAATGCAGAAATAATTTTTCAAATCCGTCTGGTATGCCTGAGATTAGCGCGTTGAACCAAACAAAGAAACATACAAACTCTCCGCTTTAATATATAGATATTGGTACTAGCAGCGCCCTCGCGGCTTTGCCTCCGTAATATTTTCCGATGGTAATTATGTTGATGATGATGAAAAGTAGCCCTTTTCAAGAGTTTAGCTATCAATGCTGAAATAATTTTTCAAATCTGACTGACAGTTCCTGAGATTAGCGCGTTCAAACGTTTGATCGAAAAAAACAAACATACCGTTTTATTACGAGTAGGTGTATTGGTTATATTGGTATATTGGGTATATTAGGTATATTGGGATAGGTTGTATACCTGCATAATTAAGAGAAATATTCAATGAAAAATTTATAGAACCTTAATGATTGTTTTCAGATTCATTCTCATTGACTGGAACGATTTACGGCGTAATAGGATCCCTAATGCTATCATTATACTCGATCTACACCAAAAAAGTTCTACCGAGTGTCAACCAAGAGATATGGCTGTTATCATACTACAACAACGCATACTCAATCATATTGTTCCTGCCTCTGATTATATTAAATGGAGAAGTAACGGTTTTGATGAACTACACCAACTTTGATAGCACGTACTTTTGGATGCAGATGTTCATTGGTGGGATTTGCGGATTCGCTATTGGATATTTCACATCTTTACAAATAAAGGTAAGCAGTGTTGGCAGAGTGGTATAGTGCCTCGACTATCGATAGGTCATGGGATTCGAATCCCGGCCGTGCAACAATTTATTTTTGTTTTCGTAAATTCGTATTGAGATTCGACGAGTTATTTCAAATAACTCGTCGAATCTCAATACGAAATTAAACTAACTTATTTGCAATATGCTATGACAGACGGACACACTACACGTGTGACCCAGTGTACTAAAACTTTCGTATTGTCTTAAATCTCATTCATTTTACTCTGAAGACAGAAGAGAAAATTGTATAATTGGGATTTATAACGTCAAAAGAAAGCAGGGATAACCCTTCGACAAATACTGATACAGAGTGGGCACACAATGTTTTTCGTAGCGCGTTTGCATCGATACAAACGCGTTGCGAACCCGCTGCTCCCTTGATCTTAAGGGAAAAATAGCGGAGCTGTGAAAGTTCCTTGCGATACGCTCATATTATTGGACTAGCTGCGCCCTCGTGTCGTTGCCCGCGTAGTGTTGGAACATGGTGATGATGATGATGATGATGAAAAGTAGCCTTCCCCATGAATTAAGCTATCAAATGCAGAAATATTTTTTCAAATTCGACTGCTAGTTCCTGAGATTAGCGGTTTCAAACAAACAAGCAATCAAAAAAAACTCTTCCGCTTTATAAATTGTGTACATTTTTGTTGCAGGTTACATCACCATTGACCCACAACATCTCAGGCACAGCCAAAGCATGCGCACAAACGGTAATTGCCACTCAGTGGTACAACGAGTCTAAGAACACTCTTTGGTGGTCGTCCAACGTGATAGTTCTGGCTAGTAGCGCCTTCTACGCGAGATTCAAACAACAGGAGATGGAGGAAAAGTCACGACGACCTGTACCCGAAGAGAAAAGGAGCTTAGTATGATGCTAGTAGGTAATAAAATAGTGCATTTAAAATGACTGTTCCTTGGTGCAATTTTTATTGTCGCTTAAACGACAGTGAGCTAGATATAAAACGAAATAAAGACATGGTTTGTTGTAAGATTTCTGCATTCCTAATCTAATTTGATTTATCACAAGTTTAAAAAGTATCTTTTGACGCTTGTTCAAAATGATTAACAAACGATGTACTGATCGGAATATTTTCGTGGTTTCTTTGTTATTAATAAATTATGCAAGTTATATTAGGTATGTACATTGAGTAGGTACCTACTTATAAATGTGTCGCCAGTCGCCACTGGTTGTTTGAGTATTTCGGATCGACGTGTGATCTTAACAATCTAGACAAGTTAATTTGAATATTTTTATACTTTGACACCAAAAATAAATTATTATATTCATCTGGATCTATGATGTGATTGTATAGTTCCAAGCCATATATTTTATCCCAGTTAATTATAAATGAAGTGTTATTAAATGAGACCCATTCAGTGTATCTGTATGTTTTTGTTCTTATACTGTAACCCATAATTTTTATATGTTTAAGGCGTGGCTTGTCAGAATTATTTTGCGGGTACTCACTTGGTCTTGGGTATTGGCTTATGGCGAAACAGTTTGGGGTTTCATATCCTGCCATTAATGGTTTAAGACTTTTGCCTTCGAAGCATAATTTACTCTTGTCGTTATTGTTTATACACTTTGGTATATCTTGGCCCAAATTTGCGAGGCTTACTAAAGTCGGGAATATGTCTATCAGTTCTACAGGGGAGTGAATCGTTTTTGGAGTTAGATTCGGTGCGATGAAAACTAGGGGCACTCTTAATGCGACGTCAAAGTTGCTGTATTTCGCCCATAAACCATTCTCTCCAAGTGACCAACCTGCAAAGATTTATTTCCATTAATAAGATCATCATAACTTAGATTCTTATGAAGTAAACTTCAGTCAATTGAGTTGTACCTATACTAAACGATCTACCCTGTATTTTAATTTAACAAAGATTTATTTAAATATGGGATTTAACTGGGTTAGAACTAGAACGTTTAATCATGACACAGATCAGCTAAAATATAAACCAGTTAAATTAGATTTACTATACAAACCATGGTCACTAGTAAGGACAACAGCAGTTTTCTTCAAATCCACATAACGTATTAGCTCGCCAATCAAAGCATCAATATAGCTTGCGGCCGCAAAGTAATTTTGTCGTATTTTTAATGTCCATTTCCTTGGCATTGTTCCTAGCGGAAACGAGATGTTCAGTCGCTTGATGTCATGTCTACTTCGAATATCGGTCCATGGATGCCAGGCTACTAGGGGCATTCGCTTCGGCATGCTCGGAAATCTAGGAGGATCCACTTTACTGATAGGGACATTACCTGGAAGATATTTATTTTTGATTACGAAGCGCTCTGGCGTAGGTTGCTTAGATATTCTTGTGATAGATCGTTGATGTAAGCAACGTCTGAGGGTGAGGGGGTCACAATTTGGATAGGTGACCGCTAGTGGCATTACCAACTGAACGCTTCCGTGTTTCGGAGGACACGATAAATTGTCGGTCTCAGCTTCCCATGAGAGCGGCCTAAAAACTCCGTCACCAGAGTTCACCACTTGCTCATACGAACTCACTGCTACATAATGATAATTTTTTTTCAGGCATTAAGTAGGTATACCTACATCTGAGCTACTTACCTAAAATTATCTATAAGTAAGTGCCTACCAATAAATAAAGCAGAAGAGTTTGTTTGAACTCAGGAACTATTACACCAGTTGGATTTGAAACTATTGCACCAGTTGGATTTGAAAAATTCTTTCTGCATTTGATACTAAACTTTTGGTAGGTACTTTTTATCATTATCATCATCACCATCACTACGGGAGCTACGCCGCGAGGGCGCTGCTAGTCATAGAATAATAGGTAGGTAGTGGGGCACGTACACTAGAATGCTGTTTTAAACTATAGTCGTATTGCTCATTATACGGACTAAAAACAAACTAAAATTGAAGGAAAAAATGTCATTTTTCATATATTTTTAGTCCGTAGGTATAATGAGCAATACAACTATAGATAAATAGATAGATAGATAGATATTTTATTCATCAACACAATACATTTGACTGCTAAATAGTGTCTTAAAGCCTATGTTAGGTTTGACTAGACACTAGGGTTCTCTTAACACATAATCTGGATTTTAAAAATAGGAGCAGACACACGTTCTTTCAACCTTTAAGTAGTTAGGTATATGTATAAGCTAAATAAGAAGCTAGCGCGCACAAGGACGTCCTTTCATTACAAATTCGCAAAGCTTTTCTTATCGGTGAAACTATTTAATAATCTACTCGTCAGCTGTGCGTGGCTGTGCGGTGCGGGTCATTAATTAGTAGTGTGTGCAGTTACCTGCGCACGCACACAGCGGCGTACGGGGCGTATAAGTACCTAGGTACCTTATGAAATTATGATTAAGCATCTTTGCTGCACTTACTCAGAAATTCCCATGGGAACTTAAGGGGAATGTGAGGCTTGTGAAACCCAACAGCCAGAAAATAAGGTCTGCTGTTATTAGATCTCTCTTTGAGGATACTGACAGCAGCCTCCAAACTCTCTAAATCTGGCAATGTATGTCCAGGCTGAAGCCTTACGTCCACTGGACAGAGGAGATTGCTTTCAAGTTTATTTGTGTGAATATCTTTGCACACTGCGGCATCTTTGTATAATTCGGAAGGAGGGTGATAAGGGTAGTGTGACCAACTATGCTGGTAGTCGTCAGTGAAGTTGGAGCTTGGACCAGGATGGAACACTTTGCCCACGGAAAATGTTTCATAACCGTTCTCCTTGAAGAATTGTGGTAATGTGGTGAAATTTCCTGCTGTTTCACGCCAGTAACTGTAGAAATCGTATAAGCGGAGAGAATCCGGACGACGACCTGTTAGAAGAGAATTTCTGCTTGGAGCGCAAAGCGCTTGCTGCAAAGAACGGAGTTGATAAGATAAACGAAAGGTCTGTAGATACCTAGGTACTATAGTAGGTATTGTTAGGTAATTGAATATTTTAAATTACTCACCTGAGCATAGGCATGTTTAAAATTAACGCCCTTTGCTGATAGTTTTTCTAAATTAGGTAAGTGAATATTTTCGACCGATAGATGGCGTAAATCGTCAACAATGATGAATAATACATTGTGCTTTACATTATTTGAGGCATAACACGTTTGTTGCATTGAGAACAAGATAAGAAAAGTAGTTTTTAACATATTTTGTGTTTTATCTTAGAGCAGTGAATGAATGGCCGAAGCGTGATCAAGACTTTCTTTAGTTAAACACCTAGGGCCTTACTTATGAAAGATGTTTATAGTGAAACACTGTTTAAACAACGTCCTGTCTTTATTTGTGGATAGTGACAAACAGAGACAGGACGTTGTTCAACCAGTGATCAACTTTAAACATCTTTCATAAGTAAGGGGGCTAGAGTGCGCGTCAGCACTCAAGTCCTACGGCAAAAGCGGGAACTAGTTGTGTTAGATAACTTTATCTATAAATTTTAAGCTCTTCTAATTACGGTTGTTCAGTTGTTCGGTGTGTAGAATTAACGATACAAACTTAACTTGCATTGTTCAAGCCTTACTTGGGACAATTATTACTAAATTTTTTACCAAAAGTGCACCACACACACAGCAGATATTATATCTTATGAAATATAAATCTTGACTCTTGACAGATCGCACCAAATATATTTTGTAATCTTTATTCGCTGTGTGTGGTGAGTAGAGTGGTCCTCAATAAAATTTGTATGGGCCTTTATGATCGCCCCCAGATTTATATTCTTATGAATATTATCTGCTGTGTGTGTCATGGGCTTGTCATGGGCTTGGCATAGCCCAGTTCTGCGATAGCAGCGCCCCGCGTCTATCGGACTTCTGCTTCGAGCCTAAAGAACGACTTCTGTGGTGGCGCGTACTCATAAAAAGTAGATTAGCGTGGAATGAAACGTAAAATTATTAATAGTAGAGTAGGATTCAGCATTTAAGTCTTACGGCAAAAGCGGGAACTACATACATACATACATACATACATAAAATCACGCCTCTTTCCCACAGGGGTAGGCAGAGACCACGGATTTCCACTTGCTACGATCCTGACACACCTCTTTTGCCTCATTCACTCTCATCACATTTTTCATACAAGCTCGCCGGTTTAGGGTACTTTTGACCTGGCCTTTCTCCAAAACATCACCAATCTGATCCAGGTATGTTCGCCTAGGTCTTCCCCTTCCTGCTGTTCCATTCACACTCGCCTCATACACTTGTTTAGTTAAACGACTTTCATTCATCCTCTCTACATGCCCAAACCATCTTAACATGCCTTTCTCAATTCTTATCATTATATCTTCTTTCACTCCATAGCGGGAACTCATTGTTCTATTTACTTTAAGCTCTTTTAGTCAAGGTCGTTCAGTTGTTCTGGTGTGTAGAGCTAACGAACGTACAAACTAGCATAATTATTATTGTTCAAGCCTTATTTGAGCAATTAGTAAGTTTTTACATTAACCTAGTTCTGCGATAGCAGCGCCCTGTCTATCGGACTTCAGTGCTGAATCCGACTCTAGCATAGTCCACCACACACACACACCACAGCCTCACTCACTCATGCATGAACGCAACTAGCTAGGAGTGGGGGTGTATTGTCATTTTGTTAGGCATGGGTAATATACCTTTTACAGAATATCATATCGAAACCATATATTAAATAACGATATCGGATTTCATAACTATATATTTTCTGAAACCATATATTGGCGTACGTATAGGGTTCTCGATAATTGTAAGACGTTTCTCTAAGTGTAGGTATACGATTGGTAGTTTACGATACAGCGTTTTTTAAACAATATCGATATCAATGAACTTTCCTCAAACTTTCCTTCATACATTTTCCTGGCTTTCTGTTTATTTTTGTGACTTTTAATTTTTTTTTTTATAATACTCACAAACTTGCTTCACAACACAATTTAAATATGTTAGGCATTCATGTACCTACTTAGGTACGTACCTACCTACCTACAATGATGTAGGTACTAAATACCTGCACGATAGGTAGGTATCCGACTATCTAAAGATCCAAACACTCACACCATAGTCAGGCACATGAACACAGCTATAATATTTTTATTTACACATTTCCAGAATAAAAGTTACAAAAATAAAATATTTACAGAAATGTTTCCCTAAAAAGTCTTTTACACATTATTTACACAGTTCGACACTATCAAGACACTATCCTAATATCCTTTCATTAAAACAGACGAGTAAACGCTTGCACTGCGCAATTGTTTAGGTACATGCAACTGATTGATTCAAAATAAATCGTCAATTTTCAAAAACAAAACAAACGAATTTTCTAGTTCAAGGCCAAAGTTCAACCTGCACAAAAACAATGCGTTTTATTAAAGTCATTATTGCCCTGCACATAAAGTTGAATGTTAAAACATTTTGTCTACAAATACGTTAAGATGAATTTGCATCTCTCATACATAACATAATTTTAAGGTTCAGATTTAGAACGATACTTACGATTAGCTTGTTCTCTTTCATTTACTACACCCTCGCGCTCTTTCATTCATGATGAGTTCAAAAATCTATTCGACTGCGATACGATACGAAACGATACGACTGAATCAGTAATATCGTAATATCATCGTATTATCAGTATCAAGTAAAAATATCGTATCGGGGCGTATCGGTGTGATGCGCGGATGTGCGTCATATCGAAAATATCGTAATATCAGTATCAAGTAAAAATATCGTATCGGGCGTATCGGTGCGATGCGCGGATGCGCGTCATATCGAGAATATCGAAATATATGGTTTCAGTACAAGCCGATATCGATATCCTGATATTGTACCGATATATGGATTTGATAACTGTATACGATATATCTCACCCACTCCTACATTTTGTCATCATTCAAACAAAATCATCTGTTTTCGTAAATCTTTGTATATTTTGTACATAAATAATTAGCGTAATAATTTATATCAATGTATTAATTAGTTATTTATTAGTTTAATTGAAAGTGCGAATGGGATTTTAGATGTTGTGTTTTGTTTTTTATTCTGTGTGACGTCATTGTTTTCGACTGCCAGCTAAACGACGCAATTGCATTTTACTCGAAAATGGATTTAAAATGAGGATTGTTTTCGTAAACAAGGTAAGTTGTATAACTAACGCGTAGTAGTTTTCAACATCTGTATGTTTGGCAGAGAGATAACAACGTCTATTTAGTTGTCGACCTGCAATCGATTTCCTTTGTCCTCGGGCCCTTGGGCGATACGATACATAGCCATATTGATAGCTTCTTGTAGGTATAGCTAAAAACCAGCTGTTTCACAATCACAATAGCGATAAATTAAAACTTTAAAAGTGTGAGTTTTAGTTATTTGTTTTTCTCAGTATTATGTAATAACAGTGATTGTTGAGCTATTTTTGATAAAGTACAATTAAGGAGTACCTACCTCTATACCTCTTGTAGGTATAGATAGTTTGTAGCAGCTTTTATAAATTATAGTGGTGATCAGGTGTAAACAAAGAAAGGTAGGTACCTACTGTTATGATAATCTTTTATTATTATTCATCTAGCTATTCATTATTGTAAAATACTTAGGCTGGATTTTACCAAACTCGATTAAGTTTTAGCTGGAGATTAAACCACAGATTAAACTGCTGTTAATATAAATCACATGGGATTACATCCACACCTTTAGTATTTCCACACAACTATCACAATAAATAGCACTTGGAGATGCAGAAATATTCATTTATTTTTAACATTTATCTGACCTGTCTGGAATTTCCTGTCTGACATACTAATTAAAGGCTTACATGGTTTATTAGTTAACAAAATAGGTACTAATAGCATCATCAGCTTAAAAAACCAATGGTTTAAATAAGCAGACAAGACAAATGGCTTTGTGATCCACCAACCACCCCTTGCAATGTCATTCCATCTCTTACTTTTTCCCCCATACTTATGAAAGATGTTTAAAGATGAACACTGGTTAAACAATGTCCTGTCTCTATTCGACACTATCCACAAATAAAGACAGGACGTTGTTTAACCAGTGTTCAACTTTAAACATCTTTCATAAGTAAGACCCTTTATGTATTAGGTATAACATCTCGTTGAAAACCAAAGATGTTATTTGTAACTATTGCAAACAATATAGGTAATAATAATGATACTAAGATAATGATACTTTGCACTCTTGTTGCATGGTAATTTGTATTGTAGCAAAAATGTGACAACTTAAAAAATAAAATGATCTTAAACTCATGGGCAGTTGATTGCATTGCAGACAACAGGATGTAATGTAAACAAAGGGCCTTACATATAAACTTGAAAACAGGTTAAACCAGGAAGGAACAATACTTTATCTTTGGGATAAACAATGGTCAAGATTCACCCTGTCACTATCTAAACAAAAAAGGATGCAATAGTTTAAACTTTGTTAAATTTTGACAGGAGGAAAATAAATAATGTTATAAAATCAGTGTCTTAATTGTAGGTATTTCTGAATTTGAATTGTGATTGAGAATTTTCCTGTTGTAGGCAATGAATAAGTTTGTGTCATTCTTTTTGTAAATTTATTTCTACCTATTTGTTAAACTAGCCTGCTATTTTTTATTTTAAAACCTCTACTGTCCGTCATGTTTCTAACTTTAAAGAATAAATGCTTTCATACAAAGTTTCTTTCCCATTTCCCCAAAGTCGTTTCTTAAAACCCTTTCTTTGAAGATGCCTACATTAAGAAAAAACTTATCTTCCACAGCTTTCAGTAGTAGTTTTAGTTGTGTGTAGTTTTTATTTTTATTTTTGACAATTTGATTACAAACTTAATAATAAACACCTTAAAAACCTAGATATGGTTTGCCTAAGGTGCAGACATTCCTCGTAAACAAATGAAAAAATAAAAAAGTATTGGTGCCGTGAACAACAAGGGCAAAATCTTAAAAATGTATTCTAAATGCCGAGAATGTCAACTGAAACTGACTGAGCTGCCTAGTACGAGTTTGTTTCACTATTCGGTATCGACGCTGTAAACGTGGTACTAGGCACCAGGACAAGTTTTTTTTTTGTTTTATGTTTTCTTTGGATTAACTGTGATGATTGCGCAGGCGACACTAGGACAGGATGTCGGCAGAGTCGCCGAGGCACGCGCGGTCGGGAGGGCCCCTCACAGTGCCCTCTCAGCCCCCCGCCGACCGCTCCATCATTGACGCGGTCTCTGGCTTCATCAACGATGTGAAACTCACGTCATCCACCGTCGATCCGAAAGATGTCATACAATGGGCCAGGTGAGACCACCATGTTTAATTTTCAAACTCGAAGCGCTCGTGGCGTAGGTGTCCCTTAGTAACTGTTACACTTCTTCCAACGGATCTTGGCATTCGTGAATTTAGCCGTTTCGATGGGCAGTGCAACTTTTTCATACAAAAAATTCTACTGCGCAGTGAAAAGCCTAACTTCACGAATGCCTAGATCCATTGTGACAAATGTTCTACGTATCGTATTAAGATGAATTTTACTTCTAACGTAACTGGTTACGAATCTTCGGTTTCGTATGCGGCCGAAGGGGTTTAATTAGATGTTCTGGATAGATTGTTGAAGCGACATCCTGAGCAACAATTTGGATGGATAACCGCTTGTGGCTTTAACAACAGAGCGCTTCCGTGCTTCGGAGGACACGTAAAATTGTCAGTCGCGGCTTTTTAGCAGTTAAGCTATGACGGAGGCCTTCATGCGAATTCCGGGGGCGGTTACCAAACTGTTGGATGATCGCTAGTGACATTAAGAAATGAGTACTCTTTTACACTTTTTGAGATTAAGAACCGTACTTTTCTACTATTCGTCTTATTTTGTATGAAATTTACATAAGTGAATATTTTTACATAGATTCGAAACAGCCGACATAAACGAGCCCACTCCGGAAGGCGACGGCGAGACTGAGATATCGCCGCTACTGCTGATCCTCGGATATGGAGCTGGCGTACAAGTTTGGCTCATTCCGCCCAACGGGGAGGCCCAGGAGGTTCTATCCTGGCGTCAAGGCACCGTGCGGGTGCTGAGAATACTACCCACGCCTGTGAGGGGTGACTGCTTCGCGCCAAAGAGGCCTTTGATTGCCTTGTGTGATTCAGCCAGTCCTGGACCGGCTTTCTGCTCGTTGAGTTTCATATCTATACGTGGTGGAGAACAGGTAAGATTTTTTTGGTACCTACAGATATTGTGCTCTTTTCAATCAGATCATAAAATGATAACATCTGATTCTGTCTTTCTCATTTTACATTTTGGTCTGCTGGAGTTAGGTGCATGAGAAACAACCTTTACATTTCTGTCTGTTCTAAGTTCTAAATTGATTCAGTCGAAGCCGTTTAACACCTCATTTTTGAGACTAAAAACTGATCCAAGTGAGGTATCTTATTACCAATCTGGAGACGCGTAATGGCACAAAAGGGTGCCCGGCTCTGGGTTAGATCAGGCAGTAGATAATTAATGATCATGACAAGCACATTACTGTCTATTTATCTATCAACTGAAATTATGCCATGATCTTGACTGTATATTTTTGGTCAAACAGGTGAAGAGCATAAAATTCAAGAACCAGATTCTAGACGTGCTAGCCAACAAGCGTTCAGTGGTGGTGTCTTTCTCTGAACGTTTCGCGGTGTTCGACGCGGGTACTCTAGAAGATCGAATGTCCGTAACCACTTGCTACCCCTGCCCCTGCCCCCTCGGGGGGAGCACGCCGATCAATCCATTGGCGTTGGGTGACCGCTGGCTCGCGTATGCTGATAAGAAGCTCAATCAGTCTAAGAGAAGCAGTGGAGGTTGTGAAGGTAAGATTTTGAAGTAAAAGTAGTTTTCTAAAATCTAACAATACAGGAATAGTGAAGACTAATGAAGGAAAAAATTTATAATGTTTGCAAGGTTTAAAAATTTAGTACTCACCATTTGATCAAATTCTAAAAATATTTCACTGATAAAAGTGATCGTGGGTTATGTTTTATTTCAAAAAATCAAAATTCCTAATCCAGTATCGGATCGGAATGTACCTTACTGGAATAAGGGATGAGTGTTGAAAGCATTGTAGCGCCTTTATAACGTTTTCTTATACATGTTTATACTTTTGCAATTAAGTTACCGCTAAACGCAAGTTAAATTATTACAAAAACAAAATACTGCTTTTCGCTTATTTGCATTCAATTGTCTCTAAAACTGACCTTGCATTGCCTTATTTGTAACTGTAAAGTAGTTACCGAATTACGCTGTCTAGCTTTTGCATAATTGATTACAAGGTTTATTTCTAGGTTTGTTGAAGTCATACTAGATTATTTATGCTCAGAGAATAGTGTTAAAAGTTTTAACCTGTTATTCATAGTAAGCTGCTAAGCTTACTAGAGCTCAAGCGGCTTCTCCATCTCCTTTTTTAACAGACTTTTTTGTGCTTTTATTATGTATGTTTAATGATTACTTGAAGACGCTTGGACCGATTTGGAAAATTCTTTTTTGTAAACTTTCCGATTGGTGCCATAAAAATTTGGTAAGGATCTGTCGAGAATCTTCTGAGTTATGAACAGAAATACACCTCGAGAGTGCAGAAAATTGGTCAATACATTGATGTCGGTTTTTTAAGATTTTGAATTTAGCTACTTGTATGAAATGTGAGTTAGAGACAAGGAAAACACAAGACACACAGTAAGATTTACAAACAATCCGTTGCTTTTACGATCTTTCCGCATTACTTATCGTCTTGATACAGTAATTACTTTAGCTATTAGCATTATCAATATCGGTTACTGAACTGGTGGCGGGTATACGATGACCTTAGTAGTATCATTGTTCTGTTGCAAAACATTTCGTGCTTGAATGTACATGCGTGTCCGGGGCCGAGTATGTTAATCCTATTATTTATTTAGACCACTCGAACTATGGTCTTTTGTTTGCTCATTGCAACCAACATTAAGTTGAATGCTATCTTCTTTGTGTTTCAAATAATTTGCATTTACATGGAGTTTTGTTTACAAGACTGCAAAGGTTTCTTTGCGCTCATATCACACCGGGTCATCCGTACTGTTAGCGACAAAAATAGTTGAACATTTTAACGGAAATAACTGTAAAATAATGAAGCTTTTTATAGTTATTTGGCTTGGCGGCTGAATAGTCAAAAACCAAAATTACCGGATTCGCGCTATTCAATAACTTTTGTGGCTGACTGTACATTAGGTTACTGATTAACTCAGTATGCTTCCGTGCTTCTGATAAGTTAAGTTGTCAGTCCCTACGGAGGCTTCGTCACTAGCGTACATTGGTAGGCCTAATGTCAAACATTGATCTGTACCCGGATGATGATGAAATAGTGAAAGAATTCAGCACAACAAATATTCAGACAACAATTTATAAAACAAAATTAAAAAAAAAAGCTTCTAAAAATTGCTGATTTGCTTGCTATCTGTACTTTGAGAAACAAAACAATTGTTTCACCTAATTTGATATTCTTTGTTGCAATCAGTAAACAAAGTCACATCAAATGACGTCAGACTGAGTCATGCAAGCTTTTATTTGATTTGTTTAATTAACAGTAGGTACATACTTACTGCATTTATTTGTTTGTGAACTATTGGGTTATCTACTTGTTTCTATGAGAAAAGCGTTATATTGAAATACTTTTATGATTGCAACTAAAAAATCAAAACAACTAAAAATTTTTTAAATAAAAAAAATACTTATATCTTTCTAAGTTGAAACTTAGAAAGATATTTTTTTTTCATTTAGAATTGATATTCTGTATTACTTGTTTATTGTTATATCATACAACCTATCTGTAGTGACCAAAGGCCTCACCCAAGTTCTTCTATCAATCTTTCGCCAATGAATGAATAATTTTCGCAGGCGAAGGAGTCAGCAGCTACACCGCCACAGTTCTGCACGCGGCCAAGTCTCTAGGCAAGGGCCTGCGCGGCCTAGGGGAGAGCGTGGCGCATAGTCTGGCGGGGACCCGGGCCCCCGCCCCCTGCCCCTCCCCGCCTGCCCTGCGTTCTGACTCTACGCAACCGGGGGTCGTTACTGTTCTGGATGTTGAGGTATAGTGGTATTATGGTCTTTAGATAACGGCGGTATTCCTGATGTGACTTCCTAAAAATTCAACCTTCAAAGATAGAGTCGGATTCAGCACTGAAGTCCGATAGACGCTGCTAACGCAGAACTAGGTTATGTAAAAAATTACTAATTGTCCAAATAAGGCTTGAACAATAATAATTATGCTAGTTTGTACGTTCGTTAGCTCTACACACCAAAACAACTGAACGACCTTGAATAAAAGAGCATAATAAAGTAAATAAAACAATTAGTTCTCGCTTTTTCCGTAGGACTTGAGTGCTGAATCCTACTCTAACAGATAACTGGCATCTTAGCTCAGTTGGTAGTAGCTCTACCTTCTGCGCTGTATTGCTTTTTGCCACGAGCTCTGCTCCCATAGCTAAGTCAGCTCCACACATATTGACGATGTCTTTCCTGTGGATAAGTCTGAGCGGTTGGTTTGGTAATGGGCATCTCAACAATTTTTCAGGCACACAACACTAAACGTTCCGTTGAGTGTAGGCATAGATTGCCTCCTAACGCTGTAAACATCATAGATCATCTAGTAAAGACCTAAAGGCTTATGATACTTTAACCATTTGTATTCAGATTCAATTCATTCCAGACACTGACTTTCATACTTATCCCACTCACCTCAGCATACCTATTTGCATCTTTATATTCCAGGGTATAGAGGAAGAAGACGGCCAAGACGCTTCTGAAGCTTGCGAGCCGATCGTCGCGCACTTCATAGCGCACTCTGAACCCGTTACCGCTCTGAAGTTCGACGCGAGTGGCATGCTTCTAGTGACGGCCGATAAACGGGGACATGACTTCCACGTGTTCAGAATCAACCCGCATCCATCGTCGCCGAGTCTTGCGTCCGTGCATCATTTGTATGTGCTGCATAGAGGTGATACCACGGCTAAAGTGCAGGTGAGTTATTAGAAAGATAATTTTTTTAACCGACTTCAAAAAAAGGAGGACATTCTCAATTATCGGATTTTTTTTATGTCATGCTCACCGATTACTCGAAGATTGATTTTATTAGCTGAACGCTTTGGTTTGGTCAAGGCCTTATTCTCCATGTTTTAATTTCCGATTGATGCCATAATAATTTGGTCAGGATCTGTCGAGGATCTTCGGAGTTATGAACATAAATGTACCTCGAGAGTGCCGAAGATTGCTAATAAGGAGTTATTTATGTTAGATCGTGTTAATGTTACGTTCGAACTGGCCTACTAGAATATATAAAGAGAATAATGCTAATTCATTTTGCCTGTTTAAATTCACCATTGTGAGCCCGTTTCAATACTCTCTGTGAAGTAATATATCTGTTTCTCTCCTGCTGGTTAAAAAAAAATATAGTTATGAACACTCCCATACCTTGTAGTAGGAATATCAAACTGACTAGTAATAATAGACAATCTTAGGAAATCCCTCATGATACGTGCATAAATGCTGTTAGTTACATTTATTCACTAATCCGAAATGTATTGACCAGGACATAGCAATATCGAGCGACTCGCGATGGGCGGCGATATCCACTCTCCGCGGCACAACTCACGTCTTCGCCATGTCTCCTTACGGCGGCGCGTGTGGTGTGCGCACTCACTCGCACCCGCGCGTCGTGAATCGTCTGTCCCGCTTCCACCGCTCCGCCGGCCTGCCCATACACGCGGCGGATAAGCGCGGCCCTGCTAGCCCGGTAACTATACTTACTTACTTACATCCTCATGACGACCTCTGTGGCGCAGTGGGAGATGGCCCGCCTGTGACGCAAGAGGTTGCGGGTTCGATCCCCGCCGCGGGACAAATGTTTGTATGATCTGCAAATATTTGTCTCGGGTCTGGGTGTTTTCTATGTATATTATGTATGTATTTACAAAAAAAAAATGTATATAAGTAGTATATCAGTCATGTGGTTGCCATAACACAAGCTCTGCTTAGCTTGGGACTACATGATGCTGTGTGAAATGTCCAGCAATATTTATTTATTTATTATTTATTTATTTATCCTATCGAATATAGTACAGAAATAAAATAAAAAAACCGGTCAAGTGCGAGTCGAACTCGTACGCCGAGGGTTCCGTACCTAGCCATGGTGCCAATTAAGCTAGTCCGCTTAATTGTATGAGCGCCCATACAACTCGGAGGACAATTTTAATTGGCGTCAACTATGTATGCGAACACCCTTTAATTTTCAACTTTTTTAACTTTTTGGAATTTTTCCTTTATTTGTGCTATAAGACCTTGCTTTTTCCCAAATTTCGTTATTCTAGGTCAACGGGAACTACCATTTAGGTTTTCGACCCAAAACCTCTAGGGTACTTCCGGTTGACCTAGAATTGTCAATTTTGGTTACAAGCAAGGTCTTCCAGCACAAGTAAAGGAAAAATTCGGAAAAATAAAAAAAGTTGATAATTAAGGTAAGTTTTGGTACTCACAAGTTTTCAGGAAAACCTAAATTTGCCTATATCTTTTTATAGTGTTGACTCAGGACCTTGATTTTTATACTCACAATAGGGACTATAGACCTTAGTATATGGTATAAATTTCAACTTGCTAGCTCTACCCGTTCCTGAGATAATCGATGGTGACACACGGACAGACAGACAGACAGACGGACAGACGGACAGACGGACAGACGGACAGACGGACAAGAAAGTGATCTTATAAGGGTTCCTTTTTTTACCTTTTAAGGTACGGAACCCTAAAAAGATTAGGACCAAGTTTTAGGCTATTTCCTATTTTACTTTCGGATCCGGGTAAGTTTAGAACGATTTTCAAGGGTATAGAAACTCGTACCTGTCACTAAAAAGCTTAGTCACGTCACTGGATATTACTCACTGCTGGACATAAGTATGGTACTACAGCGTCCTATTAAATGCAGGCAAAGTTCAATCAATCAAATTATTTTTTTGCTTTTTAAGTTTGCCTGATAAAAGTTCTCGTCAAGATGTAAAGGCTAAAGTATAAAACACTAGCGACCCGCCCCGGCTTCGCACGGGTCATCACATCACATTAGAAACCTTTAAAATTGTCAGTGTTTCTCTACTATATTATGCATGTATTATACATATAAACCTTCCTCTTGAATCACTCTTATCTATTAAAAAAAAACCGCATCAAAATCCGTGGCGTAGTTTTAAAGATCTAAGCACACATAGGGACAGACGCCGGGAAGCGACTTTGTTCTAAACTATGTAGTGGGAACTATGATAGGGATAATGATGATAGTGATGTGATGATACATAATTTTCCAGGTTGGAGACGGAGCTAGCGCTGGCGCGTGGTTTCCTAACCCTCGCCTGCCTCCGTACCCGCTTCCAGTAGTGAACGCTCCGCTAGCACAACTGAGGCCTACGCCAAATCTAGCCACACACACCGTCACTAGGACCAGCTCGGGTAAGATCAACCTATCCGACATTCAATGAATTCAATGAATGAAATAATTAAGGATAAAAGACAGCGTCAAATGTTCATTTTGCAAGTAGTTATACCCCACGTCCTCGAAGCCTGTGAAGACCCCAGGAAACTTCTGTGCTTTCGGGAGGAGCTAGGCTGGCTTCACAACTAGTGCGTCCTTTGAGTCTAAATGCGGAAAAGGGAGCCCCTATACATACATACATAAAATACCCCACGTGACGGGTTGCAAGCTTATGGGCGCGCATCAGGGTTCGTGGTGTATTTACAGGCTGTTTGCAAAGCCCTCGTGCCGGACGGTGGCTCAAAATCAAAATCAAAAATCATTTATTCAGTAGGACCGTTATGACCACTTTGAAACGTCTTAAGATCTAGGTGATTCTACTCCTGTTCTTTCGCGACCAACACCGTGAAGAATCAGGGCTCGGAACAGCAGAGGCATTCTGTACTAGACTCACTTCGAATACACTCAAGTGACCGAGCTTACTAAATACGCAAGAATGTATCGTAAGTGTTTGTGGTAAGATTCAGAGTTCGAATACGAAATTTGAAATCTCACAGCGGATTCAGCTCTTCGACGTTCGAAGTGAGTTTACAGAATGCGCCTACAGCTCTCCCATCCCGCGCGTTCTAACTGCACTCAACTCTTCTTGACTCTAACCCTGACTGTGACTTGTTCGCTGATAGCTGGTCCAAAATTTTGACTGAATGTTTGTGTTTTTGTGAGCGTCTTTCTTATCTATGACGTTTATGAATTTCTGTTAATTGTGTTATTATAATTTTATTAATAGGTTTTGACATTAGCAGCATTTACACGCAGAGATCGGCCTGCGGATTTTCCCGCGGATCGATCTCTGTCATTCCAACCTTTGAAAGTTTTATCCGCGGATATCCGTAAAGATATCTTTACAGATATCTGTACAGTCCAGATCCGTGCTAAAAACTCTACCGTTTAAAGGCCGCTAGTTTTATCCGCGGATATCTTTACAGATATCTGTACAGTCCACACAACGATCTATTATCATTTAATCTTGGTTATAAGGATTGTTGGTCTTGTTGAGAGGCTTTCTTGGTAGCTTTGTCTCTTTCACACTCGTTGTTGGATTAGTAGTGTGCCCATGTCATTTAAATTTCAGGATATTTTTACTTTATCGCGCTCGACAAAATCAGCGCTTGATTTCGATCCATGGTTTCGATCCTTGAATTCGATCCTTGATTTTGATCCTTGATTTTGATTTCGATCCTTGATTTCGATCCTTGGTTTCGATCTTGGATTTCGATCCTTGATTCTTAAATTTTGAACCTTGAATCTGAAATTTTGAATCTTGAATCTTTGAAGTGACAGCTGTCAAACTTCAAATGACCATATCTCGGGAACTACTCGTCCTAGACTCCCCGTTCTCAGTTCAAATGAAAGCTATGACCAAGATCTTCATTTGAAGTGACAGCTGTCAAACTCCAAATGGCCATATCTCGGGAACTACTCGTCCTAGACTCCCCGTTCCCAGTTCAAATGAAAGCTATGACCCAGATCTTCATTTGAAGTGACAGCTGTCAAACTTCAAATGGCCATATCTCGGGAACTACTCGTCCTAGACTCCCCGTTCTCAGTTCAAATGAAATCTATGACCAAGATCTACATTTCAGATGACAGATGTCATTTTGACAGCTGTCACTTCAAATGAAGATCTTGGTCATAGCTTTCATTTGAACTGGGAACGGGGAGTCTAGGACGAGTAGTTCCCGAGATATGGCGGTTTGAAGTTTGACAGCTGTCACTTAAAATAAAGATCTTGGTCATAGCTTTCATTTGAACTGGGAACGGGGAGTCTAGGACGAGTAGTTCCCGAGATATGGCCATTTGAAGTTTGACAGCTGTCACTTCAAATGAAGATCTTGGTCATAGCTTTCATTTGAACTGGGAACGGGGAGTCTAGGACGAGTAGTTCCCGAGATATGGCGGTTTGAAGTTTGACAGCTGTCACTTCAAATAAAGATCTTGGTCATAGCTTTCATTTGAACTGGGAACGGGGAGTCTAGGACGAGTAGTTCCCGAGATATGGCCATTTGAAGTTTGACAGCTGTCACTTCAAATGAAGATCTTGGTCATAGCTTTCATTTGAACTGGGAACGGGGAGTCTAGGACGAGTAGTTCCCGAGATATGGCGGTTTGAAGTTTGACAGCTGTCACTTCAAATGAAGATCTTGGTCATAGCTTTCATTTGAACTGGGAACGGGGAGTCTAGGACGAGTAGTTTCCGAGATATGGTGCTTTGAAGTTTGACAGCTGTCACTTGAAATGAAGATCTTGGTCATAGCTTTCATTTGAACTGGGAACGGGGAGTCTAGGACGAGTAGTTCCCGAGATATGGCCATTTGAAGTTTGACAGCTGTCACTTCAAATGAAGATCTTGGTCATAGCTTTCATTTGAACCGAGAACGGGGAGTCTAGGACGAGTAGTTCCCGAGATATGGCCATTTGAAGTTTGACAGCTGTCACTTCAAAGATTCATGATTCAAAATTCAAGAATCAAGAAAAAAACTTTGTAAATTTATACCGTTCCACGCGCCAGTCCAAAATCTGCGGTTATCTGTACAGATATCTTTAAAGATATCTTTACAGATATCTTTACAGTCCGGATCCGTGGGAAAATCTTTAGCGTTTAAAGGCCGCTAGTTTTATCCGCAGTTATCTTTAAAGATATCTTTACAGATATCTTTACAGATATCTTTACAGTCCGGATCCGTGGGATAATCTCTATCGTGTAAATGCCGCTATTATCTTTATACATTAGACATTACAAATAAATCTCTTGAATAAGTGTAGTTGGTTTTGTGCGTGTTAATTAAAGTTAATAAATAAATAAAAAATAAAAAAACCAAACTTAACAAGCTTAAGTTTTGCAAAAAAAAAAAAAAAAAGTTTATGGAATACCTCCTAAATTTTCAGATTTCCTAGATGTACAGTCAGCGTCATCAATCGGTATCCCCCTATTGATTTTAACAAGGACCCTTTTCATTTCAACTTTGGATTTCAGTCGGATTTGCTAGTATAGGAACTCGAGCGAAATTAGATATCCATAAGTATACTAGCAAATCCGACTGAAATCCAAAGTTGAAATGAAAAGGGTCCTTGTTAAAATCAATAGGGGGATACCGATTGATGACGCTGACTGTACCTTGAGCACAAAAATTTTTCGGAACACAATGTAAGCGACCAAAGACTACTGCCAATACTTGTTTACAGCAAAATTCAACGATACAGATGTATGTAAATATAGTTCGTGTCACGTAAAAAGAACGCTGGCAGAAAGTGGAGGGGTTGTGTTGTCGCTTGTTTGCGCATGGGTTACCCCTCCACTTTCTTCCAGCGTTGTTTTTTACATGACGCGAACAATACATGATTGAAGGTTATTGTCCCCAGGCCGTCAGCGTCTGTCTTCCCTCTCAGAAGAAGGCGGTAGCGTGCCCCTGCTCGCCCGAGCGCAGTGGGGCGTCGCGGCGGGCGCGGGGGGCGCGGGGGGAGCGCGGGGCCCCGCTCAGGCCGCGCTGTATCTTCTCACTGCGGGCGGGGCACTGGCTCACTTGGTGCTGCATCCTCGTGCGGCCAGCGGTAACTATCTAATTTTTTTACAAACACCCGAATATTGAAACTTAGTTTAAGTGGTGCTTATCATTGACATTAACTGTCATTAAAGCCTCGTATCAACTAGGCAACATTCGGCGCGCAACTCGTGACTAACTTTCAAAATGTTGTGCAACATGTCGCGCGCCAAATGTTGCCTTGTGGAAACGCGGCTTAAACTGTCATTTTTATATACGATTGTAAAGAGTAAAATAACGTCTCAAATACTTAGTAGCGTTTCAGTATTCGGGCACAAGGCTTGTGTTTGCCGAAAATATTCAAATAATCTATATCTTCACATTATTTAACACACGGGAATTACTCACGTAAAATTATCGTCGATTTAGATACCGACAATGTTTCGATTCATCCGGAGAATCTTCATCTGGGTAAGGAGGGAGTTGCGGCAAGGTTACTCCTCGCGGTCGCGTCTCACTCGGAAACATTGTCGGTATCTAAATCGACGATAATTTTACGTGAGTAATTCCCGTGTGTTAAATAATGTCTAGTACAACTCACGATAGTTTTGAAAGGAAAATCTATATCTTCACCTAGCAGCTTCCTCGCGGCGGCGGCGTTGCCCTGTAGTGATAGTTTGTGGTGACGATGATGATGATAATGAAAAGTAGCATTATAACCTTCCTCGAGAGTTTAGCACAATTTTCAAATCCGGCTGGTAGTAGTATAAATATAGATTACATCGTCATCTTATAATTATTTTCTAAAGTATTTTTTTTATTTCCAGGCGTGCCAAAAGAAAAGATCTGCGACGACTCGCCAATAGAGCTGGAAGTAGAGCCGGTGGCACAATGGCCGCTACAGCGTCCTATTCCCGCCACTGATCTGTTGGCCCCACTACCGCCTTCAAACCCGCTGCTACAGCCCATGTCTTGTGCCGTAAGTTAACTGCATAGAGTCCATTTTACAGACGCTATTTAAAAAAATATAAAGCAATAATGTACTCAAAATTATCACGGATGGATCCTCAAGACTTGTAAAAGTTGAGAAATGACACGTCGTCGTCCTACTAAATAGTTTTCTCACAACACACATTCTCTAAAGAGAAAATACAAAGATTTCTTCCTATCCTATCCGGTTTTAAAATGGAGGTACCAACTTGGCCAACGTAACTCTTTATTAATACAATAAGTGCTTTTCTGATCTTAGCAAAGCGGTTCCGAACCAAATGGTAAAACTCTTTTGTATGTGTGATTTTTCTGTTTTATTTTTAGTAAGCATCTGAGATTTACTAGTTATTTTCCACAGAGATATGCCGACATCTGTATGAGTGAGGAAGAGAGATGGTTGTCGCAAGTTGAGATAGTGACGCACGCCGGCCCGCATCGCCGCCTGTGGATGGGTCCTCAGTTTGTCTTCAAAACTTTCAACTGCACTGGGTAAGTTACTTTGTACTTCTTAAAAACTAGCAACGAAAATCAACTATTTCGTCAAGTGAAATGAATGACAAGTATGGAACCTTGTGTTTTTTCCCTGTATGTGATTTTTTAAACGTCAAGAACTCTAAGACTAATTCGTGTTTTACCCTGTTCGCTTTACTATTGTACTATCTTTTTCCCTGGAGTCTTCTAATGAATATAAATAACAAAGAAGCAGCGTTGTGCGCGTGTGGCATTACACTTCTTCCAACGGATCTTGGCATTCGATGCGCAGTGCAACTTTTTCATACAAAATTTTCTACTGCGCAGCGAAAAGCCTAACTTCACGAATGCCTAGCTAGATGCATTGGAACAACTGTACGAGCTGAGAGCTTCCGTGCTTCGGAGGGCACGTTAACTTATCGATCCCAAATTTTAAGTCGTTAAGAGGGCGGCGACGAACGAATTCTCCATACAAACGTACTACCGAAATCATTTAAAATTTGAGCGTATTTTCACCACTTTATGCACTTATTTAGATTAAGGAAGTATTAATCTAGGTTCCTGTTAAACTTTTGATCTAAAAAACTTACCTGAAACAAAATGTAACCAAATTGTATTTCTAACATTTTTACAGCAAAAATATCGTGTTTTCGTTGCATTTGTTCTGTATGATAAACAACAATGATTGTAATATCCTTTTAATAGGAACACAGCTTAGAGTGTCTAGTTACAGGCCATACAAAAAAAATTGCGAAATCATTAACTTTTCATTCATCATTTTTGGTATTACGGAATACATCGTAAATTCTTGTAAATTCTGAACTCGAGTATTGCCGTACGCGTTGCTCGGATGTCTTCAATGTGTGTGTATAGTCCCGGAGGCGGAGTTTCGACACTCACACTAACGCAAAATTGGTTTGCAACGACCACCGCTTTTTATAATTTTTAGCATTTTTAGCTCGCTCGATGTATAGGTATGTAGGTATAGGTGTAGGTAGTATACACACTAACTAGATAGGTGTACCTAGCGTAGATTAGAATTGATTTTTACTTTGAACAATTATTTCAATTTTAAATGGTATGTAGGTAGGTAGGTTTTGTAGACCCTTTTATGAAAATTACTTTCTTTTTAACCGACTTCAAAAAAAGGAGGAGATTCTCAAGTCATAGGAATATTTTTTTATGTAGGTAGGTATGTTTCTCGAGTATCTACTTGAATAGGTGAGCCTGGACCGATTTGGAAAATTATTTTTTTGTTTGAAAGGGTACCAGGTGGAGCTATGGTCATCAGATCAGGTCAGGGTCTGATAATGGAGTCAGGAACTGTTCAACAGAACTCCTCAGTAAATAGGCTGATTGAGTTTAAACTCGGCATAATGTAAGCTGTCTTGTTCCGTTTCGTTCCGACTACAATGTCATGTAATATATAATACCTATGCGTACCTATGGTGACTGCGAGCTGACCTGATGATGGAATCAGAAGCTGTTCAAAAAATGGTGCTGGTGATGATGATGACGAGTTTCAGCTCCATCGGCCTATTTAGATTTAGGTAGGTACTGATGTGTTCTGTTGAACAGCTCCTGACGCCATCATCAGATCCTGACCTGATCTGATGACCATGGCACCACCTGGGACCCTTTCAAACAAAAAAGAATTATCCAAATCAAAAAAATTCCAAAAACATACCTACCTACATAAAAAAATATTCCTATGAATTGAGAATCTCCTCCTGTTTTTGAAGTCGGTTAAAAAGAAAGTAATTTTCATACTAAAGTTATGAAGTTGAAGTTATGTTTTTAAACTTCAAAGTCTATAAATAGAACAGTAGTAGTTTTGTAATGACGTCACAAAATGACGGCGGGCCATTTGAATCTGCCAAGAGGGGCTTTTCCATCCTACTAATAATTTTACAGTGTGAAAGTTTGTGAGGATGTATGGATGTATAGATGTATCGCTATCTAGGGATGTTTGTATGTTTGTTACTCTTACAAGCAAAAACTACTGATACACGCGCGGTTCGAGGGGGGGGTCATGGGGGTCATGACCCCCCCCACCCCTCAAAATACTTGAGAAACCTGTAACATCCAGCAAAAAGAGAGGTAGGTACGCACTACCAAAACTAGTGACCCCCCCCCCCCCCCCAAGATCAAAGTCTGCGACCGCCAGTGCTACTGAACGGATTTTAATGAAACTTGGAATACACATATAGGTAGGTACCTATACTTACCATAATTTATGACCTGGAATAAAACATAGGCTACTTTTTATCCGGGTAGGTATCACGCGAGAGAAGCCGCGGGCGGAACCTAGTATATTTTACATTTGTCTCTCTGATGTTGGCTGTTAGGTAGGTATTATGTTTTATCTCGCTTACATAGATACCTACCTACTCTACTGCCTATAACAGTGGCGGATTTCCAAATTTGCCGCCAGTAGGCTATTCAACTTTTGCCGCCCCTACACTCGATACCACATCACAATCATATTAATTACATTTTTTTTGTTAATGAAATTGTAACTTTTATGATTTGTGTAATATTATTTTTAACCGACTTCAAAAAGGAGGAGGCTCTCAAGTCGACTGTGTGTTTTTTTTTGTTTTAGGTATATTTTTTTTAGTTTTTTGTGTGTGTGTTACGCCATTTCTCCGTCAATTGTGGACCGATTTTGACAATTATTTTTTTTTTGGTTACAAAGGATATACTCCAGAAGTGGAGGATCTGATGAGGGGATCCCATGGAAATCGAGGGGAACTCTCAAATTTTATAGTTATTTATTGTGTTTGTAGAACTATCGGGCTGAAATTTTGCACACTTATATATTCTCGGTGACAATGAAATATTATGGTATCAATCAAGCTTATCTGATGATGAAGTCAAGAGCTGTTCAACAGAACTCCTCAGTGAATAGGCCGATTGAGTCGAAACTCGGTATATCTATCAAGTTTCAATTACAATTTAATAATATGGTGACAACGAGCTGATTTGATGATGGAGTCAAGAGCTGCTCAACAGAACTCTTCAATAAATTGGCCGATTGAGTAAAACCACAGCAGATCTGTGAAGTTCCGACACAATGTAATATAATAATATGGTGACAGCGATCTGATCTGATGATGGAGTCAGGACCTGTTCCATGGAACTTTTTAGTAAAATAGAAATAGAAATAAGTTTTATTTTCGCCACTACGATACATACAACACAAATCAGAAATGCTACATTACAGTGACAAGAAAATAAGGTTACCCCTCAGCATTTGCTCCAGCAGCGCCATGGCTGTTAGAGCGCTGGTTTTCAGTATCTTAGTTTTTAGTAGTATAGTAGTAGTGACATGGATATCAAATGAAAGGGCTTGATGAGCGAAACACAATAAGTAGGTAAGATGACATCATTCTTAATAAAAAATAAACACTAAAATGAAAAAATAAAAAATAAAATACTTAACCGACTTTAAAACATACTTGCACTAAAAAGCAAAACATAAGAATATAAACAGATTTATTTACCTAATTACTAATTACGCACACTCCGCACTTTAGGTACGAAGTTACAAGTACATTGGTGGGCCCGCCCGGGCGGGCCTTGGCAGGGTTCCCACTTGCCACTCGGCTCTAATACCCATCGCGTGACAACTCGACAACCCTTCCGCGTCACTCCGCGCCAGACAGTGACAGAGTTATGCGTTAGAAAGAGAGAATTTGTGTAGGCACGTGTCAGTGCATATTGCACTAGGCAAAGAACGCTTACGCGAGCTGAATTGAACTTTGTCGCATAATTCTGTGCTACAACGTAGGTATTTTATTCAAAGTTTTCGTCAGAATCTACGACTTTTTGCCTTCTTGAGAGAATCATTTTGAGACAGAGATTCGTAGATCACACATACATTTGTCTCACAGGCAGGCAAAGGGAATTAAATTTGCAACCTTCTGTGTTTCAGGCGGGCCTTCGCCCTCAGCACCACAGAACATTGTTGTCATGATGAATAATAATGGATTCATAACATGTCGCATATTGTGGCTGTTTTCGGCCTCCCGTGATCGTTTCACTAGGTTTTAACAGTTCAAAATAGATGAGATTCTTCTGATCCTACCAAATACAGGGGGTCTAAAGTAGCCACTTTTGATGAAAAATCAGATGTTTCATAGATGCTTCATCTATGAAACATCTGACTTTTCATCAAATGCTTCATAAATGCTTCATATGCTTCATCTATGAAGCATCGATGCTTCACAGATGTTTCATAAATGCTTCATATATGAAGCATCTATGAAGCATGTCACAAAACATCTTTTTTGACAGATCTATGTGCGAGGTTAAATTTATTTTTATAAATTAAATAGGTAGGTACCTACTTAGTTTTTTTATAGAAATGATTGCACTGCGCACCCTGATGGACATATGGAAATATTTTTGAGGCACACGAATAAATAAAAAAGGTAAATTGTCGCGGGAGCGGGTCTGTTTTTTTTTTCTTAAATTTGGCTTCGCATGGGTTTTGCATTCAGCCATCCGTTTTCCATTCAACCTATTTACTTTCTAAAAATAAATTTAACCTCGCACATAGTTCTGTCAAAAAAGATGTTTTGTGAAATGCTTCATAGATGTTTCATAGATGCTTCATCGATGCTTCATATATGAAGCATCTATAAAGCATCGATGAAGCATTGATGAAGCATCGATGCTTCATTTAAGAAGCATATATATGAAGCATTTATGAAGCATTTGATGTTTCATCAGATGTTTCATAGATGAAGCATCTATGAAACATCTGATTTTTCATCAAAAGTGGCCACTTTAGACCCCCAGACAATTACCTCAGCACCAACAACAACAACCAGCACCAACAACAACAACCAGCACCGACAGCTCGTTTGGAGTTGTTTGCACACCAGCTTAAGATGAGCCGTACATTCAACGGTTCCTGTGCATTCCGGGTGTCAAGGATTCCGGCTGTTTGTAATTTCGGAACTACAAAACCGATGACCTTGAAATTTTTACGGAACAATATATAAAGTACTTACTTTCAAACAAAGTAAAAACCGGTCAAGTGCGAGTCGAACTCGTACACCGAGGGTTCCGTACCTACCCATTATACCCATTAAGTTATTGAACAATTAGTAATTTTTTTGTACATATCCTAGTTCTGCGATAGCAGCGCCGCAAATGTTCTGCGCACACGAGCATAATATTGCAATAAATATTTTCTTTTATTTACTTTCACACAATAGCACAATTTTATTTATTTACCTTATTTGAGGATGGTGCCAATTAAGCTAGTTCGCTTAATTGTATGAGCGCTCATACAACTCAGAAGACAATCTTAATTGGCGTCAACTATGTATGTATGTATGTATGGGAACACCCTTTAACTTTCAACTTTTGTAATTTTTTTGGAATTTTTCCTTTATTTCTGCTATAAGGCCTTGCTTTTTGCCAAATTTCGTGATTCTAGGTCAACGGGAACTACCATTTAGGTTTTCGACCCAAAACCTCTAGGGTACTTCCGGTTGACCTAGAATTGTCAATTTTGGTTACAAGCAAGGCCTTACAGCACAAGTAAAGGGAAAATTCCGAAAAATAAAAAAAGTTGATAATTAAGGTAAGTTTTGGTACTTACAAGTTTTCACGAAAACCTAAATTTGCCTATATCTTTTTATAGTGTTGACTCAGGACCTTGATTTTTATACTCACAATAGGGACTATAGACCTCAGTATATGGTATGAATTTCAACTTGCTAGCTCCACCCGTTCCTGAGATAATCGATGGTGACAGACAGACAGACAGACGGACAAGAAAGTGATCTTATAAGGGTTCCTTTTTTTACCTTTTAAGGTACGGAACCCTAAAAAGAATCAATGAAATCGGACTACGCGCTCATGAATTACAACCAGATACTTATTTTGACTTTCATCCCCTCTCCCTAGGGAACCGTGCTGAATTTCAGGATTAAAAGTATTTTATATTAGACCTCGTAGTATGCACTCAAATAATACCAGGTTTCATTTAAATCCAACCAGTAGTTTCGACGTAATGCGCGGCCATGATACGGACAGACAGACATGAATGAAAAAAATTACAGTTTTGGCTTCAGTATCGACAATAGAGAGCCCTCCAAAAAAAATTTCTAAATATCTTCAATGTACAGAATTTGACCTGTTACAGTTTTATTATAAACTAGCTGCTGCCCGCGGCTTCGCTCGAGTTGTACCCGGATAAAAAGTAGCCTATGTTACTCTCCAGCCCTCCAACTATCTCCACACAAAAAATCACGTCAATCCGTCGCTCCGTTTTGACGTGATTCAACTACAAATAAACAAACAAACAAACACACTTTCACATTTATAATAGGGGTAAGGATACCTATTGATGTTTGATTGGTTGATGATTGATGATGTGAAATTTAATGATTAATGAAAATAAAAATTCTTGGGTACACATAGGGATTTTTCGTACATGACGACCTTACACGTGCTGATTACAGCTACAGAAACAAACATGATCAACAGGTAAACTGTTAGAAATTTTCGGGATACTACTGTAATTCGCGGGCCCATCTAAACGCACCGCCTTTATCGCTCGTTTCCAATCCAATTATGGAAAAAAGTTTTAAGCAAGAAAAGCTCTCACTCTAACAATTTTTAAAACATTACTTACATGTTGAATTGTTTGTGTGTACATAATAACATAGCATTATCAATAAATATAGGTAAATATTATTTTTCTGTAACACAAAAAAAATTGTTCCCTATTTGCCGCCCCTAAAATCTGCCGCCCTAGGCTCCAGCCTTCTCAGCCTATTGGTACCACCAATTGATTCGCCACGTCATAAGTACCTAAATATGCGTTATCCTTTGTTGCACTTATGGGGGCATCCATTAATTACGTCAGGCTTTTAGGGGGCGGGAGGGGGTTGAGCCAAATCGCACCTAATCCCATGTGGGATTAAAAATGAAAGGGAGGTCTCGGCAAATCTAGGTAGGTAACTGTTTAAGATTATTTTTTTTATTCTCACGTGAGATTAGGGGGTGGGGGAGGGGATCGAGCCAAATCTCAGGACATCTCACCAAGGAGGGAGGGGGTGCGGGGGTTGAAAAATCGCAAAAATCACCTTTAATTTTTATTCTTTAATTTTAATTAATGGACGCCCCCTAATTTCAGAGGGACAAACATCCGTTGTGACTTCAGTAGTTAGGTAGGTTAGGTAAGTACCTACTTACCTATAGACATTGGACAGAAAAAAACATAGGTAAGTACCTACTTAGGTACCTACTTCCCTTTGAAAATTTAGGTAATTGTGTACCGACTTATATAGGTAACAACCCACATATTCTGCTGTCTAGCGTCATAATATCGATCTCATCCCTCCCTAAAAATCTTGAGAGTAAGATGGGTAGGTAATTACCTAGATATTGTAGATAAATTTCCAAAAAAAGCATTTTTACCATACATTTATCTAACGATTCCATGAAATAAAATGAACATTATTCATTAGTGACTGACAATATAACATTTTTGGCCTCTCCAAAGATGCAAAAACTCAATATCAACAGGAATTGATCTCCATTCCGCAAGTACTTACCGCGCTGCAAGCGGAGCTCACAACCGCTGAGCCAAACGTCCTGATGCATTTGTATTTGAAATTATTGAACAGTAGCTGCGCGTAATGCGTCCTGCATCGCGCTAAAAAGGGCGGGCCTCATGTCAGACTCATATCTGCCAATCACAGATTAGGTAGAGGTAATACTGCCAATCGGGGCTGTGATTGCTCATAGTAGACTGAGTAGTACACCTATACTATACTACATAGAGTTTTTTGCGTGACAAGGACGAACAATTTAGATAGATACGTTGGAAGAGAAGTTCCGAGCTCCACTCACCGCAACCTTAAGCTATGACGGAGGCCTTTAGGCGGCCTAAAAACTCTGTCACCAGAGTTGGCCACTGGCTCATACGAACTTACTTTTACTTTAAAGACAGTCTATCTATCTATAATATTGTATGTATTGTACAGGTCCACTTCATCTCTATCGGAGGCGGAGACTGTGGAGGTAGAAGCAAGTGCGGGCCGCGGCGTGGCGCGTTCCAACCCTGTCAATATGCCCGGCGTGAGGCCGAGAGTACCCGTGCTTATAGACTCCGGATCTGCCAGTAAGTAGATTTACTTAGGTACCCACTAGTGCAGTATTGTCACAGAATAAATAGGTAGAGCCTGACTTCCACACTTATAACCACAGTCAATAAGCTATCTAGAATTATAGAGAGAGACAAGGATGCCAAGTCGAAAGCAATGTCTCTACACATTTGTCGTAGCCAGATTCGAGTGCCGCTCCAGAAAAAGATGAATCTAATTATCTCGTTGCTTTGCGTTTCTTACACTATTCAGTTTCTACGTCCACATCACGCGACAGAAGGGTCTCGACTGGCTGCTAAAACTGTCTTCTCAATATTTGTCTGCCGCAGATTGGCTCAAGTGAACGTAACAAAACATTACAATTATTCTATCAATAATCTAGTTCATATTGTTTGTTTGGGTTTAAAATTTACATTCATCATCATCGTGATTTTTAGTCCGTGTCAACTCACTACTGTGTGTAGGCCTACTCGATTCTTTCAAAGTTGTCTTCTCCGAATTTTCATTAAAACTTATTTATGAATTCTAGGTTCTCTAGAACATTCGCCGTCGGACAGTTTCCGCCGCAAATCTCTTTTGGCCGAAGCGGGCCGCGCGGCTTCAGTTTGCGATGTACAACTCAAGGAGGACTTGGCAGAAGCTATGAAAGAAGATCACGGTATGTTCATTCTTATCTTTAAATTACATCAACTTTCGCGTATTGTAGACATCATACCTTGGAAATTTTGAAAAACCTAACTGGGTTTTTGAATGAGTCATACCTATTGGATAAATTTGACAAGCCCCTGACTACCTCCTAGAAATGTTCAAAGGGTCTTGAATATATAAAGATCTGTGTCGCGTTTTTTATATTCCATGTCTACAAAACACGAAAATAAAAATTCTGTAGATGAAAATATTTCAATCAGATAACCAATACAATTTGGCTCGGTTCTGGGCTGCGTGAAAATAAACTGGCGCATAAAATTGTAATTTACATGGTGACACAGTGGAATTAATCGCATTTCTAAACGTGTTAGTTTTACATCCACGTCATCACTGACATTAACTTTGTTGACGATAGGGTTATTATTATTACAAAATGTAACAAAGTTTATACTTACTCATCGCATACATCAGGTTTTTCATTACCATCCTAATTAGTAAGCGTAATCAGTATCCGATTCTAGGTTTTTCAAGTTGTTTGATAACTGAAAATTCGCGTGCGTACATGTACCGTCACAATCATACCGGTCCGTTACCTATCGGGAGTGAACTCAATAACAACTAAACCGAGCGAGGAATATCAAGAGGACGATCGCCTCATTGTGCACCCCACGCCGCCGGCCCCGTACCGAAGCCAAAGGCATCCATAGCACTGAACCCTCTTGATAAGTTCCCAAACGCTAACACATCACAATTTGTTGATCAGAGATTAATGGTTGCCTTCGGTTTCGTATAGGGGCGTGCCGGGAGCGCGACGCAGGGGAGGAGAGGCGCGGCGGGTCCGGGGCGGGGGCCGGGGGAGGGGGAGGGGTGGAGCTGGCGGTGGCCCCAGGCGGGACCGTCTCCCGCGCGCCCCCCGCCACGCTGCCCCCCCCGTCCGACGCCGACGCCTACACCTGCGCCAACGACGACGAAGCTTCCTTCCGACCCGTCGTCAGAGCTTCTCAAGCTCTCCCCCCACCGGCCGACCTCCCCGCGACCAGCCTCCCCCACACCACCACCATCCCCGTGCAATCGCTCCGAGTACCCTACACCGGGCCCGATTCGGACCCTCTTCCTCTCACAACCGACGTCGTCATCCCCGCTCTGGCGTTCGACGACCTCGAGCGGCAGATGAGCGACGCCACCCAGGACACACTGCCCGGACGACCGTTCATTTCGGTCCCGCCCACCTCAGTAGCGGATAGTTCTAGCGTTAAGGTTTCCGTATCCGCGCGTCTGATCGCGAACGTGGAGATGGAATGTAAGGAACCTGAGAAGGTTGACGATATCCCACCGATTGAAGCATCTACGAAATCTAAAAACTCGCTAGATTGTAAACCCGTCGAAGACGTGCAATCGACTCCAAAAATAGCACCGATCGAAGTGCCGGAGTATGAAGACCTGAAGAATTCTAAAAAATCACCTTCGATGTCTAAGAAGGAGTCTAAGAAAGCTACCAAAAAAGAAAGTACTGTCCTCGTAAAAACTGATGTATCCCCTGTGCCTTCTAAAAATGAATTACAAGTTTCTACTAAAAGAAACACATCCCCTTCTAAAAAAGAGTTGGCTCCTTCAAAGAGGGAGTCATCACCATCGCCTTCCAAGAAAGAGTCTTCAGCTATTTCGAAAAAAGAATCATCAGTTTCTAAAAAGGAATCTGTGAGTTCATCAAAGATAGAGCCATCACCGTCTAAATTGGAGCCTATAGTTCTTCCAAGAAGAGACTCATCACCATCCACAAAAAGAGAGACATCGCCTCCTCCTTCAAAGAATGAAACCTTTACTCCTTTGAAAAGGGAGCCTAAAAAAGAATGTTCACCTTTGCCCACGAAAAATGACTCTCTTTCTGCTTCGAAAAAAGAGACTTCACCACTTCCATCCAAGAAAGAGTCGATTTCTTCCTCAAAAAAGGAATCGTCTCCTTCTCTTTCACTAAAAGAGTCATCACCTACACGTTCTAGGAAGGATTCCTTATCTTCGAAAAAACAATCATCGCCATCACCTTCAAGAAATGAGTCTCTTGCTTCATCACAGAAAGAGTCAACTTCTTCGCTTTCGTTCTCTGAAATGTTGTCTTTCAAAAGAGAATCATATGACCGCGAATCATCTCCAAGAAAAGACTCGAACGATTCAAGCACTCTGTGGAAGAAAGAAAAAATTGATTGGTCTAATAAAACAGTAGAAACAAAGCCACTTTCTAGTTCTAGAAAAGAACCCGCTGAAATAAAGGTAAGCGTAGCTTTCAATGAAGTTGTCAAAACAGAAGAACAGGCTTGGGACATGCTTTTAAGCCAGCCGGAGAAACGAGAACTAAGCGTTAGTCCCCAGTCAGTTTTCAGCGACAAAAGCGATGGGACCAAATCCAAGACTAAGAAGAATCGTAAACTAAAGAAAGCACAGGAAGATTCTCAGAGCAAATCAGAAGACGACAGCTTTGTTGAAATTCATGCTATCGAAGAAAAGGCACAACTCTCTTGTGGCGAATTAGTATCCATCTCAATGCCGTTTGAAGAAATAGAATCTTCTAGTTCTTACTCTTCCAGAACTAAGAAATCTCGTTCACCCAAAAATATTGGTGACAAACAATCAGAAACTAAGCTAGATGATTGGTCCGTAGATGATAGTGTATCATACAAACAAAAGATCTCGAAAAAGAGAGCTGATACTTCTGAAATTGATACTTTGCGTGAACTGGAGACTAAAGTAACGACTAAAGAGAGAAGATGGGAAAAAGTTAATGATGCTGTAGATATCAAAAGTAGTGATTTAACAGTTGTTGAGAATATTGCGGTTAAAGAATCCCTTCATGACAGAAAATATAAATCACCTAACTATGAACATCGTAAATCAATAGAAAAGGCAATGGAAGCCGAAGTAAAAGATGTTTACGTTATTGATAGCACCAACGATGAATTCCCCGAGATTCAAATAACAAGGGGAAATAAAATGCGAAAGAAATCTCTACAAGCAGAAGGAGAAGAAAGTGAGGTGGACAAACCTATTAAGTCATGGAGTTCCATAGCTGCCGCTAAAAATGTGAAAAAGGAAGAGAAAAGCGTAGAGATGAAATCTGAAAACGCATCAAAGAAAAGGGAAATGAGTGAGAAGATAGTTATCTGTTCATTTGACGACGACGAACCATCAGCGGGTATTTCATTACACGAAGAGCTGATGAGACTTTGCAAGAGAACCGATATTATGGTAGCGCAATGTGACACCCCTACTGAGTTGAGTTTCTTCGACGATCATCATTCACTTTTACAAGATTTACCTCCTCTCGAATTAGATTTCAATTTAGACGACTTCAAACTTGAAGTGATGAGAGATAGCCTTCTAGAGGCTACAGAAACAAAAGTCACCAGCCCGATTTGTAAAATTGATATAGACAACATTCTTTCGTCTATAAAAGAGTCGTCTAGCACATTCAACTTGATAGACCTTAAAGAGGTTCCTGCTAAAAAGGAAAAAGGGTTCAGTGTTATAGAGAGTGAGAAGATAACAAGTCTGGAAGTAAAGGCAGATGACGATGTCAAATCAGATGATAAGGACCTTGAAGTGATGGAGAAATCTTCTGACGATGATAATACTTCCCCTGTACTGTCGACAGATAGCGACAAAGAGGATAAGAAATCTACTGGTGCTTCGAATGTAACCACGCCTTCGTCAAAGCAATCTAATAAATCTAAAAAATCGCGTAGGAAGAAGAAGTAATATCATAATGTGTTCAATATTTTTTTGATTGTTCAATTTAATGATTCTGCTAGTAGTTATTTGAAATTTGCTATTACACTAGAGTAAGTAAAACAGTTTAGTTCATAAGCGCAGGTAAAAGACAAAAAAAAACTTAAAAATGTGAAAAATGTGATGTCAAATTAATTTCTATCTAAAAGTAGACAATGAACTTATTTGTCATGTAGTTTTATTAAGTCATATCGAAAAATGAAAAACAAAAAAACAAAAACTTGCAAAATCTCAAAAAACAAAATGTAAAGATGTTTTGTATTTTTCAAGAACAACGGTAGCCATTGCGCTTGACGTCTACGCCACATAAATTAAGTTTTGCTTATAACGTGGGTAGCAATACGCGCTGTTACTGTCTTCTTAAAAAATATCAAATTGTTATATTATATTGTTTGCTCGCATACTATTATTACTCTCGGATTTAGTTATGGTATGTCTTTCGTTTTAGATATAATAATGTAGTTGTAAAATTAATACAGTAACCACTTGTAACATGATTTATCAGAGGCCAGTATGCTCTTGTTACCTCTACGATGTAGCTTACATAATGATGTAGCTTACTAAAATTACATAGTTTTAAAACTGCCGGTTACATAAACCTACAAATATAACTCGTTTGGTAGAATACCTATACTGTCTGGTCAAGGTACTAAACAGCTAAAATATTAACTTAGCAAATAGTTTGGTAATTATAATTTTTAAGGCTTTTGCTTCAAATGGATTACTAATAGACCGTAACTGTCTTAAAATAAGTCTCAAACACGTAAGTACATTACTACACTCAATCAAAATTGGTTTATAAAATAAATTGGATTAACCAAGTAGTTGTGAGTACTTATCTTAATTGCCTCAGTATTAGTGCATTGTGCTGTTTATTTGAAGAGCTATGAAAAGCCAAAATCTAAAAAATATTTTGCTGCTTCTATTTAGATTAAGTAGTTTATTTTATAAAATGCTTGTTGTATCAGCTCCATAATAATTATGTGCTTTCATATTACGTGCACGAATACGTGTTAGTATTGTCAACTGGGCATGGTGTGGATGTATGCAATCATTCGGTATCTACTTGAATTAAACTCTGCTGTATAATGAGTAAAATGGTTGTCTTCTGACAAAATAGTTGACTTAGTCATCCCGGTATAAAATACCTTTTCACCTTACTTTATGGCTGTCTCTGTACAAATTATTATCAAAATGTAATTAATTATTTAGTATTATTATTTTAAATATGCGAAAGTTTATTAATTTATTTAGCTCTAATACGTTAATCATGACAAATATTTATTTTGATAATCATTTTTGCTGAATTGTATGCGTAATTGGTGCGTATTAGTTTTATTTTTTTACTTTTAAGACTATTTGACTTCTAAGGCCGAGATTTTGAGACTTTTTTGTGTATAAACTCAAGAATCAAACATATTGAGTAAGAATTTATACTCAAAATGACCAGTATTTCAGCCGAAGATATTTTTTAAGTAGTACAATTTTGTTAAATGGCAGCAGTAATGATTTATTTTATAGTTTCTTATTGTTTTTAATGTGTACATTGGCTCAGCATAATTGTTTTAAAAACTTAAGCTTAGTTTTATCCAACTTATAAATTAATTGTATTTTTTTCAACTAAAAATGTCTAAAATATTTTAATTGTTTAAGTACACAAATAAAATAATTCATATGAATTACTTAAACTATAAGTTTTCAAAACGAATTCTATTTTACAAACGAATCTGATGAAAGCTTGTGTAGTCAGGCACACTTTTTATTAAGCATATCTATAAATACTAAATAGAATCAACATACTGACATGTTATTGTACAGCCACAAATATATTATCTAACTTACAATGTAATAGTTTGTATGTTTCAAAGATTGTTGCTCTTAGAATGTAATGTCTATTAAACTAGGGATTGTGACTTTCAAAAAAGATTTATGTATCTGAAGCGACTGATGTAGATGTGACTTAATGTTTTGTTGATAAAATTATTCATTAGATTATCTCAATGTGTTAAAACTCCCTGTTCGAAACGTTTGGTACCATTTGGCTGCTTTTCTTAGTACCTACATCTGACACTGTTGTTGATATGTTAGGAGTGTTTGAAAATCAAGTATCTCAATAAAAATGCAAATTCAAAAACCAAAATTGCTTTCATTTCCAAATCCTTATTTGATGTATGTGTATGTTGTCAATCTCTTAATTGTCAATCCATTTACCACACAAGTTGACTTCGCCAAAGACGATTCCGTGATGCAACACCTAGTTACTACATGCATAATTAATTTGTTTTATATCAGATCAAAATAAAAAAAAAGCATCGCCGGGCTCCGATGCGTGCCCGGGCTTCCCCTGCCCGGCATACTCACGATCGTCCGGCGATGCTGCACTTGCAGACCGCGGCAGTGATGTACTATTTTTTCATTACAGCAATAACAACAAGCGGTCGTTTTGAGGCGGAGCAAGAAGAGTTGAGTTCCAGTAGTTTCAGTTCTACATCTCGCGCGTCGCTCGATCCTCCCTCTTCCCCCACTCCGAGTTGTAGTGGAGACAACCTCTTACACTTCCCAGGAGACTCTAGCAGTTCTTTCTAATTCAACTAACCAGTAAGACGCCTTACAGACTGCAAACTTTTCTATCGGCCGATATTTTGGTCGGGTTGGTCTGCTAGTGCAAACATGGCCGATACTAAATCGTTGTAGTGTGCGCACTTGCATTGCATACATCGTAACACGTTGGGCCAGCCTAGGCGAGCTCGAGTGAGAAGGCGAATCGATGCAAGGCGAGAGCGATAGAGAGGCAATGCGAGCCTGGGCCAGCGTGTGTTTGAGCCTTTACTGATTTAGGCTGTGTCCCCAGTAGGCAAACTGTTAGCGGCCGACTGAGTTTGCGGCGTATCGGTTTAGTACGCCGGCGCCGTTCCATATATTTGAAATGGAGTGTCCACAGTTTGCTAGTTTTGCGCTCACTTTACGCAGTTTGCAGTAAGTGCACTTTACTTAGGCGGCCGCTAACAGTTTGCCTACTGGGGACACAGCCTTAGAGCCTGACCAAACTATAGGCCGATATAAAAGTTTGCGAGGAATTTAAAAAAAGATAACGACTGTACCCCAAGGCAAGGTCGACATTCAGAACAGCAAGATGATATTAAAATATCTAGGGGGTAATAGAGGCACTTCAAAATATACATTCGGCACGGCATATGCACCACATTTGCAATTATGAAATATATTGTCTAGGAAATGGGGGGAAAAAAAAACAAGTGAAACTAATAGGTCAGTGCCCAAGGCGTTTGTTGTTCCATTCTCCTACCCAAACTGTGTAGAAACATTGAGCTGTAGATTCTAGTTATCTCTGATAAAGATAATATTATTTGGGTGAAATAGATGGAACAGTTACAGTACTTTTAGCTATAGAGGGACTTAAAAGATCAGCACCTTCTTTTAAATTTCGTGTCACAAACTACGTGACGAATAATAAACCCTATTTTCTTAATAAACTAGGTCTAATGACACCAGTGCAATACGCACTAACGCCAAATTAAACGGCTGTCATACAGGACCCTCCTGTGGGATCCTCTATTAACTATGATAATGATCTTCATTTTAGATTAAGATAGGTATTTCTATAAATATAAGATTACTTTTATACGGATTACAATGATTGCATGCTATGCATAATGTTAGGAGTAAATAAAAAAAAAAACCTTGATTATTAAATTAAATATCTGTAGAAGGCATGGAGTGAAGTGACAAAAATGATAATTATTTTGCATCACATTTTAGTTTTTATTTTAAAAGACATTCACCGCATAGAGAGCCATTGAAATCGTTTGGCCAAACAATTTTATTGCATTTGTTTACCGTTACTGTGATATGACGTAGAAATTATTCGAGCTTGTTTAGGGTAGATGTGATTCTGAACTAATATAGTCCGAAACCTGCTCAGGTACCTCCCTATCATTCATTTAAAACATTCCAGTCGATTAAATACTGCTTTTGATCCCGGAACCAGACAATTTTCAAAATCAATATTAGCTCATAGAAAAGTGTTTTACTAGTATTAGCCTTTTGAATAGGCTACTTGACTCATATCTAATTTGAAGCAATAATAAATGAGTATTTTCTGCAGAATTTAACTTATGAAACCAAAATATATCGATTTCAGATAATAAAAGTGCAAAATGGCATTATTTCAAATTGAAACACTGAAAACGCTATCGGCCATGATGTGACATACAATTTGTAAACAAACATATTGAGATTTTTAAAATGACGAAATGTCTGAGATGTTGTTCAGCCCTATGACATCACAGCACCGATAATCTATAGAATAACATGACTGACAGCGTTTTCGCCTGTTTATGAGAAATAAACTTCTAAAATAAAGTTTTGTGGTTTTCTAGGTCCCATAAAAATATAGTACTTACCTAATATTTTTTTTGTCTAATCAAGTACTTAATCCAACAATTGATAAATCAATAGTCTTTTTTAAACTTTCGCGATCACTATTCATATTGAAAAGTTTTATGGACACGGGATTTTATCGCGTAATTTACCTGATTTATCCCGACGTTTCGGCTATGTTACAAAATTTTTTTTAAATTGATAAATCATTTAGGACTTAGATACTTACATACTTTAAAAAAGAGTCAGCTAGCCTATTAAATCAAATCTCATTGTACTAAAAATTTTTTCAAAGAAAAGTTCCAATTTTGCTTTTGAATGCTGGGTAACAAATGGGTCCGGTAAGGACTACTTCCATTAAAGAGCTTCCTTATTTATTTCCGTGTTTTGCTGAAAACTTTTCACAAGTTTTCATGTTTATTTATTTAAATTATTTCAATTTGTATGTTATTTAATTATTTATCTTTTTGAATACTTATGATTGAGAATACCAAGAGATTGTGCCGTCATTTAAAATTCGTTAAGTCTTGGATCAACTATCCAATAAAATGTATTGAGTAGATATTTTTATAAGCATGACTAGCGTTGGAAAGGGTGATAAGTACTTTAAAATTAGAAAAAAAAAAACATTTGAAAGCATTGAATGCGTATTGTGTGTTTTAAATGTTACAAATTTAAATTTTGATTGGACTGAACGAAATTCCACCGTTTGGTAAGAGAAACTAAAATTAGTTTTAAAATATTTATTGAGTTGGCTATGTCAAATTATTTTTAGATTAGACGTCGATTGTACTTACGTATCGTTTTGATTTACATACTTTTATTAGACGTAACTAACAAGAATCACAACTTTAGGATATTTAGTTAAGATACGAATCATGCGCAGATTGTCATGAAAACGTTGTTTCGAGACGAGTTTTAGATTGTAAATCTATTTCAATAGGGTATTTTGCACCAAGTAAGAAAAAAAAGGGTACCTATTTATGATAGGTTTTGTAAAAAGTAAACGAGAATTGTTGATTTCTATTCATAAAAAAGCATTATACATTTTCAAGTTATTTACTAGCGCAGTGACGTCACGAGCTGAACATGGCAGTAAGCGTTCTCGCGCGTTTAAAACGATAGATTAAAATAAAAATATTTTTTATGGCACTAACCGGCCTTACATAAATTATAGTGGTTCATTAACACTAGGATTCATTTAAAACACTATTTGAAAATTGGTGTAATACTTACCCTATGCCGTATTCATGATATTTATTTCTGTTGGCGATCACCCATGTTTTTGGCTTACATACGGCAAACGTATAGAGAGCTAAACCAGCTTAGTATGATTCTCCTTCATTTGTGCATATTATATCAATTGGCATTCCTAGATCAGTTACCATTTAATAAGATAAGATATTTACACTGTAGTTTTCATATTTTTTAATAAGCTTTTCAGAGGCTTTTTTATCCTTGTAATAAAGTCATAAGTACCTATGTCATTTTCACATTTATTTTTTATCTAATTAAATATCATAATTCTGGTTAAAATAATGTAGTTTCAGTTAAACATAAGAATCAGAATGCTCATTATTACTATTATAACAGAGAATAATTTAGGCCACATACGCCAGATTCAAATAAAAAATTAAAAGTACCTACATTTTAATTCACTTTGGTCATGCATAAGGAAAATGACTGACACATTCGTCAGATTTTTGTAACCTCTGACGAATGTGGAAGAAATAAATGATCTGACGAATGTGGAATCTGGCGGAGAATACGTAGATTACTTATTACAGTAGGCGCAAATGATATTTGTATCTCTGAAGTTAGTAAATTATTATGTGTGAAGATAATATCGCGTTTGCCTCCAAAAATAGCTCGGCAAAATTACACGAAGATCGTTTGCGCACACTTTGAATATTTATTTCAGCGTTATCTGCTACCGCTAGGAAACCCGAAAGGGTTGTGATACTTATTCCTGTTTTTGCGTATAAGTATGTCAACTTCCAGCAAAATCTGTTTCGCAAAAGCAAAAAGATACTACCAGCGGGGGTGGCGTGGTATACTCAAACAATTTTTATCTTGTCGCTGGAAGCGGAATAACATCCGGTATTTTTGGTACCCACCACACTGCCCTCCTAACGAAGAGTACAGTAACTCGATTTTTGGAAAAAACTAAAATCAAGTCTTCAGTCAGGCCTGTCTCACTTCTCACTTTAGGTATTTAACGGACGCGCGCCGCCTCGGGGGGCGCGCGACATAGGTTGCCACTTGCCGCTCGCTCGGCTTGCGGACTAGACGCATTGTGCGTAATTATCGTGATCTCGTATACATCGTTTCTTGTGATTTTTGCACGATAACTAAACGATCTAATCCGTATAAAAGATACTGCTGTGTCTACGGGTGTCTAAACAAAAGGAAAAGCAATGAATGGACATTAACATTCCACAAAATTCCGGAAGATATTGAAAGGTTGGTAGGTAGCTACTAAGCTTTTCTATAATTTGTTGTAAGTACCTATTTAAATAAATCATCAATAAATACCTAGGTAGGTACTTACTTTTACTCTGTAACTGTAGGTGCATAATGAAAACGAGATTTTATAGGTACCTATTCGATTCCTTTTTGATTGAATAGGTACCTGTTTACAAATAAACAAACATAATACACGTACAAAACTACCTACCTACAAAACTGTAGGTAGGTAGGTAGGTACCTACAGTTTTGTTTATTTACATATGTACCTAAAAGTAACTTATCCATTAAGTAGGTACCTAACCTACTTAATATAATAATTGTAAGTGTTTAGAAGTTACATTACATTCATAGAGCCATGTTGGTCGAAGTGATTAGTACCTCAACTTTCGAGACGAAGGTCGTGGGTTCGAGTCCTGGCCGTGCATTAAATTGCAAATGTGATTGCAAATGTGATCCTAACATTAAAAGGGTGATTATCGGATAACGGCTCCCGGTCTAGTTGTGTGATGATGATGATTGTGTGTGTCTGATCGATGTCTAGGTAGGTATGAAGGTATAGATATTTTGAAATGCAATTGTTTACAAAACGAACGAGATAATAATGTATCTACCTACTTCACCTACCTACGTACAATACGTAGTACCTACTTACTACTATTTATTCTGTGGTAACGGTAGATTAAATTATATTTAGGCCTACTTATTTTAGAACTTAAGTAGGTACTGTTTTTGTGACAGATAAAATAAATTAATTAATTTGTGTTGTCGCAAGCGAAAATTCGACAACCCTTACGAGTCGCGTCACACCGCGCCAGACAGTGACACAGTTACGCATTAGAGCAGGATGGGAATGTTTAGGCAAATATCTCGATAGGTAATAGGCCCATAGGCGAGTTGAATTGCACTTTATGGCTTCGCCGCGAGAGTCTCTATTTAAACAAATTTACTCGCGAAGTGACCCTTCTGTACGTAGTACTAGTATTCTGTGCTTCAGTAATGAAGACTTGATTTTTCGATTTTAAATCGTCGAGTTACTGTACCTACTCGTTAGGAAGGCAGCACAGTGGTAGATAATAACGCTTAGGTACATCTGATTGTATCCTAACTGTATAATTTATTCCTTTATATTATAACCTACAGCTTTACATTGTCGAAATCATTTTCTAAAATCTTTTTGCTTTAGCAGTCGGGAGTTTCGATGTGATGTTTGGATGTGATAATGAGTAATCGCTAGCCTTTTGTACTTTAAATCATAGAATTGTGTATGTAACCTAAATTCCTATTTTAGTATTGGACGGTACTTTTCATAATCCATTTAATGTTATTTTGTAAGATTTAAATAAAATTACAATGAAAATTGAATCTGTTGTTTTGTTTTTCTTGTTGTTCTGTGGCCAGAGTGGTTCAAGGCCCGCTTTTGACGCAGGAAATTGCGGGTTCGATCCCCGCTACGGGACAAATGTTTGTATGATCTGCAAAATTTGTCTCGGGTCTCGGGGTTTTCTACGTATAAATGTATGTATTTACAAAAAAATAGAATATTAAATACATCAGTCATGTGGTTCCCATAACACAAACTCTGCTTGGCTTGGGGCTACTTGATACGGTGTGAAATATCCAGCATTATTTATTTATTCATGGGTAGCTTTCCTATAAGTAGATGGGCGATCATATCTCATTAGAAATAGATTCATTGATACGAAATGTAGTCGCGACAGTCGTTTTTGCGATAAGTTCAGTGTGGTTTAGTAAAACGTAAAACTTAGTTTTTGATAAAAAAACAGATTTATTTAACAATAGGTATATAATTAGTAAAAGTAATTTGCTCGTAGGTGCTAAAATTACGTTCATTAGGCATATTTTATATTTCATTTGTTTTTTTCTTCATATCTTTTGATTCTGTCATATCGTTAAATTGATTTCTGATTCACGACTGTAAAAGTGTAAATTCTTACATACGAGTACCTATATTAGGAATTTATCCATGATTTCTAATAAATAAATAATAAGTAGCCATTCATACATAAACTCGCGATAATCACAGCGGACCCATCAGCCGGGTAAAAATCGGGTCAGTTGCAAGTTCTTGAGATTTTAGGCACCAATAAAATCGAATAATCACATAAAAACAAGCACCACTATTAAATAGTACTTCCTACTTAGTACACAGTCGCCCATAAATATAAATATATTTTTAATTTTTATTCTAGGGTTTGTCTTTTCACGTAGATATTGTTAATTTTGAGACGTTCGTTTCAAATTAACTTCAGTTTTAACACCTTAAAATGTTTATTCACGTTTATAGCGGCCTGTACTAAATATGAAGTACAATTTCATTATTATATCAAAATACTTCTTCCTTATACCTAAATATTCAAAACGGAATGTTTAATAGATGTACGTACCTATAAGGTATCTTATGGACGGCGTTATAGTACCTGGACGGAAATATAGTACACTTACGGCTCGGATTAGAGATTACAGTTAACATTTGAGATTGCTTTCAACCATCAAACACATACAATAAAAATTATCTAAACTTTCAAAATAAAAATCAAATCTCAACATAAAATATCACTCCTCATGTCATACACACTTTATATGCACTCTGAAAATTAGCACGTCATCTTTCAGGAATCCATTCCTCACTACATCATTGAGAACAGCATACTCTGTATACCCAAATCCCCTTACGCATATCTCCGCTGTGGGTTTTCTAAATGCTATAAGATTTGAGTTAGACATCATTGTGTCTCTCTGTGTTAGATCGGGGTCGTATTGGTTGATCATGGCGAAAGAGATTCGACCGTTGAAAGGCCATTCGAGGTAGTCGTCGTTTTCTGTCTTCATGAGGTGGACGTGGAGAGCGAAGCAGTGAGGGTTTTGTGGCGAGATGTTAAGACGCACGCAGAATCTGAAGAATAAAAATGAGTTTCTAGTTGAGTTTTTCTTCACTTTGGACCAACATAGCCAATGACACTCAGGGATACTGCAGCTTTCCACTCGTGAAATTATTTTAGAAATCGGATGAGTAGTTTCATAGATAACCTCGTACATCCAAACTTTCAAAAGCTCTGTATTGTTTAGTATAGATCCACTCACTAAACTGGCAAGTAAGCACATAAAAATTCTCGGGCTTTATGCAAGCACCACTGACATAATGCACAACCAATTTTTGGAGCCATCTTTAGACCACTTAAATTAAACAATGCCAAAAAAATGTTTATTTTACCTGTATCCATTAGGTGAGGTGTAAAATCCAGGGCTGTACAACATTTTGAAATGATCTTTCAGCATAGCGTCTAGCCTCGCCTTGAAGTTGTCAACTTTCCATACATAGTTGCCCATACAATAGCGCAAAAGCATTTCATTGCTTTGCTTCATCTTCGCTATAGAGAAAGCTGATAGCTGTTTCGACATATTTGCTATCACAATATCTTGTTCTCTATTACGTTGTTCAAGTACAACAACTCGTTCGTAAAGTGCTCTGTAAATTGAAACAAACTATCATCACATCTATTGGCGAATAAGTAGTACTACAGCACGCAATGGATCTACGTAATCGTGAAGGTAGCGGTTTCACGAATGCCTAGATCCATTGTGAGTACTATACAAAGCAAAACAACCATAATTTTCACAAGATTTCATACTGTAGGCATGTGCCAAAAATATATAGTTTTTTTAGGAGTTTTGGTTGCTTGCTCGTTGCACAGTTGGTAAGCCCCAGACACCAAGGCTCAGTTTGCGCTGACTCATTTCTAGCAAGACATGCATATTTATTTGCATTTCCAGGTTGTGAGTCAATGTCAAACAATGAAAGATTACTCAATTCTAGCCAAGGTTTACCTTATAAGTGCGCTCGTGTTGTTTGGTAGTGGCTTACTGGCCTGGTTTCCTTCTTTATCAGGAGCTTCCCACAAAGTCATCGCCTCTTGTTCTTTAGCATCGATACTTGCGCTGGACATGTCATTGTTTATTCTCATCTCTGAATAAGCATTCATCAGGTACTGGAAATTAGGATAAATAAGGGATGAACACAATTTTTTTTTGTAAATACATAATACATTTAAATAGGTACATAGAAAGCACCCAGATTCTGAGACAAATATTTGCAGATCATAAAAACATTTCTCAGAAAGTCACCTCAGTCTCCATCAGAAAAAATTCCTTGTCTATTTTAAAAATGAGGTCTACAAACAGAAATAGAAATAGAAATATTTATTGCAATTATGTTGTACATTGGGTCTTAATGTAAGTATTGTTAGTATCAAACATAAACCCTGTTAGGGCACAGCAATATATCACTAGGGGCGCTATATTATACTTAATTAAGTACTTAACTAATTTATTCTATTATCTTAACTAAGAACATACCTATGACTTAAACCTATCTTATTTTTACCAATAATCTAATACTATATTTAGCAGCTTCTTTAGGATAAATATCATTGCTTTATAGCCATATATATTTAATATTTAGGTGTAGGTATTTAAATGTAATTAGGTATATAATAATATGTCTTTAAATGTAGGTTTATAAATATTTTTTGTTATTTTTATGTAGGTTTATTGTAAGTTTTTTTTGGAAGAAATTTTTTGAGGGGTAAGGCCGCCCATTGTGCCACTATATGTATTAGTATCTAATTCCTTTAGTTTAAGCACAGAATACTAGTTGTTTAAGTTCGTAATAATGTTGGTGTTACAATAAAGAATTATCTATCTAACTGTCTATCTATCTCCTGCGTCTCAGGCAGGTGTTCGCCCACTGCGCTACAGAGGTCTACAAAATCTATCTTTAACTCACACTCATATGACTCTGTGTATCATTATGAAGATGCTGACTCAGCTCCTCCTGACTCTCAAAGGTTTCCTTGCAGCCCACAGCTTGGAAGGAGCATGGCACTTTAATTTCTGGCTGAGATGATGTCTCCGGCTGATTGTACTCACATATTGCTATGTGGGCATCCAGGTCTAATGGTGTTACTTTTACAGTGCAACCTGAAATTATATGTTTGTTAGTGCTTTTAAAATGGTATGGACAACCACATTTTGAATGCCCAAATAGGTGTTGACTTGACACTAAAGAGTCAAAGAGGAGGAAAAAAAATTTTCATTTCATCAAAAATTTAATCAGGATTGTTTTATCTTTTAGGGGATCTTTCGTGGATATCCATTAAAGTTAGTAATAGCTTATAAAGCTATTATGTTTCAAATAAAATGTTTCTTTACCTTTTGTGGAAAATGGGCAGTTCATTCTCTGTTCCTGAATCTCTCTCTTTGTGTAATTGTCAGGAAAAATGTCCACTTTCATACTTAAGTTAATATTGTCAATGGGACAGTGTCCACTGTTTCTGTAATCAACAATACATCTCTGATTTTTAGGTAGCACCAAAAAAATTATGTTGATTTCATCACTTTAGCTTCAAGTTTAGCTGTAAAATATGTTAACAAGTACCTACTACAAATTGTGATGAAACATTTTTGGAGTACCTACCTATGTAGATCTGTACCTAAGAATTAAAAAAAACTGTGATTCTCTTTATCTTTGAGTTGATATGGATTAGATTAGAAGGGGAATATATTTAGATTCAAACTTCAAATATCATAATATCCAGTAGGACCAAGTGGTCCTACTATCCTATCCTATCCTAGTGGATCACTTTGAATCATCTTATCTTGTTCTTGGTTGTGAACCAACACAGTGAAGAATCAGGGCAACAAACACGGTATGGGGCCTAGCTTTCTTTTCAGTGATCCATCTACTTAAATCTAAATAGTCAAACTCCAGTGGGGAGCCAAATAGCTTGCCAAAACCCTCATTAACAATAAAAAGTATAAATGGTGCTTACTGTAACCATGAAGTGATACAACTTTTGCAGAACTTGTGTCCGCATGTTGTAATTACTGGGTCTCGAAGCCAATTGAGGCACACGGGACATTCATATCTGGACTCGGGCTGGTCACTTAGCACTATTTCATTTAGAGCTGAAATGCCCATTGGCTGGAACAGAATAAAAAAATCAGTGTGTAAGTAGCATCAGCTGTTTTGGTAATTTTTCAACCCCATTTACAAACAATAAATAAATGCCATGTTACCTAATTTGTGTAGGCAAACAAGTACCTACACTTCGAATTCAGCGCTACTTACCTAAATGCGATGTAGCGGAAGTTGAAATTACTTGATTAAGTCTAACCGACTCATCAGAAATTCAGAACGAATACTTATTACAGGTAAAGTAAAGACACCTACAAAGTACCTACCTACTGGGCTGGGTGTGAACTAAAACTTTTTTAGTTCACACCAAGTACTTTGTAGGTGTATAGTACTTTACGTTTTCACTTACCGCAATTCCTTCTGAAGCATTTTTCGGTTTATTTCTGTCCATAATTTTATTAGAAAAGTGTAAAATAAACTTTCTGTGTTCTTTTTTTGCAAGCAAACTGCAAACAGATGATACGTAGTATCTCTACCTAATTAGGAGTGGGTGAGATATATCGTATACAGTTATCAAATCCATATATCGGTACAATATCAGGATATCGATATCGGCTTGTACTGAAATCATAGGTATATTTCGATATTCTCGATATGACGCGCATCCGCGCATCGCACCGATACGCCCGATACGATATTTTTACAAAGGGATCTGGAGTTAGTAAGGTTATGGAGTAAGGAAAACAGACTGAACCTTAATATTTCTAAATGTCAAGTCATGAGTTTTACTAGATCTACTCGTCCAATTATCATGCCGTACAGTCTAAATGGGGAACTACTTTCAAGACCACTCACAGTTAAAGATTTACAGTGCCACAAGTATAACTTGGCGCGGCTGAGCGCCACTGTGTTCAAAAAATATAATTAATTGTACAGAAAATACCACGAAATTTGGGAAAATATGTAAGAAAGATTTAATCATTTGCGTATTTGTTTAAGATAGATAAATGATATTTCGCATCATATTACTCTTTTTCCGTTTTTCCGTTTTAGTTCCTCAAATCGCCACCGCCAACTTATACTTGTGGCACTGTAGGTGTAATTTTTGACTCAGAACTCACATTTCATAATCACATTAGAAAACTCACAGTGGATAGTTTTAAGAAATTAGGTTTTGTCACTAGAAATAGCAGAGATTTTTCAAACTTCGAAGCAATTAAAATACTATATAATTCTCTCGTGAGATCTAAGTTGGAGTCTAGTGCTTGTGTATGGAATCCGCATGAAGTGACGTATACCCTGATGTTGGAGAAGGTACAGAAACGGTTTCTGCGTTTTCTTTACAAAAGGGTATACGGCTACTATCCCTTCATGTGTGGCGACTCTATCGTGTCACATCACTAATGTGGTGACATCACTAGTCAGTTTGACAAGCCGCCATTACCAACCATTCATTCTCACTCACACGCACACGTTTGAACTTGTACTGGGTTTTACTGAAATACTGTTATCTGTTATATCTTTCTTACCCACTGTATTTACCTTCATTTACTCGTGCTGTTATTGGACTTAATTAAATAGTGTTCCACGTAAACGCAATCAGTTTAATTTCTACGCTGGGAGAGCAGATCTCTCCCACATTGGTGACCTTTTCGACGTTGTTCGAATGATGATCAAGTGTGCCGGTTGTTAGGCTACCGACAACCACACTTGATAGCAGCAGCGCAGGAGTTCTACACCATACCTAACCGGCTTTGTGAAATTCCGCCGGCAACATCCTCGGTGAATCGCCAGTCAATTGAAAAGACTGGCACGACGGCGACCTGCTGATCCTTCATTTCGACATACCTACATGGTTCTACAACCCTGGTTAATCTTCGATCTACGGGGAAGCGTCGCTCCTATTCATCGTGCAGTTGCGCAGGCCTGGTTGAGCAGTGTCAACAGTTGCCTTGCGTTGCGTTCAGTTGTGTTGCATGTTTTCGGATTGCATCCTGCCTGTTTGTGTGTTGTGCTTTGCAGTGTAAAATCCCTCAGTGTAAAAACATAACAACTTTTCCAAACCTATCTACTAATCTTTCCATAAAGAGACGGTGTGTTCCTGTTTGCTTGGAGTTTGGTTGCAGCTAAGGACTTTGCACGCAAGTTTTTGCACATTAATTATTAAACAGAAAATTTATTTTTATAATCCAAGTCTAAATCTAATACTTACAGATTACTAACACTATCATTTTGAAACTACTAAGAAACTACCCATACTAATTTTTGGATAGCTTATTTAATGTTTAGACTGACTACCATAGTTTTGTAAATGTTGGTGTTGGATATAAAACTATTTAAATATTTAGTAGTCCTAGATAGGTAAAAACTTTATAGTGCATTTGCCAAGTAATTTCTACCGGTTTAGTAGTTCAAAAATTATTTTTTTGAGGAAAATAATTACCCGCATAATATTTAAAAAACTTAATTTTTATTTTAACTTGGGTTTTGAATAAGGTTTTGTTATTTTGAATATTTTGTTATATTGCCTGTGTGCCTGCCTACCCCTAACATTTTTATTTTTGGTGTCGGTCTTGTGTATTTACCAGAACATTGTCTTATTTGTTTATTTGTGTCGCTCTGCTTGGGTGTGTGGTATTATTGCTTTTTGTGTTAAATAAGTGTTGCACCATGGCTGATGAGCAACTTCAGGCACAACTACAACAACTTTTGGCTGAAAATGCAGCATTGCAAAAGCGACTTGGCCAGAACGAAGTCGAGGCAGAGGTATGTAGAGTTGCAGTAAAATTGCCTACATTTTGGGCTGACAAGCCAGCTATTTGGTTTGCCCAGGTAGAGGCCCAATTTCAAATTGCCAATATTGTTGGGGACACAACTAAATATAATTATGTAGTTGGTCATCTGGATCAAAAATTGGCAGGCGAGGTTGAGGATCTAATAACAAATCCTCCAGCTGAAGGAAAATATAATAATTTAAAGGATATTCTCATACAGCGCCTATCCACTTCACAAGAAAAAAGGGTAAGACAACTGCTAAGTGAGGAAGAACTCGGAGATAGAAAACCATCCCAATTTCTTCGTCACCTGCGGTCACTTGCAGGGTCAGCCCTTTCAGATGACAATATTATCCGCCAACTTTGGTTGCGTCGCCTGCCCCAACAAGCTCAGGCCATCCTAGCAGCACAAGCTGACCTAAATCTAGATAAGGTTGCAGAGTTAGCGGACAAGATCTCAGAATTGGCCCCGCCACCAGCCATCTGTTCTACCTCATCAACACCAGCTCTTTCATTAGCCACCTTAGCTAAACAGCTGGAAGAGGTTAGCAACCAAGTCGCCGCACTCTCTAGGCAGCAGCGCCGACCATCACGCGACCGTTCGGTGTCTTCAGAAAGGTCATCGAATAGTTCCAAGCGGTGTTGGTATCACAGGAAATGGGGGGTCAAGGCAACTAGATGTACCAGCCCCTGCAACTGGAAGTCGGAAAACTCGACCAGCAGTCAGTAGCGGCGGCAACTGATTGTCAGAGCACTAGCCGCCGTCTGTTCGTCACTGATAAAGTGACCAAGCGTCGGTTCCTCATCGACACCGGATCAGACTTATGTTGTTACCCTCATAGTTGGTTGCCATCTCGCAGGCAAGCTACCAACTATGACCTCAGTGCAGCGAATGGAAGCTGCATTCAAACTTTCGGTACAATTAACCTTAATTTAAATTTAGGTTTGCGTCGCGACTTTGCCTGGCAGTTTGTGATAGCCGATGTCAGCACAGCCATTATTGGCTCTGATTTCTTGGCATTTTATCACCTTTTACCTGACTGCCGCAATACAAAATTAGTCGACGGCACTACTGGACTGACATCCACTGCTACTACGGCTATTATTGACCAGCCCAGTATACGAGCAGTAATTTCAGGAAACTCTATTTTCATGAAACTTTTATCTGAATTCCCAGATATTGCTCGACCACCTGGTCTTCCCAGAGTTATCAAACACGACACCGTGCATTATATTAAGACCACAGAGGGACCTCCAGTCTCATGCCGTCCTCGTCGCCTAGCGCCACAGAAACTCATTTCGGCTAAAAAGGAATTTGAGGAAATGGTAAGATGTGGTACAGCACGGCCATCTAAAAGCGCATGGTCTTCTCCGTTACATATGACCATCAAAAAGGACAATACATGGCGTCCCTGCGGAGACTACCGCGCCTTAAACGCCAGGACGGTGCCAGACAGATACCCTGTTCGACATATCAACGATTTTACCCACAATCTGGCTGGTGCCAAAATATTCAGCACTTTGGACCTTGTTAAGGCGTATCATCAAATCCCAGTTTTTGAAGAGGATATTGCCAAAACCTCCATCGTGACTCCGTTTGGCCTCTTTGAATTTCCCTACATGACCTTCGGATTAAGGAACGCTGGCCAAACCTTTCAGCGTTTTATCGACGAGGTCACACGGGGTCTTGAGTTTTGTTTTCCGTACGTAGACGATATTCTCGTTTTTTCAGAAGATGAATCAACTCACCTTCAACACTTGCGCATCCTTTTCAAACGCCTACAGGATTACGGGGTGGTGATAAATCCATCTAAATGCGTCTTAGGTGTCAGTGAAGTCGTATTCTTAGGCTATCACATAAGCAGCGAAGGTACTCGACCTCCTCAAGAGCGCATTCAAACTCTGTTAGATTTTCCACCACCTGCCACTGTACAAGGCATGCGCCGATTCCTCGGCATGCTGAATTATTATCGTCGTTTTGTACCTCGTGCGGCACAGTTTCAGGCGCCATTGATTGAGGCATTGGTTGCAACTAACAGTAAGGGTGCTAAACCATTTCCATGGTCACCCGAGCTGCTGAAAATTTTCGAAAACTGCAAGAAGAGCCTTTCCAACGCCACTCTATTGCAACATCCAGTCAACAACGCCAACCTTGGGTTGTTTACGGATGCGTCAGGCGTTCATATAGGATCCTGTCTACATCAACAGGTAAATGGCAAATGGTTCCCTCTTTCGTTTTTTAGCAAGAAATTAACCCCTCAACAGGCGCAGTGGCCGGCATACTACAGAGAATTGCTAGCAGTGTACGAGAGTGTCCAACACTTTCGGCACATTCTAGAAGTTCAGCATGCGACGATATTTACTGATCATAAGCCTCTTTTATATGCTTTTTCACAGCGGCGTGACAAACTTCCACCACCGCAACTTAACCAGCTATCGTTTATCAGTCAATTTACCACAGACATTCAATACATTAAGGGTGAGGATAATGTCGTGGCTGACGCTATGTCGCGCATCGATATTGATGCCATATCTCTGGAGCAGGATTATAAAGCTCTCGCTGACTCACAAGCCTCTGATCAGGAACTTGCTTGTCTTCTGCAAGGTGGTTCCAGTTTAAAGCTGACCAAGATCTGCCCAACTAGAACCGACACTCCTGTCTTTTGTGACATTTCAACTGGCAAGCCGCGTCCCTATTTGACCCCTTCCTTTCGCCGGGCCGCTTTCGATAAATTGCACAATTTAAGTCATCCCGGCGCTCAAGCTTCTACGCGTCTTGTTGTGGAGCGTTTCGTCTGGCCCTCTGTGAGAAAAGACTGCCGAGCTTGGGCTCGATCTTGTGAAGCATGTCAACGAAGCAAGGTGTCAAGACACAACTCCGCACCTACTGGTAGGTTTGATTTACCCTCTGGTCGTTTCATGCATGTCCACATCGATATCATTGGGCCCTTGCCTGTCTGCAACGAATACCGATATTGTTTGACGGCGATAGACAGAGTGTCCAGGTGGCCCGAAGTTTGGCCCATGCGATCTATTACCGCGGAGGAGGTGGCCGAGACCTTTACGAGAGAATGGATCTCTCGCTTCGGCGTACCTTCGGTCATTACCACGGACCAGGGCTCACAGTTTGAGTCCGATCTTTTTAATAGATTGTTGCACCAATTTGCCACCAAACGCATAAGAACCACCTCATACCACCCCTGCGCGAATGGGATGATTGAGCGGGTTCATCGGCAGCTTAAGGCAGCTTTAATGTGCCACAGTGACTCATGGGTAAGATCGCTTCCAATCGTCCTTTTAGGTATGCGGTCCGTTTTTAAAGAAGATCTGGAAGCAACAGCTGCGGAATTTCTCTACGGCGAGCCTCTGAGGCTCCCTGGAGAAATGTTAGCTCCTCCTGTAGCATCTGAGAATTTCGAAAATCCAGCTGATTTCGTCGTGCAGCTGCGACACAAAATGTCGACGGTGCGACCATTACCAGCTACGCGACACGGTGAGTCCCCTACATTTATTTTTAAGGAGTTGTCAACTGCTTCGCACGTGTTCCTGCGCGATGACACCATCCGACGGGCATTACAACCGCCGTATACTGGCCCTTTCAAGGTTTTAGAGCGCTCTCGCGATGGAAAGACGTTTACCATCATGGTAAAAGGCAACAGCGTCGTCGTCAGTGTCGATAGGCTGAAACCAGCTTTCATTGACTTTTCGAACAAGCAGCCGTCTCTAACAGCTCCGACGCCTCAGCCTGCTCTGCCTGCTCCGCCTGCTCCGACTACTCGACAAAATGCTCCAAGCAAACTGCCCGCTCAGCCATTAGTTTCAAAACAGCCAGCACAAGTCGAGCTACCCCCTCTGCCAGTAAGGCAACCTTATACCACACGCTCAGGTAGACGCGTTAGATTTAAGAATTTAGATTGATTTTAGGTGTTACATTAGTATTTTCTTTGCTTTCAAGTGTATACTTAAGTAATTGTTGTTTCTTTTGTTGTTGGTGAGTTTTATGTTCTCCGTAGGGGGGTGGTGTGGCGACTCTATCGTGTCACATCACTAATGTGGTGACATCACTAGTCAGTTTGACAAGCCGCCATTACCAACCATTCATTCTCACTCACACGCACACGTTTGAACTTGTACTGGGTTTTACTGAAATACTGTTATCTGTTATATCTTTCTTACCCACTGTATTTACCTTCATTTACTCGTGCTGTTATTGGACTTAATTAAATAGTGTTCCACGTAAACGCAATCAGTTTAATTTCTACGCTGGGAGAGCAGATCTCTCCCACACATGTACCCTACCAAATATCTACAGGGTACACTAAATTTCAACTCGCTTGAAACTCGAAGGCTTTGTGATCAAATAATCACTATTATTAGAGTCCTACGTGGAGTGTTTAATTGTCCTGAGTTACTGGCTGAGGTAAGTAGGCTATGCGTGCCGGAGCATCGCGCTAGATTCCGCCCTGGGCGAGTGCCGCTGTTTTCCCCGAGACCTGCACGTACAGTAGCTCGCCAGCAATCGCCTGTATGCCGGGCACAACGCCACCTCAATGCTCTATCCGTATCTAACACAACGTGTGATATTTTCGCCGACAGATGGCCGATACTCGAGAGAGCGTGCTTGAGTTACTGTGAAGAGCCAAGCTCTCTAGCACCATGGTAGTAGTGGTAGATGTTTATTTTTTAGCTTAAGTAGGTACTACCTATATTAATATTGGTTACTATTATTATTATTATTTTTTAATTTTATTAGACTGGTTATTTTTAAAAGTGTGTAATTTTTATTTTATAAGTGTCTCAACGTTTTGTTTTTTTTGTTTTAAATTTTATTTTTGTTTTGTGCACTAAATAAGCTTATATTTTAGTTTTAGTTTCTGATCTCACTAGATTAACGCCTTAGATTTAAGTATCTGTAATGTTAGTCTTAAGTTGTAAATAAATAATTGTCTAATTGTCTAATTTTACTTGATACTGATATTACGATATTTTCGATATGACGCACATCCGCGCATCACACCGATACGCCCCGATACGATATTTTTACTTGATACTGATATTACGATGATATTACGATATTACTGATTCAGTCGTATCGTTTCGTATCGTATCGCAGTCGAATAGATTTTTGAACTCATCATGAATGAAAGAGCGCGAGGGTGTAGTAAATGAAAGAGAACAAGCTAATCGTAAGTATCGTTCTAAATCTGAACCTTAAAATTATGTTATGTATCAGAGATGCAAATTCATCTTAACGTATTTGTAGACAAAATGTTTTAACATTCAACTTTATGTGCAGGGCAATAATGACTTTAATGAAACGCATTGTTTTTGTGCAGGTTGAACTTTGGCCTTGAACTAGAAAATTCGTTTGTTTTGTTTTTGAAAATTGACGATTTATTTTGAATCAATCAGTTGCATGTACCTAAACAATTGCGCAGTGCAAGCGTTTACTCGTCTGTTTTAATGAAAGGATATTAGGATAGTGTCTTGATAGTGTCGAACTGTGTAAATAATGTGTAAAAGACTTTTTAGGGAAACATTTCTGTAAATATTTTATTTTTGTAACTTTTATTCTGGAAATGTGTAAATAAAAATACTATAGCTGTGTTCATGTGCCTGACTATGGTGTGAGTGTTTGGATCTTTGGATAGTCGGATACCTACCTATCGTGCAGGTATTTAGTACCTACATCATTGTAGGTAGGTAGGTACGTACCTAAGTAGGTACATGAATGCCTAACATATTTAAATTGTGTTGTGAAGCAAGTTTGTGAGTATTATAAAAAAAAAAAATTAAAAGTCACAAAAATAAACAGAAAGCCAGGAAAATGTATGAAGGAAAGTTCATTGATATCGATATTGTTTAAAAAACGCTGTATCGTAAACTACCAATCGTATACCTACACTTAGAGAAACGTCTTACAATTATCGAGAACCCTATACGTACGCCAATATATGGTTTCAGAAAATATATAGTTATGAAATCCGATATCGTTATTTAATATATGGTTTCGATATGATATTCTGTAAAAGGTATATTACCCATGCCTATACCTAATCTGTGAACAGATGACCGACAGTCTGACATTCGCCTTCCTTGTCTTCAAACTTCAAAGTCGTAAATTTGACATTGAAAGATCATGACATAATGACGTAACTCGCAGAACTTGGTATGGGTCAAAGTCTTTTAGCCATGAATGGTTTTTACATTAAAAAAATTTCACAGATTTCTTGCCTCACAGGACTATCAAGAACATGAAAATAATCTACGGAACTCGGAATGAAAAATGTCGTTCTGACTTTTTGACTTTTTTTAGTAATGTAGTTTTAAGAGGCATTAGACAAAATTTTCTGATTTACGTGATGTTTTGGGGCAGGATTTTTCAATGAAAACACTGTATTTATAAAAAAATTATGGCACAGCATGAAATATCATTTCAATTTTGTACTATTAAATGAGCTACTTTTGTATTTTTATTATTTCTTTTTGATTAATCGACCTCAAACCGGCGACTGTTTTGTGAATTTTTGCTGTAAGAGGTTTAGAAATCACCATATTTACGAATCATTTTGACGTCCAAATGGTATAAAAAAATTACGATGTTTTGCTGTGATAGTCAACCAAACTATTAAATGGATCACTTTTTACTACCTTTATTTAGTTTTTGAGTAAAAAAATCTTTAACTTAGTCGAAATTTCGAGAAAACGGCCAAAGAATTGCTTTTGATTTTGGCTACTTAGAACTGACTTAGAACTCTTGTTCGTAAAATTAACAAAACAGAAATAAACTTTAGTTCAAAATCAATCCTTTTCTGAAAAAAAAAATGCAAAAAGATTGAAAAATTGGCAATGAAAAATCTTTTAAAACAACCTAAAACGCGTCGTATCTACTACCCTATCTACTCGACGCAAGCAGACCGCGCCGAGCGCTTCTAGGGGGTGGACGTATCGCTTTGCATCCCGGAGCTCGCACTGAGTCGACTCGCAAAGCACGTCGCCGGCTACGAAGAATATAGCGAAATAGGAGCGTTTGATACATTGGTTGCTAAGTTATTAATTACCTATTTTTAAATATTTTCTGCGGGGCTAAAAAGGCCGTTAAAGCAGAATAATGATCTGAATTGTTGTGTAACTAATAATGTAATAATAGGGTGACAGCGAGCTGATCTGATGATGGAGTCAGGACCTGTTCCATGGAATTTTATGATGATATGGGTATCAAATGAAAGGGCTTGATGAGCGCAACACAATGCTGATCTGATGATGGAGTCAGGACCTGTTCCCTAGAACTTTTTAATGATATGGGTATCAAATGAAAGGGCTTGATGACCGAAACACAATGCTGATCTGATGATGGAGTCAGGACCTGTTCCATCGAACTTTATAATGATATGGGTATCAAATGAAAGAGCTTGATGAGCGCAACACAATGCTGATCTGATGATGGAGTCAGGACCTGTTCCATGGAACTTTTTAATGATATGGGTATCAAATGAAAGGGTTTGATGAGCGAAACACAATTCTGATCTGATGATGGAGTCAGGACCTGCTCCATGGAACTTTTTAATAATATGGGTATCAAATGAAAGGGCTTGATGAGCGCAACACAATGCTGATCTGATGATGGAGTCAGGACCTGTTCCATGGAACTTTTTAATGATATGGGTATCAAATGAAAGGGTTTGATGAGCGAAACACAATTCTGATCTGATGATGGAGTCAGGACCTGCTCCATGGAACTTTTTAATAATATGGGTATCAAATGAAAGGGCTTGATGAGCGCAACACAATGCTGATCTGATGATGGAGTCAGGACCTGTTTCATGGAACTTTTTAATGATATGGGTATCTAATTAAAGGGCTTGATGAGCGCAACACAATGCTGATCTGATGATGGAGTCAGGACCTGTTCCCTGGAACTTTTTAATGATATGGGTATCAAATGAAAGGGCTTGATGACCGAAACACAATGCTGATCTGATGATGGAGTCAGGACCTGTTCCATCGAACTTTATAATGATATGGGTATCAAATGAAAGAGCTTGATGAGCGCAACACAATGCTGATCTGATGATGGAGTCAGGACCTGTTCCATGGAACTTTTTAATGATATGGGTATCAAATGAAAGGGTTTGATGAGCGAAACACAATTCTGATCTGATGATGGAGTCAGGACCTGCTCCATGGAACTTTTTAATAATATGGGTATCAAATGAAAGGGCTTGATGAGCGCAACACAATGCTGATCTGATGATGGAGTCAGGACCTGTTCCATGGAACTTTTTAATGATATGGGTATCAAATGAAAGGGTTTGATGAGCGAAACACAATTCTGATCTGATGATGGAGTCAGGACCTGCTCCATGGAACTTTTTAATAATATGGGTATCAAATGAAAGGGCTTGATGAGCGCAACACAATGCTGATCTGATGATGGAGTCAGGACCTGTTTCATGGAACTTTTTAATGATATGGGTATCTAATTAAAGGGCTTGATGAGCGCAACACAATGCTGATCTGATGATGGAGTCAGGACCTGTTCCCTGGAACTTTTTAATGATATGGGTATCAAATGAAAGGGCTTGATGACCGAAACACAATGCTGATCTGATGATGGAGTCAGGACCTGTTCCATCGAACTTTATAATGATATGGGTATCAAATGAAAGAGCTTGATGAGCGCAACACAATGCTGATCTGATGATGGAGTCAGGACCTGTTCCATGGAACTTTTTAATGATATGGGTATCAAATGAAAGGGTTTGATGAGCGAAACACAATGCTGATCTGATGATGGAGTCAGGACCTGCTCCATGGAACATTTTAATAATATGGGTATCAAATGAAAGGGTTTGATGAGCGCAACACAATGCTGATCTGATGATGGAGTCAGGACCTGTTCCATGGAACTCTTTAATGATATGGGTATCAAATTAAAGGGCTTGATGAGCGCAACACAATGCTGATCTGATAATGGAGTCAGGACCTGTTCCATGGAATTTTTTAATGATATGGGTATTAAATGAAAGGGTTTGATGAGCGAAACACAATGCTGATCTGATGATGGAGTCAGGACCTGGTTCATGGAACTTTTTAATCATATGGGTATCAAATGAAAGGGCTTGATGAGCAAAACATAATGCTGATCTGATGATGGAGTTATGACCTGTTCCATGGAACTTTTAATGATAATATGGGCATCAAATGAAAGGGCTTGATGAACAAAACACAATGCTGATCTGATGATGGAGTCAGGACCTGTTCCCTGGAACTTTACAATGATATGGGTATCAAATGAAAGGGCTTGATGAGCGAAACACAAAGCTGGGTCGGGGTTTACTTTGACTTTGATTCTTGATTTTGACTTTCACTTTGATTCTTGATTCTTGATTTTCAATTTTAGTTTCTCTATTCTCGGATCTCGGATTCTTGATTTTCGATTTTCGAGTCTCAATTCTTGATGATCGGATCACTTTGATTTTTGATTCTTGATTTTGATTCTTGATTTTCAATTTTCGATTATCGATTCTCGGATCTTGTATCTCGGATTCTTAATTCTTGATTTTCAATTTTTTAATTTTTGATTTGTGATTCTTGATTCTTGTTTCTCATTTCTCGATTCTCGGATCTCGGATTTTTATTTTGATTTTTATTTCTTGATTTTGATTTTAAAATTAAAATCAAGATTAAAAATGAAAAATCAAACATCAAAAATCGAAGTCAAAAGTAAATCCTAACCCAGCTTTGTGTTTCGCGCATAAAACCCTTTCATTTGATACCCATATCATTATAAAGTTCCATGGAACAGGTCCTGATTCCATCATCAGATCAGCATTGTGTTTTGCTCATTAAACCCTTTCATTTGATACCCATATCATTATAAAGTTCGATGGAACAGGTCCTGACTCCATCATTAGATCAGCATTGTGTTGCGCTCATCAAGTCCTTTCATTTGATACCCATATCATTAAAAAGTTCCATGAAGCAGGTCCTGACTCCATCATCAGATCAGAATTGTGTTTCGCTCATCAAACCCTTTCATTTGATACCCATATCATTAAAAAGTTCCATGGAACAGGTCCTGACTCCATCATCAGATCAGCATTGTGTTGCGCTCATCAAGCCCTTTCATTTGATACCCATATTATTAAAAATTTCCATGGAGCAGGTCCTGACTCCATCATCAGATCAGAATTGTGTTTCGCTCATCAAACCCTTTCATTTGATACCCATATCATTAAAAAGTTCCATGGAACAGGTCCTGACTCCATCATCAGATCAGCATTGTGTTGCGCTCATCAAGCCCTTTCATTTGATACCCATATTATTAAAAAGTTCCATGGAGCAGGTCCTGACTCCATCATCAGATCAGAATTGTGTTTCGCTCATCAAACCCTTTCATTTGATACCCATATCATTAAAAAGTTCCATGGAACAGGTCCTGACTCCATCATCAGATCAGCATTGTGTTGCGCTCATCAAGCCCTTTCATTTGATACCCATATTATTAAAAATTTCCATGGAGCAGGTCCTGACTCCATCATCAGATCAGAATTGTGTTTCGCTCATCAAACCCTTTCATTTGATACCCATATCATTAAAAAGTTCCATGGAACAGGTCCTGACTCCATCATCAGATCAGCATTGTGTTGCGCTCATCAAGCCCTTTCATTTGATACCCATATTATTAAAAAGTTCCATGGAGCAGGTCCTGACTCCATCATCAGATCAGAATTGTGTTTCGCTCATCAAACCCTTTCATTTGATACCCATATCATTAAAAAGTTCCATGGAACAGGTCCTGACTCCATCATCAGATCAGCATTGTGTTGCGCTCATCAAGCCCTTTCATTTGATACCCATATCATTAAAAAGTTCCATGGAGCAGGTCCTGGCTCCATCATCAGATCAGCATTGTGTTGCGCTCATCAAGCCCTGTCATTTGATACCCATATCATTAAAAAGTTCCATGGAACAGGTCCTGACTCCATCATCAGATGAGCTAGCTGTCACCATATTATTTCATTGTAGTCGGAACTTGACTGACATGCTGAGATCCAAGTTTCAACTCAATCGGACTATTTACTGAAGAGTTCTGTTGAAAAGCTCCTGACTCCATCAGATCAGCACAATATGGTTTATGGGACAAAAAAACAAACATTTATTTTTTGTAATTATTTGTATTCAAAGTGTAACTAACCCGACTTTGTTTTGTGTTATACCTATAGGTACCTACCTAAGTACCTACCCAAAAAGTATTTTTACTATCTCAAATAAATCAATCACATGAAAATTACCAAAACCGTTTAGTCTAAGAAACGGAGCGCTGTTCATTGGGTGTTAGAATTTAGCAACTTTTGTCCCTCCGAGCGCTGATTTTGTCGAGTGCGAAATTGTCTAATGGCTCTTAAGCAACCTCGCAAACTACCCGCGCCGCAGTCACCGCAGTAGGGAGGTACTTACTAGTCGGCCAGAAACGTTAAATTTTTCGGGGCTAAGGTTACACCAATTTGACTTGTGCAAATGGGTGACATAATTAGTTACAGCATGATCTATGTGGAAATCTGAAAAGTTCACAGCTGAAATGTGTGCTGTAAGTAGGTAACTGAAAATTGTATAACGCTAGAATTTATTTATGTACTTATACCATTCGATAGAGTAGAAAAAACTAAGAAAAACTGTAAGGTACCTGCGGGTATTAAGGGCCGGCGGATTATAAGGGCCACTCATGCTAAATCGTAATTCCAACATTTTTATTAAATTCTTGTCACGCACACATTTAAAGGACCAATAGCAAGGCTAATAACCGCAATCGCGCCGCGCTCGGATCCGCCATCTTGTCAGTAGCCACGAATCCGTCTAAGCAGTTGGCATGTTTCACTCCACAGTACAATAATGTCCACGAAAACGGATAAATTGTGTGTAAAATAACCTGTTGCTTACAGAATTTGCTGTTGTAGAATTAAAATGAGTTAATTGTGTTGACCAATCAAAGTAAGTTTAGTCATTTTAACAATGTTTATTAATTTTACATTGAATTTTGTTGAAATTGCCTCATAGTCTACTTCCAATAAGGCCGGTAAAGAAATACAAGATTTAACTGCCTAATCTTTGGTTTTTGTTACCTTTAGCTCAAGTGGTATTCAGCTTTAACAATTTATATAATTTGTTTCATTTTATTCATTTTATCAGCGGTATATCTCAATTAGTAACCTAAGATTTCATTAGTGTAATAAGAGCCACAAATTTTATAAAAATGAAAATTATTTTTCTTTTGTTTTCCTTTTTTTTTTCAAATATATATGTAGTGTTACGAATAACTTGTTTAAAAAAATGAAAATTGTATATGTAATAATAATAAGTCAATTAAAACTTCGTAATACAAGTTTGTGTTTCCTTAGTTTTATTAGGTCCACCACTGTTTTTCCTCCATAATTAAGATTCATTCTAAGCGTAATTTAATATAAAATCATAATTAAAGTCTGCGTGAAATAGAAAACTTTGTGTTTATAGTGCTAAAACGCAAAAATATTCAATTTAGAAGTGGCCCTTATTAAGCCACCCAGTTTTAATGAGGCCAAAAGCAAAGGTTTTAAAAAAGCTTTTTTTTAAATGAAAAATTGTGAAACAGATCAAAAAATTTGTACTTTTTCAGAATATTATTGAACTAAATATCGGTACTTGAAATGCCCTGTTTTTAATTAAAATACCTTAGATGTTTAAAATATTTCGTTTTGAAGTTAAATGGCCCTTGTTTACCGCATGTGTACCTACTCAACTTATTTTACGTGTTTTGTCAGTTACGCCAATTGAACCTGCAACCGACGATACTATGTTGATTTCTATTCATAAAAATGCATAATTATGTTTTTTAGTCCAATTTCAAGAAATTGGATTCAAGAAGGATTGGATTCTAAATAAATACCTACTTATCTACCTAAGTAGGTAGGTACATAAGACTTACCTATGTATTTAGAAATTTCAAGAAGCTTTTTATCTAGGTAGGTATCACGCGAGCGAAGCCGCGGGCAGAAGCTAGTAGATAGGTAAGTACATACATTATGGAACAAAGCACTATGCCAAGTAATCGTGATACCGAAAGCCATATTCATACTGCGTCTCCACAAAGACTCTACCTACTCCTCGGACTAACGTGATCTCACATGACCTACATTTTGTCAAGCAAGTGCTACATGCAGATATTATGCCTTTGAAGGACTTATTTTGGGCTTAGAATCACAAAACAGTTACCTAAGTATACTACCAAAGCTTGCTTGAAAAAAGTCTAATGTAAAAGACTTAAACGGGGTTCCGCTACGCGCATCTACGCTCGTTCTACGCGTTCTACGCGTCGACTTTTAAAAAAGTTGTTTCATTTTTTTTTTATTTAGCTATTATGACCTAGCTTAAAACAACTAATACAGATTATATAAGCAGTAAATATCAACTTAATGTTATTAAATTGCGATGAAAACACTGGTCGCTTCAGGAACATAAAAAGTAAGCTATTGAGGAAGAGCGCAAAATAACGAGAACTCTAAATAGAGATAAGATGATTATGATGATCCTACCTTTGGTTTTAGTTTTTTTTACTTCTTCTTCTTTCGTATGAGCAAGTGGCCAACTCTGGTGACGGAGTTTTTAGGCCGCCTAAAGGCCTCCGTCATGGCTTAACGACTACGACATTTTTTTTACTACTAAGGTATCAAACAAGCATAGGGGTAGCTCATTAATATAGATACTTACAAATATTATATAAGTATCTATACGATAATAATACATTTAGCTTACTTACATAATTTTACAATAATGCATTAGAACTGGTTGAGTTAAGCCATCTAAGGATCGTTGCAAACGATCTATCTATACGCTCAAGTGTTCCAAGTGACTGCCACCAGTAGGTACCTAAGTTTTTTTTTCATTTCACGAAAAATATAATTCTAGTCACTTAGTAAAAAAAACATGTTTTTTGGGAAATGTGGTAAAACGTTTCATATAGTATGATTTTATCAATTTACATATTAGGTAGGTGTCTTTAATTATAGTTATGCGATATGAGTTTTCCTACTCGACAATAATTCACAAGAATCATCGACATTATCTCGAACAGCCTATCAGAAGTAGAATCGAGAAGAAAAACAACGGTAACAAATCTCCGTGGAACAGTTTTTACCAGTCGGGGGTCGATCAACCTCGTTAACGGTACAATCTAGTTATGGCCACCATGGTCTATGGAGCCAGACGGCTTACG